>JBAMJR010000039.1:6421666-7100833 GCA_038501785.1 Myoxocephalus aenaeus | reverse complement strand
TTACTTGTAAAGCCCTCCGAGGCAAACTTGTATTTGTGATGTTGGGCTATATAAAATAAACTGAATTGAATTGAACTTGTAGAGCAGTATTTCCACAGCGTGTACTTTAGTAAAGGATCTGAATGCTTCTTCCACCCCTGCTGAAATGAGAGACGGTGAGCTCTGCTTTCAGGCAAAAAGACACATACAATAAATACAATATGGACAAATCAGGGAAACCCCAAAGACAAAATGCTGCACAGGTCATAAAGACTGAACCACATCAAAAGGTTAAAAAAACACGACAGATGCTGAGCTTCACATTAAAAATCACCCAGATCAAAGAGCTTGTGTCCACTGAGGGTTTATCCTCTTATTACTGAACACATATGGCCGTCCTGCCCGGTCTGTCCTCATCGCCAGGCCTCTAATCTCTGTCCACCTAGTGGCTGAGAGACAGAGAGGAACATGGGAGCATCACAGCATCCATTAAAACTGGTTTTAAAAGATATGTTCACAGTCAGGTGCCAAAATGTACGATGAGGCGGTTTTTACTATATTTATATAGTAGTATACTTTATAAAAGTCGCTTAAAGAGCTCATAATGTGCCAACAATGGAAGAGATGAAGAAAAAAAACTCAAAAACTGTACCTCAAGTGGAAAATTGACATACTTGTACTTTACTTGAGTGATACGTTTTACTTCTACTCCACTATGTTTCAGAGGTAGATATTGTACTCTTTATTAACATGCGCTAATCAAAGTCGGGAGTTTGTTCACAAAAAAAGCCCCTTGTCCTCAGCAACGTCGAGCAAAACACTGTCTGCTGTAAAGATGTGAAGTCTGTTGCAACTGAAAGCAGCACCAATGATTGATTGCAGCATCTCAAACCGAGGCACGGAGCCGAGTGGCACAAGACAGCGGCAGCGCGAAAACACGCCCGCTTTATTTGACATTAGCAGAATCATATTGTCGTCGTTTCCCAATGAAAACGCTGTAGGAGACGCCTGCTGGTTGCCCATCATGGTTGCCCATCAGCTACAACAGCAACGGAGAGGACAATGTGTCGACGTTGCTTCACCGTTTAAGGGATGATGTGAATAAAAGTAGTAGTCCGTCTCTATCACATCTCTCCATCTCTAGTACACAACATTGAGGGATAACATTTAAAAAAAAAAAATCAAGGAGGCATCTAAATTAGCCTTTAAAAAAAGTGAGGTTACTTTGTAGGCCTAGTTTGTTTCTAAGAAGCAAAAAGAGCTATAATTGTAAATCGGATTTCCATTGCATGTTTGTCCCATGTTGCTTTCATCAACACACACACACACACACACACACACACACACACACACACACACACACACACACACACTTTTCAAGCTCAAAATGCAAATTGAAAGAGAGTGTAACACTCTGGATGAATCACTACAGCAAGCAAAAACACATTAAATGTTTGATGAGGAATCTCAGTATTGTTTTAAGTAGGAGTTAAAAAGAAGATTCGGTCTTGTTGTCACCAGCAAGCACAGAAACAGTTAACAAACTAATGAACGAAGGACTGTCAGGGGATTGTCATACCTCAGCTGTGTCAGACATTAACGCACACAGACATCTGTATGGCATGAATGGGACATTGAGGGACGGCTTCCCTTCTAAGAGGGTCAAAGGCTGAACAGGCCGACATGACCTGAATGAGAGCCGGTCACATGGTCCCCTGGAGCTAACACAAGGGAAACGAGGATAACTCTCAACATAAAAGCCTTATTGTCACCTCCCTCCGACATCCACTTTCCCCTCAAGTGAGGATCTTCTCCAACTCAAAAAACTCAACGGTAATGTGGACATGAACAGAGTCAAGGGGCAATAAAACCCCCGCGTCTCTTAATGGAGGGAAACTTGCCTGGAAACTAAGTGGAAAGAACTGGACTGGACCAACACATGTGACTGATTTGAAATTCAACGCAAACAACATGTAAAGCAGGATGTTGTGCAGCTCCTCCTGTCATGATTATATAAGATGACAAAGAAATGCCTGAACCTCCGAAAAACGGAGAACAATATCATCAAAACAAAAAAGACCAGAGCTAGAACGATTCATCGATTAACCAAATAACTGATTGCAAATACATTTTTAAATAGTGGTCAATTTAATATATATATATATATTTTTTTTTTAAACACAACAAGCAACAAATAGTGACTTGGTTTCAAAATGTTGTGGCCCAAACAAATTACGATTACTCAAACAAAATAATCAATGGCTCACATCAATAATGAAATAGAGTACAGTGTTCGATTAAACGGAGAACAGAAATATCATAATTTGGTGGTTCCAGCTTTTCTTTCAGGTATTATTTTGATGCATAATTGAGAACTTAACTATGTAAACGAGAAGTTAAATGTGAAGATATGTTTGTCACAGATCATAAATTGAATGTTTTAGGGACTTTTGGTGGACACAAGTGATTTGAAGACGTTACCTTTTGCTCGGGGACATTTCTCACTATTTGCCGACATTAAATTGAGTCATTAAAATACAGAAACCAACGATCCGGTAACAGATGGTCCACCGTTGTTTGTGGTAATGGCGGTTGAAGCGAAGGAACTATCTGGAACTTCTGAATTAGAGATGTAAATCAGACTCGAGGGGCACAAACCTCCATTGAGGGGCCGACAGTTTAATAGGCACTGATGGCCGTGGCTCCAAGAGAGGATGGAGCGCTAATCCACCAACGAGAAATGTGACACTCGGGCCTCCGCGAGGAGATGTGCAGGGTTTAAAGCCGGGGCTGTAAACACCTCACCTCTGTCAGTGGAGGCCTCTTGTGTTAATTTGCATGAAGTCTCGGCTCAGTCGAACCTCATTAGGAAAGTCAGCAGTTGAAGCCGGTGAGCCATCAATGGCTTTGTGAACTATGTTAGCTGCTTGTGCCAAGCCAGGAGAAATTACCTTCATGTGTAGAGCTGAACCTATTAATCGATCAAGAGGAAATTAATTAGCAGATATTTTAATTTTCAAGTCATTTTTTAAATAAAAATGTCAGAAAACCATCGCTGGTTGCAGCCTCATAAAAATTAATATTTACAGGATGTCTTTGCCTTCTCTGATATCAAGGTGAATATCTTCCGGTTTTGGACTGTTTCCTTAACAAAACAAGCGGTTTAAATAGGCCTATGAGATAAGACAGAATTGTATTTGTCCAGAGATTATAAAATTGTTGGCAGCAGGTGCCGAACAAAGAGCGCAAATACAAAATGTATATAATGCCAAGAACATAGATCTAGATATGCAAGTGGCAAATAGCCATGTTTGCACAATATCACATCGGAAGTACAAATACGTTTTAAAATGACTATTTTCTGATACTTTATAGACCAAAAATCAAAAAGGAGCAATATACAACTTCCAGAGCATTAATGTAGTAGCAATCGACTAGTTGCTAAGTGAAGATTTAGAGGAAAGTCTACCTGAGCAGAGAATTAAGTCACTCTCACTCTGTGTGTGTCTTTATCCGAGCTTTTCTTTTCTTTGTTGCCGGGCCAACCGAGTGTGCTTTCAGAGCATGTTAGTGCACGTGAGCGTGCCCCGCTGGTTAGCTCACGGCCGCCGGTCTTCACTGCTCTCATATGGCGCTTACAGCTGATTAAGCCGCAGAAGCATCGCCACCACCCTCCGGTTCCCCTTCAGGTAAACACTGTCAGCTCGGCCAGGTTTGCCGTAGTTAGCACCGTTAGCACCATTAGCTACAAGCAGTCAATTCAGGCGTCGCCATGTTGAGGGCCGTTGAGAGGCAATCAAAAAGGCTGCCAATCTCATATCTTGCACCATTTACCAATTAATTAAGACAATTATTCAGATTAATCAATTGTGAAAATAATCATTAGTAGCAGCCTTATTCACCTTTAGAGGTCATTTCTTTTATCTGTAGTCTCACTCCAGAGCTACAGTGATGTTAATAAATCCCTTGCATGTAAAAAAAGATTTAAAGTATGCTCGCCAGTTCATTTCTGCAATCATAAAAGCTCAGTAATGAAAACCATTCGTCGTGGCCTCTATTAAAGGCAGGTTTCATTCCACCGTAAATACTCCACAGAGAGGTGGCGTCCCCCGCCAACCAGACTACGAGCTGTGTAACCAGACTGACATTTTGTCCAGCTGCACACTACGTTTCCATTTGAGTCAGCAAACATCTTTAATACCTGATTCCTCAGTGAGTCACATTCGCACCAAACAGTTGAACCCTGACATGTCTGGAAAATATGTGGAGGTTGAACAAGACGAGTGAGGTGAGGAGGCCAGACAAGTTAATCCAGGTCATCACATCTCGTTTTATAGAGCTGCTATAGTAGCTCACTGTAAAGCTCACAAAGCCAGGCTATCTTTGGGCTTGTATCATGACACACGGTAACTATAGGTCAACATGGTGACCTATTCTGCAAGGATCAAAATGTGTCACATCAGCCTGACTACTGACCAGCTCAATGGAGGGCCGCAGCAGCTCCTGTATTCGTATTAACCAGTCATGGTGCGGTAAGTAGACCGATACCAGTGTGTGAGCCACATGGGAGGATTGGCATGCGAGTCAGTCACACCATGTCGAGTGCAAACTGAACGCTGGAGCTGGAAGACCCGCCTGCGGGTTCCCGGTCAGCTCCAACAGCAACGTAGAGAGAGTTTTGTATAAGTCGAGGACGGAGCGTCGCCGTTTCTCCACCGTTGTAGGGATGCGAATAGAAACACATCCAACAAGCTAACGCACAGCCCACGGCATCACCCAGATGTCCGATCACCGGGATGGCGATGGACGAATGTTTGGGTACTTTGAATGTTTAAATATAGCCATCGTGGAGCACAGGTTTTATTTTTGATTATAGTACATATTTTGTGTATTCAACGTTATAGCATTAGGTGAGCTAAACAGCCAGTCAGTTGCACTTTATGACAGACCAGATACAAGAAGGGATAGGAGGAGCTGGGCGATGGGCAGTGTATCCACATCTGGCCACCAGCCGCGACGGCTCAAAGTCAACCAGGAGTCGGCATACTCGTCATCCACATCCTTTTCCCAAGGTCTGGCCAAGAGGAAGACCTATTTATGGTACATAGTCAAAGATAATGTGGAGGGTTATATATGGAGATCCTTATTTTAGCCTCCAAACAATCTGCTCTCCATCACACCGACAAATACGACCTCCATGGGAGGATTGCTGATGTTTTTTCAAAGCATATAGGTTGGAGCTGTGAAACAGGAAGCTCATGAGGATTTGAAAACACTGAAGCAGCAGCAGCAGTTCACTGAAGCACCTTGTGGGAGAGGGTTTAGGGATTTAAAGGGTGGGGGGAGGGGCTGCATAAAGCTCCTCAATAACAACTTTATTTTAAGACAAATGAAAATAAACTGCAGGGGTACACAAAGGAACACTGTTAGGATACAAGACAGCCTGCATATAGACAAAATACCTCCCACTCTCGCTGTTATTCTTTATCTACACAGTGTTAATCCAAGTTATCGCGGGTCGTAAATCTCAGCGTGGAATATAATGTAGGCGTGAACATAAAAACTGAATAAAAATGATGTCTTCTTAATCCTTTTTTGTCTAAACAGGACGTGGCGGGGACCCGGTTTGCTTGAATTGATTAGAGCTAAATTCCTAGCCATATTTTCTTTGGCCAGACTGATGAATTGAATGTTTGTTGCAGCTGCAGCAGCTAAAGCAGTGTTTTGCCAACTTCAATGTTTGTATGACCACAGATTCCTCTGTAGGGTGGGCTTTGAATAAGCGTGAGCTCTTTGCTCTCTCTGTCGTATACTATTAGGATGCCTTAAGCATATTCAATCACGCATGTTTCAGACACGGCAGGCAGCCGATACAGTCTGTGTGAAGATGAAGAAGACGAGGCCATGAGCTTTTGAGTTGTTCTGACTTCTTCTGCATGCAAATGATCATGATAAGATTCAAGTAGTGGAGGTGGCTCGGCTCAGAGGAGACAATGCAGGAGAAGATAATATCCCTTTGATCTGAATATTTGCATTGTGTAAACAGGCATGATGTTGAGCCCTCTGTCAGTCTCCTCTCCTGCTGGGAGCTCTGCTGTTTTGCACCGACTCAGCGGGGTAATTAATGAATATTTCGCGACGCTAATGCAGGCTCCAGAAGTGCCTTTGGTGTATAACCATGGTAACTACAGTACCTGCATACAAGCGTCAGACAGCGGAGTGATTAAACTCATAGATGATAAGGAGGTCTCGGCCCCAGCCTGGCCTATCTTCAAAGCATGGTCGTTTATAGGGGGGGGGGATGTGAGATACTGGAGAGATAGGCCGTCTGCAGGAGGCTGTGGCCCGTCTGCGCAGCCCTTCTAGACTTTAAACGGACAAAATTACTATCCCTTTGCTCTTTCCTCCCTTTAAAACTGCTGTACTACGACCTAAGAAAGTGATATTTCACAGACGGACTGACCTTGAGAGTCTGGAAGGTCTTTTGCTTGCCTCAGGTTGCCTTTTTTCAAGATTTTCAAGCAAATAGAAGAAGAAAAAAAGACGACTAGACTTAGACGACTAGACATAAAACATTTGAAGACGTCAAATTTGACAAATTTTCAATGAACAAACACATTAAATCGATTAATCTTTAGCTGCAGCCCTAAAACATATCTGCACATAGCACCAGATAATGATACATATTATTATTGATCAATTAATTAGTCTATGAAATGCCCCAAAGTTCCCAGAGTAACGTGTGATGTGTTCAAATGATCTGTTAATTAACCAATTGAACAATCAATTCATTGTTTCAGCTCTAAATTGCTGTAAAAGTTGAGAATGAGAATCTTTTCATTTAAAAATGATCAAAGTAGATTGACTATGATTAATCGTCTCAGCATTGTATTTGTCACTTGGTGACAGTTGGTAGAATAAATTGCTCATTATGGTGCTTCCTCATTTCATTTCCTCTGTGACTCGTCTTGTTTGTAGTCAGGCTTGTTAACAGATACCTGCTTAAAATCACCTGTATAATTACGATCAAGTGCTGGACTTATCATTTCAACTGTATCATGTTTTGTGGACTACAATGCCTATTAAATAACCAAAACCAGTTAACGGGACCAACGGCCAAATTAAACACTTACTCCATGCCACGTTCCCCGTCTATAATAAAGTCTGAGCACCGTCTGTGGCTGCAACAAGATGTGGGACACAAAGGCGTGCAGAACATCTGTGAACAATTAGAGGCGAACAGAGCGAGCAAGCACTTATACTGCCCATTACACTTGAATAAGTCACTGGCTCGGCTCTTCATGATGTAATGCGGCGCAGCTTGGATATGCAATCTCAAAGTTGCGCTGGGACAGAGCCTCTCACAAAAAACTTCAATCAAGCTCAAACATGGAGCACACGGTCCATAAACGTAATGCAGCGAGCGGAGAGTAGAACCACATTTATCTGCAGCTCTGAGCTCATTCCTCAGGACAGAAAACGTTCACAGCGCCAGTGGGTGCTTGTGTTCTTGACCAAATATTGTTCCAAATGTGACACGGTCATTCTTAAATCCACCCCAGCCGCCGAAAAAGAAGCCATGAATACACCCAATCAACAGAGTAAACTTTGAATTCACGCTGCTGCATTTCTGCCCTTTTGGTTGATTTTTTTAACGTCTCCTTCCACTCCAAAAATACGTTTCACTTATTCTTTCTTCACTTGGATGGGTGGGTCGAGAAAAACTTTGGCAGTAAAAGCAGAACCATGGTGGTATACTCTAATACTCTATACTCTAATGCCACTATTCCATCATACACACTGATCATGTTGTATATTTTAATGAGTTGCCTCCACGATTGTAAACATTTAGTGAATTATTTTAAAGGAAGACCTGAAGAGTTGTTGGCTGTTTGGCCGGCAGCCAGCTCTTAAAGCTCTGAATACATGTATTTGCCGGTTGGAGACCAAATCACGGACTGAACTGTTGGCTATTGAGTTGCATTTTGGATAGTGTAGTTGGAAGGTTTTGACAAGGAGAGAAGTAAAGCAAACCGTATCATTTCCTTTTTTCAGGAAACGAGTCCATCACTTTGCTCCAATCATGAGGTCACTGTTTCAATGAGCCTTTGTGCCATGAAGCCGACAAGCATTTCTTACATGATATACTGTATTTGTCTGCAACGGCCAAAAGCAACAACATTACATCAACATAGAATTTGGAAAAGGCGCGATGGATACGTCATTTTTGCAAAGAGTCATCGAGCATTTCATAGGAGATCTTCAGTGAAACTTAAATATTTTACAGCCTGAACGCCGGCCAGAGTTCAAACAATCCTTCCATCCTCGTTTCTTTTGACCTAAAGTTTGGTCATTGTTCAAAAAATGATGAGACAATGAAAACAGCATGAGCTTGTACCTGGCCTAAAACCAACAGACACGGATCATTAAGCGTGGATGTTTTTTTCGCTTCAAACCGACTCTGGAATAGTTACACAGCAATATTTTTGATATCTTAATTCTTGTTTAATCTCAGAAAAAGCCTGACAATGTATTAAGATTACCGGCACATGTTTTATGACCAATAAAATCCCTAGCAATGTGAAAAGCAAACAAGAAACAATCCACTCCTCGCGACTAGAATGCCATTCAGAAAGTGTGGCATCACATTTACTGAATAGCAGCATTGTTAAAGTATGATCCAACAACACGCGTTCACTGCCAAGACTGCTCCAAATAAGTTTCTGTACTGGCAAACACGGGCACCAATCCAGTCCATTACTTTGAGGGGAGCACCACTCATAAAGCTTAAACTATTTGTCAATTATTTTTCTAACAAAAATGCCAAGCCCCCGTGTTAAAGCTTCTTAGTTGTGAGGATTTACTGTTTCTCTTGGTTTTATATGATCATTAAGTTTGGTCAGACAAAACAAGCAATTTGAGAAAGTGACCTTTGGCTTTCAGAGACTGTGACAACCGGTTTTCAGTTTTCTTAAATGTTATAGATAATATGATTCATAATAATGAACATAGTGATTAGTTGCAATGTATTACTTTGGTGCTACGAACACCGAACTCCATCCATCTGCACTCTTTTTATTACTTTATGAAACAGTATAGTTGATGGAAACATGCCATCATTTGCATTTTCTTTTGCCAAATTTGCTGGAAATCCGGTTAAAATGTGTGCAACACTTGAATGGAAATCTGTCAAATTACTGTTTTCACTTCCTTTTCCCTCTCACTTTACAGATTACAAAGTGTTTACAGATTAAGCCCGATTGATACTAAATTTTTTAAGCGGATATTGATACAGATATTGGTGGAACATCTTACAATGTATAAATCTATGGCGTACCAACTATGTAATGGTATTACTTATCTACAAACATAATACACAGATACAGATATATTTATAAACGGATTCCACTTTTACTGAGAGAACTTCTCTCAGTTGTATGTGTGATGTAAATTGTAAGTTGCATGTTGAATATAACTAGATCACTATCAGCTTCCAAACTAACATTAGTTGAGATGACACAAAATCCTGCTACATGCACTTCTTAAACTTTCCCTCTTTGATACCTGCTAGTATCAAACGCTGCACGAAAATCATTCTGTGCAGTGAAGCTCAAACATCCATGAGATGCAAATATATGCAAATTTGTTTGGGGGGGGGGGACTTTAAACCAGCAGGTAAAAATAGACTGACATCCCTGCAGACGAGTGAGGAAGCAAACACTGATCAATGCGTTTCATCCCTAAAAATGAGCCTAACTTCACATCCCATAAACCAGGGTGGTTCATCCTCTGCTACATCACTGCTGCAGACATATTCACACCTTAATTCATTCATTATTTGGTTGATTTAAGCCTGCTGAATGTGCACCACGTTCTCTTTGGGTTTTGTTTGCCTCATTAAAAAAAACAATGCTTCTTTTCAGCGTCATTGTGAGAAGCCAAAAAGAAAAAGAAAAAAGGAAAAAAAAGTACCGTTAGGACTTGGATGTCAGTTTCTTCTCCATGTTCCCCTTTAAGGTTTCACCCCTTAAAACGAGGCTACAACTGCGACATGAAGCTAGCATGTTCATGCAACTGAACAAAAAAAATAAAAAGGACTTCGGCTCAGTAAAATGTATTTTTTCCTTCCTGGGACAGGCCCTCCAGAAGAAAAGAAAACCAAACCTTGCACCAACATGCGTCCCAAACGACCCGGGGAACGGTCATGTCGTTACGCCCTTGCGTTTCTCCCGCAAACCCGTCGGGGAACACCGGGGCGTTCATGGCTGAAGACAGAGAGCCGCACGTTTAGCTCGAGGCTACATCCGCTCAGACCGACACCTCACCGGGACGTTAAATCAATGAAAAGCACGCCAACAGCCTCTGTCGGTATTCTCGACCAAGCGGACATGAAACGGCATTTTCCTGCTTGTTAAAAACTCACCTCATTTGGTTGGAAACGGTCGAAGAGACGCTGCCTCTCCATGATGAATAAAATACACACATATACTAGTTTTTCCTTTAAAACATGTCTATCTTGTGCTCTTTTTTTTTTTTTTTAAAGCGTCCTCCCCTGCAGCAGCAGCAGCAGCAGCCGCTTTCTATTCTCTGCCTCGGCGTTTAGTGTTTTGGGTTGAGGAAAAGTGATGTCATTGCATGAAATTGCATTACCCGCCCCAATTTTTTTTCTTCCCTTTTTGGGAGGCTGTCCCCATGCTGCCAAACATAACTTCAATATACTTTAAAAAAAAACAAAGCTGAATGTGCTTTTAGTGCAATGAAACAGGCATTGGCATACTTTGAATGTATGTACATTACTGAACTTAATCTGTGTACTTCAAAAGCTCTGCAGAGGGTTGTGTGTGTGTGTATTGTGTTGTAAGCCAATCAAATAGTGAATTGTTAGTATTTTGTCTTTCTTGATTATTAAATCTAGGATGTGCTGTCACATTATTTATGCTCATTGGATTTTTGGGTCTAGCACTCCACCGTGAATCCCATCGTTGAACCACAACCTTTACCTAATACACCCTATAATACCATTATTAACTTCAATAAATATATCATCAAATTGTATATTTGTGGACGAAAGATGAGTGTCCTCCTTTTATTTAAAATACACACCCAGAAAAAAATATCCACATGATGACCTTAAGTACAATCAATGAACATATTGTAATAAACTATATTGGAAAGGGGCTGTAAAGGTATTGCTGAAAGTGAATCATATTCTTTATCTTCTTTTCATCTAGGAGCATCGACTGCAGCAGAGACGATGTCTTGGAGTGAATCATCGGCGGCGTCTTCCTTTTCACCTCCTCCAATGTCTGACACCGCCTAGGTGGAAGAACAGGAAGTTAAGAGGACACTGGCACATGTACTGCTCTGCTGTTGTGGCTAAAATGAGGTGTAATTTACAGCCAAAGAATGCTTCGCTTACTTGTGCCATGTCATGGTGGAAATTCCTACATGTGTGTCTGAGATGAAGTACAAGAATGTGGAGACACATCAAAAATGATTGGTTTCTTTACGGACTTCAGTGGTTTGTTTTTATAACGTCTTGCTTCAAAGCCTGTTCCGATTTTAGGGGATGGTTGAGAGAAGTGTGGTGAAATCGTTTGGTCCTCAATTAAAAACAGTGGTGCGACCGGCTGACGTGTAGAGCTTCTTTCACACCATCTCAACATTCACAGAACAATAGTGGATGGAAAGATGTATGCATTTGCACTTTCTTCCACAAATTCAGTTAAAATTCAGTGAATGGAAACCTGGCTCAAGACCGGCGGCCTTAAAATTCTGTCAATGATGGAAATTTAGCCAAACTCTCACAATGTGACTGCTGCTGCAACCGATCACTGTGCTGCAACAACAGACAGTCATATAGCTACACTAAATAAAAACTATTGTTGTTCATGTAAATTTCCGTCGGCCAGATGAAGAGTTTGACAGCTGGTTCAGAGGACAGGGAATTAAGGTTTAAAGTAGAGTGAACGGACGCTTTAATTCCCAGTAAGACCAGGGGATGTGATGGCACAACCAGTAATTTCTTAGTAGGACGTAAGCTGTGATTTTAAATGACTTTAATCTTAGCCTACTTTTATTTTGCAATGTGAGAGGTTCTTTTTTTTTTATTAATAGTTTTATAATGAAATATTGTTTTTGAATATATTGTCGTTTTAATTGGAGTATTATTTAATGGGTAACTATTTATGTTTTGGCCAATCAGCGTTGGTTGATAAAGATAGAACTGCAATGTTCTGTCCTTTTTTTCAATCAACAGTAGAGGGATGACAGAAAATGAGTGGAGAGAAAGGAGAGATGACATGCAACAAAAGGTCCTCACAGACTTAAACCAGGGATTTTCAGTTCATAGGCAGCGCCTTAAACCTCAGAGCAAACAAGCTATTCCAATAAAAGACATTCACATCTAACTATCTCAATCCATATTTTCCTTTTTTAGCAGAGTGATTGGCTTCACTCTATTTTTATTTATTTTGTTATTTGCATTTTTTTGAGGCACTACAGCCAGAGCTGGTTGATTGTTTTCCTACATTTTACAAACATTAGTAACGCATGGTGAGAGATTTCATTAACAAATAGTTTTTCTGCCAGTTTGTATTAGCCGAAGAAGAGATCCCTTCCCAACATAAGATAATCCTTTATTAGTCCCGCAGTGGGGAAATTGCAGGATGCTCCCAATGTACAAGCTGAGGGACAGAATACACAGCTCTGATTCTGTGCAAAAACTATATTCCATAGTTTATCTGAAGCTAATATGTGTGTCTATCTTTTTAGTATAAAAGTCTCTCTTTACACTTCACTGGATGGTTTCCTTGCTGTGCAGACCGTCTCTGTTAACTTCAGCCAAGAGAACAGTTACTGAGGATTTTGTTCCCCTTCGTTTACACTGGAAGCATGTTTGGAAAGGACCTCTTAACAGCCAGTATGAGCAGGAGGAACTATTGTGGCAAGAAAAAAAAAAAAAAAACGGCAACAATGTTTACCTGGTCATATTGTTTAAGACATAAAATGTGACAAAAAATTACTTTTGTTACATTTGTCAAATAACCTTTAAGTTGCTTTTGTTTCTTTTACAATTTACCAGTCATCCATCACACAACCTGACACCCCTTAAAATTGATACCGTACTGACAAAGATTGTGACCAATATTTTATTAGACCTATACATTACATACAATAAACAGCGTATGGGCACAACCATTCAAAAGAAAGACTCAAGAGGCCCCCGATTGAGAGTTAACCTGATCATGCATGATGGCATCCATATCTCTCTCCGAGAGCTGTCCCGAGGCGTCCAGGTCGGGGTCTTCTCCGGTCAGGATGTCCATCGGGCCCTCAGCGATGGCTCTGATGGTCTGGTCCTCCAGGGCCAGGGCCGTGTCAAACTGTAGAGGGGAAGGAGGGCCCTGCATACCGTCCCCTTCCACATCCAGGTCCTGTATAATAGGATGAAATCTAAAGCTTAACATAAAACTTGTAGGAGCCATTTGAAGTTGTATGTATATATGTTTTATTTATGTTTACACCTCCGACCACCAGGCGGAGCGTCCTCGTTTTGGGATTATTGGATCAACGCAATCAGTTTCAGGTGTTGCTGCTTTGTATGTGGGAGAAGTTTCTAAGCTTGTGATCCAGCATTCTCTTCTGCCCAATTTTGTGTTTATACTTTTTATAAAACATTGTACAGTAATAAACCAGCAAATGGTGAGCTGAAGAGATTTGTGGAATAAATCGAAACTTTTGATCATCAGGACAACATCACAACTAAATCTGACGGGAACAGCCCCTCAGTGGCTTGTTAAGCGTTGCAAGGAGTCTCTGCACTACATAAACGAGTTTTGCCCGTTGCGTCGTCTGAAAAGGTGCCGGTCGTAGTATTTCAAGGGTGTAACAACCTATTGCTGGAGACATTTCTGCCTTTTATGGTTCTGGTCTGGTTCACACTGACTTCATTCTTTTTTACAAACGAAGCAAGAGCTTAAGTCTATTCATCCATATATCAACAATTTACAATCACTTTGAATTCTCTCTAAAAATCACATATCCACTAATCACACAGCAGACCGGGTCGGGTCGCGCCGTCTGTACTAGTTTACGCCGGAAACACACAAAGCAAAATGCGGCATGGCACAATAATGTTTCTGCTGCCGGGAGGCGTGTTGACATGTTTCGGGTAGAAAAAATAAATAAAAATTAGCCACCAAAAGTCAAACTTTCCCAAACTCTTAGCTCGGCCGCGCTGCACTGCAGAATCAAACTGTTAAAGCTCGCTGAGTTTGCCGCAGCAGCCACAGCTTTCCGTAGATATTGCACTGCAGCTTGCCGCAGGCCGCACTTCAACTATTGCTTGGTGCATTTTCTGTGTTAGGGTGTTTGCAAACCTGCATAATTAGCCACTGGTTTTAGCCCCTTTGTTCACTTAATTTGAGAAGATTTAAGCACAACAATTGTACTCAAAACAACAGCATCGAGACCCTTTAGAAGTGGCCTCAGTCCGGTCGCAAACAAATGGCTTGGTTCTTTTGTTATGGGAAGATGTTTCTGATTCAACTTCACGGCATACTCTGCAAGTTTGAGCTAAACAGCTCCTGTAGCATGTCGAGGTCTGACCTGAGCAAGCTACCTAACAATAAGTGTGGCACTCACATTTTTAATACAATGCATATACATTAGAGGACAGTGGTAGGGGTAGGTCATGTCTACGTACATCACTGAACTCTAGGGGAAGGCTCTCTGTGGGCTGAAGCTCTGCCGCACTCAGATACATGTCTCTGGTTGCAGTGGTGATCTGCTCCTGTGGTGGAGGTTCCTGCTCGGGCTGGTACATGGGGGGAGGCAGGGTGAGGTGAAGCGGGCAGCGAGGATCGTCAGACTGTCCCATGTGCACGCTGCGTTCACATGGGACATCTTTCAGGCCTGGGCACATTTTGAAAAGCACCTGATTGCTGTCCTGGAAGATGTCTGAGTGTCTGGTTGTCAAGAACAATGACACATGATGTCCACACACACAAAATTAAAATTGATATTATTAATCACTGGAGTAACATGAAGTCAAGATCATCACTAGCTAATTGATTTTTGAAGCCGTGTGGGGCAAGGAAAAGCCAAACAATTTCCAGACTGTAATAACAGTCAGAGACTGAAATGTTAAGCATAGATTATTCTCGCTGCATGCGCACCAGAAAATGACAGTCGTTTTTGTAACTCTAAAAGCACTATTTACATGTCTAGGGATCACACAAAGGCCTATTTGTTTTCAGAAAATAAAAACAGGATATTCAACCTTTGTCTCTTTATGATGCATGTAATACTTAACAGGGCGTGTACAAAGATACAGTAGTTGATGATTATGATATAAGAGTTTACAACAGGGTTTGCATCTCTAACCTGATGCAGCAACTTCTTTCTACATGCGCATTATGTGAACCATATATTCTTACGTCAACGTATCGCTCCAGCACTTCTGCAAACGACTTGACTGTTGTGCAAAGTGTATTTGTACCACTTTCTTTTCCCAACTAAAAGGACAATCAGAAGCACATAAAGTTAAGTACTTGCAATAAAACTATTTTCTTGTTGTTAGCCAAGAAAAACCTACAATGTAAATGTTGTTGAAACATGCGAATGAGAACATGAATGAGAATACCCTCAATGATTTGAGAAGGGATTTTGTTCCTTCCAACTGAAAAGATTAGTCCCTTTATAACTCGGGGAAAAATCAACAGACCACAGGAAGGACTTTATCTAGGCACCCTTTGAAACCAACAGCTACTGCAAACTGCTCGTCTTGATCAGGGCCATGGTGGAGATGGCTCAATGAGTAGATAAACTCATTTAGATAACAGGTTTAAATGTAAATATATTCAATCAATACAGGGGCCTGTTTTAGAAGGCAGGCTTACTGAAAACCCTGAAATGAGGGAAACATTTGGTTTTCAGGTTTTTTTGGTCTCACATTCAAATATTACTATATTATATTAATATAGTCAAGTCCACCTCGTCCTTTTTGCGAGTGGGTTATTTTTTTTATATATAAATATACAACGCTGTGACTGTCAGTGATGGAACATAATTCCCATAATATTTGAGATTATATGTACATTTTTCTGAGTGAGAAGGATCGTGGTGCAGCGGTAGAATGCAGTTTGAAATTAAATTAAATGACTTTTAGAAGCTGTGTATAGTGAACGTACTTTAACCGCATTTCAGCGAAGGTGTTTAACTTTACTACATTTGTTAAAGTATCTGAAATAAAGCCAATGAATTCTGTTGAGTTAAGATAATGTATAACATTTAAAATTCACTGTATTTAAAAATGTAATCACCGGGTCAGATTGTGAGCTATATTATATGATCTTTTTTACATTTCAACTATATTTTTCATCGTCAGTTGGCCCCTGTGTTTTTTACCCGTCCGATTAAAGCTAATATACACATTTAAAATGTAACGCCACCATTGGCTGCAAACTGGACTGTCTGGACTCATTGCACTGTTGTTGTCGTTGATTGTTGTTTGTCTCGTCTAACGTCTCATATATGCACCTTCCGCCAAGAAAAATTCCTCGTTTGTGTAAACATTCCTGGCAAATAAACGGTTTCTGATTCGGGAGAAGGTGGTGGAGAGGAGGACCCTGAAATAATTATTATATATCCCGGACCACCCTCTCAACCACTTACTGCACGGATAACTTTTTCCAACAACAATTTCCCCTTGCAGGATTAATAAAGCAAGTAACTATCCATCCATCCATCCATCCATCCATCCACAGCCTAATACACAGCCTGAGTCCATATCATAGTCTGGTAAATTATGAATTAAACGACAATACAGAATAAAACCTAATTGTGCTCACTTATTGACCATGTTACCCTCTGACTCAGGTTCTTTAAAATAAAATTAAAAAAAAGATAAATATACAGTATGTATGTCTCTTTCTTACATGCATTAATATCTCTACTTCCACTGAACTAAAATGGAGGCTGCCTGTTTACTTGTTGCCATGGTGAATCGTGGAATCAGAGCTCCATTGATGATGCTTCCCCCCCCCCCCATTCACCACCTTCAAGTTTAATTTAGAGTAAATAAACTTAGACTTGATTGAACAAACTCTGATCAGCTGCTCTGGAGGTGAAAACTCAAGCGTGTTCCATCTAAGGGTTAGTCAACTCAGAGTTCAGTAAACCTGCTTTCTGAAAGAGGGCCCAGGTTGTTTTATATGCAAACAGATCACACTATTTTCCAAACACATAATGAAAACATCATTGAGGATACGTGAGATGCAGTGACGGGTCATGGGCAGGGAGGGGTTGGTACATCGGGTTCCCTCCTCAAAGGAGATGCACTTCTCGTGCACCGTTCTTGAGAGTTGCTACAACAAAGTGAAGAATAGTCACGTTAAGACAAAAAAAGAATCTAGAATTTTAAAAGACACATTTCCTTTATAACTATAATCACCCGTAAAAACATTATCGTTTCTGCCTGAATGCCACAGAATTGTTAGAAAAAAAATGAAATTCTATACATTTTGCATGATCTCAAACATGTCTATTATCTCCCCTAGTCACTGTAGTAAACAACATGATTTAAGACACTACTGTCCTGCTATATTTAAAGCATAATATCCTAAAACTTTTGGGTGTGCTCACTTCACTTCAGAAAAGGCCTGTGCACCAAATTCCCCCCCCCCAAAAAACATCCTTTTTAGTGGCAAATGGCGATGCAGATCAGAAATGTCTGCCTTCTATGCAAAACAGTGGAAGAAAATAGCATGTTTCTTAATCAAAGCATTGAAAGTGTGCAGCATCATCTCTCTCCACATAGGTAAGTGGTAGGCAAACAGCTGCCCCTGACAAAAGTTCAACTTTCATGTACGTCAAAACTTTTACGTAACCTCCATGTCAGCAAATACTTAACAACTACCTCTCTAGTCCAGTAGTGCAACACAGAAAATGAGTTATTTTTGCGAAATTAGTAGAGGGCTGGGCGATATGACCCAAAAATAAAATCTATTTTCTTGCGCCACACACATTTTTCTTCTCTTAAAAACAAAACTAGGCCTTTAAAAAAAGACCCTTACCGGTCAGCTACATCAACAAAGAAAGTAGAAGCTTGGCTAACAACACATAATGAATTACTTCTGTGCCAATGTAGACATTACTCCTCTACATCTTTAAATGGCAAATAGTTATTTGCTCCTATTTTAACGCCTTTAATGTTGCATATTGCTTCTTTAAACATTTGTCCTAAACAATTTGAATTAATTGATCAAATTGGGTTATCGCCCAGCTCTAAATGAGTATCGAGTATATTCTATAACTTATCCCGTATGCAAAAAAACATGTGGTGTTGGATAACACTCTAAAAACAAAGATAATTCCCTTCTCACACGTACACTATGATAGCAGCGGAAGTTTCAGACATAATATCTTTAAACCTGTACAGACAAACGTGAAACTATTTTCAAGGCTAGATACCATTGGGAGTAGCGGTTTGACAAACTGACCCTTAAAAACACCTCCTAGTTTTACTACTACTGTGATGGGGTCACACCTGAGATGCTCCTTCTGTCACAGCCTGCCTCCTCTCCCTAAGCTGCCGGTGCAGCAGGGCTTCAACACCGTACCGACGACGGTATCGGCGCAGCGCTTTGAGCTTCTTCAGGTTCTCCCTCTCCTTGATTGACAGACCTTCTGGCCCCGTCAGCAGACTGCTCCCTGACAGCAACATAAACAAATACAGATAACGCTCAGGGCTGTTAGGTCGTGAACATGAAAGGGTGTGGGGTGATTTTCTACAAAGAACTGATGAACAGGTATGTAAACAAGATAAAAAAGTATAGTTAGTAACTCATTCTTTGTATATTTACCGAGAGTTTCGTGCTCCACTTTGCGGTTGTGCAAGTATCTCCGCTTTTTCTCTTTAAGCAGGTGCTGCAGGCGTTTGAACTGGTCGATGTAGAGGGACTGGAGCCTGATGAGTTTCTCTCGGGTGATGAGTGCCACTTCCTCTGCTGTGTACACCCCTGCATGTCTGCAATAATAGGAAAAAATACACAAATGTATTCACTGGAAAAGGGTCATGTCATCCTATATTAAACTCTTCCAACAACCTCCAACTACACAATCTTGGATTAAGGCTAAATCAAGACATTTTACAATTAGAATATACTGTATGCCGATTTTGCAAATAACGTACAAGAAAGCAACATGCTTCATGGAAATTATACAATAGGTGTGCCTTCCAAGAGAATTGTAATTTTAGAAAGTCGCTGGTAAATAAACCTCACAAAGAAAGAAAAATGTTTTACCGAATATTCTAGATATTTTTGTTTTCCAAGATCTTTCTGCAGCTGTTTCTTTGTGACTCAAATCCTGTGTTTTTTAGTGTTTGAATATACAGATTGGCCATACTTCATTTTGTTACCTTTCCAAAGTTAACACAATACATACCTGCCTGGTATTCATTTGTCGTATAAACTGAGTTACAGCTATTGCCTAAGGCAGTAAATGGACGTTTAAGCAAACATCCATAAATTAAGATTTACACTAAAATCCAAATCCAATCAAATTAAAATGCAAATCTTGTTGAAAATAGGAGAACATGAGAATACACTCAATGATTGAGTTCAAATGAAGGCAGGTTGAGAAGGGATTTTGTTCCTTCCAACTGAAAAGATTAGTCCCTTTATAACTCGGGGAAAAATCAACAGACCACAGGAAGGATTTTATGTAGGCACCCTTTGAAACTAACAGCTACTGCAAACTGCAAACTGCTCGTCTTGATCAGGGCCATGGTGGAGATGGCTCAATGAGTAGATAAACTCATTTAGATAACAGGTTTCAAAGTAAATATATTCAATCATTACAGGGGCCAGTTTTAGAAAGCAGGTTTACTGAAAACTCTGAAATGAGGGAAACTTTGAGTTTTCAGATTTTTTGTTCTTACATTCAAATATGACTATATTATATTAATATAGTCATGTCCCCGTCGTCCTTTTTGCGAGTGGGCTGTTTTAAAAAAAAATGCAAGTTTAGATTAAAAACATAATTTTTCTTACTTCAGAGGATCCTCGTGATCACTGTCAACGCTGTCTGCCTCACTGTCAGGGTCTCCTCTCCATGTTTGGTCAAGAACCAAAGGACCCTGCTCCTCCTCACTCAGACTGTCCTCATCTGTCCAGAGCAGGTGATGTTACAAATTTAAATCATATTTACAAATGTTAACATAAACTGCAAAAGAACTGACTACATCAATTCACTCCCAACATAATACAGAGGAAATATCAATGCACATAAGATTAAACGGTGTCAACGATTGACAAAGTCTGAACAAAACCTTGTACCTAGAATACGGCTAGCTTCAGAGCGTCCTCCGTCAATGCTGCGAGTCTCTGCACGGTTGTATCCACTAAGCTGGGACAACAGCGACTCTGGGGATGGACCGGAAGACGCCTTTCTCATCTGAGCTCGGAGGGCCATGGCATTCCTGCGAGCATGCTCTGCACAGAACGTCACTCTAAAGAACAGAAAGAATCATTGGAAAAGAAAGTGTCTTCATACTGAGACTTACAGTTAATAATAAAGCTGAGGTGTTACTTGTTTCTAAATTTAAAAAGCAAATTTGAGTTTGACTTTCCACTCACCCATCTTTCCTCTCAACTTTGGGTGCAGCATTGGGGCAGCGCTTTCCGTTCTTGGCAGAGACATAGCTGCACTGCTTGTATGGGGCGTTCTTATCCTCCAAAATGTGTTTGATGCAGTACTCCAGGCCATCCAGGCGGGGCTGAGAGCATGGTCGCTGGGTAAAGGAGCATGCCTGGGGCTCCTGAGAACGAGGTGTCTGGGTCACTCTGTTTCGACTCGAAGGCAAAACGTGGATTCGTATCCTGTTCATTTCAAGCCTGCCAAAAATGATTAGTTGAAACAATTAGTCCGTAGATTGATTAATCAATTGATCGACCAATAAGCCAATCAATTATTTTGATAGTGGGTTAATAATTTGTTTAAATTGGGGGGGAAATAGCAAACACTTTCATTCTGGCTTCTCAAATGTACGATTTTGCCCTTTTGTTACCTGTGTCTTGTATGACAGTAAACTGAATATCTTTGGGTGTTGTAATGCCAGTCAGACAAAACAAAAAGACTGAAAAAAAATCACCAGTAATGCCATGCTAATAAATATCCTACTGATATCAATATAATATAGATATCAATCAATATTATATTGGTATGAGACTTGATATTGTCTTAGATTTTGGATATTGTAATATGGCACAAGAGTTTCTGGTTTTAAAGGCTGCATTATCTTAAAGTGACTGTTCTGAACTTCTCACACACACACACACACACACACACACACTATTCATATCTATTTATTTATTTTAAAAAAATGTCATCGTGAAAATGTTTGTTTGAACAACATACTTAACCTTACAATATTGTCGCAATATCGATAGATGCATTTGGTAAAAATAAAATGTATTGAGATATTATATTTTTCCCCATCAGACATCTTTTATTATTTTCAGACAAAAGATTGAGACACGCAATAAGGAGGCTGAAGTTGAACTGACTACACTGAGCTCAAAAGCAAAACTGTCAAATTTCCCTACGAATATCACATTAATTTCCCAAATCTTTAGCATATTATGGTGTCAAACTTAAAATAGAACAAAATAGGTTTTCTACCATTCGTCAGACAAAACAATACATTTTACACTATTAATCTTTTCATATAATAGTAAGAGTAGAGGTACAATAACTACATATTGCAAATAGTGTATATATAAAATACAATAAATTGCATGTGGATTATTTAACGTTACACCGTTAATCATAAATCGGGTCCAGAGGTCCGAGTTGTCAAACGTGACGTGGCGTTAAACACGTGTAAACACACAGAAAGCAAACAGAACTAACACGATATCGTTGCATTAATATTCACTGGAAAGAACCGTGTAAAACCCAAAGTTTCTGTTATTCTCCATTTAAAACAACGTTTAAGAAGACGGCGGCCGTTCGAGTGACTAACGTTCGTCACCACAACTTTGTACGTTAAAATAGCGATAGTTGTTCACATGAACGACGGTCATTACCATAAAAACAGTGTAAACCGTACTAACGTAAAGACGTAGCGTTAGTGCGTCGGGCTTCAGTTATGGCGCGGCCATCTTTGTTAGCAGTTGCTAACATTAGCCAACCGCTACTTTTCACAATTTGTAGCTAAAAGGGGAGTTTCGCGGAACAACGGCAACAGACGACCATCTGTCTCGATGTTGTCAAAACGCCTCCGCGCCAGAAAATGAATAGATCCGCCTTTATTGTTTGTAACTGCTTACCGTTTGTCACAAAGGTCCGGCCAGGTTCAACTTGCTTCCGAAGCACACCACATAGGTTTCCCTGCATTCACCAGTAACTGCCACTGTAAGCGCAATATCAGCCCACCCACTCAGAGCTGTGATTGGTCAACACTCAGGGTATTTCATTGGCCAAACTAGCTGCCAATCAAAGTGGCATCAACGAAACAAGTTTTCACTCCGCCCACAATACTGCACCAGTGAAGTTTTATAAAAGCATGTAATGCAGCAAGAGTTTTCTTAAAATATTTATTGACTTTAATTGAGAATAAAGCAACCACATATTATCAAAAAGAACAGTGTTCACATGTAACATTTTAACTGAAAACAAAAATAAAATCCCAAAACGTTTCATTTCCAGACCTGAGTGTCGCTAAAAACACCAAGACATGAAAAACATGAAACTTACTGTAGCTATTGGATTTTGCATTGTTAGGTTGCATGAGTGTCCATTGTTTTCACACATATGGGTTTTATTTTTAAATGAGCGTCCTTTTATTGACTCACATCATAAAGTTAATACTTGAATTTTAAAATGTGTCCAGATCAATTAAAACAATTTTCAAAAATGGCAATATATTGGACATCTATTCTAATAGCCCAAACACTTTGTCCTTTTCATTGTAGGCAAACCTAGTGAGATAAATATTCAGTGCATTTACTGTTTCCCTGTTACAACCAAGAGTTGAATAACCCATAAACCTCTGCTGCCTGAGCAAAGAGCTGTAATCTTTTCAGCTTATCTTCCATATAATCATGGGAACAAAAATATATTACAATTGTATGGCTGATGATTTGTTGTACTGCATTACTGTGAACTGTCTAAAACAAATATGTTTTTGAGGGCGACTAAGGTCGGGCAGGTGATGCTTGAACCAGAAAGTAGGGAGTTTGATCCCCGGCTGCTACTGTCTGCATGTCGAAAGGACCTTGAGCCAAGTTGCTCCCCGGGCGCTTTACAGCAGCCCACTGCTTCTGAAATGCTTAGGATGGGTTAAATACAGAGGTAATCTTTCATGTATGTACCTGTATGTCTATAACGAATATAATAAAGTTTACGTTTTTTAAGTTGATTACGAACTGATAAAAGAAAGCAGGTTTAGTGCAGTAATACTATACAATTAAAACCACATAAAGCTTATTATGAATTAAATGTACAGATGATACCCGATTCTCTTGCCAACAAGTAGCACCTCTTCCACTATTTTTTTAAAAACAAATTCATCATGAATTCAATTAGAGTTGGTGAGCACCAGCACGAATATTTTCTTTTCTTCTTTCTGGCAGTTTTTTGGACACTGCGGTCAATACCATTTAGAATGGTTGTATGCCGATACAGTCGGCCTATTTCCAAAAAGACTGGTCCTCCAGAAGAAACATGTGCTAAATACATGACAGAATTAAAAACTCACATTTCTTCTCAAGAGGGATTTTTTTTGTTGGCAATTCCTTCATTGTGACCATATTGTGTAGATATGTTTGAACCCTTTGATGAAACCATAGATATATATCCTTGGTATGAACTTTGTCCATTAGTGTAATAATTAGAGAACTGACTATGAATATTTTACAACCATTTAAAACAATGACTGCAACACACAAAATCTTAAAACAAAAAAGTACAAGATTTCTTAATTTACATCTTTTTGTTGCAATTTTTCATAACAAAATGTAAAAAATATTTCATGTTTGTTTTAAACATTTTACAGTCTCTGTACAAGCTTACCAAATAATGAAAGAAATAAAATAGATAAAGACCAGGGATGGGCTCTCACATTTCCATTACATAATGACTGTTTAAAAAAAAAAAGAAAAAAAAAAAAGGACACAAATATGGAAAAGATGGCTTTGGAGACATGCACTCTCAAACTAGCCTGTAGAGTCTTGATGAAGAAATATCCCTCTGCCCCAAAAAAACGAGGGAAAACCTTTAAAAAAAAAAAAAAAAAAAAAAAGGTATAAAAGAGGGCTGTTTTTTTTTAAAAAAGCATTCAATTAATAAATAACATACTATAAAAACATTATAAAAAGACAATCGGAAAAAAGACAATCGGAAAGAAGACCTAACAGGTGTGTGATGAAAATATTTTAGTTTCCTCATGATTTCAAGACAATGACAAATACCAGGTCCCATTATCACATTTCATTTGAGTTTAACAGAAGAGCTAAATAATATTATCTACACTTTCCTGTATTTATTTTTTTCCTCACATTTTGCAAGCTTTTAAAGCCTCTCATTATTGCCTCAAAAAGTGTAAAAACAATAAGGTTGACTACTTATTTATTTCACCGGTACATTTCACTGCTGTCACACTGAAACCTATAAAAATGTTGGGCGAGTTTAAAAAAACAAAAACACAAAAAAAAAATACTATATGTAACAAGATGGGTGTTGGTGATGTCAAGGACAATGTACATAATGCGTCTCCTGATCGGGAACTTATTTGGGTAACGGCGGCAGTGGGGGAGGCGGTTCTGAGGGGAGGGGCGGGGGCCTGTTCCCCCTGGAACCGCTGTACCGGTATTCCCCATATTGGGATCTGTAGTTGAACATGGACGGCTGGGATGGCTGGACCCCCTGTGCGCTCAGAAGTGAGTTCAGCATTTCAAAAGTGTCCTGGTATTCGTTCGACTGGGCTCCCCCTGCTGCACCGTGCCCATTAGTGTCAGTCTTGTCGCCTTTGGCGTGGGGATAGCTCCCTTGGTGGTGGGGGAGACCCAGGGCGGGGAGAATGTCGGAGCCAGGCCCCAGAGTTTGCCCAGAGGCGGAAGACAGGGAGGGTAGCTGGTAGGGATTCCTAGAGGACTTGCTGACTTTAGTGACAGGGTGAGTGCCTGCTGTGGGATCTTGGGCGTGCGTCCTCTTACGTGACGCAGAAGAGGATGATGAGCTTGTTCTAGATGAGTCGCTGGGGACTTTTTTGCTGCCTCCAACGGTACCACTAGAACTAGATGAATGTTTGTGTGAAGAGGAGAGTGAAGCACCGGTAGAAGAGGAATGGTGGTGATGGTGGTGATGATGGTGGTGGTTAGACCGTTCTCTGTGCTTGTCCCTACTTTTCCCCTCCTCTCCTGAGCTCCCTCTTTGCTTCTCAGGCACTCGTATTCGAACTTTGATGTCCTGCTCCTGACCCCGGGCGCCGCTGGCTCCTCCCCCTGCAAGAGGGAGGCGCATTTTGAGAGAGGTCCTCTCGTGCCTCTCCTTCTCCAGGGGGATTTTCAGAATAATGGGCGATGGGTTGGACATGTCAGACGAGGATGAGCTGGACTGCTGGTGATGCTGCTTCTCCTTCCTCTGCTGCTGACCAATGAGAGCCTGGGCAGCATTGGCATAGTCCCTCTTCACGCTGGCCTCCATGTTCTCTAGCTTCCTTTTCTGGGCAGCCAGGACGTCTGCGTTCTTGGCCCGGTACTCACTCAGCGACACCTTAGCTGGAGCGTGAACCTCGTTGTTTGGCAGCAGCTGCTCAGAAGCAGCCTGACCCTTTCCACTCCAAGTCGGAGCACTGCCAGGTTCATCCCTGTCCTTGTCACCGGTGGAAGAGGAAGAGGAGGCGGAAGGTGGAGCCGAGAGGCTCATCAAGCCTGCCACGGTGCTCTCTGATGAGGCCATAGAGATCATGCTCATCATGGTGTCCCTCTGGTCTTCGTCCTCCTGAACTTTTGTCTTGGCTTTTGGTGTCTGACCTCCAGCCTGGGAGCCGAGAAAACAGAGCATCACAGTTCAGTCATTCAATGTTAAATGTACACTTAATGCAGGAAGTCTTGGCTGTACTCTGTTGGTCAATAAGGAGAAGGGAAAAAGAAAAGAAAAAGTACCTTCCAGTTGCGAATCCGTTTTAACCGGCTAGGTGTTTTCTCCAGAATCTGCAGGAACTCGTGTGTGAGCTCTGAAATAAGTTACGGAGAAGACAAGATCAGCTGGAGGAAGTTAAAAAACTTCAGATCAAGTATCTGATGTATGACTTGTAGTTCCTTTTCAGACACATTTTTCCTGCAAGTACTTGAAATTATCTGAATTACGAGGTAATTTACAGCACATACCATCTAGCAGCTCGAGGGTAACTGTGGGATCAACATACTCCCACCAGTGTTTGCCGTCTGTAGACACAGGGATCTCCCAGTTGGACCATTTGCAGGCAAGGTGGATGCACACACAGGCCACCACCGGCGGACTGTACTGCAGGCAGAACGTGGTCAAGTGCAGACTATGTGGCAGGATACATCCCAGAAGGCAATAAAAACAGAAAAATGAGGAGAGAAGAGAGAGCAGACATATTGAGTTAGAGGATTGTACACAATATCCACAAAATATATGAAAACATGCTGTTCATATCCCAAAACTACAGTAGATAATATTTTACAGTGAACTGTGAATATACCTGTTAGTTGCCATAAAGTATGATGTTTGAGCCAGATCCTTACTCGCTGGAACAACAATAGAGCAAAAAAAACACACTTAAAACCTGCGAATTAATCATGTAATGCGCATTTCCTATTATGCTGAACCATACAGACAATTTAGCAAAATTGAAGAGTTGATGCTCACCTCTGACAAGCTGAGTGCACTTGACAACATGAGTATGAGGATGGTCAATGGTGATTTCAAACGCTGTAATCAAAATAAAAAATAAAATAAAAAAAAGGGACAAAAAGAGACAAGCCTCGATAAATGAAATGCAGAAGTCAAACTAACATATACACCACATTGATTTCATTTAATCATCAAGTCCCTGAAAAACAGAAAAATAATACTGTTATACCAAACTAAGTGTTGCAGAGATTAACTTGGCTCTTCCAATATGCTGGACAACGTGAAAACAGATGAATGTGAAAAAATGTAAAGCATGCCGATACGATTCAAGTTTCCCAACTCTTGCTTTGTTGCGTGATACTGACTCGTTTAAAAAACACCCCA
Organism: Myoxocephalus aenaeus; assembly: GCA_038501785.1. NCBI lineage: Eukaryota > Metazoa > Chordata > Actinopteri > Perciformes > Cottidae > Myoxocephalus > Myoxocephalus aenaeus. The sequence continues at coordinate 7,073,581 of JBAMJR010000039.1, read as the reverse complement.
AAAATAAAAAAAATAAACACAATTTGGTGTAGTCAATTAAAACAAGTTATCTTCTTCATCTGCCTAAAAGCTTGAACACATGGGAAAAGATTAATCCAGTGAGAAAACATACTAAAAGCCATTGTTCAGGATGCAAAGATTCGTCAGAGACCTCAAACAAATGGCTTAAAAAATATATAGACGAGAAAGAGAAAAAAAAAGAAAAAAGGGGGGGGGGAACGTAAAAAGTTATGGACATTATAGAAACAAAAGCAGAAACACTGTAGTGCAACAGTGGGTAAGTGCTGCTAATATTAAGCATAAATGTCTCTTTCCTTTGCTACTAACATGGGCTTTCTGTGGACAAAAATTAAACAGGTTAGCACTATTTTTATAATTACATGTGTTCCTGGAGGGAAATCAAGAGACCCAGTTTTTCCTTCCCAACTTACCCAAGGTCTGAAGTATTATGCTCTCAAGAATGACCAGGTCTTGGGCTTGTTGCAGGTAGGCCTGAGGTTGAGGAGACAGGCACGTTACTCACTGAGAGGCCTCCATCCGTTGTCAAACACATTGAACCCACCTTTCATGTAGAGCTGACAGAGCCTCACATAAGCATCACATCACATAACCTGGGTCACTGAAAACCTACACAGACACTGGGATATATTTTTGTCTTTTGCTTTGAACCATGTATCAAGAAGGAACAACACTTGGGGAGGTAGGGGTGGTGCGATCCAGGCCAAAAAAATAATATCCCAATCTCCATTTACACCATTGCATTACTGCACTGCATAAGATAACACAAAGGTTTCAAAATGGTGATTAAAACCAGAGTTTGATAAACAGAAGCCAAAATAAATCATAAAATAACACTTTGCAAGTACTCAAAACTCAGACAGGGAAAAAAATGTTAATTATCACAAAACAATACTCATTAAAAACAAAAACACACTTGCATTTTCAAATTCCGGAAATATCACACTGGTAAATAAGTCTTGAAAATGACAATATTGGATGTCAGTATTTCAAACATTGTTCAAGCTTGGCAGTTCATGCCTCTGATCTGAAGTGTTCACCAGCATTTTAAATCCAACACTGAACAGCTTTGAATGGAAGCATATCCTTCACTAGATATGTTGGGACCATCTCAGTTATCTGCTGCTTCGGTCATGTTTTTTAACGGCCCAAATGCTTCAGTCAATGGTAACGGTTTTGTTTTTGTTCGGTGTGGTGAGCTGGAGTGAGGCAGTGTCGCCCCAAGTAAAGCACCCCTGGCATATTATTTCAGGTTCTTTCTTTTAAGGCGATTGAATAGGTGTGTTGCATTACCTCTAGAAGAGCCTGCCGTTGCTTGACTAAATTGACAGATAACGTCGGCTTAAGGAATATCTGACACGGCATAGCTAAACCATTCCTATACAACTAACAATGAGTTATATTTCAGCACAAGCTCCTCATCCGCCATCACATGACCCACAAGATGGTTTGTTACACAGAGCCACCTGAGAAGCAGTCACTGGACACTGAATAGGGCAGGCACTTTAAAAACATATGTGGCAAGTGATTGGATACACTATCTGTCAATCAAACGCTTACTGAAGCGAGTCGAGAGAAGAGCATAAACATCTTCTCCATTGAGAAAAGCCTTCAGTGCTGTTCTTCCCTCTTCTTTCAATGAAGAAATACTCTCCAGTGCAGATATACCTGATACTATTGCAGCCTCTACACTAACATCTTCAGGAGCCGCCATTGTTGTTTTGAACAAACAGTCACCTCTCTGTGTTGTCTCCCAAACACCTAAACCACACTAGGGCTGTCAAAATTGCTAAAAAATGACGTTTGAATATTCTCTTTAAAAAAAACACATATATTCGAACATATTCGAATATATGTGTAAATACAAAATTCTTCAGTTAAGGTGTTCTCCCCCCCGATTCGATTATTCGTCGACAGCCCTAAACCACACCCATAGCTGCCACTAGTGCAACACAGGACGATGATTGGTCCGTGCTCTGGCTTGCCGGATCAAATGTATTTCTTGAGATATGTGATCCTGTGAGTATTGCGTGATCTAGCGACATTGCGATAATCCAGCTGCCTAAATCCGCCATGCCGCTAGCTACAACTTGTGTTGTATGGTTTATAATACATCAGCCCAGGAAGAGCCACATCGAATCAGCATAGTCATCCATTGAGCTGTATCACTCTATTGGTTTGCTCACATAGCGCTGTCTATAACACTGGTCTATGAGGTTATGTGAAGTTTGAGAAAAGATGTAAGACATTAATACAACAATCTCTGGGATTTGCTTGAAAAGTAGTTTGCGGACACCTTCAAGATTGACAACGATCTAAAACCGCCAGATCGTCTACCCCACACCAAAGTGGCGCATTACAAAACAAGTTATTGTACCCAGTTTGAATCCAATGTGAAAAGCAAGAATAAATAAAAAGCTCTGCGGTTAACGTATTGCCAAAAGACATTCCATAGCAGAGCATCAGCATTGAAGCTGCAATTAGGAAAAAAATAATTATCAGTCAAAACCAATATCAATCTTCACAAATTCTACTGATGAAACAATACATTCCCCTTCAGTCGTAGTATTACCCATCAGGTAAGCTCAGGAGAAGACAGAGCACAATTGCAGGCAATTTTGACGACGGCCCAACACTTACATCACTGCGTACATCTGGTGAAGGATCCTGAGGATTGAGGCATGCATGGGCCACCTTGATAACATGTTCCAGCTTTCGGGGCTGCTCCTCGACCTTTGCAGCGAGGAAGAGTGCGGCGGGAGAAATAACCTGTTGAGGGTAAACAAAAACAAGTTCACGAGTTGATTAAACACAAGTTCCAATAGCTGTATAGAGGACTTCAGGTGAAACCTATACTTACATTTCTGTGAAATCTGGTGAATGACTGGACCATGTAGAATCGATGCATGTACACGATGGCTGTGTTTATTGTAAGTTGAGACCTGATACAGGTTAGTTAAGGACAATGTAGCAAAGAGTACCACCAGATCGCAACATCGGTGTTATTGTACATAGTGTATAAGACACGGGAGCATTGGTCTACATGTGAAATAACACAACTAAAAAGAGGTTTAACTAAAACTCAATATCACACCAGTGACAAACAAACAGAAACCCTAGCTAGCTTCCAATGTTAGCCGGCAGCCGCTAATGGAACAAATACAAGTGCTGGCTCAATACACACAATATGTAAACACTTCTACAAACTAAAAACACAATGTTTATGAAGAGTGTTGTTCCACTAAAGCTGCACAGTTTCTCCACAAACGTCCACAGTAAGCGGTGAAGCTAAAAGCTACCGTCCTGAAGGCCTGCCGACCACACAGGCCTGCTCCGGTTAAACTGCGCCGCTCTCGGATAAAGCTGCACGCCAACGGTTAACGTCGTGAAATCCCAAACCACCGCGTGAAATCCGCCGGGGGAACACGACAAACAACCAAAAAGCCCTCAAACTGAACACAATAACAAAACACAGGTCATGCTCTTTGCCCAACCGGCTTCACGAGAAGCTAAACTTCGCCAGCTAGCTAGCTAAGCTAGTGTCGGCTCGGTGAGACGCAAGTCGTCGTTCGACAAAAGATACACGTTGAGCCGCTGTCCCATGTCCTGCAGCAGGTTCGCCGCCTGTTGTCTGTAGGACAGCTCCTTGTCCGGATCAAGTCCGGCTCGCCGAGATGGGCTGTTGTCGATCTGTTGTCGTGTGTAGTACCATTTGTTATTACAGCTTGCAGGGAGAGAACGAAACGAAGCCGCCATCACTGAGAAGGACGATAGTTTAAAATTTCTGCGCGTCACAGGAACCTACGTCACACCGGTTAGTAACATTGTGTAGTTCTCTCGATGACCAGCAGGGGTCATATATTTATATTTTATGTATTTATTTATATATATATACACAAGAACGTATATATATATTTATATATACACAAAACAAGTTTATATATACTTTATTATAGTCTATATACTATAGACTATAATATATATACAATATATATATATATATATATATATATATATAGTATATATATTATAGTCTATAGTATGTATATATTATAGTAGTAGTATATATGTAGAACTATATATATTCAGATTCAACTTTATTGTCATTGCACATACAAGTACTGTGACAACGAAATGTAGTTTGCATCTGTCCAGAGTGCAAAAGAGAAGCAGTTAAGGTGCAGTGCAATGTGGTGGATATATATAATGAAGACAGTATAAATAGTATGGACAGTATTATAAACAGATATATACATTTGATATACATTCTATATATATATACATATATACACACATATATATATATACACACATATATATATATATATATATATATATATATATATATATATATATATATATATAGTATATATCAAGCTTTCCTTCTCTGTGTACACATACTTTATCAATCAAGCTGATTTTGATTTATTTATCGTTGGGGGGATTCTTATGTCACAGCAGCAGTATACAAATGAAACAGTTATCAAAAATACAAGTATGAAAAGTTAAAAGGGAAAAAATATGCCCTTGCATGCATACAATGTGCAAATTGCTGCCAGGTGTGCACAATGGATGTAAAAGGAGTTAGAATGTCATTGTGAGTCCAGTAGGACCTCAGCAACTTCCCAGCGGCAGGATCTCGTGTCTTGCTTGGTGCATCACCATGGGGGACATGAGTCTTTGCCTGAAGACGCTCCTCTTCTCAACCAGCATGCTGTGGAGGGGGAAGGGAAACCTTGTTCAGGAAGCTAACCAACATGGACAGCATCTTTTTCTCCATCACCCCCTCCAGAGAGTCCAGCTCAACTGCTCCAATTACTGATGGATGTCATTCTAAACTGCAGGATAAGATGAGATAACTTTATTTCTCCTGAGGGACTCTGTTGTGCAGCAGATGCAGCGCAAAATAGGAAAGAGTGCAAATAAAATATAAGAGATGCTCTTTGTTTTTGGCAATATGAAACAACAAAAAATGAATATTATAATGATTTGGATAAATTCATATCCACAAAAGTACATTATGTGACAGAATACCAAATTATAACAGAAAGTCTGCAAAATGGTTATAAATTAAATGCGACAGTAGATTCAAACCATGCAACAGTTTTGCAACCATTTCAGAATATACTTAGATTGTTTAATTGGCTGAACCCTTTGTTTTCTTTAATGTGTTAGTTTATTTGTACGAATTCAAGAGCAACATTTACTGCAGACAAGTCAGTGGGATGCACAGCATGAAGGTTTCTGCATCAGTCGAGTCCAAAGTAACTTAAGTCTCTCAGGAGCAAAGTCCTTCGGTTTTAACTCAAGTACAACATCTTCAATCTTCTACACGTGTGAATCTCAGCGAGGCCACAGCAATACTTCTGAGTGCAGTTCAGATCACACTTAAGTGTCCCAGAAAGCAATAATTTGTTAGCGCTGCACTCTTTGTCTATCACGAGAATAAACACCTCGTGGTTCATTTTCACTGCTTTCTAGTATTGTGATCAAATTGTAAATGTATTCTATTTGAGCAAGCAATTGTTTTTCAAAATAGTATTAAAATATCATAGAACCCCTGCCTACTTTTATGAATGATCACCCTGAATGTTTCTTCATCATAGGTCTATGATACTAAAAGGATTCATGTGAGACAGTCGTAGTACTGATGAGAATAATACTTAAGACTAATTATTACTCAAGTATTTAAGCGAATAATTAATAATCAACTTTCTCTTCACTATCTTCATGAAGACAAGTCAGTGACCCTCTATGACAAACTCCAAGTGGGTACAATAAAGATACTGTCGATTTAATAAAAACAAAAAGGGAGTCAAATGAAGCAGATATCAAAAGTTGAAACAATTTATTTTAAATCACAAAATGTTATAAAATGGACAGATAACTGAAGCAGTGCACCAATGGATTTCCAAAGAGAAAACGCAAAAATAGGGTGTCTAAAAAAAATCAAAAGTATAATTAAATACATATCGTGAGTTAAATAATTTGAATGGATTAATAGAAAAAGGTTTGATTAATTGCATTACTTACAAATAACTAATATAAAGGATTTACCGTGTACTCTTTCAACTAAAAAAACTAGATCATTGTGCCGTCATAATTTTCTTTTTGGATTTTCTTGGTCTTTGAAGGAATGTATTACACATTTTCTATTTCCAACGACCAAAAGTTGCAATTTTCTGTGTATGATAATGAGGATATGTTTAGATACCGGGTTGGTTTTCAGCTCCTGCATACTGTAGAAGTTGTTACAGTTTGAGTTTTGTTTCTATCCACTCACTGGTTTCTGACCTGCTCGTCTTTACGACGCTTTGCCATAACTGTATGTCAATTCAAATAACACGCTCAAAAATCCAATCTAGATTTAAGACATCTTTTATCAAGCACAGACCTTCAGACTGCTTCCGACAGCTGCTTCACAGTGAATGCATTCCCCGCTTTCAACGTGCACCATTTTGAGTGATTTAATGTACCATTTTGATTTGAGATTAGACTGTAAATACTCACCTGACACATGGATAACTAATTATCTCTTACAAACAGCTGGAAGGCTTTTACTGTGAAGCAGCTGCAGGAGCTGTATGAAGACTTGATAAATAGACTTCATTGCAGCTCAGACAAAGCAGTGAATTTAGTAGAAAGGTGAAAAACAAAACCCCTGTTACACATGAGCTAATACTTACCATGTATTTTATAAACAACTCTAATTCTAAATTAAAAGTAAAGTTTTTCTAATTTACATTATCCATTGAGGCTGAGTAAATAATTGAGATATTTAAATTTATTTATGTTTTTTCCAAACCATTTAATGATACAACTAACGAATCTATCTTTGCATTTAATTAATACCTTTGATTTACAGGAATCCTATTAATAACATTTGTCATCTTCATGGATTTCTGTGTGCAGTGATGAAAATGTTTTACAAAAAAAAAAAGAAAAAAGAAAAAAAAGAAAAACACATCGGCTCTAAAATATTATTCACACTTTTCCAAATCTTTCCGCACGCTTCATTTTCTTTACCTGTAGAAAAAGATAAAAAGAAAACCTTGACATTAAAACCCAATCGCTCCTTTTTCATTCCCTCTGGTCTGTTTACATGTAATGAACTTCAATATAAAACATAAAAGTGTACAACAACAAAAATGCAAAAAACACACACACCTCAACCTCGGGTGAACCTGCAACGGCACCAGTAGCTGCACCAGTACCTGCACTGGCACCGGCAAATCGCTCCTTTCTCTTTTTCAGCTTTTCATCCTCTTCAATCTGCAAAAAACAACAACAATAAAACAAAATGTGAAACGTCAACATAAGAATATAAATAAACCATGAATTGAAGCTCATAGTAGGGCTGGGTGCTATGTACAATATAATAATGTATCTTCTTTCAATGGAATCATTAATTAATAACTACAATTTCTACAAAATTCTGATTATTTTGCACACAAGAGCTTAACTAAAAGAAGAAAATACTCAGTTCTTTTCATTTGTCAAGTATATAATTAACACAAGAGTATACTAAACTATATGGTTCCTTTATATAGACCATTTATTTATTGAATTACTAGAAAGCCTGCTATATTGTGATATATTTTGTTATCGAGGTATGACGCGACCTATAAACGTGCCCAGTCCTAGCTCATCACCTTTTGTGAAACTGATGAAACGTTCATGCCAAATCGTTCTGCTCTCTTCTTCAGCTGATCGACGTTCACCTTCATGACATAAAAACATTTTCAATTAATATCATTTCATTGACTGGAGAAATTAAAGAAATGTGTCAATGATGCAACACTTACAGGAGCTTTACTGTTCGCAACGACACCTGTTTGGGATAAAAGATGATTAAGATTGTGTGGTGAGGAGCAGCAGGTAGAAAGCAGTGAGACCGTTAACATACAACTTTATGAAAAACACGGCAAAATTACATGTTGACTAAGTACTATTAAGGTATTGCGTTTTCTATACATTTGGAGGCTGGGAATTGAGATGTTGGTATTTCAAACTTCACTTGTGGTGAGAAATCCCCCAAAAAGACTGACGTATTCCTGGAAAGTAATAATATTTAAATCCCAGGAAATAGTTCAACAATAGTTCACTATACATTCATTTTTGCGCCATTGAGAACATAGAAAGCCAGTTAAGTAAAAGAACAAAGAGTGACTACAGACCTGGAGTGGGACTGGTGTTCTCAGTGGATTCACCAAACCTGAAGAAAAAGATTAGAATCAATTAAACATGCCATAGTACATTTACTTCAAGTATAAATCGAGTTTATACCAACTTCACTGATGCTGTAAGGTCATAGACCTTTATTTTTAAGTGTCCAAATTCACTCTACTGGTGTTATAAGTCGTATTTTTCCTTCACCTCCTAAAGTGTCAATAATATATTTTGATTGATTTTGTCATAATGTAGAATTTGTACACTTTCCAATAAAAGGGAAGATTTAGCGTTTTAACAAAAGCTTAGTTTTTTCTTCTGCAACTGAATGAGCTGCACTTTCTCTATTTGTTCTGGACGTATCTTTCAACAAATAGTTGTCAGGGAATGAGTTGTTGATACCACGATGGATAGTGTAGGGCATTTAGTGATTGTTCACAGTATTACAGATTACAGATGCCCTGTGAGGGCTTTGCTTCTGTACAATTGGAATTATGTGAGGTTATGCATCTTTATGTTGTCATTATTTTCAGAAAGAAAATATTTTGATTCTATATTTTATTGCTGAAAGTATGCATCTCTTATCTCTTATTTAAAACCGGTTCGATCAATACACCACTCCGAGAAAAGACCTCAGTGAACACAATGCTATCATTACCCAAAACAAATTGCAAAAAGCTGGAAGTAACTTTAATAAGACACCCAGAGAAGGATCCTGTTTAAGCCTTACCTTGCTGCACGTATGGCCTTTTTGCTTTCAGCGGTTGCAGGCATGTTGAAACGTTCTGCTCTCTTCTGTAGTCTCTGCTCAACAGAATGTCAGATTTAAAATCATAACAAGCCATCCGTGAAGGTGTTTGTTCAGCTGATTAATATTTGCAAAGGAATAATGAATCTACTATGTTTTATTACGAGTTCTGTGGTTTTACACCATCACACACAGATAGTACTTACACACATGACCTTCATTTTAATATTATAATATGCAGATAGAAGTAGTGCATGCAACCATGTCATACGTACTTCAGTGGAAGATGATGGAGGAGCTATTTTCACCACAGTCTTATCAGCAGGTCTGAAACAACATATAGAGAAGGTTTAGTATTACATGAATTTCAGTCACAAAGCCTGATCCTAGGTTAAATAATCTTGCTTCTATTGTTTCCATAGACTATAAACTAAGGCGGTCGTCTCTGTGACGTTGTCCATAGGTTTGTGAAGAGCCGATGTGAAGCTCAAAGTGGGTGGCTTCGCCCGCCACCATCTTGGTAGTGACACTACAGCCTACCTCTAAAAATGGGCAAAGAGGTGGATAATTGGAGGAGCTGAGGCGGTTTCGGGTGACGCTGCAGGGCAGAGAGCTTGCGATCTGATATTCCACACACCTATAACTTAAAATGGCCACACCCAAAAATATTCCTTAACTTTATGCCTTCATAGACTTTCAACAGGTAGGTTATATACTATTTCAACCGCCAAACTGTTGTCATAAATGGGGAGATTATCTATAGAGACCAAAACAGTTTTTTGTACAAGGCTGTAAATGTGTAAATTTCTGCTGTAAAGTTTGGCATTTTAACACGAGGGTCTTAGAGGATTGACTTTCTTTTGCAGCCAGCCTCAAGTAGTCTTATGAAGAAATGCAGTTTTTGGCACATAGATGAACAATACTATCCAAAATCAAAGGAAAAGTGCAACATTTTGCTAACTATGCGTATTTTGTTTGTTGTAGACCAAATTATAATAAACTTACGGCTCATCCTCGGTAGACTCGGAAATCTTCTCGTCTTTTACAATGTCGGCAGTCTCCACTTTACTGAAGTCCTAAAAAGGAAAATAGAAACATTCATCACTATTTCACAAAATGGTGTAATGAGATCTAAGAGCAAGTGGAAGTATCAACAATCATGATACCTCTGAATCCTCTGCCAGCACGTCATCCACGTCCACATCTTCCTCTGTTGTTTGGATTACAGGATAAAGAAAAGAAGGTCAGATGGAGCAATCAGTGCTTTTAAATCCATAAAGGACAACGAACAAGACACAGTCTCACTATATATCAAGAACCAACAGTATCTCATATCAGAACAGCACATAGACGTCATCACAACTTGATCCAGTCAGTGCGTTTCTGATTACAATCTGTCCAATCATTTGCATAATGTATCTACATCATGTCTGAATGTAAAGGATGCCTCCTCACCGTGCTCATCCAGATAGGATTGCAGTCGAGCGATGAGCTCTCCTTTGTTTCCCTTGGTGTCCAGACCTCGGGCCTCACACTCCTGCCTCAGCTCAGCAAGCTAGAACAAGATTAATGGCACTTTTAATACAACACGTACCATTTAACATCTGAGCTTTGCTGTTGACGACTTTTGATGGGGACAATTTATTTGTTACAAAGTAGTCCCAAATAAAACTGCTCATAGTGATGTGTGGATTGTCCACTGTAACACAGTACTCAAGTACAGTGGTGAAGAAGGTATTGAGCCATTTTACTCAAGTAAAAGTAGTAATACCACAGTATACAAATAAGCCATTACAAGCAAAAAACATAAAAGTAAAGTACTATTAGCATCAACATGTACTTAAAGTATAAGTACACCTTGAGTGTGATATATATATATATAAAACTGACCACACGTGTTTTAAAGTAAGAGGCCTTACATGTTGCTTACGGACATTTTAACTACTTCATATTTTAAGTACGAATAACATATTTTAAAGAGAGCAAATGTTAAATATTGACCTGAAAGGTAACTTGGATACATGCATTGGAGGAAAAAAAGTACAATAATATCTGAAATGTAGCGGTAGTAGAATCGAAGTATACTAAGTGTTCAATGAAAAAGGAAAAACTCGAGTAAAATACGAGTACCGAAACTGTAGTGTTACTTTCCACCACATGTCGCGAGGAGGAAGATATTTAACATTTAGTTTAACATCCACGACACGGTAGTTTTAAAGTGGGGTGCGTGCAGTTTTACACGCGGCTCGTAAACCTAACAACCCGAGGAACACACGGAATAAACATGAATTAATAATGTGAGCGTTGGAGGTCAAATACACACGGTAGCCGTGGTGCGGTAGCTAATATAATGGGACCCGGGATATATATGGCGGGACACTTTATATCTAACATCGGGCGCAACATTTACACTTTTAAATACACGTTACAATCTAAGTGAACTTTCCCAGCGGCTTATTCGCCGTTACGGTAGCTCTTAAACATATATTTGTCCGCTCGACTCGTTTCGCGTCGTGTCTGAATGAACAACGTGAACACACGCCGGCTGCTCGCCTTCCTCCCGGCGGACACGTTTTATGCCGCAAACCTCGCTTTAACTTCGTTTTCTGGTAAGTTATTACAACTAACAGCGGTTACCACGCAATATTTACTAACAAAAGCATCGTATATGTGTTAGAAATACATTTTTATGACACTACCAACCTTCAGTTTCTGCAACTCTATCACTTCGGCCATCTTTCTTTGTTGATGTACAACTTCCTCCAATCAAACTGGAGCGGTTCTCCTTCTGAACACTTCCGCTCTCGCTCCTGTATTTCACAGCGCCGCCTGGTGGACGGACTGAATAACTGCAGGCCACAGAACAAAGGTTTTCTCAACCAAAAAGTATTTAATTGTGTTACTAATACAAAATGCACAAACAAATATAATCTCATAATAATAATAATAATAATAATAATAATAATAATAATAATAAATAATACTTAAATCTTATATAGCGCTTTTCTAAGTACCCAAAGACGCTTGACATTAAGTAAACACTAGTTAGTTAGTTATTTAATTATTTTGTTAGTTAGTTAGTTTAATAGCATGTATGTGTCTGTTTTTGTTTCTTTCTCTACTCTCTGTATGCCATGACCAACTGGACATGCCGATCAAATAGAGTATGAGAAGCTTTTTCCAGGTTTAATTTGTATCACATTATCTGATGAATGAGTCTTTTTTAACCAGAGACCTGAGACGTGGTGTTTTCCTATATGGTAGATACAGATTTGGGTCTGTACATATATGTTGATGCCTGAAGGGAGTTAAAGGGTTCGTGATAAAACAAGTCTGAACAGGATTTGGTGTGAATGCTGACATTGTTTAAAAAAGAGGTTTAAACCGTGTATGTGTTTGGCACATATGATATGAAGACAAAGTCACTTGATAGTTCTTGGGGTTGTGTGTGTATGTGTGTGTGTGTGTGGGGGGGGAGGGGACAAAGCCGGATGAATTTAGGGAGTCACAAGTGCTTCAATAATCCTCATTAACGCTGCATTCCTCCCTTTCTTTCCCCCCCAGCACAGCGTCTCTTATAGCAGACTGTGTGACCTATTGTTCTAATGACACAGAAATGTCCCTTGACACTTTAATATTCAAGACACTATATTTAATCACAGCGTCATATTCAAGTATCAGCATATCATTTATATGTTTTTTAAGAGTTAATGGATTAAATCAGCAGTAAATCAGCAGTAAATCAGCAGCAGCAACATGAATTTCCAAGTAAATCCGCACATAATTAGGAACAATTAGACGGGCAGCCCAAAATGTGTCAGGTGATTGTTAGCAGCGATTTCGGTGACTATTCATATTGTATTTGAAAACACGTGATTTGTGGAATTGTCACGTAAGACCAAACATTTCATGACACTGCACCTCATGATTTCAGTACAATCCGTTGGTATTGTACTGACCTTTAAAAAGTATATTTAATATGAATCAATCATTTATACATTTTATACAAGATACGATGACTTTATTCATCCTGAGGGAATACAATACAAAGTAGGGCAGAGTGCAATAAAGAGATGGCATATAAAAAAAACAGGTTCATTGTAAGGATCCTAAAATTCTGCATGAGAAAGAATAGTTTGATGTTCTGATACAACACATTTACACAGATATATATACTGCACTACAGTATACTCAGTAGTGGAAGAAGTATTTCAGCTTTTTATTAAAGTAAAAGCACACATAACACAATGTACAAATACTGCAGCATTTTAATGTTTTAGCTGGTCTATTTGGAGCTAATCTAAACTACTTTTAGGTAATTTAATCTATCACAAGCATCATATTTGAGAGTTTATCATTTATTATGTGTGTAAATTGATCTATAAAGTCACTGCAGCTGTGAAATAATCATGGTTGAGGAAGTAGTACAATAATTTCTTCTCTGAAATGTAGTGGGTTGTAAGTATGAAGTGGCATGAACTGAAAATGTAAGAAGACTTTAAGCAACGTTACATTCCATAAATAACTGCATTGATATCACTGAGCTCAGCTTTATTAGGATGTTTGTTTGTTATTTCCTTTGATCGGTTTATGCACACTCAAGCATGTCTTGTGACCCAATCTGTTGCATGCAAAAGAATATGTGGAACTCAACCTTTCTTATGTGATTATGAGCTTCTTTCTCGACTGTATTTGCGACTTTAATCCTCAAGACGTGCTTTTTTTTTACAGTAAATACACCATTCACAAACCAGTCCAGGCGCCCCTAAAATCTGGGTCGAGGAGGACTTGAGGGCTTTGTGAGGAAGGAGGCGTTTCTTCTACTAATAATCTGAGTAAAGGCAAACTTCACACACTTTATAAAGCCTGATTCCTGTGGTCTGCTGCGCACAAAAGGGATATTTCACATAGAGGAGGAGCCCCGACAATGTGGACGTCTGCGGTGCTGTTGGTGTTGGCAGTGGCCTCACAGACTGTGGCAAGTAAGTACATAAAATACATCTTCTTTCTTTAAAACAACAAATTATTTCAGAGTGACTATTTATTGTAGATTTGGACTCTGTAACTGTGAGTTTCACAAATGCAGGAATAATTCAGATCCTTTACTTAAGTAAAAGTGTCAACATTGCAAGATAAAAACACTTATTTGTAAGTAAAAGTGCTGCATTCAAAATGCCATGTATGTATGTATGTACAGTATGTATGTATTATCAGATGCATTTAGTATCAAAAGTAAAGGTTTGCATAAATCAGGAAAATTGCCCCATTGAGTGTTATACTAGCATATATTACCAATAATATATTTTTAGATTATTATTACTGATGCATTTATGTGCAAGCATAATTGTATTGTTGAAGTAGATTAAGAGGGAGCTAATTTCCACTACTATGTGCATATTGTTGGATAGTTTGAGGATCATATTTTGGATGAACGTATGTTTAGTGAAAAGTGAGTGAAAAGTACAATATTTCTCTCTGTAATGTAGTGAAGTTGAAATGGAAATACTTGTGGAAAGTATCTCAAATGAGTACTAGGTAAAGTACTTGGGTAAATATACTCAGTTACTTTCCAAAACATAAACAGACGTTGTATTACATTATATCACAGAGTTTAGAGTTTTATATATGTTATTCTGTAAATATTTAAATCCAGTTTTCTACTAAATAAAGTACTGTGTGTGTGTGTTCTGATTAACAATCTAGCTTCAAGATCCAGTTTCATGTTTTTTTTCCCATGACCTCTTTATTCAACCATGCATGAATATTAATGACACAGAATGTGACCTTTGTGAAGCAAAGCGCAGGCGATTTATCTTAATCCTTTTATTCTTAACTTAAAAGGTAAGTTCAACATTCTTCCAAATATGACATGAAGCATTAGGCACATTAGGTGTGCATTGAAAGAGTTTTTTGGTCCTTATAATAATTCCTCCTCTCCATATTGGCCCTGAAGAGTTTGTTCTAGGTACTATGTCCCGATAAAACAACACCTAAAGCACAAAGAAATACATTTCAAGTCTTGAATATATATATAATATTTTGAGAAATGGAGTGTCATGACTTTAAGGAAGTTTGAGGAATGAGTGATTTTTCCAGCTGCTCCTGCACATTGATTGTATTAACTTTCATTTTACATTGTCACACATCAACCAGCAGGAAAACATCATGAAGTGAAACCACAGGAGGAGAGAAAAAATGAGAGTGATTACTCTGCAATAATAATACAGGCTGAATTTGTTATTCAGCCTGTATTATTATTATATTATTGAAAAGCTGATAATTCACTCAGTTATCTGCCTTTGTGTTTAATCCAAACTCAGCCGTGTGACATTGTTAATCTGTGATAAAACTCCTGCACACACTCAACTGAGCCTCACATGAGAGGGATTGAAGGGATGACAGATTTACATTGGCAATACAACTCATTTGGGTTTTGGAGGACAATGAAGAGAAAACGTTATTTTAAGGGTCAGTAACCCAATAATGTCCATGGAAATTTAAAGCTAAAAACTGGAAGGTCCTGAAAACAAAATCTCATTCAACCCAAATGATTATCATTCATTTTTATTTATTTGACTGTAATCTTTATTCAGATTTTATCTTGAACTTGTTCAGCTGACCTGCAGTGCACTAATGAAAAGTCTCTCTAGATTAAGGACTAATTGGCATGAACTAGTTTCAAGTCTATGAAGGCAGGATTGTCCCTCTATTTCCCCTATTATTATTATTATTATTATTATTATTATTATTATTATTATTATTATTATTATTATTATGAACTGTTCTTTCCAGGAACATTTTTGAAGTTATTTGGAAATGTGAGACCCTTAAAAAGCATTGCTGGACAATACATGTGCGAGGAGAAGTGTTCACAGTTCATTTTTGATGTTTCAGAGCCCAGAAACCGTTTCACTCGTTATCCATCATGGAACAATAAGATGTACCCAATCTGGAAAGATGGAGACCAGCGATACAAAGACTCCTGGAAAGGTAGATCTGATGAATTGTTGGCATAATCATATTAAATGCTCATATTTTCTTTACTTTATGGCTCTTTTTAAGCTTAAGTTTGGGGCATTTTTGTTAAACTTAGTCAGGAGAAAGAGAATACATTGGGACATTGTGATTCAATGTTCTTACACACCTCTAATGAATTGATACGTTAAAAAAGAAAAGAAACAAAAACTCAGAATTATGCATTTGATCTGAGGCTCATTAAACATATTTGGAGACACTCAGCGGTTTCTTGTTTTTCTTTCGTCCAGGTGGAAAAGTTACTTTCAATGTGGGGAACGATTCCCCGACTCTGACTGGAGCCAAAGTTACTTTCACCATCGACTTGGAGTTCCCACACAACCAGAAGGTGCAGAATGATGGGGACGTTGTTTGGGCCGAAGACTGCACAGTCAATGGTAACACACACACACACACACACACACACACACACACACAATGGTGGAATGCTACGGAAAAACAACAAAATACACACTTTACTCTATTATCAGCCGTGATAGCGGCATGATTGCGCTCAATGAGATATCTCAACAACTACTGGTTGTCATGAAATTTGGTGCACATGTATGTTGGATTAGTGCAGGCATTAAATTGGATTAACTTTACATTTGCCGCTATCACCGGGTCAAACTTTTTTAAAACTTATTACAAAACACTCATATATAGTATATATTAGCTGTGGCTAAGCATAGCCTCAAACAGCTGCTAGCATGCCTGCAGACTCTCCTACATTTCTTTATCACAGTCTCTTACAGTCACAACACTCTTGCTTCTGTTACAGGAACAAAGTACCACGAGTCTGAGCCAGTATACCCAACTCAGAACACGGACTGGGAAGCTGTTTTCCCTGATGGGACACCAATTAGGAAGGACAAGAAGCCAGCCTACGTGTTCGTCTGGAAGACCTGGAGTGAGTGGAGCTGTCGTCTTTTCTGATGGTCACAGAGTTTCTCGAGGCGCATGCAACATGAGCCAGGATTATGTATGAGCCTTAACACATGATCAGATTATATATTACCTCATTAGTCCTACATGTAAGAAACAAATCCCTGAAGCAAACAATCCATGATTTTCAGTTTAGGGATTCAGACTTTTTATACATTATAGCACAAGGCTCCAATTATATCTAAAAAGTTTCATATTAAAAAGGGAAGTGTACTCATGTGACCATTTTAATCTTCTTTTCAATCAGACACAAGAAGTTTGGAGTTTTTTTACCGAATGTTGTTTCAATGAATACACTAATAAAACGTATAGTTATTTGTAGTGAAGTGTGTAGTATCTCATATAGTCTGGATGCTCGTTTGGCAGGTCAGTACTGGCAGGTGGCAGACGGCTGCTCTTCCTCCCTGACCATCGATACAGACGACATCCCTCTGGGCTCCTACACCATGGACATTGTTATCTACCACTACCGCAGCAAAGAGAGGTTCATTCCTCTGGGATACGCCTCCACTCAGTTCTCCATCACTGGTGAGTTATGGGGAACTTTATGGAAAAGTAAAAAAATTAAATATATTCCTCATTCTCTGACGGAAAAAGTGCTCAGTTGGTACGATAAATGTTACTGAATGATATATCAATGCATTTTCAGCAAACATTGAAATAATAAAGAGCAGGATGTGCAGTGTCACATGTTTAGTGTAAGTTGTCACATGACCAGTTTGTTTACTTCCTGGTTGCACTGTGATAAGTGGATAGTTGTATGAATGCTTCCAAACAAAAGGTTATTACATAATCCAAACATAAAGTTAATATTGATATATCCATTTGCAGTTATTCGTTGTATAACGTTATTCAGTGTGGTTGTATAACGAGTGAACATGTTCACGGCAACAATAGTATCCGGCGGGATAACTTATTCATCTAGATATACACATACACAGACTTATACTATTCACTCTGCTCTTACTTTTAGTTTCACCTTGACTCAAACTCTACAGAGAGAGAGCCCACTGTGTTAGGAACTCAATGCATTTAGGCATCAGACTAAAGCTGCAGAAACAAAGTTTACAGACTCCAGACTGAGACAGCTTCACACTGACAAACTGACACACTGGTTCTTCTCTGCGTGAGACTCACTCTCACTTCTCAAATTTGCTTGAAAAAAAGTAAGGGATTAACCCTTGGCACATTGGCTCAAATTAAAACCCACACTACACAATACAATATGGCACTACATCACGTCTTCTTCACTGGACGGTTGAGACGGCACATTCGCTGCGTTTCTTTCCAACATGACTCAGAGATTCATAAGGTAAGATCAGCTCAAACCAAAAGACAAAAGAAAATAAAGTCGTATATTGTGTCGATAAACAATTAAAACCCTCCTTAAGGTAACAATTACAATTTAGAAACCTACAATATTATTTTGTACATTAAAAAAAGTTTGACACTTTACCTAAATACTTTAAACCACTTTAGGGATTTATATCCATTCAAATGTACCAATTTAACTGAAAGAATGCAGATGATCCACGAAAGACCTTTAATAGTAAAGGTAGGATTGGCTCAAATTTAAAAAAGCCTTTTGTTGACGTAAGTTTTTGGTGTTCTGCTCAGATCAAATCCCCTTCGCTGTCTCCTTGGACCAAGTCAACGACATCGTGGCCGGGGACATGCGCTTCATCCAGAACAGGGCAATTGCCTTCACCATCGCCCTCCACGACCCCAGCCAGTACCTCAGCAACGCAGACATCACCTTCAACTGGGACTTTGGCGATGAAAGCGGAGCCCTGATATCCAGAGAGCTGACTGTCACTCACACCTACATCCACTCTGGCTCGTTCAAGCCTCAGGTAGTGATCCAGGCGGTCATCCCAGATAAGGCCTGCGACCCACCAGTTGATCCCCCAACCAAGGCCCCAGGTCCACCGCCTCACAAGGGCACCACAGGTAAAGAACAGGGGTTAAACAGACAACCCCACTTTTGCTGTCTAGTTAGTCACTGTACATACTTATATACACTTCATATACACTGCACATACTTTGCGTTTGTGCACTTTCTTTATTGTTTAATTTCCTAAATTAATACGCTCTACTTTGCATTCCTGATATTTTTTGTGTCTTTTTTGTGTCTTTTATCTAAGTTGCTGCTACTGTGACAAACTAATTTCCCCTTGGGGATAAATAAAGTATACTGTACATCTATCTATCTATCTATCTATCTATCTATCTATCTATCTATCTATCTATCTATCTATCTATCTATCTATCTGCAAATATTTTCTGAAATATCCATTTTTTCCTTAAAAGCGAAACAATGTTCACAGTACATATTATGGAAACACAGACGTAATGCAACAGTTCTCCCTGTGTGTAGTGAAAGCTGCTGCACTGGCGTCTGCTGTCCCCATACTGGTCTCCACCAAGGCCACTGGTCTGACCGTCAACATGGTCGCTTCAGACACAGAGGCGGACAACACTGAGGATGAGGCCTCCACCGCGCCCAACACTCAGCCGGCCCAGGAAGCACCCGCAGTGGCCAAGACTCCCTCCCCGGTCAATCACGGCAATGAAATGCCAGCCGACAATGAGGCACGAACAGGTAAGCTCTTTAAATAGGTGGACATAATTTAGCGTAGAATTTTACCAGAAGATAACTTGTTTAATCCCCACTTGAGGCAGTTTGTGCAACAACAGAAATGTGTCCTGTGAAAGTGAAAAATAGTGAGTTGGTACCAGCTGACCGTGATGAGCCAGATAGGAGCATCAGTCGATTTCCTTAAATGTAAATGTGATGTAAATCTTGAAAGGAGCACACGCAGAGCACTTCAAAATGACATGCTCGGTTGTGCTTTATCATTTGTATTCTGATTTGCATGCTGAATGAGAGAGTTCAGCTCAGTTGTTCTGATATGATTTGATTTATTCAAGTTTCTTCAAAACACACCAATCCAAGGGACACGTTAAAGTAAGAAATATTATAGCTCATGTAAAATGTTACTAATAAATCCAGCTGAGGTAGAAAAAAGTCGAAAGGTATCAGCATTAAAGCACTCCTTATGCAGAATGGCCCATTCCCTTGCTCTGTTTATTTCCTCCAGGTGCAAAGCGAACAATGACCCTGACGGGCCAAGCGACAGTGGTAGTCATTGCTAAGAGGGATGCTGATGATACACCGTCTGATGACGACTGCGTGATTTATCGTTATGGCTCCTTCTGCACAGGCATCGAAGTGTTCGGTGAGTCACCTTTCATCAGCGATAATGAAAACAATGAAAACCTTTGAGAGGACTGTCAGTGACCGGTTGTCTTTGTTTTCAGAGGGAATTGAAAAAGTAGAGATCATACAAATGGACAATGCTGTGATGACGACACCGGAGATGAACAGAAATGTTTTGGATATCACTGTTACCTGCCAGGGAAGGTGAATGCTCCCGCACTACACTTTATCAAACTATCCTTTAAAAAGCATGTTGTGGTTTATTCTGACTCACTGCAGCATCTTCTTCCTCCAGCCTTCCAAAAGAGGTGTGCAGCGTGATTCTAGATGCAGAGTGCTTGAAGCCGATTCACACGGCATGCAACATGGTGGAGCCCTCCAAAGAGTGCCAGCTGGTGTTGCGTCACTTCTTCAATGACTCCGGTGTCTATTGCATCAACGTGTCTATGGCCAATGACGTCAGTTTAGCTGTCGCCAGTGCCAGAGTCAACGTCGACATAGGTACGCAACTCAACCACCATACAGCAGACCGGTATACGCTTCTGCTTCCTCCTGCTGACTGAAGCTGTGGTCCTTGTTTCAGGTTCAGGTCTGTCCTCTCCTGGCACCATCGGCATGGTGTTGGGGGTCCTGGTACTCGTGCTAGCATTAGGAATAGTGGCATATTCTTATAGGTAAGAACTGACTTTACTTGTGGATATCAGTTTGCTACACATAATGCACAATCATATGTATTTACTTTAATTGTATGTATGTATACACAATTGCGTATGTATGTATTGTATGTATACACAATTAGAATTCCCTCTTGACAGCAATTAATGAATCAAATGGTCTGAAAAAAAATAAAAGAAAAAAGTTATCTGTGTTATAAGCCCATCCAATCATTTCATTCGTCCCAAATGTAATGATTGGACGGCCTAACTACCTGCCTGTCCCCACACTCATTGCTCGTCAATGGACTTTTCCACAAGCTGCTAGCAGCTGTGAGTACTAACAATAGCCATGTTAGTTGTTTATGTGTATTATGATATCTTTAAGTTCATCACTATACATTTTGGGGAGTGGCTTTGGAGGGAGGCCTGACGGGACAGGATGTTAGTGTTGTGGATTTAGCAACTTTTGGCTACTTTCATTGGAAAATAGTTTGCAACACTGAGCTGGATTTTAAGGTATAAATCTGGTGGTATTTTAGATTTGTCTTATTGTCAATAAATCCCATGAAAAGATTTTTAAAAACACAGGAATGCTGGTGAATAATGACTATGCTGAAAGTGTGTAATAATCCGCTGCAGGAACTAGTCCTCAACAAAAGAACTATGTATTCCTCTTTGAGTAAATTTGGCTAAATACTACAATGCCCGCTCTTTGAAGAAATAATAATAACGTAATATTAATAACAATGGATCAAATGAGTATGTGTAATGTGAATGGAGTCGCTCGAATAAATGATTCCACTGAAAATAATTAGCCAACTCTGCAATTGCCCTCAGCTCTTCAGAGTTTTTCACCGTGTTTCAGCTCATTGTGAGAATCATTGCCGCAGCAGGCAGGGGAATGACTCTAATAACTTGGTGAACATAGTGGAGCATTTAGCAGCTAAAGAGACAGATATTTCACCCAGTAGTTGGTAGTCTTAAAGGAGAATTAACTTTGGACTTACATTCAGGTTAACATGACTCCAAATGAATGAAAATCAGTGTTGTGCAAGTTCACAATTCGAAGAAGATAATAAAAACATAGAATATTATGAGCTTTATTCATAAAGCTCATAAATTCAGAACACGATAAGCATTGTGGTTACGGCTGCTCGCAATTCAAATAACTTGTCTGGATTGTGTGCTTTACTCAACAGGCGCTTTAAGTCCTACCGTCCTCTGAAGGAAGAGCTGATTGCTGCAGAACTGCAGGACAGCCGGGCTCACGTCAGCTCTGGAGGTTCGATGTTCTGGAAGCTTCTGAACAGACATGGAGCTGCGGACGACTGCCCTCTGCTGCAGGACCGACCGGTGTAAACCAGCCTCACACCACCAAATACAAAACCAAGAAACTTATGATTTGCAAGTTCTTTGCACCTGAGATGTCTTTTTATACTCTTTTTTATAATTACATATTTTCTAATGACAAACTTGTGTGTGTGTAATATTTGGGTTTTCGATCAAAAAAAATATACTAAAGACATGCTCTGATCTTTTGTACCTATATGTTTGGTAGTAAAAGTGTTTACTTTAATTTGGAATTAACTTTTTGGATCCAATAAACTTTTCTCAAAACCGTTTTGTTTCACTTTGATTCACCTTCAATACATTTACTGATGAAGCAGCGAAGACGCTGTCGGCAATCATCTTACGATATGGCATAGCCTCTAGAATCCACCCCTCCAACTGGATGACATCAGATAGCTCAAAACTCAGAAATTCTACATTTTGTCAGAAACTCAATATGTAATTAGGTTGAATTTATGAAAAGACAAAAACATTCATATGTCACAGGAGTTTTATTTAGAACAGAACCAAAAATGGTAATTGACAAACATTTATGTTTGGAATGCATTGAACACATTGCAATAAACTTTTTCCTGTTTTAACTTGTGCCTTTTTCCCTTTTAATATTCCTCTCCCTCTTCCTCTCCCTCTCCCTCGACAGAGTCGACTCCAACCTCCTCATAATCCTTCTCCAGAGCTGCCATGTCCTCTCTGGCCTCAGAGAACTCTCCCTCCTCCATACCCTCACCCACATACCAGTGAACAAAGGCACGCTTGGCGTACATCAGATCAAACTTGTGGTCAAGCCGAGCCCAGGCCTCTGCAATAGCAGTGGTGTTGCTCAGCATGCACACAGCCCTCTGGACCTTGGCCAGGTCTCCACCAGGAACTACAGTGGGCGGCTGGTAGTTGATGCCAACCTTGAAACCAGTGGGGCACCAGTCCACAAACTGGATGGAGCGCTTGGTTTTGATGGTGGCGATGGCAGCATTCACATCTTTGGGCACCACATCACCACGGAACAGCAGGCAGCAAGCCATGTATTTACCATGGCGAGGGTCACATTTCACCATCTGATTAGCTGGCTCAAAGCAGGCGTTAGTGATTTCTGAAACTGAGAGCTGCTCATGGTAAGCTTTCTCAGCAGAGATGACGGGGGCATAGGTGGCCAGAGGGAAGTGGATACGGGGATATGGCACCAAGTTGGTCTGGAACTCTGTCAGATCAACATTAAGGGCACCATCGAAACGAAGGGAAGCAGTGATGGAGGACACAATCTGACTGATCAACCTGTTCAGGTTGGTGTAAGAGGGACGGTCGATATCGAGATTCCTGCGGCAGATATCGTAGATGGCCTCGTTATCGACCATGAAGGCACAGTCAGAGTGCTCCAGGGTGGTGTGGGTGGTCAGGATGGCGTTGTAGGGCTCCACCACAGCGGTGGACACCTGGGGAGCTGGGTAGATGGAGAACTCCAGCTTGGACTTCTTGCCGTAGTCAACAGACAGACGCTCCATCAGCAGAGATGTGAAACCAGAGCCGGTGCCACCTCCAAAGCTGTGGAAAACCAGGAAGCCCTGAAGGCCGGTGCACTGGTCCGACTGAGGGAAGAGAGGGAGAAACAGACATATGAGATACAGTCATGCCATTTACTTAAATATCTGAAATCAAAATTAAAGAAATGGATCCCTCCTGACATCATGTTACCCACCAGTTTGCGGATCCTGTCCAGCACTATGTCGATGATCTCTTTGCCGATGGTGTAGTGTCCACGGGCGTAATTGTTGGCAGCATCCTCCTTACCAGTGATCAGCTGCTCAGGGTGGAACAGCTGGCGGTAAGTCCCAGTACGCACCTCATCTGAAGAGACCGAGTCGATCAGAAATGACTAGAGGGTTTGACTTTAAAAAAAATAAAAAACTAACTATGGCATCTATATTTATTTGGAGATTACCAATGACAGTGGGCTCCAGGTCGACAAAAACTGCTCTGGGGACGTGCTTTCCGGCTCCAGTCTCACTGAAGAAGGTGTTGTAGGAATCGTCTCCTCCTCCGACGGCTTTGTCACTGGGCATCGTTCCGTCCGGCTGGATCCCATGTTCCAGGCAGTAAAGCTCCCAGCAGGCATTGCCAATCTGGACGCCAGCCTGACCAACATGGATGGAGATACACTCACGCTGTGGAAAGAAAAAACAAGAAGTTATTTACCTGTATGCATTCAATTATGTTTTCAAGGCAATTTACATCCTGCCGTTGCTGGTTTTTACATGAAATCTACCACAACAATTGCAAAATAAATGCTTCTTAACATTGTGAACATCTAGTTGTTCCGCCTTTCTGAGATAAACAGGCAGTGCAGCAGGAGGCACCTCCCTGCACCACAATCTGACAGAAAGGCCAGACAGCAGCCTCCGCTGAGGCGGAACGCTCCTCTCGTCTTTCCTGCAGCACTTTTTGCCCTCCTGTCTTTTTTTTTTTTTTTAACCCCCCACTCTCCCTGCTTTGCAAGCATAAGCATAAGCACAAATGCAAATTAATTTACCCCTTCACATCATCAGCTGGAAATGCCTTGAGGACACGCAATCATAGCGTATGCTTGGAGAAAATCATCGACCCAATCACAACATTTTTAATTATGTTAGCATATAATCCAAATTAAATTAGTGAGGACTTATTTTAAATTAACCCTTTATATTTCATGTCATGGTTAAAATAGAGGCTTTTGTGTTGCATCAATTTTTTTTACGGATGAGATTGAAAACAAAATGTACTGCTGCAACCGATGAATAAAAAATGATGGCTGCAATCTAATGCCATCTATGCCCACTCAATCGGCCCCTCCCTTCCTTCAGACAGGGTAGGGCATTTGCAAGATTTCAGATTTTAGCGTATTCACAAGATAAATTTGAAAATATTATTAATATAAAGACAGTAATGTTGCTGCTTTATAAAGACAGCTAGATTTATCCACCTGAGTGGCTTGTTACTCAAGCTTGGATGCAGACAGTCGGTGCATTGTTCTCATCTCTACACAATGACTGCCGCACCGTGCCAGTGCTGCTGATCAATCAACAGCAACATTATACTGTTCACTTTCATCCGAATATATAGTCAAACTATTTCGAAATTATAGCAAAAACATATGCCTGGTTGTTCAATTGGAGAGGGTCGTCAAGAGCCCCGTTAACGACGTGTTGTAACACACCGGCTGCTGATCTTCTGTACCGCACTAATCTGTTTCAGAGAGACAGACAGAAAAATCCACTTACCATTTTATATTTTTCGATTGAGGCTCAATGAGCAAGAGAAGACGAAGAAAATGTGAAGTTTTTTTTTTTTTTTAAACGGTGTGGTTTTGCGTTGCGTGTTGTACCCAACGGGGTCGATGCAACAACTGCTGACAGGGAGGGCGGTGCTACCAGATTTATAGGCTCACGTGCAGAGAGGCGGATTCGCTGTGCGTTGTAGACAAAAAAAAAGGCTTCACTAACTCCATTTGGTAATGTTGTATAAACCAATCTGTTCTGTAATTTGCATTCAAATTTGAACAAAATTGTCAAACCTGCACTTAAAGTGCCGTTCAATAAGATATAGTCTATTATTTTCAGTGCGTTTTTTAACACAACTATTATGTGATGACACTTAAAAAAATATATTAAAGCCTTGTTGTAATCTGTTTTATATAGTATGTGGTTGTAATGCAATATATCCATATTGTTTGTGTGGATGAATTAAAAGTAATTATTATAAATAAAGGGCTATAGTTCAAACAAATACAATGTATTATGCATGCAGAGGTAAGGTGTTGGCAGAGGAATGAGCAAGAACATCTATAATGTAGGTGTGGCAAACTGCAAATCAATACAAAGCTAATCATATGGTGCATTTAAGCACATTTTGTGACTATTCTTGCGACTGCTCACCCGATGCATTATACATGATGCAAGATGGCTGAATACGTCTGCTGCACAAGATGCTTCCATTCCACTCAAGCTCATATCAGCTGGGCAGCCATGTTGATGTTGAGGCCTGCCATTGTATCTGCTGCGCATGCCAGCTCGCCAGCTCCCCTCCCTCTTTGTCCCAGATTCTCTGCAATGATGTCATTCAGTGGGCTGATCACGTGGCCGAATGTCAGCCTGTTCCTGTGTGCCGTTCAGCTGCACTGGCTTTGGGGCGTGCTTCCTCTGGTCTTGTTTAAGGAAATGAAATGGCCTGAATTGGAGTTTATGTGACATAAGGGTTGCACTGAGGCCCTTCATATGCGCATAAGGTCCTGGCTCACAGTGTGACTTAAATCCTTGCCCTTTAAGCTGTCTGGATTCCCTTGGGAATTAAAATAAGCTTGAATAATGCTTCTGACATAATAAGGACCTTGGAAATTAAAACTTTGCTTTTGTCAGAGGACCCACAATAATGTGGGATTTGTTGTTGGTTATTCAGCAGGGAATTGAGGATGTATAATCTACAATCAGTTTGTGTGGTTGCTGTACTCAATGAAAACTGTAGGGGGTGAAAGAAAAGGACAGCAGCCATGGCTCTCAGCTAGGGCTTCTTGAGAGAACATTCTCCACTCCCCATCTTACTCCTCCTCTTACTCCTCCCCAGCAGCTGTGAAACAGGGAGGGTCTGAGCAGCTGCACACCAAGAGGAGAGAGGGAGGATGGGAATGCTGGAGAGATGGGAGTGGTCCTTCATCGCATGAAACTGACTGCATCCTGCAAAGAGAGAGTATGATACCCAACAAAGTGACAAAGCATATTTTCCATCCATCAAAATTCTTGAATATTTTAATGCATATGCAAGTTACCAATAAAGTGGTCTGTCAGATAAAAGAGGAAGGTTGTGTTATCTTTATTCACATGATTAGTGGCCCACAATATATGTTTTGGTCCTGCAAATCTAAAAGAAACACATTATCTACTAGTCAAAATGAGTGATTCATAATTTATATAAATGTGGCTTCATGCCAATATAATGAGTAAACTGATTCATTAATTTATGTCATTTAAAACCTTGGAAAACACACTGAGGGAGAATCAAGTCAAGTTTATTTGTATAGCATTTTGTATTTTTTTGTATTTCAACAACAAGGCGATTCAAAGTGCTTCACATAAAACCATTAAAAGCATCAAAACATAATGCAAAAGAAAACAATATTTAAAAACAATTAAGAACATTCATTAAAACATTAAAAAAAATGTCAAAAAGCAAAAAAAATGAATACAATTTGCAGTTTAAGAAATCAAATGCAATAGTGAGATGCAGAAATGTATTAATATCCTTGAATATGGTTCAATTAAAGGCAACAGCAAACAGAAAAGTCTTCAATCTGGATTTAAAGGAGCTGAGGGTCTCAGCAGACCTGCAGCTTTCAGGAACCTTGTTCCAGATATGTGGAGCAGAAAAGCTGAACGCTGCTTCTCCATGTTTAGTTCTGCCTCTTGGAACAGAAAGTAGACCCGTCTCAGACGACCTGAGGGGTCGGGATGGTTCATAAGGTAGCAGCAGATAACAAACATACTTAGGGCCTAAACCATTCAGTGCTTTATAAACCAGCAGCAGGATTTTAAAGTCAATTCTTTGTTGGAGCTCAGAAGACCGCAGAACTTGAGTGATGTGATCCACTTTCCTGGTCTTAGTGAGGATTCGGGCTGCAGCGTTCAGGTAACACACCGTTACAGTAGTCAAGTCTACTGAAGATAAATGCATGGACAAGTTTCTCCAAATCCTGTTGAGACATACGTCCTCTAACCCTTGAGATATTCTTCCGGTGATAGTAGGCTGATTTTGTAATTGTCTTAATGGGTTGAGGTCTGAATCCATAACTACAACTAGATTTCTGGCTTGGTTTTTGGTTTTTAACATTAGTGATTGAAGCTGAACGCTGACTTTTAATCGTTCGTCCTTGAGACCAAAAACAATGACTTCTGTTTTATCTTTATTTAATTGAAGACAATTCTGGCACATCCAGTTGTTGATTTCTTCAATGCATTTCGCCAGCCCTTGTATGGGATTATAGTCCCCTGGGCCCTATTCCTCGTACCTGGTTTACTGAGTTAGCTGGATGATTTTCAGGATAAAATGACACAGGTCAGGCTTTTCGGTTCCACGAAGCAAGTTTGGAAAAATCACCATAGCAACACATCCAAATCCCTTAACCTGCTCCAGCGCAGGCTTACTGAAATTCACTGGATAAGCTGGCCACTCCCACCGGACAAAAAAGGCAGCTCCCTTCCTCATTGATGAAGGAGCGATATTAGTTAGATTAGTTTCATAGGGAGAGAGTTCTTCGTTCTCACATCATCATGACTTCCTGTACGAGCGGTATCGATTCTGCCGACAAGGAATAATTTATTTACGAGACCTTCTGGAGTCGTACTTTGAACACCACATGCCAAGCTGAGCATCGACCGTCTCACACTGTATGCATAGCCTGGATCACATACTGTATGCAGACTGGATCACAGCTTTTTTGCGAGTGGTAGAACATCGGGGAAGCCGCTGCAGGCCGTGCTTTTTGTAACGTTAATTTAGCGCTTAAGAAACTTATGGATGTGTTGAAAGCACTCATAATTATATGACAGTGTTATTAGTACACCGTACTATTGTAGAAAACTCATGATAAGAATACAGAGAATCACACACAATTTATTTTCACTGCTTCAATTAATTGAATTTCTGATTATGAATAATACATACATACTGATCCGCCCTTACACATATTCAAACTCCTAGTTATATGGTAATCTACACATACATGTATACTATATACACATATATAGTACATGATACATACGCACATACAGTACATATATCCTCATATACATATATATATATATATATACATATATAAGTATATATTAATTTGTATACTACTGCCAGCAGGCACATTTAAATAAATATAATCTGATTGATTTTGGTGATGAGGCACTTAAAATTAGCCGATACATTTTCCCAACACTGACGCATTTAACTTGATATTTTGCGATGCTTATGTCTCGCAGCGGGGAAAGCATTAGACTTTGCCATGATTATATGGCCTTGACTTCCTCATATGCGTTCATGATCATCTCCGGAGAAATAAGAGGCTGAGAAATAGCGGAGAAATAAAAGGCTCTTTCACTGAGTTTAGTTGCCATTGTAGCGTTTGAGATCCTGGAATCTATGCTCAACTATGCTCCCTTTTGAAGAGGAGCGTGCATGCGCAATTATCCAGATGACGAACGTCTTGTTCGAATTAACGAGACTGTTTGAGGGCGGATCAGCTTTCGAGAAACTGACATAGCCTGACGTCAATCATCTCGGTAATTTAAGCTGGATAATAGGACATTTGATCTACTTTGTTGAACCAGGTACGAGGAATGGGGCCCAGGTGCTATAGTTAAGTAGATTTGTGTGTCATCTGCATAATTATGATAACACACTTTGTTGTTTTTCATAATCTGAGCCAGTGGAAGCATGTAGATGTTGAACAGAAGAGGCCCCAGTATTGAACCTTGGGGAACACCACATGTCATCCTAGTCAGCTCTAATATGTAATTAGCTACCGACACAAAGTATTGTCGGTCCTTCAAGTAGGATTAAAACCAGTTAAGTGCTGCCCCAGAGAGTCCTACCCAGACGTTCAGTCTGTCTAGTAGTATGTCATGATCAACCATGTCGAATGCAGCACTGAGATCCAGTAATACTGAGACTGAAGTTCTGCAACTGTCGGTGTTTGACTGGATGTCGTTGAAAACCTTAACAAGAGCCAACCAAAATTAAATAGTAATAAAAGAAGAATACATGATTATATAAATTAAAACAACAACAAAATCAATTACTAAAATTAAAAACAATGACAGTTACAATCAATTAGATTAGCAATTAAACATGGGAATTGACTGTGTTATTAACACTATCAACTTATAGCAGATCTTTCTAACCCCACGGTCTTTTGGCACCTGCAGGGTGAGCCATGTTTGTTGCAGGTACAATGCTGACAAACATTCCAAGACAGCAGGGCTGAGAGGGAGCTTTTGTAAAATAGCTTTAAAAATTAAAAGGTGCTGATCTCTCCTCATTCAAAGAGTATAGGCAAGCCAGTTTTTTTGTCGTATAGGCAATAGTGTGTCCCATAACAATCTTCATGATGCATCTTAAGGCTGCGTGATATGGAACTGGCTGCAGGCCCGTAAACAACATCCCTGTAGACCAGAGAGGAAAACTGCCTCAACAATTTACGTACGTTTATATTAACAGTGTCATTGTAATGAGGAGAAAAGAGGACTGAATATTTCCTGTCTTGACACACTGAGACCTATCAGGGTCTCAGTATTTTTAAAAGGTACATCTAAAAGAAGTTAAAGTTAAAAACATTGATAAAATAACTCAAAGCTAGTTCAGGGTCAGGGATATTGAGAGTGTGATTGAACTGGAATAAAGGCAATTTTATGGTTTTAAGTTTTTTCTGACCACTATGTGTGAATTAGTTTTTCTCTGTTTTGCATTTGTAATACAAACAATTGGACAATGGTCACTAGCACAAAAGGCCAAAAACACCAGTCAGGAATTTTTATCTGATTGATAATATTAGGTCATTTGGTCTTGACTCTGAGGTATCCTTCAGGTTGGGGCAAGTAGGGTGAGAAAATAGCTGTATGATTAGTACAACAATTATTTAAGATTATTATGCAGAGGTCCACCATTGATATCACCAAGGATAATCACCTCATGATTAAGCCATGGTGATTTTGCAACACCTTCTTTATCAGCTCTATCTGCTCTGAAAATGTTAAAACTAAGAAAACGATTATCAATGTATTTTATCTTCACTGTCTGTTAGTTTTCCTTTCTTTTCTTTTGGCCCACAGAAGAACAATGTATTGTCTTTTCCATTGAAAGTTGAATGTATAACACAAAAAGATCTGTTACACACATCCCGTTACTGCCTTGATGTGTGCGAACAAAAGAGCTGACCCTCATTGATGTCATCCATCTTGAGTTTGCAGAGGCCACACCCTAACATCCTCATGGTCCTTTTTTTATTTATTTTGTCATCAGTTTTACTAGAAAGGGAGGACACCTGCACTTATAGGCCAGCAGATATGCTTCCTTACAGACA
The DNA here is from genome assembly GCA_038501785.1 of Myoxocephalus aenaeus. Lineage (NCBI taxonomy): Eukaryota > Metazoa > Chordata > Actinopteri > Perciformes > Cottidae > Myoxocephalus > Myoxocephalus aenaeus. The sequence goes on along the minus strand of JBAMJR010000039.1, from coordinate 7,042,376 downwards.
CAGGACATCCGGCTGAAAGACTTTTGGAAAAGAGGTGGCTGATGCGCTTCACATCCCCCCACAGAGGCAGCTGCATGCAGCCCGTTAATGCTGCCATTTTAAGCTGGGGCACGTGACTGCCAGATAAAGGCGGTCCATGTGGATACTGGGCTGTATCCAGGCAACTGCATTATTCAGTTCCTAGCCACGGGTAGATCTTAGGAGGAGAGCTGGGGGGTTGGGCGTCTGTGGATCTCCTTGGCCTACATGTCTCTCATCCCTGACAGGACAACCTAGTTTGTCTATAACTGAAAATAACATCTGAATTGTGAAAGTAAAAATAAACTGCTAGTGCTCAATAAAACCCATAGCCATGATGTATTGAAATAATATGTGAAATTAATGACTGAATGGCCAATATAGTATCAGAGCAAAAATTGGTCAAAAATATAACTAAATGCAAAGATCATCTGAACCAATCTTTATGTAAGATTTAAATAATTTTGATGTTTGGAAGCCAACCGATTTTGATGGTTATAGTGCAGCAGATGTATTCATATTCATATTTTGGATGACCTGACTCATTGTTATGGGCATGGTGTTCAGACATCAATTATGTGTATCAGGCCTACACACATCAAAGAAACAATCACTGTAACTAGTTAACAGTGTGATATATTCCCAAATTGCAGACTATATTCAATGCACTTTGTTATATTATAAATACATGCATACAAATAGTTTAATCACATTTTCTGTATTCTATTATAAGACGGTATGCTATTCTGCATTAATTAATTTGTTTGCAATATGGACATACAAACGAACTGTTTAGTATATGTCACACTGGGCCTGTGTGGTACCAGCATGATGAAAATAAGGCATCATGTTTTTCTTCAGAGAAGCCATCAGTGCTGCACAATGGGAGATTTGGGTGTGGTCTGGGAGGCGGTCCGTGTCGTGAGAGACGCACATCCAATAGAAAGCCGCGGATGACTTCGAAGCGCCAGACTGACAGGCAATGGACCAATAGCGACACAGCAGACACCGGCACCGGCGCGCTCCACTTGTACATATACCGCTGTCCATCCTCATGCACGCCACTATTTCTTACATCGACCCCATAACTGTCGAACTGTAAGATTTATCAGAAGCTTCTCCCCTCAACTACAACAGAACAACATGGTAAGAACATTTCCCATTTTATATTAATAGACAAATTTGAGGTCGGTTTTATTGAAGCGAGGGGGAGGGGGGACGTTGCCATTGATGGCAAAATAGGAATACGCTTGAGATATCATACACGGTTTAAAGTAACTGTCTTAAACTAATTATTTTAAATGAATCATTAAATGTATAATATAAGACTTAATGTGGGGGGGTGTTGAGGCGGAACTACGGCTGGGGAACTAACACAAAGTGAACAAAAGAGGTTTTTAATCAGCTGGCAATGTGGACTGAATAAATAATGACGGCCTCGGTGAAATCACCGGCTCTCTGCTGGTGTTTTGTTCTCTCCGCACCTGTCTGCGGTAGGCCTCGCTTCATTTCACTGTAACATTGCCGACAGGGAGGATGCTGGTCTTCAGATGTCCCAAACAGAGAAAGCCTGTCTGGAGGCACAATGGATTGAGTGCACGGTCAGCACGGCGCAAGGCATTAAAAAGTCATGCTGGTCGCATATAGAGTGGTCCTCCGGACAGATACTGGTTTATCTGCTAATTGTTTTATAAATGGTTGTTATATTTTACCCGAGACATAACTTTCTCTCAGAATGTAAGGTTAACGGTTTAGCTATTAATATTTATTTAGAATATTGGCAAATCTCTATCTAAAAGCCTGTTTGATTAATAAATGAAGGCTAAACTATTTTGATAGCTATAACAGTGAAATATACACATTTGCAGTGTGAGAATACAGGTTTTTTTCTTCTTCTGCCCAGTGTTACATGTCAACAATGCATACAGGTAAATAATGTATTGTTCTTTCTTTCCAGCGCGAGTGTATCTCCATCCATGTTGGTCAGGCTGGCGTCCAGATTGGCAATGCCTGCTGGGAGCTTTACTGCCTGGAACATGGGATCCAGCCGGACGGAACGATGCCCAGTGACAAAGCCATCGGAGGAGGAGACGATTCCTACAACACCTTCTTCAGTGAGACTGGAGCCGGAAAGCACGTCCCCAGAGCAGTTTTTGTGGACCTGGAGCCCACTGTCATCGGTAAGTGTCATCACTTCTGGCTGAACATTAATTTAGGCAAATTAAAAGTGAAATATCGGAAATTGTAAACAACACCTGATTCAGTATTTTTGTCTCTTCAGATGAGGTTCGCAGTGGGACTTACCGCCAGCTGTTCCACCCTGAGCAGCTGATCACTGGTAAGGAGGACGCTGCCAACAATTACGCCCGTGGACACTACACCATCGGCAAAGAGATCATCGACATAGTGCTGGACAGGATCCGCAAACTGGTGGGTAACATGATATCAGAAGGGATCCATTTCCTCATTTTGATTTCAGATATTTAATTAAATGACATAACTGTATCTCATATGTAATCACTGTCTCTCCCTCTCTTCCCTCAGTCTGACCAGTGCACCGGCCTTCAGGGCTTCCTGGTTTTCCACAGCTTTGGAGGTGGCACCGGCTCTGGTTTCACATCTCTGCTGATGGAGCGTCTGTCTGTCGACTACGGCAAGAAGTCCAAGCTGGAGTTCTCCATCTACCCAGCTCCCCAGGTGTCCACCGCTGTGGTGGAGCCCTACAACGCCATCCTGACCACCCACACCACCCTGGAGCACTCTGACTGTGCCTTCATGGTCGATAATGAGGCCATCTACGATATCTGCCGCAGGAATCTCGATATCGACCGTCCCTCTTACAGCAACCTGAACAGGTTGATCAGTCAGATTGTGTCCTCCATCACTGCTTCCCTTCGTTTCGATGGTGCCCTTAATGTTGATCTGACAGAGTTCCAGACCAACTTGGTGCCATATCCCCGTATCCACTTCCCTCTGGCCACCTATGCCCCCGTCATCTCTGCTGAGAAAGCTTACCATGAGCAGCTCTCAGTTTCAGAAATCACTAACTCCTGCTTTGAACCAGCCAATCAGATGGTGAAATGTGACCCTCGCCACGGTAAATACATGGCTTGCTGCCTTTTGTATCGTGGTGATGTGGTGCCCAAAGATGTAAATGCTGCCATTGCCGCCATCAAAACCAAGCGCTCCATCCAGTTTGTGGACTGGTGCCCCACTGGTTTCAAGGTTGGCATCAACTACCAGCCACCCACTGTAGTTCCTGGTGGAGACCTGGCCAAGGTCCAGAGGGCTGTGTGCATGCTGAGCAACACCACTGCTATTGCAGAGGCCTGGGCTCGGCTTGACCACAAGTTTGATCTGATGTATGCCAAGCGTGCCTTTGTACACTGGTATGTAGGTGAGGGTATGGAGGAGGGAGAGTTCTCTGAGGCCAGAGAGGACATGGCAGCTCTGGAGAAGGATTATGAGGAGGTTGGAGTCGACTCTGTTGATGGTGAGGGAGAGGAAGAGGGAGAGGAATATTAAAAGGGATAAAAAAAGGTGCTTAAACAGGAAACAATACATTCCAAAAGAAATGTTTATCTATCAAATATAAATTTGACTTTTCAGACTTAAGATATCCAAAATATGCTATTTTGAATATGTTCTAAATAAATTTCATGTAACATCAAGTTGTTTGTGTTGTCTCTTTCTTTCTATATTTTGGTTTACCGAATTATGTAATTAAGTGTTTGATCTAATAAACTTCAGCTATATATCAGCCTTAAATCAACATCATTGAAATACGTGAATGTTATTGCTACAGAGCTAAACCAAGTGTCCGTAATCTGGTAACTACAAGATGATGTGTCATTCTTTCAACAGTAAGCATATTCTTTAGGTGTCGGATGAAGACACCACAAACGTCTTATAATTTAAGTTTTTTTGTGGACTAATGAACAGGTGCACCTGCAACTAAAAAATATCCAAAATGAACACCTAATCCTTAGTTTTCTTGAAAAAAAAAAAGGAGACCTAACCCTGTTTTGGTCAAGACTTTCAATGCACTACAGACGCATGCAGATGCAAAGTAAGGAAAAATTAGTTATTGTAAGTTCCATTTAAATGAATGATATTTTGACCAATTTGCCTTCTCTGCAATCCACGTTGAATGTTAACAAATGTACACATCTGAAATCCTCCTCCTGCTTGGATATTCTACCAACACACTTTTTCAAAATATATTTCACACTGCATGACCACTGATCTTTTACAAATTGTATACACATCCCTTCTCTCAGATGTCTTCCCACAAGCCCTACAAAGTGCAGTAATTAAACAACTCCTAGAGAAGGCTAGTTTAAACCCCGAAATAATGAAAAACTATAGGCCAATATCGAACCTCCCATTTCTATGTAAAATAATGGAAAAAGTGTTTTTTCAACAGCCGAGAATAACTGTTTTGATGTCTTCCAGTACCAGAAACCAAGCCAGAAATCTAGGTGTAGTTATGGATTCAGACCTCAACCTGAACAGCCATATCAAGACAATTACAAAATTAGCCTACTATCACCTGAAGAACATATCAAGGGTTAGAGGACGTATGTCTCAACAGGATTTGGAGAAACTTGTCCATGCATTTATCTTCAGTAGACTTGACTACTGTAACGGTGTGTTCACAGGCCTCTGTAAAAAGTCAATCAGAAAGCTGCAGCTGATTCAGAACGCTGCAGCCCGAGTCCTCACTAAGACCAGGAAAGTGGATCACATCACTCCAGTTCTGCGGTCTTCTGAGCTCCAACAAAGAATTGACTTTAAAATCCTGCTGCTAGTTTATAAAGCACTGAATGGTTTAGGCCCTAAGTATGTTTGTGATCTGCTGCTACCTTATGAACCATCCCGGCCCCTCAGGTCATCTGGGACTGGTCTACTTTCTGTTCCAAGAGTCAGAACTAAACATGGAGAAGCAGCGTTCAGCTTTTCTGCTCAACATATCTGGAACAAGGTTCCCGAAAGCTGCAGGTCTGCTGAGACCCTCAGCTCCTTTAAATCCAGATTGAAGACTTTTCTGTTTGCTGTTGCCTTTAATTGAACCAGATTCAAGGATATTAATCAATTTCTGCATCTCACTACGGCATTTTAATTCTTAAACTGCACTGCAACTTTCAATCTATTTTCTGCTTTTTGACTTTTTTTGTATGTTTTACAATGAATGTTCTTAATTGTTTTTAAATCTTGTTTTCTTCTGCATTATGTTTTGATGCTTTTAAGGTTTCATGTGAAGCACTTTAAATCGCCTTGTTGTTGAAATGTGCTATACAAATAAACTTGCCTTGCCTTACACGCAGACTCAAATTTGAACAGTTTTTGAGCAAAAACAACCAAAAAACACCAGACCATTTTTGTTTTTAAATTATATATGCATAACTAAAAGTAAACATATTGTGATATGGCCCTGTACAATTGGCAATTCAACATTTACAATGCACATTGTGTGCTCAGGCAGTCTGTGAGAGCTGGTCTATGGCAAACTGTGTATAATTCAGTTTATAATGCAGATCCCCCACTTTGTCACAGTCAATCTTAACATGAATAATATGAATTCAGAAAATGCATTTTAACTATAGTTAACCTGGAAAGAAAATCTAAATAGTATGGTAAGAAACACTTGAAAATACTGAATATAAATGTTCTCCTTTTAGGGTTTTCACCTAAGTGACGGGCTCATATTAAAACCAATTTTAACGGTGCTTTTTATTAAAGGTTAATGAGTTTATGCAATCCAGTATTAACACTGATACTGAAAGAACAAGTGACAGAAAAACTCAAGGTTGAACAGAGATACATCAGACTCTTATTTATGAAGAGTAAATCTTCTGTTTCTGTAAATGATGGATGCAGGTGTATACTGAGATGTTCATCTGAGAGGTTCATTTTAGAGCATTTTGAGTGGCAGGTAAGAATTAAGAATAATTGATGTAATTGACTGGACACTTAAAGAAGCTGCTGCTGTTATCTTTTAGTTCCCACAGATTACACATTATTCACTAGGAGAAGGATAAATAAAGAGCTCTGTTGCAAGAATATTAACACATTCTTCTATGGATTTTATTATACAAATAGGGTTGACTTTGGAAGTAAAAAGGCTAATATATTAAGCGTTCATAGGTCAAACACTGAATCACTAAATTGGGCACTAGTTAAAATTAGGTATATCAACTAGCCTCATTTTCTTTCTAAACAAAGATCCTGCTTGAAAAAAAAAGTCACATTTCAAATATGCTGACAATTGCTTAAACTACAAACCATAACAATAATGTGAATCAGCAATTTGTCACATTTATTTATTTCCTTATCTGATCAGATCAACTAAACTTCCGACTAAATGTTGTTTTTCATTTTTAAACCAACAAAGAAACATAGACAACTTCATGTTACAGGATATTTATTTAGAACAGAGCCAAACAGATATTATTGGATCCCTTAGCCTGAAAAGACAAACTTAGATTTGATAGACAAACATTTATTTTAGAATGCCGTGAATTTGAAACAATCATTTCCTGTTCAAATAGTGCTTTATGTCTCCTCTTCCTCACCCGTGAGTGAACTCCAACCTTATGTCCTCTCTGACCTTTCCTATCACATTAAATTGAAATCCAAATTGATATTTTCAGGAGTTTTATTCTGAACAGACAAACTGGTAATCAACAAATGTTAATCTTGGATAATTAAATCATTTTTTTCCTGTTTAAGTGCCTTTTTGTTCCTTTTAATATTCCTCTCCCTCTTCCTCACCCTCGCCCTCAACAGAGTCGACTCCAACCTCCTCATAATCCTTCTCCAGAGCTGCCATGTCCTCTCTGGCCTCAGAGAACTCTCCCTCCTCCATACCCTCACCCACATACCAGTGCACAAAGGCACGCTTGGCGTACATCAGATCAAACTTGTGGTCAAGCCGAGCCCAGGCCTCTGCAATAGCAGTGGTGTTGCTCAGCATGCACACAGCCCTCTGGACCTTGGCCAGGTCTCCACCAGGAACTACAGTGGGCGGCTGGTAGTTGATGCCAACCTTGAAACCAGTGGGGCACCAGTCCACAAACTGGATGGAGCGCTTGGTTTTGATGGTGGCAATGGCAGCGTTTACATCTTTGGGCACCACATCACCACGGTACAAAAGGCAGCAAGCCATGTATTTACCGTGGCGAGGGTCACATTTTACCAATTGATTAGCTGGTTCAAAGCAGGAGTTAGTGATTTCTGACACAGTTAACTGCTCATGGTAAGCTTTCTCAGCAGAGATGACGGGGGCATAGGTGGCCAGAGGGAAGTGGATACGGGGATATGGCACCAAGTTGGTCTGGAACTCTGTCAGATCAACATTAAGGGCACCATCAAAACGAAGGGAAGCAGTGATGGAGGACACAATCTGACTGATCAACCTGTTCAGGTTGGTGTAAGAGGGACGCTCGATATCGAGGTTCCTACGGCAGATATCGTAGATGGCCTCGTTATCGACCATGAAGGCACAGTCGGAGTGCTCCAGGGTGGTGTGGGTGGTCAGGATGGCGTTGTAGGGCTCCACCACAGCGGTGGACACCTGGGGAGCTGGGTAGATGGAGAACTCCAGCTTGGACTTCTTGCCGTAGTCGACAGACAGACGCTCCATGAGCAGAGAGGTGAAACCAGAGCCGGTGCCACCTCCAAAGCTGTGGAAAACCAGGAAGCCCTGAAGGCCGGTGCACTGGTCCGACTGAGGGAAGAGAGGGAGAGACAGTGATTACATATGAGATACAGTTATGTCATTTAATTAAATATCTGAAATCAAATTTAGGAAATGGATCCCTTCTGATATCATGTTACCCACCAGTTTGCGGATCCTGTCCAGCACTATGTCGATGATCTCTTTGCCGATGGTGTAGTGTCCACGGGCGTAATTGTTGGCAGCATCCTCCTTACCAGTGATCAGCTGCTCAGGGTGGAACAGCTGGCGGTAAGTCCCACTACGCACCTCATCTGAAGAGACAAAAACACACATTGAATCCTTTATGCTTATAATGTACACTTTAATTAATCAAATGAATGTTCAGTTCATTCAGAAGTGATGACACTTACCGATCACAGTGGGCTCCAGGTCCACAAAAACTGCTCTGGGGACGTGCTTTCCGGCTCCAGTCTCACTGAAGAAGGTGTTGAAGGAATCATCTCCTCCTCCGAGAGTCTTGTCACTGGGCATCTGTCCGTCCGGCTGGATCCCATGTTCCAGGCAGTAAAGCTCCCAGCAGGCATTGCCAATCTGGACGCCAGCCTGACCAACATGGATGGAGATACACTCACGCTGTGGAGCAGAGAAAAAAGATTTGTATTATAGATCAATCTCACGAGCTTTTTTAAAGGATATTTTCACAACTACTTCTACTGGTAAAATAGAAGAGATTAACACGTATACATTTGTTTTCATCAAATAGACTTTAAATGAACTCTAAAATGGCAGTGCATATCGTTTCTATTTGTTCTTCTTACCCTGCATTAAATAACTTCACTATTCTTATATTCTGTGATAGCATGTCAGTCTAAGGTTCAGTCTATCATTTATTTTACAGGAACATATGTATTTTCGGCTGCTCTCTGCTGCCACATATCATGTCTATTTCATGCGGAATTACTGCAGGGAAAGGATTATCTAGGTCAGACATGTTGCAGTGTGCTGTCTCTTTAAGCCACATTGCATCCTCCAATGGGAATAGAAGGCTCACATTATTTTTCACATTTCTTAACAGTGAATAATGAACAGAGGTGTATTATATTTTAAATATATATGTATGTCATATTTAAAAAGGCTTGCGGTTTACAATGTATTCATATGAAGGTGTCTTTAAATCAGGATTACAAACTAATTAAATTATTAAAGCTTCTCAATAATAATTTCTACATTTCTATTAGGCATGCAATTCTCCAATTGTTTATTAGCAGCCATATTTACAAAATATTTACAGCCACGATTCACTATAACAAAGAGGAGAAAGGGTGACGTCCGAAATATTACTGCCGTTCTGTTCGACGCTATACAACGATATAAAAGTATACCTCGAAATAAAACGTGAAATGTTGACTTAAAATGTTACTTACCATGACGTCTCGTCGATATTATGCAATGTAATGAGACAAGCCGAGGAGCAGTGTTTGTGTCTGAGGGGTGCGGCGTTTGATGCAGATCTGCAGATGCACCCCGCTCTTGTACTCGGTCTGCCCCTTGTGGAGAACCGGTGAAGTGCGCCAGCAATAACAAAACACCCTCCTCCTTCTGCCGCAGTAACTGTTTCACATCCAGAACAGAACAAAAGATACTGAAACCGAGACGCGAGGACTTTGAAAACGTCTTAATCTAAGGTTTAAGGGGGCTGGAGAGTCTGTTGACCAAATTACCGGTTCATTATTCTGGGACCAGAAGGAACCCAATGTAGCTGGATGTGGAAATACAAATAATTACATTGATGAATCTGATATTTATGATATTTATTTTCTGCATTGTGAACTCAGGTAAATGATTGCATGTGTCTGGGTTGAATACCTACTGGAAAGGTTGGCTTGAATGCTCTTAAATCAATCAATGTTATTGTGTGTGTGTGTGTGTTATTACAATACATTATAAATTATTGGTTTACATTTTTTATTATTGTCTTGGAGACATTGGTATTATATTAACGTATTGTACTTTCCAATCCAACCAGTCAAACGTTCTTCTTTTCATCAAGTGCTTGAAAATTGGAGGCGTATTTATACAGCAAACATTAGGCTCGTTCGAGATGAGTCAGTTCTGCGCAGAATCGATCGCCGGCGATCGGCGCACAATGCATGCCGGTTAGATTTGTGGCCGACTTGCTCTGACGTCATGCACAAGTGGTCAACGATAATCGCAAAGCGGCCGTCGATTTTCGAGCCAGCGCCGCAGTAGCTCTCCATAGACTGCGTGGCCCAGTGCAAGATGGGAAACGCCTGACTGTCGCCACATCAGAGAGCTGATTGGCTCTTAGATTTGATAGCAAGAGAGAATTGAAATAGAAAATTCTTATTGTACGTGTAGTTGTAATACTTAACACTCAATTATTGACTATTAGTCTCATGTTTAATCTAAAAACATATCTGACGGTAAATACATGGCTTGCTGCCTTTTATATCGTGGTGATGTTGTGCCCAAATATGTAAATGTTGCCATTGCCACTGGTGCCCCACTGGGGACTGGTGCCTCATTGGTTTCAAGGTTGGCATCAACTACCAGCCACCCACTGTAGTTCCTGGTGGAGACCTGGCCAAGGTCCAGAGGGCTGTGTGCATGCTGAGCAACACCACTGCTATTGCAGAGGCCTGGGCTCGGCTTGACCACAAGTTTGATCTGATGTACGCTAAGCGTGCCTTTGTTCACTGGTATGTGGGTGAGGGTATGGAGGAGGGAGAGTTCTCTGAGGCCAGAGAGGACATGGCAGCTCCGGAGAAGGCTTATGAGGAAGTAGGAGCTGATAGTATGGGAGATGAGGCGGATGAGGATGGAGAGGAGTAATAAAACAGTGTTTTCATTAACGTCAGAAATGAAGTTTGTTACTTGATGTTTGTTTCCTGTCTTTTATACACTCCTTCCAAAGGGCAGAAGTACTGTTTAATAGAGTGCAGATTGATTTTCTATGTCTTTAATTGTCACTATTGCTGCAGTCTTATCTTTTATAAAGACGAGGTATGTCTATATGTCTAATAAAGATACTAATGGCCATGTTATCTAACCTGTTCTTAATCAAAAACAATATACAGCACTTTTTAAAACAAATCTAAACTACTATTAAACGTTTACTTTAAGTTACTGTTAGAGGAACTGTTAACTGGTTATGAAACAGTCTCAATGTAACACTGATGAAACCATGCAAATTCAGCACTGACACCTTGTAACTGGAGACCCAGGTTGTATTGCTGGTTCTGCTGTAGGGAGGGGTGGCACGGTAGAACCAGCACTGAGCGTGGCAGACTGTCAGACCCTGTTGTGTTGCAGTTCACCATTTGCAAATCTCATTTTACTAATTTAAGGTGTGATTTGTGCTTTGTGAGAGCGGTCTGAGAAATGTTCATACTAAATGTGAACTAATCCAGATTATGCTACTGACTTGATAGAAAAACAATGTAAAATATCATATAAAAGCTTTGATCTTGATCCATTCACCTCAAGTGTAAAGATCTGTATCTACTCCAGCATTATAAGTAAAAAAAAACAAAACTATATATATATATGTGTGTGTTCAATACATTAGCACCTCATAGAAGGACCAAGGCTTCATACTGCTCACTAGAAATAGGATGTGAAGTAAAACCACCAGGTGCCAAAGTAATTTATTGGATGTCAAATATAATAAACTATTGAGAGGATATCACAAAGCATGTTTTTCTTTTCCAGTTAAAATAAATGTCATTATCACAAGATTTGACAAGAAACTAAAAAAAGAACAAGGTAGCTTTCATGACTAATGCCTTTGATTTGCAGTGTAGTAGCAGTATAGATTATCCTAGAACTGTACTTAAGTGTGAAAATAAATTGATAGCTAAATAAATAATTTGTCAAAATGTTTATATTTGTATGCATATTTTTCCATTTTCAAATTAACCTGCACATTTATTTGTAAATTGAGACTTTAATTTACATGTTTATTCCTATTATTTAATGTATTTATTTTTATTGAGTCGTTTATTTATGCTATAGCTTTAGATCTCCATACTTAAGTGCACTACTTGAGTATATTACACTCCACCACTGCTGAGTACTTCTTCCACCACTGTTGGTTTTAAAAAAAGACAAAAATAAACGTTTTGATTATAGCACAAGAAACGGACGAACCGAAATAACTATTTATATTAGACTTATTTAAGATACTGTGTAAATACAGCAAAACAAAAGAGTAATTAATCAAATCATCTAAAGTTTACTGTCAGCTAGTTAGGTAATATGGATTACACCAAACATTATTGATTACCTCATTTTCTAAAAAGAATGATTGCTGCGTATGTTACATAGAAGGCAGCCTCTGGTCCTACCGAGGGGAGCCGATGCTGAACAGCTGACATGGCTGACCTACCAGTACCAACTTCAGGGGAGCGGTTTTAGTTTAACCAATAGGAAAGCAGCTCTTGTGACTCTCGACCAATCGGATTCAACCACTGTCTACAACCAGGAAGTCGAGTATAAAATGCCTAGCAGAGCTAACATTCGTGATAGCCTCTCACGCAGCACTCATTGAAACGCAGCTTGTGAGAGTTAATCGTCCTCTTCATTCTTATTTCCATCTCTTTACCCACATCTTCAGGAAACATGGTGAGTTGAACGATGGGGCGTTTTCTTATGATTTAACGAGGCTTACAGCTAGTGATGGCGAGATGAAGCTTCCTTAAGCATTGAAGCTTTCCATCCAATTTGGTTCGCTCATGGGCCGAAGCTTCATGGGGGTGGGCGGGCTTCATTTGCTCTGCTGCGCCACCAAGTGGACACATGAAAAACAGGCAGAGTGATCATAACGACACCATGGCTTTGGTGTGTGTAGCTTTGAATTGAATAAATTAACTAATGATATTTGTGATGCCAGTACATCAATTCAAATTTATGAATATTGTGTCTGTCTTTATGATATAATGGCGGGGTCAAAAGGGAAAGTGGAAACAAATTGGGGAGAGGGTTGTGATGTGACTGTGCTTATGTTACTATAGGTACAACATTTGTATTATTTTTTATAAAAATAAGAACTTTTCCACAGTGCTCTGCTTTTTGAGACTATTTCACCTGCTTTATAAAATAACCTTTCACAGGCACAGATGAAGCTGGGTGCAGAGAGGATTTACCACCTTGTAAATCCATTGAGTTTCGCTGCCCCTTATATTTCAAATCGCACGGCAAACCCACGAACCATTTTCTGAATCCGTCACGTGGTACGGCCGGCTCGCGAGGCTAATGTTCATTGCCGATTTTTTAAAATTGTATTTCATTGAACGTATTCGTCGCTGATCGTTCACTGAGAAGATCCTTCCCATGGTCGACTTTGTGTATGTAAACAAACTGTACGTGCATAGGCCGCACGCCACATGTCTTTATGTCGAAGTCTGTCTCGCCAGTGTTTTTTTTCTTTTTCTTCTCGTTACTGTTGCCCGAGACCGACCACAAATAACCGAGACCACAGTTTGCGGGCCCTAAATTGATGCAACATGCGTACATCGGCCCCTTTCATCGTCAGGTTTGCAGATTGGCCGATGGCAGTCGACAAGAATATATGGCCGATAAATCGGTGCAACCATATTTTATATTATGCATATCTTAAAGATGAGATTATTAATCTGTTTTAATCATATTTTGTAGATAATTAGCCATTTATTTGAACGGATTTATTAAATAAATGTGCATCACATGTCCAATTACTAGGTCACAATGTTGTGGTTTCTGGTTGCTTTAATAAAGGGTCTTTTTCTACCTCCACCCCTCCAATTTTCGTCTTCAAGCATCTAATTAGACATGGTTAAAAAATGTTGATGAAAGGAAATATTTAATGGTAAAAGTTACAAATTGTTGTCCTCTCTCCAGCGTGAGTGTATCTCAGTGCACGTCGGTCAAGCCGGTGTCCAGATTGGCAATGCCTGCTGGGAGCTTTACTGCCTGGAACATGGGATCCAGCCGGACGGACAGATGCCCAGTGGAAAGTCCACCGGAGGAGGAGATGATTCCTACAACACCTTCTTTAGTGAGACTGGAGCCGGAAAGCACGTCCCCAGAGCAGTTTTTGTGGACCTGGAGCCCACTGTCATTGGTAAACGGTCATTAATATAGATGATATATCTTAATAGCAATTATTTCATCAAGTCAAACCCTTAAGTAAGTTCTAATTTCAAACTGTCTCTTCAGATGAGGTGCGTACTGGGACTTACCGCCAGCTGTTCCACCCTGAGCAGCTGATCACTGGTAAGGAGGATGCTGCCAACAATTACGCCCGTGGACACTACACCATCGGCAAAGAGATCATCGACATAGTGCTGGACAGGATCCGCAAACTGGTGGGTAACATGATGTCAGGAGGGATCCATTTCTTTAATTTTGATTTCAGATATTTAAGTAAATGGCATGACTGTATCTCATATGTAATCACTGTCTCTCCCTCTCTTCCCTCAGTCTGACCAGTGCACCGGCCTTCAGGGCTTCCTGGTTTTCCACAGCTTTGGAGGTGGCACCGGCTCTGGTTTCACATCTCTGCTGATGGAGCGTCTGTCTGTCGACTACGGCAAGAAGTCCAAGCTGGAGTTCTCCGTCTACCCAGCTCCCCAGGTGTCCACCGCTGTGGTGGAGCCCTACAACGCCATCCTGACCACGCACACCACCCTGGATCACTCCGACTGTGCCTTCATGGTCGATAACGAGGCCATCTTCGATATCTGCTGCAGGAACCTTGATATTGAGCGTCCCTCTTACACCAACCTGAACCGGTTGATCAGTCAGATTGTGTCCTCCATCACTGCTTCCCTTCGTTTCGATGGTGCCCTTAATGTTGATCTGACAGAGTTCCAGACCAACTTGGTGCCATATCCCCGTATCCACTTCCCTCTGGCCACCTATGCCCCTGTCATCTCTGCTGAGAAAGCTTGCCATGAGCAGTTAACGGTGGCAGAAATCACTAACTCCTGCTTTGAGCCAGCTAATCAATTTGTGAAATGTGACCCTCGCCACGGTAAATACATGGCTTGCTGCCTTTTGTATCGTGGTGATGTGGTGCCCAAAGATGTGAATGCTGCCATTGCCAACATTAAAACCAAGCGCTCCATCCAGTTTGTGGACTGGTGCCCCACTGGTTTCAAGGTTGGCATCAACTACCAGCCACCCACTGTAGTTCCTGGTGGAGACCTGGCCAAGGTCCAGAGGGCTGTGTGCATGCTGAGCAACACCACTGCCATTGCAGAGGCCTGGGCTCGGCTTGACCACAAGTTTGATCTGATGTACGCTAAGCGTGCCTTTGTTCACTGGTATGTGGGTGAAGGTATGGAGGAGGGAGAGTTCTCTGAGGCCAGAGAGGACATGGCAGCTCTGGAGAAGGATTATGAGGAAGTTGGAGCTGATAGTGTAGGAGACGATGAGGAGGAAGGAGAAGAGTATTAAACAGGCATACATTCCCTTTATTGATGTGGCACATTATTGTCAAAAAATAAAAGTTTGTTTCTCTGAACTAATTGTTTTCTCTTAATGCACCCTTTCAAGTTAAACATGATGTATCCAAGATGGGTTACCAACGCATTTGATGGTGACTTTGCTTTTAAATGGTTTGACTAGAGAGATCTTGCTCGCGTGCGTCACATGGGGGCAGTGGTGTTCAACAGAACTGTCAACGGCAAATAAATACATTTTGTAATTTTAGCAGGTAGTTAAACTACTAGATTACTTTTACATTTTCCAATGTTTTCAGTATGCTATTTAACCCTCCTGTTATGTTGCGTGTCAAACTGACCCGTTTGAACATCTAGGACAAATATTTGTAAGTACTCTTTCTGTATGAAACTTCTTTTGCTTGCCTTAATTGGTGTAATCAACGTAATTTATTTTTATAGAGTTGATGACCCGGCAGTGACAGTGGAGGCTGTAAGGGGTCAGAAGGGTCAAGTTTAGACTATTTATTTCTTTGAAAATGTGAGAGACGGTCTTTCTTACTCCCTCCTACCATGTTTCACCACATTTCTCACACACACACACACACACACACACACACACACACACACACACACACACACACACACCTGTTCACAGCCCCATATATACATTTGTACACATTTCAAACTTCAAACAAAAAATCAGGTGTTTGTTATGGGAGCCATCTCTGTCCTGATTCATGTGCCCGTCCCCCCCATGTGAACCACACCTTCCAGACTAAACAATGCTTATCTTCTCACTTTCCCCCTAAATACACCTTTATTGCCCCAGGAACACTAAAGTAAGGGTTTCTTTCATGTCTCTCCTAATAAATATGGTACTATAGGATTTCTAATAGACTGACAGAGTGACACACTCATTTCATCCCAATCTCAGATGCGCACACTCTTTCTAACTACCCCACACTTAGCAGGGGAGGTGAAACATACAAAGGGGTTTCTTAGGAGTTCTACCAACTTTACACTCTGCAGATACATACAACTCAGCAGCTTACTGTAGGACAACATGAGCAACAGAAACAAAAGGATGGCAGCCCTGGAGCACATCCTTGATCACGACAGTGAAATAGAGGAGTAAGTATCTGAAGATGAAGACCATCTTGAGGTCAATTCAGATTTCTTAACACTATAAATAAAGTTTACTTTCAATATAAATCCTTATGACTCATTTGGCTTAATGTTGAGTGAGCGGGTCAATATGACCCTGAACAACAGAGGTGTCTCAACTCTATTTATCCACATCACCCCATGAAAAAAAAAAGTTTCAAAATGCAAATAAAATTTAAGAAAAAATACATGTTATGGTAGACTAATGCAATTCATATCTAGTTTTTTTCCAATGTACCTAAATAATTGTTTGAACATGTATTTTTCATTAAAACGAGTGAGTTAGCCTGAACTATGGTCTATGGAGGAGTGAATAAATCCATTCCGCTAAAAACTGATTGAATTGTTAGTAATGGTGTTGGTGATGAGGTACAAACTATATTTATTAGGATTTTTTGGTTTATGCCAACTTTTAGATGATTCAACACACACCGGGTCAAATTGACCCGGGAACATCATTGCTGTACCTAAGAAACAAATATAACAAGAGGGTTAAAACTCTCACATCTATTCATTGAGAGTAATTACTTCTTTATAGGAGAAGAACCCGGGTCTGTTTTTATATTGGGGTGTGGCATTCACTATCGCCCAAGGGAGGGATAGGGTGTATTTGTTCATGGGTATGTGGGTGAGGGTATGGAGGAGGGAGAGTTCTCTGAGGCCAGAGAGGACATGGCAGCTCTGGAGAAGGATTATGAGGAGGTTGGAGCTGATAGTATGGGAGATGAGGTGGATGAGGATGGAGAGGAGTAATAAAATGGTGTTTTCATTAACATCAGAAATAAAGTTGCTTACTCTACTACTTTCCTGTCTTTTATACACTCCTCCGAAAGGGCATAAGTACTGTTTAATAGAGTGCAGATTGATTTTCTCTTTAATTGTTACCATTGCTGAAAGCATGATGCCATCTAGGTCATTATCAAAACGGGTTTGTACAGTTTTAGGAGAACCGGTCTTACCTTCAATATCGGGTCTTTTATAAAGACGAGGTATTGGTACCTGTCTAATAAAGATACTAATGGCCATGCTATCTAATCTGTTCTCAATCAAAAAATAATATACACCACTTTTTTAAACTGAAATCTAAACCACTATTAAATGTTTACTTTAAGTTACTGGTATGAACTGTTAACTGGTTATGAAACTGTCTCAATTTAACACTGATGCTGTGATATGACCTTTGAAGTATAAACAAGACCTTGAAAGAGAAGACTGGTTATGCTTTTAAGTGGTGCCACTGGGTTCTGATTTTGCATGAAACCATACAAATTCACCAGAAAGTCCTTCAGCTCAAACTCCAGCAGGGATTCCGGCTTTGTGGAGTTATTCCTGATCCCGGGACAGGGATGTCTTATGTGTGTACTGTACAGACTGTAAAGCCCTCCAAGGCAAATTTGTAATTTTGGGCTATACAAAATAAACTGAATTGACTTTAAAATCCTGCTGCTGGTTTATGAAGCACTGAATGGTTTACGGCCTAAATACATTTGTGATCTACTGCTACCTTATGAACCATCCCGACCCCTCAGGTCGTCTGGGACGGGTCTACTTTCTGTTCCAAGAGTCAGAACTAAACATGGAGAAGCAGCGTTCAGCTTTTCTGCTCCACATATCTGGAACAAGGTCCCTGAAAGCTACAAGTCTGCTGGGACCCTCAGCTCCTTTAAATCAAGATTGAAGACTTTTCTGTTTGCTGTTGCCTTTAATTGAACCAGATTCAAGGATATTACTCAATATCTGCATCTCACTAATGCATTTTATTTCTTAAACTGCACTGCAACTTTTAATCTATTTGTTTAGCTTTTTGACTGTTTTTAAATGTTTTAAAATGAATGTTCTTAATTGTTTTTAAATCTTGTTTTCTTGTGCATTTTGTTTTGATGCTTTTAATGGTTTTATGTGAAGCACTTTGAATCTCCTTGTTGTTGAAATGTGCTATACAAATAAACTTGCCTTGCTTTACTCATTCAATCAAATAATAATAACCTACATATTGTATTTAAAATGAGTCATTCTGCATAATGAATATGATTACCTTTTGGAATTTAAGTGTATTTTAATGCTGATACCTTTGTACTTTTACGAAAGTAAAATATTGAAATGTTCATCTCGCAGAGTGTAAATAACTTTTACATTGTATTAAAATGTTCTTAATTGTATGGAACCAAAATAAACAGAATGACTAATGACTAATTAGATTGTGTGGTTAAAATTAGCTCCACCTTTATCAGCTGCAACATTATAGAGTAAGTAATGAACACATGAATGCATCAATAATTATAATCCCATGATATAATCTATATTTTTCTCAAATGGGCAATTTTGTATTGTAAATGATATTACCTTTGGTATATTTTAAAGCTACTACTTTTGTACATTTTCTTACCATTTTGAAATCAGGAAGAAAGCAATGGAAAACAGCTGACATGAGTTAACTATCAGTAACACCTGTGGAGAGTGGTTTTGTTTAACCAATAGTAAAGCAACTCTTGTGAATCTCGACCAATAGGATTCAACCACTGTCCACATCCAGGAAGGTGAGTATAAATTGCCTCGCAGACCACCGTCTCACGCAGCACTCATTGAAAGCAGCTGTGAGAGTTAATCATCCTTCATGCCACCTCTTTAGACACAGCTTCAGGAAACATGGTGAGTTGAAAGATGGGATGTTTTCTTATGATTTGACCAGGCTCACTGCCCTCATTTCATCGTTTATCGGTACTAGCTGATGTTCATTACAGAATTTTTAAACATTTATCTGTTCACTTTGTATGTAATCAAACTACACGCATATAGGTCGCACGCCAGTCTTTATGCCAAAGTCTGTCCCTCCAGTGGTTTCTTCACGTTATTGTCCAAGAACGACCACAAATAACCAAGAAAACAGTTTGCGGGCCCTAAATTGATGCAACACAACGTGCGTACATCGGCCACTTTCATCATCTGGTTTGCAGATTGGTCGATGGCAGTCGACAAGGCGCTTATCAGCTGACACCGATATCTGGCCGATAAATCGGTGCAACCCTATTTTATATTAAACATATTCTCAAGATGAGATGATTATTCTGTCTTAATCATATTTTGTAAATCAGCTATTTGTCTTAACTGATTTATTAAATAAATGTGCATAATATGTCCGACTACTAGGTCACAATGTTGTGGTATCTGGTTGCTTTAATAAAGGGTCTTTCTCTACCTACACCCCTCCAATTTTTTGAGCTGTCTTCAACATGTGGTGATCTCAAGCATCTACTTAGACATGGTTAAAACATGTAGATGAAAGGAAATATTTAATGGAAAAGTTACAAATTGTTGTCCTCCAGCGTGAGTGTATCTCAGTGCACGTCGGCCAAGCCGGCGTCCAGATGGGCAATTCCTGCTGGGAGCTTTACTGCCTGGAACATGAGATCCAACCGGATGGACAGATGCCCAGTGGGAAGTCCACCGGAGGAGGAGGTGACTCAAACAACACCTTCTTTAGTGAGACTGGAGCTGGAAAGCACGTCCCCAGAGCAGTTTTTGTGGACCTGGAGCCCACTGTCATTGGTAAGTGTCATCACTTCTGTCTGAACATTAATTTAGGCAAATTAAAAGTGAAACCTGGAGCCCACTGTCATTTGTAAACGGTCATTAATATAGATGCCATGTGTCAATAGCAATTATTTCATCACGTCAAACCCTTAAGTAAGTTCTAATTTGAAACTGTCTCTTCAGATGAGGTGCGTACTGGGACTTACCGCCAGCTGTTCCACCCTGAGCAGCTGATCACTGGTAAGGAGGATGCTGCCAACAATTACGCCCGTGGACACTACACCATCGGCAAAGAGATCATCGACATAGTGCTGGACAGGATCCGCAAACTGGTGGGTAACATGATATCAGAAGGGATCCATTTCTTTAATTTTGATTTAAGTAAATGGCATGACCGTATCTCATATGTAATCACTGTCTCTCCCTCTCTTCCCTCAGTCGGACCAGTGCACCGGCCTTCAGGGCTTCCTGGTTTTCCACAGCTTTGGAGGTGGCACCGGCTCTGGTTTCACCTCTCTGCTGATGGAGCGTCTGTCTGTCGACTACGGCAAGAAGTCAAAGCTGGAGTTCTCCGTCTACCCAGCTCCCCAGGTGTCCACCGCTGTGGTGGAGCCCTACAACGCCATCCTGACCACGCACACCACCCTGGATCACTCTGACTGTGCCTTCATGGTCGATAACGAGGCCATCTTCGATATCTGCTGCAAGAACCTCGATATTGAGCGTCCCTCTTACAGCAACCTGAACAGGTTGATCAGTCAGATCGTGTCCTCCATCACTGCTTCCCTTCGTTTCGATGGTGCCCTTAATGTTGATCTGACAGAGTTCCAGACCAACTTGGTGCCATATCCCCGTATCCACTTCCCTCTGACCACCTATGCCCCCGTCATCTCTGCTGAGAAAGCTCACCATGAGCAGTTAACTGTGTCAGAAATCACTAACTCCTGCTTTGAACCAGCTAATCAATTTGTGAAATGTGACCCTCGCCACGGTAAATACATGGCTTGCTGCCTTTTGTATCGTGGTGATGTGGTGCCCAAAGATGTGAATGCTGCCATTGCCAACATCAAAACCAAGCGCTCCATCCAGTTTGTGGACTGGTGCCCCACTGGTTTCAAGGTTGGCATCAACTACCAGGCGCCCACTGTAGTTCCTGGTGGAGACCTGGCCAAGGTCCAGAGGGCGTTGTGCATGCTGAGCAACACCACTGCCATTGCAGAGGCCTGGGCTCGGCTTGACTACAAGTTTGATCTGATGTACGCTAAGCGTGCCTTTGTTCACTGGTATGTGGGTGAGGGTATGGAGGAGGGAGAGTTCTCTGAGGCCAGAGAGGACATGGCAGCTCTGGAGAAGGATTATGAGGAGGTTGGAGCTGATAGTGTGGGAGATGATGATGAGGAGGAAGGAGAAGAGTATTAAACAGGCATGCATTCCCTTCATTGATATGTGGCACATGATTGTCAAAAAATAAAAGTTTGTGTCTCTGAACTAATTGTTTTCTCTTAATGCACCCTTTCAAGTTAAACATGATGTATCTAAGATGGGTTACCAACACATTTGATGGTGACTTTGCTTTTAAATGGTTTCACTAGAGCAGGGGTGCCCACACTTTTTTGGCTCGCGAGCTACTTTTAAAATGACCAAGTCAAAAAGATCTACCTACATTAATAATGGTAAATACCTATGTATGAGTATACTTAAAATGTACAATAGTGGTGTACCTTGCATAACTGCATTATGACACCATACAATTCTTACATTTTTCGTCATTACATTTTACTCTGATTGCACTGAATGGAACCAGCAGGGTTGCGTAGTCCGGACAGTAGCTGCTGGTCGCCAGCCTCAGGCAGACTTCCAAATGGTCATCAGTCATCGTGGAACGGTGCTTGGACTTAATATTATAAAAATATCATTATACAGTCGGCCTTCTCCAGATGCGCACGGAACAGCCGTCTTTGAAGAGCTCGAACAAAACAGGCGATCTAAACCAGGGGTGGGCAAACTTTTTGGCTCAGGGGCCACATTGAATTAAAAAAATTGACAGACGGGCCGGGCCAGTATCAGATGGATGGAGAGTGTTTGTGTGAACCTGTTACGGGAGGACAATGTTTAGGACCCAAATGCAGACCACATGAGAGTATGAGTATCTGGTAAAACAGATTATTGGAGCCAAAGGGAAGGTGGGGAGCCTGTGGTCCGGCACAGGGGGTGCTGGGCGGTGTGAGACCCGTGGCTCTACACTTGAGGCCGGCGAGGCCGGCAGGGGGCGGTGTGAGACCCGTGGCTCTACACTTGAGGCCGGCAGGGGCCGGTGTGAGACCCGTGGCTCTACACTTGAGGCCGGCGAGGCCGGCAGGGGGCGGTGTGAGACCCGTGGCTCTACACTTGAGGCCGGCGAGGCCGGCAGGGGGCGGTGTGAGACCCGTGGCTCTACACTTGAGGCCGGCAGGGGGCGGCGTGAGACCCGTGGCTCTACACTTGAGGACGGCGAGGCCGGCAGGGGGCGGCGTGAGACCCGTGGCTCTACACTGGAGGAAGGCAAGACATCAGGCAGGTGAGGAAGGCTAGAAAACAGAGGTTTAACACACAATGGTTCAGACAGGGATAAAAGAGTAAAAGTAAAAAGCCAATAAATAAAAAGTAAAGAAAACTTACATTTCAGTGGGAACAATGTTGTTGGTCCCCCTTTTTTGCTAGTGAATCAAAGTCTGGTGTCAGCTTTGTTGTGGCAATTCTCAGGACAGATCTGAGGTGTTCATCCGTTAACTGGGATCTGTGGCGTGATTTGTTGATTTTCATCACGCTCAACGTCTGCTCACAAACATAGGTAGAGCCAAACAACACAAGCATCTTCTGTGCCATCCTCCTGATGTTTGGAAACTTGGCTTCGCTGAGTGAAGCATAAAACTCATCCAGATTAAGGGAGTTGAACTTCTCCTTTAGGACAGAGTCACATTGAAGGTCAATGAGTTCCAATTGCAACTCCTCAGGTGCCGTTTCACAGTCTTGTGACAGGGGACATGACACCAGCTGAAGTGGCTTGTCGATTTTTTCAAAATCAGAGAACCGATGGCAGAATTCTCTGTGCAGGTCGTCCAGTGATTTGCTGTATTTCTTCGCATGCCTCTTTCAGTGTCGCTAGTGTGGGGAAATGAGCGAAAGATCTGTTTGAAATTTGTCTTGAGAATAAAGACAACTTGGCTTTGAAGGCTTTCACATTTGTGTACATTTCATGTACAAATTGATCTTTTCCTTGGAGCTTCGTGTTCAGCTCATTCAGGTGTGTCAGTATGTCCACAGCAAAAGCAAAATCACAAAGCCAATCTGTGTCGCTCAACTCTGGAAAATCATCAGCTTTCCTGATTAACTCCAAAAATGAGCAAATCTCCCCTTTGAGCTCCCACACTCGTTGACACACTTTCCCAAAACTTAACCAGCGGACATGAGAGTAATACAGCAAGTCCTGGTGATCAGCATCAGTTTCCTCAAGGAACTTAATAAATTGCCGATGCTGAAGTCCCCTCGCTCGTATGCAGTTAACGAGTTTTACGACTGGCTTCACTACGTGATCAAGCTGCAATACAGACTTGCACAGGGCTTCCTGATGGATAATGCAGTGTAGGAAAATGACATCCATCTCAGGGGTTTCCTCTTTCACCTTATCCTGGATTCTTTTCAGCAGACCAACATTTTTCCCAGTTAAGTTTGGTGATCCATCCGTGGTGACATTGGCAAGTTTAGACCAAGGTAGCTTCAGCCTCTCGATGACACCAGACACCGTGTCATACAAATCCTCTCCTCGTGTTGTCCCCTTCAGAGATTCCATTGTCAAAAATTCCTCCGTAGTCTCAAAATTTTCATTAATCCCTCTGATGAAAATCAAGAGCTGAGCGGTGTCTTTTACATCGTTACTTTCGTCCAGGGCTAACGAATATAACGTAAATGACTCAGCTTTTTTGTTCAACTGGCTGGTTAAATCTTCATCAATTTGTTCTACACGCCGAGTCACTGTTCTGCGTGATAAACTCAATTTTTTAAATTTGTTTTTGCTCTCTGGACATAAGAGACCTGCTGTTTCTACCATACATTCTTTCAAAAACTCTCCTTCAGAGAAAGGCTTGCTGGCTTTTGCTAATTTGAATGCTAGCAAAAAACTTGCCTTGGTGCTTGATTCTTGTATAGCAGTTTGGCGGAGAAAAATATTTTGCTGACTCTTTAAATTGGCTGCCAACCTCTTAGCAGTAGCCGCCCGTTCTGTCGTTGACTGTTGGCTAGCATAGTTAGCATGCTTGGCGGAAAAGTGGCGGCTAATATTGTATTCTTTGAATACTGCAATGGTTTCTTGGCAAATAAGACATACTGCCTTTGATCGTACTTCGGTGAAAAAATACTTAGCAGTCCACTCCTCATTAAAGACTCTGCACTCACTGTCGACTTTTCTTTTGGAATTGCAAGTGTTGTGTGTGCGCTCTAGTTCAGCAGAACACGGCAGGCAGCGGTCCCCACGGCACGTAAAAACTGCTGTAACGCCTCTCTGTTCCCGACTTGATTTTTCCAAAGCACAATGATGGCAACAGACCAGCATCAATGTTTCTTCATGCTTATTTATTGCACAGCGCTCTTTTAGGCTTTTCGTGTGTGTGTGTTCTTCTGCAGCAGAGCCGTGTGCGCAGCAGAAGGCATTACAGCGTCTTTCTGCTGCAGCAGAACACACACGAAAAGCCTAAAAGAGCGCTGTGCAATAAATAAGCATGAAGAAACATCAACGCTGGTCTGTTGTGGTCATCGTGCTTCGGGAAACTGAACTTGGGAACGGAGAAGCGCTACAGCGGTCTTTACTATAACTTATAATTATTTAAAATAAAAAACGTTTTTTTAATATATTTTTTTAATAACTTTTTTTTAATATATTTTTTTAATGTTATAATAATTATAATACTCGGCGGGCCGTATTTTAATACTCGGCGGGCCGTATCCGGCCCGCGGGCCGTAGTTTGCCCACCTCTGCTCTAAACCATCTACATGAGAAATCCCCTGCTTGTTTTGGTCGTCAGGAAACTGTTAGTCAGTCCTTTAGTTTTAAGCTTGTTACTGTCACCGAGGTGCACAAAGCCCTCAAACTTTTAGACACAGGAAAACCGGCAACCTAGAACCATATTTTTTAAAGTTAGCTGCTGATTTTATCACACCCCCTTTAGCATATCTTTTTAATCTCTCCTTAGTCTCAAACGAAATTCCCCTTATATGGAAGTCTGCCTTTGTTCTTCCCCTGTTAAAAGGAGGAGACCCCACACTTTTAAACAATTACAGGCCTATCTCCAAACTGTCTGTTTTAGCTAAGACACTAGAATCCCTCGTGAGTGAGCAATTTATGGAGTTTTTAATCTCAAACAATATTTTATCTGATTATCAATCAGGTTTTAGAAAAAAAACATAGTACAATCACAGCAGCATTAAAGGTAAACGATTTTATTGAATCTTTGGAAAACATGCCCTTTTTATTGACTTGTCCAAGGCTTTTGACACTGTCGATCATGCAATAATGAAGCATAGACTTCTTACTATTGGATTGTCAGAACAAACTGTGAAAATTATTTATCAAACAGATCACAGTGTGTCCAGGCTGAAGGCATCACCTCTAGCTCTCTTAAAGTAATAAAGGGTGTGCCCCAGGGGTCGGTCCTAGGATAGGTACTTTTATTCACAATTTATATAAACAGTATCGGTCAAAATGTGCCAAATGCTCTCTTTCAGTTGCAAAAAGCCTTTGATACTGTTCAACACACTTTGTATGAGTTGAAATTAATTTTGAAACCTGACAAAACAAAACTGATGATGTTTTCAAACTCAAAGAAAAAGCCACTGACCCTTCTAGCTATAATTACATTTCAGGGCAATGTGATTGAGTCTGTATCGTCATATAAATACTTGGGATTCTTAATTGATGATTCTCTCTCTTTTAAACCTCACATTCAGCAACTTGTGAAGAAGTTGAAGGTGAGGCTGGGTTTCTATTTCAGAAATAAGTCTTGCTTTTCTTTTGATGCTAAAACGAGACTTGTTGCTGCTACTTTTATGTCTGTGATTGATTATGGTGATGTTTTATACATGCATGCATCTTCTCAATGTCTTCACTCCGTGGATACTACCATTGAGCATTGAGGTTCATAACAAATCTTAAGGCCCTTACTCACCATTACTCCCTTTATGCTAGGGTTGGTTGGCCTGCATTGTCCATCCGTAGACTAAATCATTGGCATGTCGTTATTTAAAAGGAAATTGAATGTACTTCCATCTTATCTGTGTACGTTAATTTATCAGAAAAATGCTGGAAGCTATCGTCTTCGCTCTGTGACATATGTGCAAGGCCTACTCTTGCTATCTGTCCCCAACGTCTGTCTCGAAATGGGAAAAAGGGGTTTTAGATTTGCTGCTCCTGCGGCTTGGAATTTGCTGCAGACTGATTTGGGTCTACGGGAGCCGGTCTCTATAGGTGTTTTTAAAAATAGATTGAAAGCGTTGGAGGAAGGTTCATCTGGTTGTAGATGTTTTTGACTGAGGTATGTGCACCTGTGTGAACTAGGATATGATGACTTGAGACTTGAGTCTTAGTTTGGGTTTTACTCATGCTGTGATAAAAAAATGTTCTGTCACTGTTTTATGTTGCATGTCTGTGTAACGCCTCTGCATTAACCCGTGGGTTTCGGGCGGCACAAAAGGCAACACACTCTGGATTCGGTTAGTAACCAGCTTTATTGTCTGACTCGTGTGCGCTCTCGGCCTCGCCCCTGAGCACCTGCCTGCTTGTATCAGATCAGCTGTCTGTGGGTTCAGCTATGTCGCCTCGGCTCACCGCTCTCTCTCTCTCTCCCGTTCATCAGACGCTACTCCTGTTTTAACGGGGAGACACACACACACACACACACACAATTGCCCCCAGCTGCGGCTGATTACCTCATCGCGGCACCTGTTCCCTTGAACCGCACCCTCGCTCAATTCCCTCTGCAGCTGAGCGTAACCCCGCCCCACCGCCACAGTCTGAAACTTTGTTTTACTTAACTTAACTTTTACTGCTATCTTGGCCAGGACACTCTTGTAAAGGAGATTTTTAATCTCAATGAGGCTTTTCCTGGTTAAATACATTTTAAATATACCAAAAAAATAAATTATTTAATTGTTTTTAAATCTTGTTTTCTTGTGCATTATGTTTCTTAACCTGCACTGCAAATTGTATTCTATTTTTTGCTTTTTGACAGTTTTTTTATGTTTTAGTGAATGTTCTTAATTGTTTTTAAATCTTGTTTTCTTGTGCATTATGTTTTGATGCTTTTATGTGAAGCACTTTAAATCTCCTTGTTGTTGAAATGTGCTATACAAATAAACTTGCCTTGCCTTGCCTTACTCATTCAATCAAATAATAATAGCCTACATATTGTATTCTAAAATGAGTCATTCTGCATAATGAATATGATTGCTTTTGTGAATTTAAGTGTATTCTAATGCTAATACCTTTGTACTTTTACAAAAGTAAAATATTGAAATGTTCATCTCGCACAGTGTAAATAACTTTAACATTGTATTACAATGTTCTTAAACGTATGGAAACAAAATAACTAACTAATTAGATTGTGGGGTTAAGGTGAGGCTAAAATTAGTTCCACCTTTATCAGCTGCAACATTATAGAGTAAGTAATGAACACATGAATGCATCAATAATTATAATCCCATGAATCATGATATAATCTATATTTTTCTCAAATGGGCCATTTTGCATTGTAAATTATATTACTTTTGGTATATTTTAATGCTCCTACTTTTGTACATTTTCTTACTATTTTGAAATCAGGAAGAAAGATGGAAAACAGCTGACATGAGTTAACTATCAGTAACACCTGTGGGGAGTGGTTTCGTTTAACCAATAGTAAAGCAACTCTTGTGACTCTCGACCAATAGGATTCAATCACTGTCCACATCCAGGAAGGTGAGTATAAATTGCCTCGCAGACCTAACGTCCGCGACAGCGTCTCACGCAGCACTCATTGAAACAGCTGTGAGAGTTAATCATCCTTCGTTTCACCTCTTTAGATACAGCTTCAGGAAACATGGTGAGTTGAAAGATGGGATGTTTTCTTATGATTTTCATCGTTTATTGGTACTCGCTAATGTTAATTACGCAACTTTTTAACAATTATCTGTCCACTTTGTATGTAAACAAACTGCACGTGCATATAGGATCGTTTTTTTTTTATGGTTCATTCGAAAACACGGAAACACCATGGTTTCTTCGTTTTCTGTTTGAAACTGAAAACGTCTGAATCCAAAAACGAACAGGGGGAACCAAACTCGAAATACGAGCAGATTTGTTTTTTGCAAATCCTTCTTTCAATGTCAAAATAAAAGCCCGTTATATATTCTTATTTACCATTTTCTATGACCCAAACGCATAGCAGGGTAACGTTAATTAATCAATATAAATAAATAAACCTGGATATGTTAGCAACGGTAGTGACTACAGGAAGTCTAATATTATTGTGTGTATATCTGTACACAGCAAGAATCAACTTTTCAATTAATCGTTGCATTGTTTAATGCAACACAGTTCGTAATATAGCTTAATCAAAGTAATTTGTGTGTAGAGTTGTTACTGTTAGCATCATATTAATGTGTCCATCTTATTGTGCTGTTTCTTGAGTGAACGCAGAGCCTTTATGAGACTAGAGTAAAGGGTTTCCCCTTTCTATCAGTAGATGGCGGTATAAGTCTATGTAAGCCATACATTTAGTTAACTTTATCTGTATTTTATGCCGTTTATTTCCTCTGATATTTAATGTTCATGGTTAATTTGCAGCATAGTTGTATACATGTTTTTACACATATTTGTGTCATTTTAGAACCAAACATTCCTCCATGGAAGAGTGAGCATGTGTTGATCACGAGGCAATACATAATGACAATTTAAAAACAAAGACAGTTGGTTTATTAAATACGCATATAATTTACCTACCTCATTGATTTTGTCACACTTAAATCCTGCCTTGAATGGTACAGAAGAGGTCAAAGGGCCAAGAATAGAAGATATACTGTTGGTCAAATGCTGTGGTCCAAATGTCATTGAGATACACAAAGTTTGACTAAGAGCACAAACCAGATTAATTGGTTCCGTTTACGTCTTTGCTACCGTGTTACTGTCTCGTGACCTCAGAGTGACCTCTGGAGCTGTAGGGGATGCAGACAATCGGGTTGGGAACCAATGCAACAGATTACCAGCTCTTTAGCATGTTGGACAAAGCAGCATGGCACTCTCATAAAAATGAAGTTCCCATCCAATAACACTGGAATGCAGAAGCCTGCTTTGGGAGGGGGGCTGTTTAAAACTGTTAAAGTGTGACTGTAATCTAAGAGGGAAAAAAACATGTCCCTGAAATGTAGTGGAGATTGCAGTTTAGTGACATTGGAATGCAATTTTTGTGGGAGATAGGAATGTTTCAATGGGTTATCTCTCGTGACAGACAGAAATCCTCTTGAAATACAATATTAGTTTCCTCTTTTGTTGTAAATTTGATTCCTGTGACCGATCGTCACATTTAGCCTGAGTATACTATTTTAGCCTTCATAGGGGTTTAAGGGATCTGATCCCTTCCAGGTAGCAGGTGCTTGTGATTCTATACAGGCAGTAGGACACGTCTCCTTTGCTTAAAAGTAACAAAGTCAAATGGACTTCTGTTGGGCTTTGAGTCTTTATACGTCGACGATGGGAAAACTACAAACAAATACTTCCAGAGCAATATTGGGGTCTCCAAACTAGTTAACCATAATATAATTTTCTCTTCCCCCCCCGCCCCCCATAACATGTAAGATTTCTCCAGAGCAGTTGGGGGCAACATCCCTTGCTCTTTAACACCTCAGTGAAGTGGAATTTGATGTGGTGCTTATTTAGCTTTCAGAATCAGCTTTAAGTGTCTACATGTACTATGACTTATCTAAATATACATGCAGATATATAGACATACGGGCAACAACGCCTAACAATCATTTGACGACTATAAACTATGCAAGTAGGTGTGCTCTCCATGTTTCAGTCTGATACAATAACTCAGTCAATCCTTATTGAGACCAAAGTGCTACATTATGATGACGTGATTGAGTCAGAGGGGCTAAGACACTGACAGCAGAGACAGAACAGGTTAGATGTTTATGACACAGTGATGTAGTAATGAAGGTAAAATGTGACGCACGGGTGGTTCTCTGACTGGGTCAGTGGTGGGCAGCTAAGCCTTCTCTGCTGGCCTGAGCGGAATCACAAAGTTATAGCTATTTTATAATTTGATTGTTTTTCACAAATGCACTACATGTATTATACTTTTTCCCTATTAGCTTATTTTCTCATTGCACAGCTCCTGTCTTCCTCTGTTGCACTGCTTTCAGTGCAGCTGGTTTTAAGAAGTGTTCATCAATCAGATGTTCTCCTGTGTCTCTGGAAGCAAAGAAGTTTAAGCAGGCTTTTACAGATTAAAGTACAGAGTTGTCGTAGACTTCAACAAATCAGATCTTTAGTTTGACAAGCTGGGTGTATTCTTTGACGCACCTGCGAAATGGCGTGGACGAATGATTGGTCAGTGGCCCAGTGTGACTTCTGTCTAACGTCCGTAAGAACATTCAGGTTGTTGAAACTTATGTTGGAAGTAATTCAATTTTGAGTGTTTTGCTTAGTGTAGTGTTTTCTTGATACTCAATGGCTGGAGGAGAAACTGACTTGGTGGCGGATTTAATGACAACGCACTGAAGCGTTGCTGCACTGTTTAACAAAGAGAGGCTGGTGGACTTGTTCTTTAAGTGAACAGCATCTGGTGAGTTGACTGCTTTTTAGTTTTAGAAATATGATGCTAACGGCAACACACACACACACACACACACACACACCTTTGCTTAAACTATATTACAAACTGTTGCATTAAACTATGCAACACATCCAAAAACTTGAACCTGCTCCAGCACAGGCTAACTGACCTTCCTCTTGTGTTAGCTTTCTGTTACCATCTTATGTTAACGAGTCAGTTTTGACCATGTATTAAATCAGCTGTAAAATACACTAAACAATTATCTATAATCCAATATGTTTCTCATCGCTTGGTTACCTTGTTAGGCTATCCATGAAAATATTGTATGTTTTAATAATTTTGGTGTGGGCCTTTTCTTTGTCAGTATACCCCTTGATTTAATTTTTTTTTTTTAAAGGTAAAATGAACCTCAAGAGAATCGTATAAATAAAACGTTGTGGTGTTACCTGACTATTACTGATGGGTATTAGAACACATCTCCTAAATTTTGTTTTTATTTTTTCATTTTAATATTAACTATAGTAACATATATGGTGTTATGGATCAATTTCGACCCATATATTTACTTCAAGAAAAAGGCTAAAGTCTTTTCAGCAAAAGAACTGAATGAAAAGCAGAACAAGTCATAACCCAAAATATAGATTTGCAAGAGCAACCAAGCAAATCTTATTTTTTATAACTGGGTCGAAACGACCCTAACAACACGACGGTCATAATTTTACCCAGAGCATTTTATAATTTAGTGAAAACAATTTTTATGTTGAAATGGAGGTTCCTGACAAAGTCAAAAAGCCTTGATGCAATAAACAAATTTATGTGGTTCTTTTATGCATTTTAAAATGGGTCAGTGCCGACCCTAACACAAGAGGAAGGTTAAATTCACTGGATAAGCTGGCCACACCCACCGGCCAAAAAAGGCAGCTCCCTTCCTCAGAGATTCCATTGAAGGAGCGATATTAGTTAGATTAGAGTTTTATAGGGAGAGAGTTCTTCGCAATCGCCAAGATCCATTTTCACATCATGATGACTTCCTGTACGAGCGCTATCGACTCTGCCGACAAGGAATATTTATTTGAGACCTTCTCGAGCCGTACATTGAATGCCGCAGCCGAGCATTGACAGTCTCACAGACTGGACATATATCCTCATAAGTATCTATTCATTTGTCTAAATTAGATACTCTTTGGGCTTGTTTTTATCTATTCTGAAAAGTTGAGATCATAATTTTCAATGATGCATTCCATGAAGCCTACTGCCAGCAGGCACATTTAAAAAAATATTAATCTGATTGCTCAGGGTGATGTCGCATTAGCCGCTACATTTCCCCGCATTTAACTTGTCTGATATTTTGCCACGCTTATGTCTAGGCCTCGTGGCGGTGTTATGCTGTGTTCACGCCAAAAGCGTTGCGAATATTCGCAACGCTTTTGGCGTGAACACAGCATTAGACTTTGCCATGATTATGGTCTTGACTTCATCATATGCATTCATGATCATCTCCTGCTCGTCAGCGGAGAAAAGAGGCTCTTCCTCTGAGTTTATTTGCCATTGTACTGTTAGAACATCATGTTTCAGTGATCGACTCTTCCCCCTTGTGTAGGACGGGCACGCGCAATTATCCTGATAACTGACGTCTGGTTCGAATTAACATGACTGTTTGAGTGCGGATTAGCCTTTGAGAAACAGACAGCCTGACGTCAATCATCGGCGTAATTTAAGATGGATAATAGGACATTTGATCGACTTAGTTGAACCACGAACGGGGGCCCTGTAGTCACTACTGTTAACATACCCAGGTTTATTAATTTTTCTCATGTTACCCTGCTATGTGTTTACATCAGAAGACTGTAAATAAGTATCTATCACTGGCTTTTATTTTGGCATGGCAAGAAGGATTTGCAAAAACAAAATCGGCTCGTATTTAGAGTTTTTGGGTTTCTCTTTTTCCCGTTTTTGGTTTCAAACAGAAAGCGAAGAAACCCTTTTTTTCCGAATGAACCATAAAACAGGGTTGCACCGATAAATCGGTGCAACCCTATTTTATATTAAACATTCTAAAAGATGAGATGATTATTCTGTCTTAAGACAAATAGCTGCTCTACAAAATTTGATTAACTGATTTATTAAATAAATGTGCATAATATGTCCGACTACTAGGTCACAATGTTGTGGTATCTGGTTGCTTTAATAAAGGGTCTTTCTCTACCTCCACCCTTCCAATTTTTTTTGAGCCGGCTTCAACATGTGGTGTCTCAAGCATCTACTTAGACATGGTTAAAACATGTAGATGCAAGGACATATGTAATGGTAAAAGTTACAAGTTGTTGTCCTCCAGCGTGAGTGTATCTCAGTGCACGTCGGCCAAGCCGGCGTCCAGATTGGCAATTCCTGCTGGGAGCTTTACTGCCTGGAACATGGGATCCAGCCGGACGGACAGATGCCCAGTGGAAAGTCCACCAGAGGAGGAGATGATTCCTACAACACCTTCTTTAGTGAGACTGGAGCTGGAAAGCACGTCCCCAGAGCAGTTTTTGTGGACCTGGAGCCCACTGTCATCGGTAAACTGTCATTAATATAGATGCAATATCTCAATAGCAATTATTTCATCGCGTCAAACCCTTAAGTAAGTTCTAATTTGAAACTGTCTCTTCAGATGAGGTGCGTACTGGGACTTACCGCCAGCTGTTCCACCCTGAGCAGCTGATCACTGGTAAGGAGGATGCTGCCAATAATTACGCCCGTGGACACTACACCATCGGCAAAGAGGTCATTGAACTGGTGCTGGACAGGATCCGCAAACTGGTAGGTAAATGCAAAGCAGGAGAAGCGCCTTCCTGATATTGCTGAAAGCGGGTAAACTATGTCATTCTGAAAAGTTGATTTAAGATGGGAGGACATGATTAATTCAAAGTAAAAAAAACATTTGTTGACTTATTGCTATTAGTATCTAGGCACACAGGATATTTTGCTGTAATTTGTCCAGGTTCTTAGATGTCTCTGATTTCTGCCTCCAGCCCAATACTGGTTGTGACTGTAATTTCAATAATGGTGCTTACAGCATAACGATAGGGGCCAATGATATAATAGTCATTGAGGTAATGGAGGCTATTGACTCAGACCAAATGGATTTTTCAGTGTTTCTTTTTAAAATATATTACATCTGCTTTCTCCATTGTTTAGATGGATACAGGTGAGGCCAGTATTGTATTGATATATTTAATTACCTGCTATGCTATATACCATTATTGCGATATGACACTACCTACATTGGGATAGAAGATGTTGGCCATATCTTCTTAAACTCGTATGTAATCTTATTTTCTCCCTCAGTCTGACCAGTGCACCGGCCTTCAGGGCTTCCTGGTTTTCCACAGCTTTGGAGGTGGCACCGGCTCTGGTTTCACCTCTCTGCTGATGGAGCGTCTGTCTGTCGACTACGGCAAGAAGTCCAAGCTGGAGTTCTCCGTCTACCCAGCTCCCCAGGTGTCCACCGCTGTGGTGGAGCCCTACAACGCCATCCTGACCACCCACACCACCCTGGATCACTCTGACTGTGCCTTCATGGTCGATAACGAGGCCATCTTCGATATCTGTTGCAAGAACCTCGATATTGAGCGTCCCTCTTACAGCAACCTGAACAGGTTGATCAGTCAGATCGTGTCCTCCATCACTGCTTCCCTTCGTTTCGATGGTGCCCTTAATGTTGATCTGACAGAGTTCCAGACCAACTTGGTGCCATATCCCCGTATCCACTTCCCTCTGACCACCTATGCCCCCGTCATCTCTGCTGAGAAAGCTTGCCATGAGCAGTTAACTGTGTCAGAAATCACTAACTCCTGCTTTGAACCAGCTAATCAATTTGTGAAATGTGACCCTCGCCATGGTAAATACATGGCTTGCTGCCTTTTGTATCGCGGTGATGTGGTGCCCAAAGATGTGAATGCTGCCATTGCCACCATCAAAACAAAGCGTTCCATCAGGTTTGTTGACTGGTGCCCCACTGGTTTCAAGGTTGGCATCAACTACCAGCCGCCCACTGTAGTTCCTGGTGGAGACCTGGCCAAGGTCCAGAGGGCGTTGTGCATGCTGAGCAACACCACTGCTATTGCAGAGGCCTGGGCTCGGCTTGACCACAAGTTTGATCTGATGTACGCTAAGCGTGCCTTTGTTCACTGGTATGTGGGTGAGGGTATGGAGGAGGGAGAGTTCTCTGAGGCCAGAGAGGACATGGCAGCTCTGGAGAAGGATTATGAGGAAGTTGGAGCTGATAGTGTGGGAGACGATGAGGAGGAAGGAGAAGAGTATTAAACAGCCATGCATTCTCTTTTTTGATGTGGCACATTATTGTCAAAAAATAAAAGTTTGTTTCTCTGAACTAATTGTTTTCTCTTAATGCGCCCTTTCAAGTTAAACATGATGGGTTACCAACACATTTGATGGTGACTTTGCTTTTAGATGGTTTGACTAGACAGATCTTGCTCACTTGCGTCACATGGGGGCAGTAGTGTTCAACAGAACTGTCAACTGCAAATAAATACATTTTGTAGTAGTTAAACTACTGAGAACATTGCATAATGTAAAAAATCTAGTAAACTAAAATTCTCGCTTCTATTCATTGAGTGTAATTAGTTCTTTATGAGAAGAACCCGGGTCTGTTTTTATATTGGGGTGTGGCATTCACTATCGCCCAAGGGAGGGATAGGGTATCTTTGTTCAGAGGTATGTGGGTGAGGGTATGGCGGAGGGAGAGTTCTGAGGCCAGAGGAGACATAGCAGCTCTGGAGAAGGATTATGGGGAAGTTGGAGCTGATAGTGATTGAGAAGAGTAATAAAACAGTTTTTTCATTAACGTCAGAAATAAAGTTTGTTACTTGACTACTAGTTTCCTGTCTTTTATACACTCCTTCCAAAGGGCAGAAGTACTGTTTAATAGAGTGCAGATTGATTTTTCTCTTTAATTGTCACTATTGCTAAACGCATGATGCCATCATCAAAACTGGTTTGTACAGTTTTAGGGGAACCTGTTACTTTCCCCAGACATGTGACTCAAGTTATTTTTAGTTCAAGTCCCAAGATGCTGCAGTCTTACCTGCAATATCGGGTCTTTTATAAAGACGAGGTATTGATACCTGTCTAAAGATACTAGTGGCCATGCTATCTAACCTGTTCTCAATCAAAAACGATATACATCACTTTTTAAAACTGAAATCTAAACCACTATTAAATGTTTACTTTAAGTTACTGTTAGAGGAACTGTTAACTGGTTATGTAACTGTCTCAATTTAACACTGATGCTGTGATATGACCGTTGAAGTATAAACAACACCTTGAAAGAGAAGACTGGTTATTCTTTATGCTTTTAAGTGGTGCCACTGGGTTCTGATTTTATATGAAACCATGCAAATTCACCAGAAAGTCCTTCAACTCAAACTCCAGCAGGGCTTCCGCGGCGACCGGCCAGACCCAGATCTGCCTTCTCCACCGTATTCCATGAGTCGGACCGTCCGACGAGAGGAGCTCAGCGCCCGGCAGCAGGGGCTCCTCCTATGGCAGGTAACAGAGCTTCACCCTGCTGGTCCCCACTGTTTGCCAGCACGGACGCCTTGTAACTGGAGACCCAGGTTGTATTGCTGGTTCTGCTGTAGGGAGAGGTGGCACGGTAGAACCAGCACTGAGCGTGGCAGACTGTCAGACCCTGCTGCAGTAAAATGAGGTTTCCTAAAAGGAGTCTGGTACTACGAAATGCCACTGCTTTCATCCACAGGAACGCAAAATCATCCATTATCTGTAACCGCTTATGTTTTAAAATGAATGATCTTAACTGTTTTTAAATTTTGTTTTCTTGTGCATTGTGTCTTGATGCTTTTAATGGTTTTATGTGAAGCACTTTAAATCTCCTTGTTGAAATGTGCTAAACAAATAAACTTGCCTTACTCATTCAATCAAATAATAGCCTACATATTGTATTATAAAATGAGTCATGCTGCATGATGAATGATTACTTTTGGGAATTTAAGTGTATTTCAATGCTAATACTTTTGTACTTTTACAAAAGTAAAATATTGAAATGTTCTCACACAATGTAAACAACTTTTACGTTGTATTAAAATGTTCTTAATTGTATAGAAACAAAATAAACAGGACTAATGACAAATTAGATTGTGTGGTTAAGGTGAGGCTAAGATTAGCTCCACCTTTATCAGCTGCAACATTATAGACTAAATAATGAACACATGAATGCATCAATAATTATAATCCCATGATATAATCTAGATTTTTCTCAAATGGGCCATTTTGCATTGTAAATTATATTACTTTTGGTATATTTCAATGCTCCTACTTTTGTACATTTACTTACCATTTTGAAATCAGGAAGAAAGCGATGGAAAACAGCTGACATGAGTTAACTATCAGTAACACCTGTGGGGAGTGGTTTCGTTTAACCAATAGTAAAGCAATTCTTGTGACTCTCGACCAATCGGATTCAACCACTATCCACATCCAGGAAGGTGAGTATAAATTGCCTCGCAGACCGCCGTCTCACGTAGCACTCATTGAAAGCAGCTGTGAGAGTTAATCATCCTTCATTCCACCTCTTTAGACACAGCTTCAGGAAACATGGTGAGTTGAAGGATGGGATGTTTTCTTATGATTTTCATCGTTTATTGGCACTATCTAATGTTCATTTCTGAACTTTTTAACATTTATCTGTCGACTTTGTAAACAAACTACATGTGCATCTAGGTTGCACGCCACAGTCTTTATGCCAAAGTCTGTCCCGTCAGTGGTTTCTTCTCGTTATTGTCCAAGACCGACCAGAAATAACCAAGACCACAGTTTGCGGGCCCTAAATTGATGCAACACAACATCTGGTTTGCAGATTGGTCGATGGCAGTCGACAAGACGCTTATCAGCTGATACCGATATCTGGTCGATAAATCGGTGCAACCCTATTTTATATTAAACATATTCTCAAGATGAGATGATTATTCTGTCTTAATCAAATTTTGTAGAGCAGCTATTTGTCTTAACTGATTTATTAAATAAATTTGCATAATATGTCCGACTACTAGGTCACAATGTTGTGGTATCTGGTTGCTTTAATAAAGGGTCTTTCTCTACCTCCACCCCTCCAACTTTTTGAGCTGTCTTCAACATGTGGTGATCTCAAGCATCTACTTAGACATGGTTAAAACATGTAGATGAAAGGAAATATTTAATGGAAAAGTTACAAATTGTTGTCCTCTAGCGTGAGTGTATCTCAGTGCATGTCGGCCAAGCCGGCGTCCAGATGGGCAATTCCTGCTGGGAGCTTTACTGCCTGGAACATGAGATCCAACCGGATGGACAGATGCCCAGTGGGAAGTCCACCGGAGGAGGAGGTGACTCCAACAACACCTTCTTTAGTGAGACTGGAGCTGGAAAGCACGTCCCCAGAGCAGTTTTTGTGGACCTGGAGCCCACTGTCATTGGTAAGTGTCATCACTTCTGGCTGAACATTAATTTAGGCAAATTAAAAGTGAAACCTGGAGCCCACTGTCATTTGTGAACTGTCATTAATATAGATGCCATATGTCAATAGCAATTATTTCATCACGTCAAACCCTTAAGTAAGTTCTAATTTGAAACTGTCTCTTCAGATGAGGTGCGTACTGGGACTTACCGCCAACTGTTCCACCCTGAGCAGCTGATCACTGGTAAGGAGGATGCTGCCAACAATTACGCCCGTGGACACTACACCATCGGCAAAGAGATCATCGACATAGTGCTGGACAGGATCCGCAAACTGGTGGGTAACATGATATCAGAAAGGATCCATTTCTTTAATTTTGATTTCAGATATTTAAGTAAATGGCATGACCGTGTCTCGTATGTAATCACTGTCTCTCCCGCTCTTCCCTCAGTCTGACCAGTGCACCGGCCTTCAGGGCTTCCTGGTTTTCCACAGCTTTGGAGGTGGCACCGGCTCTGGTTTCACCTCTCTGCTGATGGAGCGTCTGTCTGTCGACTACGGCAAGAAGTCCAAGCTGGAGTTCTCCGTCTACCCAGCTCCCCAGGTGTCCACCGCTGTGGTGGAGCCCTACAACGCCATCCTGACCACGCACACCACCCTGGAGCACTCTGACTGTGCCTTCATGGTCGATAACGAGGCCATCTTCGATATCTGCTGCAAGAACCTCGATATCGAGCGTCCCTCTTACACCAACCTGAACAGGTTGATCAGTCAGATCGTGTCCTCCATCACTGCTTCCCTTCGTTTCGATGGTGCCCTTAATGTTGATCTGACAGAGTTCCAGACCAACTTGGTGCCCTATCCCCGTATCCACTTCCCTCTGACCACCTATGCCCCCGTCATCTCTGCTGAGAAAGCTTACCATGAGCAGTTAACGGTGTCAGAAATCACTAACTCCTGCTTTGAACCAGCTAATCAATTTGTGAAATGTGACCCTCGCCACGGTAAATACATGGCTTGCTGCCTTTTGTATCGTGGTGATGTGGTGCCCAAAGATGTGAATGCTGCCATTGCCAACATCAAAACCAAGCGCTCTATCCAGTTTGTGGACTGGTGCCCTACTGGTTTCAAGGTTGGCATCAACTACCAGCCACCCACTGTAGTTCCTGGTGGAGACCTGGCCAAGGTCCAGAGGGCGTTGTGCATGCTGAGCAACACCACTGCCATTGCAGAGGCCTGGGCTCGGCTTGACCACAAGTTTGATCTGATGTACGCTAAGCGTGCCTTTGTTCACTGGTATGTGGGTGAGGGTATGGAGGAGGGAGAGTTCTCTGAGGCCAGAGAGGACATGGCAGCTCTGGAGAAGGATTATGAGGAGGTTGGAGCTGATAGTGTGGGAGATGATGTGGATGAGGATGGAGAGGAGTAATAAAATGGTGTTTTCATTAACGTGAGAAATAAAGTTGGTTACTTTACTACTTTCCTGTCTTTTATACACTCCTTCCAAAGGGCATAAGTACTGTTTAATAGAGTGCAGATTGATTTTCTCTTTAATTGTTACTATTGCTGAAAGCATGATGCCATCTAGGTCATTATCAAACTGGTTTGTACAGTTTTAGGGGAACTGGTTACTTTGCCCCAGACATGTCTGAAGTTATTTTTAGTTCAAGTCCCAAGATGCTGCAGTCTTACCTGCAATATCAGGTCTTTTATAAAGAAGAGGTATTGGTACCTGTCTAATGAAGATACTAATGGCCATGCTATCTAACGTGTTCTTAATTAAAAACAATATCCATCACTTTTTTTTTTTTTTTTTAAACAAATCTAAAGCACTTTTAAACGTTTACTTTAAGTTACTGTTAGAGTAACTGTTATGAAAGGGTCCCGATTTAACACTGACGCTGTGATGACGTTTGAAGTATATAACAAGACCTTGAAAGATAATACCATCTATTTCTAGATATATTTTTGTATGCTTTTAAGCGGTGCCACCAGGTTCTGATTTTGCATGAAACCATCAAATTCAGCACTGACACCTTGTAACTGGAGACCCAGGTTGTATTGCTGGGCCCGCTGTGGGGAGGGGTGGCATGGTAGAACCAGCACTGAGCGTGGCAGACTCAGACCCTGCTACAGTAAAATGAGGTTTCCTAAAAGGAGTCTGGTACTAAGAAACGCCACTGCTTTCATCCGAAGGAATGCAAAATCATCCATTATCTGTAACCGCTTATCCTGTTCAGAGTCCTAGTGGGCCTGGCGCCGATCCCAGCTGACATTGGGTGAAGGCGGAAACTCAAATGTCAACTGAAAATGAAAGATCTTTGTAGTAGCTTTAACTTGACTGCCTAAGATGGGTTGTTTATTAATTTGGTTTTCACATATATCTTAACTGCATTCACTGAAAAGATCGTGCTGCTCCAATAACTTTCGGCACTTGGGCAGTGATGTTCAGCAGATGTTTGAACTCCACACCAATTTAAGGTGTGATTTGTGCTTTGTGAGAGCTGTCTGAGAAATGTTAATACTAAATGTGAAATCATCCAGATTATGCTACTGACTTGATAGAAAAACAATGTCACATAACATGTAAAAGCTTTGATCTTGATCCATTCACCTCAAGTCCTTTTAAAGAACTGTTTTTACTCCAGCATTATAAGTTAAAACAAATATATAGAATATAACTTGACATATATGTGTGTGTGTGTATATGTTCAATAAATTAGCGCCTCATAGAAGGACCATGGCTTCATACTGCTCACTAGAAATAGG
The DNA here is from genome assembly GCA_038501785.1 of Myoxocephalus aenaeus. Classification (NCBI taxonomy): domain Eukaryota; kingdom Metazoa; phylum Chordata; class Actinopteri; order Perciformes; family Cottidae; genus Myoxocephalus; species Myoxocephalus aenaeus. Next base: position 7,001,474 of record JBAMJR010000039.1, on the reverse strand, counting down.
ATGTGAAGTAAAACCACCAGGTGCCAAAGTAATTTATTGGATGTCAAATATAATAAACTATTGAGAGGATATCACAAAGCATGTTTTTCTTTTCCAGTTAGAATATGTCATTACTACAAGATGTGACAAACTAAAAAAAGAACAAGGTAGCTTTCATGACTAATGCTTTTGACTTGCAGTGTAGTAGCAGTATAGATTATCCTAGAACTGTACTTAAGTGTGAAAATAAATTGATAGCTAAATCAATAATTTGTCAAAATGTTTATATTTGTATGCATATTTTTCCATTTTCAAATTAACCTCCACATTTATTTGTAAATTGAGACTTTAATTTACATGTTTCTTCCTATTATTTAATGTATTTATTTTTCTTGAGTCGTTTATATATATGCTATAGCTTTAGATCTCCATACTTACGTACACTACTTGAGTATATGTACTTAGTTACACTCCATCACTACTGAGTACTTCTTCCACCAATGTTGGTTAAAAAAAAAAGACAAAAATAAACGTTTTAATTATAGCACAAGAAACGGACGATCTGAAATAACTATTTATAATAGTTATTTAAGATACTGTGTAAATACAGCAAAACAAATTAATCAAATCATCTATTTTAAAAGTTATCCCTTCTGGTTCAAAGTTTACTGTCAGCTAGTTAGGTAATATGGATTACTAGTTGCTAGTTAGGTAATAAGCACCGTGCCCCTCTCCCGCCTCCACAACGGCTCCACAACCATCCTCTATCTCCCCTACCTGATGCTACGAATTGATGTCTTTTTGGTCCGGACTACAAGGCTAATGACACTACTGACTATCTCCAGGAACAGTCTGGGCCCTGTATGAAGTTAGCCTTCTTAATTCCTGTCCTGACCTATCGAAAACGAAAGGTGAGGCTGCGAAGAAACATTAGTAAATCTGCAAATGTATCCAATTTAACATTCATTCCTTGTCAGCCTATCCAAAGAAATAGGGCAAATAGAGTTTTAAATACATTAAACTTAGCTTTATTAAATGTCAGGTCTCTGTCAGGAAAAACATTTTTAATCAATGATTTCATTATTAGGCACAAACTAGATTTTTTGTTTTTAACCGAAACTTGGTTAGACCAAGATAACAGTGCAGCTGTTCTTATTGAATCAACACCTCCCAACTTCAGTTTCATGAGTGAAACAAGAGCGCATAAGAAAGGAGGTGGAGTTGCTATTTTATATAATGAGTCTCTTCAATGCAAGCAGATGTCTTTTGGTCATTTTACTTCCTTTGAATATGTGGCTCTCAATTCCACTCAAGTTTTATTCCTCAACATTTACAGACCACCGAAATACTGTGCAACCTTCTTTGATGAGTTTACTGAACTGCTGTCTATAATCTGTATTGATTTTGATTGTGTTGTCATTGTTGGTGATTTTAATATCCATGTTGATAATCCCCAGGACAGAGGGTCTATAGAGCTATGTGGTGTCCTTGATAACTATGACCTGACACAGCATGTAACAGGTCCCACCCACAACAAGGGGCACACTCTAGACCTCATCATCACCAAAGGTCTGGACATGTCCAAGGTTGCTGTGACTGATGTTGCACTCTCTGATCATTTCTGTGTTTTCTTTGAGAGTGCAATCTCCCTACACACAAATGTCCAAACCAAGGTTGTGACGAAGCGTTACATCACTGAAAATACCAGTGAACTATTTATTCAGAAGTTCTCCTCCACACCAGCCCTCTCTTGCATCTCAGTCAATGAACTTGTGGATGGCTTCAATTCTAAAGTAAAACATGTTATTGATGCCATTGCACCCAGTAAGGTGAAGGTTGTCTCGGGTAAGAAAAGATCCCCTTGGAGAAATGCCACGCTGGTCAGAATAGAGAAAAGAGAGTGCCGGAAAGCAGAGCGCAGGTGGCGAAAAACTAATCTCCAGGTTCACTGTGGTATCTATAAAGAGAGACTTCGCAATTATAATTTGGAACTTAAAAATGCAAGACAGTCTTTCTTCTCTGACATCATAACCAAAAACAATAACAATACACGTGCCTTATTTGCTACCGTCGACAGGCTAACAAACCCTCCGGTGTCGGTAACTGCTACGCTCCAATCCACCTGTGCATGCAATCAATTTGCCTCCTATTTTGCTGACAAAATTCAGAAAATTAGACAAGCAGTCGGTGGCTCCACACCAACCACCGGATATGTGTCGTCCCCATCTAACAGCCATTCAAATATCATGACACAATTTGACTCAATTAACCAGAGAGGCCTAGAAGACATTATACAACATCTGAAAACATCCTCCTGCTGCTTGGATATTCTACCAACACACTTTTTCAAAAACATTTCACACTGCATGACCGCTGATCTTTTACAAATTGTAAACACATCCCTTCTTTGGGAGTGGTTTTTCAACAGTGGTTTTTCAACAGCTGAACAACTTCTTGGCCGAAAATAACTGTTTCGATGTCTTCCAGTCCGGCTTTCGTCAGCACCACAGTACTGAAACTGCTCTTGTTAAGGTTTTCAACGACATCCACTTAAACACAGACAGTGGCAGAACTTCAGTCTTAGTATTACTGGATCTCAGTGCTGCATTCGACACGGTCGATCATGACATACTACTAGACAGACTGAAAGTCTGGGTAGGACTCTCTGGCGCAGCACTTAACTGGTTTGAATCCTACTTGAAGGACCGACAATACTTTGTGTCGGTAGCTAATTACACATCAGAGCTGACTAGGATGACATGTGGTGTTCCCCAAGGCTCAATACTGGGGACTCTTCTGTTCAACATCTACATGCTTCCACTGGCTCAGATTATGAAAAACAACAAAGTGTGTTATCATAATTATGCAGATGACACACAAATCTACATAACTATATCACCAGGGGACTATAGTCCCATACAAGGGCTGTCTAAATGCATTGAAGAAATCAATAACTGGATGTGCCAGAATTTTCTTCAATTAAACAAAGATAAAACAGAAGTAATTGTTTTTGGTCCCAAGGACGAACGATTGAAAGTCAGCGCTCAGCTTCAATCACTGACGTTAAAAACCTCAAACCAAGCCAGAAATCTAGGTGTAGTTATGGATTCAGACCTCAACCTGAACAGCCATATCAAGACAATTACAAAATCAGCCTACTACCACCTGAAGAATATATCAAGGGTTAGAGGACTTATGTCTCAACAGGATTTGGAGAAACTTGTCCATGCATTTATCTTCAGTAGACTGGACTACTGTAACGGTGTGTTCACAGGCCTCTGTAAAAAGTCAATCAGAAAGCTGCAGCTGATTCAGAACGCTGCAGCTCGAGTCCTCACTAAGACCAGGAAAGTGGATCACATCACACCAGTTCTGAGGTCTTTGCACTGGCTTCCTGTCAAACAAAGAATTGACTTTAAAATCCTGCTGCTGGTTTATAAAGCACTGAATGGTTTAGGGCCTAAGTATGTTTGTGATCTGCTGCTACCTTATGAACCATCCCGACCCCTCAGGTCGTCTGGGACGGGTCTACTTTCTGTTCCAAGAGTCAGAACTAAACATGGAGAATCAGCGTTCAGCTTTTCTGCTCCACATATCTGGAACAAGGTCCCTGAAAGCTGCAGGTCTGCTGAGACCCTCAGCTCCTTTAAATCCAGATTGAAGACTTTTGTTTGCTGTTGCCTTTAATTGATCCAGATTCAATTGCTGCATCTCACTACTGCATTTTATTTCTTAAACTGCACTGCAACTTTTATTAAATTTTTATTTTTTATTTAGCTTTTTAACTGTTTTAATGTTTTCTTAACTGTTTTAAATCCTGTTTTCTACTGTTTTAATGTTTTCTTAACTGTTTTAAATCCTGTTTTCTCTGCATTATGTTTTGATGCTCTTAATGGTTTTATGTGAAGCACTTTGAATCGCCTTGTTGTTGAAATGTGCTATACAAATAAACTTGCCTTGCCTTGCCTTACACCACACATAATTGATTACCTCATTTTCTAAAAAGAATGATTGCTGCGTATGTTACATAGAAGGCAGCCTCTGGTCCTACCGAGGGGAGCCGATGCTGAACAGCTGACATGGCTGACCTACCAGTACCAACTTCAGGGGAGCGGTTTTGTTTAACCAATAGGAAAGCAGCTCTTGTGACTCTCCACCAATCGGATTCAACCACTGTCTACAACCAGGAAGTTGAGTATAAAATGCCTAGCAGAGCTGATATTCGTGATAGCCTCTCACGCAGCACTCATTGAAACGCAGCTTGTGAGAGTTAATCGTCCTCTTCATTCTTATTTCCACCTCTTTACCCACATCTTCAGGAAACATGGTGAGTTGAACGATGGGGACGTTTTCTTATGATTTAACGAGACGTACAGCCCTCATTTCATCAATTGATTTTTAAATTTAAGGTGTTTTTCGGCCCTAGCTAATGTTCATTAGCGAACTTTTTAACATTTCTTCGAACGTATTCGTCGCTGATCTTTCACTGAGAAGATCCTCCACATCGCCGACTTTGTTTATATAAACAAACTGCACGTGCATAGGTCGCACGCCAAATGTCTTTATGTCAAAGTCTGTCCCGCCAGTGGTTTTTTTCTCTCGTTACTGTTGCCTGAGACCACAGTTTGCGGGCCCTAAATTGATGCAACATGCGTACATCGGCCCCTTTCATCGTCAGGTTTGCAGATTGGCCGATGGCAGTCGACAAGAATAGATGGCCGATAAATCTGTGCAACCCTATTTTATATTACGCATATCTTCAAGATGAGATGATTAATCTGTCTTAATCATATTTTGTAGAAAATCAGGCATTTTTCTTAACTGATTTATTAAATAAATGTGCATAATATGTCCAATTACTAGGTCATGATGTTGTGGTATCTGGTTGCTTTTAATAAAGGGTCTTTCTCTACCTCCACCCCTCCAATTTTTTTTAGCAGTCTTCAACATGTGGTGATCTCAAGCATCTACTTAAACATGTAGATGCAAGGAAATATTGAATGGTAAAGTTACAAATTGTTGTCCTCTCTCCAGCGTGAATGTATCTCAGTGCACGTCGGCCAAGCCGGTGTCCAGATTGGCAATTCCTGCTGGGAGCTTTACTGCCTGGAACATGGGATCCAGCCGGACGGACAGATGCCCAGTGGAAAGTCCACCGGAGGAGGAGATGATTCCTACAACACCTTCTTCAGTGAGACTGGAGCTGGAAAGCACGTCCCCAGAGCAGTTTTTGTGGACCTGGAGCCCACTGTCATTGGTAAGTGTCATCACTTCTGGCTGAACATTAATATAGGCAAATTAAAAGTGAAACCTGGAGCCCATTGTCATTGATAAACGGTGATTAATATAGATGCCGTATCTTAATAGCAATTATTTCATCAAGTCAAACCCTTAAGTAAGTTCTAATTTGACGCTGTCTCTTCAGATGAGGTGCGCAGTGGGACTTACCGCCAACTGTTCCACCCTGAGCAGCTGATCACTGGTAAGGAGGATGCTGCCAACAATTACGCCCGCGGGCACTACACCATCGGCAAGGAGATCATCGACATAGTGCTGGACAGGATCCGCAAACTGGTGGGTAACATGATGTCAGGAGGGATCAATTTCTTTAATTTTGATTTCAGATATTTAATTTAATGGCATGACTATCTCATGTGTAATCACTGTCTCTCCCTCTCTTCCCTCAGTCTGACCAGTGCACCGGCCTTCAGGGCTTCCTGGTTTTCCACAGCTTTGGAGGTGGCACCGGCTCTGGTTTCACATCTCTGCTCATGGAGCGTCTGTCTGTTGACTACGGCAAGAAGTCCAAGCTGGAGTTCTCCATCTACCCAGCTCCCCAGGTGTCCACCGCTGTGGTGGAGCCCTACAACGCCATCCTGACCACCCACACCACCCTGGATCACTCAGACTGTGCCTTCATGGTCGATAACGAGGCCATCTTCGATATCTGCCGTAGGAATCTCGATATTGAGCGTCCCTCTTACAGCAACCTGAACAGGTTGATCAGTCAGATTGTGTCCTCCATCACTGCTTCCCTTCGTTTCGATGGTGCCCTTAATGTTGATCTGACAGAGTTCCAGACCAACTTGGTGCCATATCCCCGTATCCACTTCCCTCTGGCCACCTATGCCCCTGTCATCTCTGCTGAGAAAGCTTGCCATGAGCAGTTAACTGTGTCGGAAATCACTAACGCCTGCTTTGAACCAGCTAATCAATTTGTGAAATGTGACCCTCGCCATGGTAAATACATGGCTTGCTGCCTTTTGTATCGTGGTGATGTGGTGCCCAAAGATGTGAATGCTGCCATTGCCAACATTAAAACAAAGCGCTCCATCCAGTTTGTGGACTGGTGCCCCACTGGTTTCAAGGTTGGCATCAACTACCAGCCGCCCACTGTAGTTCCTGGTGGAGACCTGGCCAAGGTTCAGAGGGCGGTGTGCATGCTGAGCAACACCACTGCTATTGCAGAGGCCTGGGCTCGGCTTGACCACAAGTTTGATCTGATGTACGCCAAGCGTGCCTTTGTTCACTGGTATGTGGGTGAGGGTATGGAGGAGGGAGAGTTCTCTGAGGCCAGAGAGGACATGGCAGCTCTGGAGAAGGATTATGAGGAAGTAGGAGCTGATAGTGTGGGAGATGATGCGGATGAGGATGGAGAGGAGTATTAAAACTGTGTTTTCATTAACGTCAGAAATAAAGTTTGTTACTTTACCATTTGTTTCCCGTCTTTTATACACACCTTCCAAAGGGCATAAATACTATTGGACATTTTAATAGTGCAGATTTTTTTTTTTCTGCGTCTAGTTGTCATTATTGCTAAAAGCATAATGTCATCTAGGTCATCATCAAACTGGTTTGTACAGTTTCAAGGGAACAGTTACACTGCCCAATAAATGGGACCCAAGATGCTGTAGTATTGTCTGCAATATCAGGTCATTATAGAGGCACTTTATTAGTACCGGTCGTATAAAGATACTAATGGCCATGTTATCTAACTTGTTCTTAATCAAAAGCAATATCACTTCTTAAAACTGAAATCTAAACCACTACTAAACGTTCACTTTAAGTTACTGCAAATAACTTTTAACCGGTTATGAAACATCTCAATTTAACACTGATTCTGCGACATGACCTATGTAAGTATTCAAGACCATCACAGAGAGAGGACTGGCTCAATCAAAGTCTATATCCATCGCTCTGTAAAACTGTGAAATGCTGACAGCCACAGTGCAAGGTATTTTTCACATACTGACTTTTTTACAACATGCTTTTAGGGCGGGATTGCTGTGATTGGCAGGGCTGTGCTGCAACCAGAGCCGTATCCGGCATTTCTACGTCACTACTCCACATTCCAAATATGGTTACGTCCGTTCATCAAATTCAACAAAGCCAAGATGGCGACTGCCGTGTTCCAAGATGGCGACGGCGAAATCGCCGAACTCGAAGCTTCATCACGGCAGCCCACAAACCAATGGGTGACATGACGATGATTACGTCTACTTCCCATGGTATTAAGGCAAATGCGAACACTTTGATTGGCTCGTGTGATACGGGAACGCCTACTTTTTCTTCTTTTGAAATTTCCCAATAAACAGCGTCTTCTCTTGAGTTCAATTTGAGGCAGACTAAAACCGTTCATTCGTAGATTTTCACTTTGTGATTCATGTCCGTATCTAGGGTGCAGTACGATCGGGTGAATTTATTAAATATCCCGTTCTTCCACAGTGAGAATTGACTGACATGAATGATCTGTTCAATTTGTGATAACTCTGCTCGCTTTGTCCTTCTCTCGCTCTCTCTCTCTGTGGTTGTTGGTGCTTCCCCGTTTTAACTTCACTGCAGCTGCTCATACACAGCTGGCTCTGGCCCGTCCCGTTCACTCCATGACACCGGGAGACTATTTCGCGGATCGGGCAGACCGAGCAAATGTGGTACCTTACAAGCAGGAGAGCAGATGGAGACGCACCCTGTGGCGGGGGACTGGGGAGGGGGCAGGGTGCGCCAGCTAGATAATGCTACCACTTGTCTCATATGTGGTCTTACACAAAGCCCATTGTTACATCTATGGAACCGACATACTTCATCGGGAGGACACACACACAATGAAAGCAGACAACAAACGCAGATGAGCTTCATTCATATGTTATGACGCTGATCAATAGTTATCTATGTGAGGACGGTATTACATTTATAGAATCAATGGATGCTGATTACTTGCTAGAAGCTAACTTGATACACATTACTGGTCTAAATATAACACTAAGCAATTAATCGGGTTAGTTTGCCCCGCTTGTTTAATCAAAGTCACATATATCGGAACAACGTTTACAGATAAGGTCCAACGGTTTGTTAAATCATGCGTAGAACCGAGGCCACTGATTTGATTGACACGAAGGAGACAAAAACGTTAGTGGGCGTTTCTGTTCTAGTGAACCAATGATCTCTGCGGCCTCTGCTCTGCAGCCAACACTTGGTGCATTCAGACATTTTTACTGCGTAGCTCTTTGCGCATATGACAGTTCAATTTAACCAATAGGAAACGGGCTCACGTGACCTTTGACCAATCGGATTCATGAGCCTTTTTTCACCGGGTAAGACCGTATATATAGCCCCGCCTAGGGAAAAAAATATCAGTTACTTACTTCTCACACTGGACACTTAACGCCCTTGCTGTGAGAAATAACTTCGCCTTTGTCCTATTCTAAATCCAAACTCATACAGACTTCATACATATTCCCGAAGACATGGTGAGTGGGGAAGTATTTTGTTGTATACTCATGTATTAATTTAACCGAATTAAACGCTCTGGAAATAGCGTTATGTCATCACGTGGCATCCTAGATTACCCAGAGTTATCAATGTTAAAGAAATAACACCATCTGTCTACAGTCAAACAAAAGGGTAATGAGAACGGTAGACTAAACCTTGTCTTAACTGGGTTGTTTAACTGATGTGGCTCCATCTTTTTGTAACTCAAAAGGGCTCGGCCCACATTCAAGTGCTGCCTGTTTCCGGTTTTCGTGTCCTCACATTGACCCAGTTCGTGCAGGTCAACGTGCTTTCAGCCTGAAACGTTCCTCTTATTTTTACCACCTGTTTGAAGCGGTCTGGCCTTTGATGAAACCGCGCCCACCGGCTTTTCATACAAAACCCATTCACTCAAAGTCTTTCATATTTGAGCTTAGATGTTAAGGCTAACTACAGCTGTGTTTGACAAAGTTCACCACAGACTGATGAATGGTAAAATGTTTTTTGCTCAAGTCTGGAGAAAGTCCGGCTTTCTTTTATGTATGTGTGTGCATTTCAAATGGCTTTCAGAGGGCCAATGGCTGTGCCTCAGGTGATTTTAGTCTGGTATTTTGTTCTTTACAAAAGCCTGTTTCCACAGAATAAGCCAAGTGTACTTATTTTTTATTTTTTTATAAACAAATGTATTACAATTTATATACTTAATTTTTTTTACCCCCCCCCCTTCAACAGCGTGAGTGTATCTCCATCCACGTTGGACAGGCTGGCGTCCAGATTGGCAATGCCTGCTGGGAGCTTTACTGCCTGGAACATGGGATCCAGCCGGACGGACAGATGCCCAGTGACAAGACCATTGGAGGAGGAGATGATTCCTTCAACACCTTCTTCAGTGAGACTGGAGCCGGAAAGCACGTCCCCAGAGCAGTTTTTGTCGACCTAGAGCCCACGGTCATCGGTAAGTGTCATCACTTCTGGCCAAACAACAATTTAAGAAAAGTTCAAATGTAACTTGTAGCCACAACTGACAAAAACAAATGTGTCTCTTCAGATGAGGTGCGCAGTGGGACTTACCGCCAGCTGTTCCACCCTGAGCAGCTGATCACTGGTAAGGAGGATGCTGCCAACAATTACGCCCGTGGACACTACACCATCGGCAAAGAGATCATCGACATAGTGCTGGACAGGATCCGCAAACTGGTGGGTAACATGATGTCCGAGAAACCATTCTTAAATCCAAATTAAATAACATAACTGTAACTCGTATGTAATCACTGTCTCTCCCTCTCTTCCCTCAGTCTGACCAGTGCACCGGCCTTCAGGGCTTCCTGGTTTTCCACAGCTTTGGAGGTGGCACCGGCTCTGGTTTCACATCTCTGCTCATGGAGCGTCTGTCTGTCGACTACGGCAAGAAGTCCAAGCTGGAGTTCTCCATCTACCCAGCTCCCCAGGTGTCCACCGCTGTGGTGGAGCCCTACAACGCCATCCTGACCACCCACACCACCCTGGAGCACTCCGACTGTGCCTTCATGGTCGATAACGAGGCCATCTACGATATCTGCCGTAGGAACCTCGATATCGAGCGTCCCTCTTACACCAACCTGAACAGGTTGATCAGTCAGATCGTGTCCTCCATCACTGCTTCCCTTCGTTTCGATGGCGCCCTTAATGTTGATCTGACAGAGTTCCAGACCAACTTGGTGCCATATCCCCGTATCCACTTCCCTCTGGCCACCTATGCCCCCGTCATCTCTGCTGAGAAAGCTTACCATGAGCAGTTAACTGTGTCAGAAATCACTAACGCCTGCTTTGAGCCAGCTAATCAATTGGTAAAATGTGACCCTCGCCACGGTAAATACATGGCTTGCTGCCTTTTGTATCGTGGTGATGTGGTGCCCAAAGATGTGAATGCTGCCATTGCCACCATTAAAACCAAGCGCTCCATCCAGTTTGTGGACTGGTGCCCCACTGGTTTCAAGGTTGGCATCAACTACCAGCCACCCACTGTAGTTCCTGGTGGAGACCTGGCCAAGGTCCAGAGGGCGGTGTGCATGCTGAGCAACACCACTGCTATTGCAGAGGCCTGGGCTCGGCTTGACCACAAGTTTGATCTGATGTACGCTAAGCGTGCCTTTGTTCACTGGTATGTGGGTGAGGGTATGGAGGAGGGAGAGTTCTCTGAGGCCAGAGAGGACATGGCAGCTCTGGAGAAGGATTATGAGGAAGTAGGAGCTGATAGTGTGGGAGATGATGAGGAGGAAGGAGAAGAGTATTAAACAGGCATGCATTCTCTTTATTGATATGCGGCACATTATTGTCAAGAAATAAAAGTTTGTGTCTCTGAACTAATTGTTTTCTCTTAATGCACCCTTTCAAGTTAAACAAGATGTATCTAAGATGGGTTACCAACACATTTGATGGTGACTTTGCTTTTAAACGGTTTGACTAGAGAGAGATCTTGCTCACTTGCGTCACATGGGGGCAGTGGTGTTCAACAGAACTGTAAATAAATACATTTTGTAATTTTTGCAGGTAGTTAAACTACTAGATTACTTTTACATCCTCCAATGTTTTCAGTATGCTATTTTAAAAGTCTCACATCTATTCATTGAAAGTAATTACTTCTTTATATGAGAAGAACCAATCTGTTTTCATATTGGGGTGTGGCATTCACTATCGGCCAAGGGAGGGATGGGGTGTCTCATGCATGCAGACAGGTGGTGTTTATGACTGTAGTTCTTTTACCAGATGTGATAATGAATGGAATAAATCTGGATAATTTATAAAGACAAAATTTAGAGGCAATATAATCTGGGGAGTTGGGGGGGGGGGGGGGGGGGGAAGTGAACACATTCACAACTGTTGTAAAATATTTTTATTTGGTTTCAGTTTTATTTTGACCAGGTTTAGCTACAAATGCATTTATTCAAATTAAGAAATCCTATTTAATTCAAATGCACGAAAGCAGACTAAACACAACGTCGTCTACATTACAGTGGCCTATGAAAATATAATTTTATTGCACTTTACATTGTCTTTCAATTGGATTTTGTGTTTTATTTTAGGGATAAACTATTGGGTAAAAGTATATACTGAATACACGATTTATTAAAACAAACTTATTGTACATTTTCCTTTTTTGCATAAACGATGCACAAACAGTGGTCTGAGTTAATTTGCAAACACAAAGGCAAAAAGAATGTCAGCTAAAAAGCTTTTTTCTTTTAAAAAGCCACATATTACACTGCTGAAAGGACATGGGAGAAACGTAAAACGGCACCTGTAGAGTGCTCTACTCAATGTAAGACATGGAGTTAAGATCCATTTTTTCCTCCATCTCACAATCATAGGTTTATCTGACTCCTTTTGGGAAATAAATACATTTAGGGTTACATATTTGCCTCTGACAATATTTTGCTGAAAAGATGTGCACTTACAGAAACAGACTCATACACACAAAGTGCCCTCATGCGTACAAAAGTTGTAAGTCTTATTTGGCATTTAAGCATAACAGGCCTTAAATGTAATGCAGGGTGGAACAGAGTGGACACTTTTCTACACTGAAACATACATTTAACCATGAAAAAGCTCACTGGAAAAAAGATCATCCTAAGCCACCTCCCGTTGCTACTGTCGTATTTATATAAATCTATAGATTGAGAAACCTTACTACAACATACCTTAAATAAGATAAATCCCAGCCTTAACTTTTCTGCTTGCTCACTCTGTTGCAAAACATACACAACTCATTTAAAACCACCCGGGTGCTAAACATCATTGCATGAGAAACACCACAGGAAGATACAGTACAGTGACACTCATATAAGCTTCCTATTTGCCTTCTCTATTCGTTTTTTTTATCAGCTCTCAAATCAAAGCAGCAGAATGACAATAAATGCATGTAAATCCCAGTGAAAATAGAAAGTTTCACAGTGTAGTACACCACAGTCTCAAATGCAATTAGCCGAGATGTAACTCCAGATGCTGTTGAAAACAATAAACTGACTTTACAGTAGCGATGATTACATAATAAGTATTTCAACAGTATTTTCTAGAGACACATTTTAGACTCCTACTTCATGAATTTTCTTCAGCTTTTTAAACACACATTGGACATTGTTGCTAATTAAAAAGATGATAATAGGAGTTATAACTCCTACATCTTTCACACGTCTACTGCAGTTGAATTTGTGTCTCATCAACCAAGTTAAAGGCATAGTGGAGAGAGTATTCAGTCTGCATGTTATCAACATTCCTTCATAATACCAACATATCTTGTGACAAAATATAATTATCTACTGAGATTGTCTAATCAGCCAGTGTGTGCCAATTAAAGACTAAAAGTTGACACACTTGTGACGCACTTGTGACACACTGTGACGAGGTTGAAATGAGACATCTTGAGCGCTGCTTCTCCAGCGTAAGCACAGAGGACATGCTTTAACATCCAGCCCCGACTTTAACATACAAACGTCATCGTATTCAGATGTATTGAATCTTGTTTGTGTCCTTCAGTCCTTTGTCAATCCTCTGGAATCAGAGGAGCTTCACAGAGCCTCACACAGTCACACCAACAGAAACCTTTAGAGGAGCTGTGGCAGTCTGCATGAGGCTTCTTCATCTTTGATCTCTGGCCCTGACTGAGGAGGAGGCCGGCCTGCTTGTGACCTGCAGCAGCAAAAACAATTAGTCTTTCACTTGAATTTGTTGACGATTATTTTCAAAGAATGACTTCTTTTCCAGCAGGATTTGACATCATATATATTTATTACCTGAGGTGGTGGGCAATGTCTCATGACAAAATGTGTACGAAGAGAATGGCCAGGCCAATGTTGAGCAGGATGACCATGCAGATCATTATTGTGTTTGGGCCCTTTAAAAGAAAGGAGTATTTGAGAAACACGGTCAGTGAATTCAGTTTCACATCTTATAAATGTGTACAATTAATGGTGGGTTTGTGAAATAGTTCTACATTTTCACTGATTTCAGCAACTAGACGGTTAGCTTGGCTCAGCATAAATACTGGAAATAAGGGAGAAACAGCTAACCTTAGCTAACACATTATATCTTGTCTGTAAGCTTTCAAGGTGCTGGGAGAACAATCCTATTACCTTTGGACAGAGCCAGACTGGCTGTTCCCCGATTCAGCGTTTAATGCTAAGCTAAGCTAAGCTAAGCTAACCGTCTCCTGGATGTAGCTTCATATCTAACAGGCAAACATGAGAGTGGTATTTAACTTTTAATCAAATTATTCTGTGCTACAAAGCAAATAAGCAAATTTCCCAAAACATTCATGGAAAAGTCTAAGCAAATTGTGCTGGTAAAGTCTTTTTAAGTGATTTACCTGAATGAACTTCCCTCAAACACATATGGAGACCATAATTGACAACACTATACAAATGAAAGTCCTGGAAAACTAAAGGTGGTATTTACAGACCACATGCAGTTGCATGTTGTCCATCACCGTTTGTGATAGTTGTTGACATACTTTAGTCTGGACCAAAGTGGTGGACTAACTGACAGACAGGCTTGACTTTCCATATCGTCGCGCTGATATCATGCCTTAAAATAATCAAATATTAGTCAATGTGTTTTCTCTCTTACCTCCAGCTCCAAAGACTCCTCATGACTTGGGCTCGACACCATGGCCTTCAGTCGGGCTTCTGCTTTGGGCTCTACCTTCGGGGTTGGTTTAGCAACAGTGGCTTTGGCTTCCACTTGCTTTGGAACTGGTTTAGGTTCAAGACTGGGTGCAGGTTTTGGGGACGGAGCTGGGCTGGGTTGCCGTTTTGGCAATGGCTTTGTCTCTGCTTTGCTGGACGGCCTGCTCACCTCCCTGGACTCCACTTTGTTCTCAGAGATGGACGGTGCTCGTTCGTGCACTGATGGAGCTCTTTCAGTTTTGCTCTCGGTGGTTTTAGGCTCGGGGGGGACAGCTTTGGAGGGCACTTTGGAGGTGGGTCGTGGTGCTTCTTCTTCATCTGGAGAGTTGAGGCTATTCCTTACAGGGGCAGCAGGGGCTGGAGTGAAATCTGGATCTTTCACCTCTGAGTCAAACTTCTGCAGGGGCTTTATCTCCAGGTCAGAGCCCTGCTCGTTCTTGCTGCTCTGACGGCTGGGGGTACGAGAGGGGCCACCTCCGACCTCAGTTGCAGCCGTGGCGGGAGCAGAAACAGCGGTCGACGGGGTGGTGGGGCGACTACTGGGCCTGCTGTTGGGTTTACTGCCACCACCTTTAATAGTTTTGTCTTCGTTCCAACTTCCTGGACTGAGGAGTTTGGGGTCTTCCTTGCTCGTGATGCCTGGGCTCGGGGAGGGGGTGCGGCCTGGGGATGAGCCAGGCATGAGGCTGTCCAGTTCATTCATGAGTGGGCTTTCGGGTGGCGTGGGCAGGGGCTCCTCTTCGGATAACAGCGGCTCATGCATGATAGTCTCTGTGTTCTCACTCCCCTCCGCGACCTCCACTAACACTCTCTTCTTCAGATACTCAGGACCTGTGTCAGATCAGTTCAACCAGTGCATCAGTGTTTTTCTCATCATAGAGTTTCATTATATTAAGAACAATGATAATCACTGGAGAGTAAGTGATTTTATGAACATGTACAAAGTTATTGCTGGCATTACGATATAAACATATATTTCTGTTATTTACAAGCTCATCTTCAGCTCATCTTCGGCTGTCGGACGATTTGTTCCTTCTGGAGACTTAAATCATTTTTTTTAAATGTCACAAACATATTCTTCTTAGAAAAGGCAAAATTATTCCCAAAGATTGCTTTGGGAATAATAACAGGAGGAAATAATGAATCTTTGGGAACTATTTCCAGAGGCGGATGAATCCACATTTGATGCAGCGAGTATTTTTGGCAGCAGGACACTGTGTGTGGGATTGAGTCACAATACACTACAGTGTGTGTGTTCATGGTAATAAAGGGACAGTGTTTGTAACAGTTAACATTAGAGAGAGAAATACAATATATCAGGCTTTGGAAACACAAATAATACCATTTAGCGGATCAAGTCGTTGCTGGTTTTGATCTTTTCATGGAATTTTTGAAAATATGAAACTAGTGTAACCAGATTTATCCTTGATGTAAGGCTTTATCGTGGTTTCCCCAGTACAAATTAGCCAGATGGTGCACACGCTGACAATGTCTGTCTGTGTTGTTGTCTCCTTGGTGAAAGATCTTTCATGAGAGACTGCTTCACAGCAGGAATCAGCAAGGCTTCTTCCATTTTTACTCTTAGTCTGAGACAATACATGCAGCCACTCAGGAAGCTGGATGACTTTTAAAAACAAGTCATATAAATAATAAACGGTAAAAACAGTAAAAATCTACGATACTGAATTATATATATATATATGTATATATATATATATCATTTAATTATATATATAATTCAGTATTGCAGATGCATATATATATATATATATATATATATATATATATATATATATATATATATATATATATATATATATATATATATATAACACATACTATATGTTTTACTATGTATCTTTCACAAGTAAAAGTAGTTAAAATAAATGTGGTTTGATGAGTTAAAAGTACAAAATTACAATCTGAGATGTAGTTAAAGTAGTAAAAATACCTCAAAATTGTAATTAAGTAGAGTACTTGATTGCATCTTACATTGCACTACTTTGCATTATCAGTTATCAGTTTTGCTGTTTTCTTCAGTAAGTTAAGTAATGTTAACATTGTAATGTTAATGCCATATTATTTCTGCTCCAGCTGATCAAAATATTGATGCGTGTTAGTATTGACTACAAAAATATAAAACGATTTTGTCTGTGGTGTGCCTTTTATGTGACCTTCAAGAGAAATAATCTATGGCATCGAATTTCAGTTGAAAATAACTTCTATTTCTGTATGATCCTTTTCCAAAGAGCTAACATTGTGTTAATACTCCTGTTGATGCCAGGCTTTTCATGTTAATAACCATGTTGCAGTATTCCTCACAGGTGAGAAGTCCACTGACCTGGCTGATAGAAGGAAGGGGAGAGCTCTTTGGCCACCAGTCTGGCGATGCTGGACTCACTGTTGGAGGCGTGGGCGGCCTGGTCCGCTGCATCTGACTTGGCCTTTGAATGGGTCGTCCTGCAGAGGGAACAGATGCAACACAATTCATAAATCCCTGCTTCCACAACAACCAAGGGGATGTTTCACTTTTGCATTTTAATACCAATAACCTTTGATGAAGCAGACATTCACGTTCAGCTTCTCAGATGTGAGGATTTGCTAATTTTCTTTATATATGACATGTACTAGATAGTGAATATCTTTAGGTTTTGGACTTTTGGTTGAAAATGTTTTTTCCCTTGGGCTCTGCAATTGTCTTTTTTTTAACATTTCAAGACCAATCTATTGATTGATTAACCATGACAATAACCTACAGATTAATGTATCATGAAAATAATAATAATGTATTACAATGCATGTTCTCTCAGCCATCAGCTTGCTTAAAGAGCAACTGTTGAATGGAGACTAATTGATATTGCAGTTTTTAAATTGGCAAAATGCAATACTATGAATATTGTGAATTACTAAACTTTGTATGTTACATGTCATTTTGTCATATCTTCATGTGTGTTTTAATGCATGCTGACCTTGATCTTGACCTTTCAAAGTATGTATGTTGAATGTGAAACCTCAAGAGATGGTGGCTTAAAACAGTTTAACCAAAAATACCACAGTGCAGGGGATTGTTTATAGTATTCAATCAGAGGTGGGAGGCTGTTGGTCATTTGTCTCATTAGTATTATTAGCTATCGACAAAGGAGGTGTCCTTTTCGGCTGTTGCACTGGGACGGAAATAAAGACTCCATTATCCCAGATATTTCTTTGAGATGGAGAAAAATCACTGGAGAGATGCAATCAGCTTCATAAGAGTTCGGAGCATCTGGAGGATTTAATGCATCACTAATGTAAGTCTGAATTGGAAATAGAACAAACATGACACATCTGAATACATTGATATAACTAATATAAGTATTGTACTTTTTACATTTATTTGACAGTTACAGGTTACATATGATGCATTTGTGTAGATTACATTGACCTCCACAAAGTCAAAGTTAAAGTACTTAAAACAAGCTGCACCTCAATCTGCTGTTCTACATTTTACACAATGAAGCATTAGCAAAAATAATAATAATAATGATCCAATAAAATAATGTATTGCCATAGTGAGTAAATTTATTTGTTATACTTACAATTGTGTTTTGGAGATATATCTGTACTTTTGCATAAAATACTTTTTATTTGGAGTATTCTTCTAATTTTAAGAAAAATATCTGGGTGCTTTTTTCACCACAGGCAGAAAAAAAGATAAATAAAAATACACCATAAAAACAACAAAACTGGTAGCAATATTTACTTCCTATGATGACGATTATGATTATTATGAGTATTGTGTTGTTATCATTATGACATTTATGTTTTCTCATAAATGAAGGAGAGTCTCTGTGCTGGAGGCTCTTTGGCACAGTGGAGCTAAATCCTAAAATCCTGACATTCTCACTGGCAATGCCAACAAGCTCATGTTTGGCAGATATCATGTTTACCATGTTCACCACATTAGTTTAGTGTGTCAAAACTAAAGATATTAGGATGAAACACAACATGTAGCTTTGTGTGCCATGAACAAATTATTAGAATCTGACCAGATGGTGGTGCTAGATGAACAGTTAAGAAATCATCAAAGTTAACACATTTTATCCTGAACATTTCATCATGAATCTGTGTACCAATTAATTATATCCCAATCCAAAAACTTTCTGGAACTGGATAACTGAACATGTTTGACCTGCAGGTGGCGCTGGATGAAAACTCAGGGGCTCACCAAAGTCAGTAAACTTCATCTACTGGGGAACATGAACGTCTGTACCAGATTTCATGGCCCCCCATCCAGTAGTCCAGCTAAAAACCTGAGCTACAGGCTAAGAGGGATAATTACTGATTGTGATTACTCTGTGGATACTTGACATACTGTAACTTTACACTGAGCTGAAAATAGCTCGGTCCACTTGAAGACTCAGTGGGGAAGGTTCCCACTGGAACAATTAGAGACTCCTGAGGCTCCCTGTTTGAGATAGACAAGCTCCACCTGTCCACACACAGTCAGCACCACTGTCCTCTTTCAGGAACAAATACACCCTCAAATGTTTAAGCTTTCAATAATGTAGATTTATAACAACAACAACAGCTGCTATAAAAAACAAACAAGCTTTTTGGTACAACTCCCAAGGAATGGGTCAACTTAAAACTACATCACACCCCACAAATAGTCTTTACACCATTTAATTGAGCCAACTGTCCACCACAACAGGTCACAAAAATAGTCTTGAATTTTTTTAAAGGCTCAGTAATTTCCTAAACAGCTGGTCACATAGTTTTTTCTTTCTCGAAAATGTGACTCAAGCAGGAGTAAATACAACTTTGGTGCTCTTGAGTGGTTGGGGCAGCAGGCCGATGAATAATTTAGTCAAAATAAACTACAGTGTGTGTGTTCATGAAGAAACAGTGTGTCTCATTAATGTGTATTTAAAAGTTTTTGGACAACAATTGAGCTCGAAGTATTTACATTTTACAATATTACACATCTACTCCACTACATTTCACATACGTATATTGTAATATTTACTCAGTCCACTACATTTATCTGACAACTACAGTTGCTAGTTACTTTCAAAGCATATGCATGCTTTGTTGTGGATTAAACTACCCACATAGTTTACAAAGTACTTAAAATGTACATTAAGAAACTTCAAGTATGTTTTGAAAACAACACCTCTTTACTTTGTAGTATTTTTTTATTAAAAGAATACTTCCTCCACCACTGGTTTTCCGTGGTGACAGAAGAATAGAGATAATTGACGTAGGTACCAAATGGCAATACCAGGTTATAAAAGTACTTTATACAGTGCATTTATAAAGTATTTTTACAACACGTTTTTCTTCCCATTGCAGCCTTATGCTGTGTCTAAGAGAAAACCACAGACTCTTTGTTATGATACTTTTAAATGTAACTTTACCTGTGGTAAATGCAACTGTTTGGACATGATTTGGAAAGACACACTTCTATTTCAGGTCTCACAGCTGACAAAACCTATTCAAGAAAGGAATCGTCTGCAGAGTTCAGAGACAAGATCTGCTGCATTGAAAGCTTCCAAGAGCACAGTGGCCTCCATAATTCTTAAATGGAAGCTACTCCACAACCCATCACACAGTGTGTTGGTATCAATGCACTGGTGTGTGTGTGTGTGTGTGTGTGTGTGTGTCCGACCAGCACAACTTTCAGCACCATAAATGTGCAGTAGAAACCTCAGACTTGAGTAGTGGGAACCATCACACGTCCTTGAGAGTGAAGAAAGAGCTGACCCCTGCATTGCAAAGTAAAACCCTTTTAACCCTAAAATAGCCGCTCAAGTTATCCAAATGTAGATGCTGCATCATCTGAAAGCAACCAGTGCCACCAGCTGGAATTCAGCTGA
The DNA here is from genome assembly GCA_038501785.1 of Myoxocephalus aenaeus. Taxonomy (NCBI): domain Eukaryota; kingdom Metazoa; phylum Chordata; class Actinopteri; order Perciformes; family Cottidae; genus Myoxocephalus; species Myoxocephalus aenaeus. The sequence continues at coordinate 6,981,232 of JBAMJR010000039.1, read as the reverse complement.
AGATTGAGCTGTGTTTCTTTATTTTTGTAGAGGGTCAGAGGTGTAGTAATATATCTCCACTGTGGCGGTTGCTGCTAAAATTGGTTAGCATTGCTGCTAATAGCATGGTAGGTGGCAAAGCTAATATGGGGATTGTTTTGACTGATGATTCCCTACTGAACACAAATGCTGTTGTTCAGCTGTTGATTCCATTTGTAATTTCCTTTTCGTCCACATGCTCTGGTACATCACTCAGCCACTGTATTAACGTCCATGCCAGCTTAAAAAACATCTTCATTTATTGAAAACAAAAGTTCAAACAGACATCTTAGAACATGGCATCTGCAGAAAACTGCCAGAAATACAGATACAATCAAATGAATGACAAATTCCTAGAAGTCGTGTAGTTTAAATACATGTTTCATTAATATATCACAAGGTTTTAAGAATTTTGGGAGCTATAGTCTGCGAGATGCTGGAAATTGGTTTGGGTTTTAGTTATTAAAATATGAAACAAGATCCTGCTGAATATTAGGAAACAGAGGCTGTAGATTTAACTTGCAGGACTTTTTTGTTTGTTTAGTTTAGTCATATGTACTCTTTTATTAGGGAGCAGGATGAGGAAGTAGGGTTGCTCGCTCTCTGGAAATATCTGTCAAATTTGTATACACCTTCCTCCTACAATAGAACAAAAGGATTCAGTCAGAAATTAGACAGCCCTTTAATTGTATAATTGCTGCAGTGCGTGATAGTTCTCCAATGCGTCTCTGCAACCAAACATGACATTTGACACTGTGACCTAAATACCCTTTATGCTTTTAGGGCCTTAAGAAGACGCTTGTTGTACTCTGAGGATTGATGAGGCATCAGCTGTAGGAAGAAACACCCAAAGGTATGAACAATCTTTCACCTTAAATCTAAAATTGGAGCGAAAACTAAATGTTGAAGTGTTTCTCGGAATATGTCATTCTGTTCTGCTATTTTGTAACCTTTAGTTTTTTTGGGTCATTCTGCAGATGCACAGCAGGCTGCTGATGACAAGAGATATTCTGGCATTCTGGTATGTGTCACTTTATCTTTGTGGAGGCCCCCTTTCAACTGTGTGAGTGGTTGTGTGTGCGAAAGAGTGATTTAATGTCTATAAAAAGACGACGTAATGCTTCTGACTATAATCAAATCACTTTGTCAAAATACACATGGGCTACATTAAGAGCTAATTGCAAACTCATTATTGCCACATTGCTAAGAGGTCGCATAAGGAATACCGTATGTGGAAGAAGTCATTTAGTTTAGTAAAAGCAATAATACCACAGTGTAGAAATACTCAAGTAAAGGTAACACACACAAAAAGTACAAACGTATTCGCATCAAGATCTAATTTAATAACAAAAAGTAAAAGGGATCATTACGCAGAATAGCCCTTTTTTTTTTTTACAATATACATGGTGGATCTTTAACTAGTAACTAACATTATTAAATAAATGCCTCTGAGTTGTAGTGAGTAGAAGTAAACTTAAGTCAAGTAAAAGTACTTCAATACTGTACTACCTTGAGTAAATGTACTGAGTTACTTCCCATCACTGGAATAGCTACAAAGATCTCCTCAATAGTCCTGAGCTGAGGTTAGAACTGAACTTTATTTACAAATGGTGCACACAAAATGCTCGTATCAGCAGTACAGTATGTAATCCAAGCTGCACAACTAAAGCCTAGGTGTGGTACATATATAACCCTTTATACCCAAGCACTTGCCTGTGAGCTGTCATATTTATATCCGTGGAACCATTTGACACCAGTGCTGACGCAAGATGGACCGAGATCTGTGATCTCAAACTGTTAACAGCGAGCAGTGGCGCTTAAGCGTGCAGTGGGAGATGGAAACAGAATCAGCAAGCAGACGGCTGTCTCAGGCAGAGTTGTGCACCATTTAAACAAGTATTTTTGCTTTAACAGGACAAGTGTGTGTAAAGTAATAGGTAACGGGGATGCAGACAAACATAAAGAGCCGCTGTGATTCAGCTCATGAAAACAGTCTGGGTGTGTGTCTGTGACTAGGCAGGAAAGATGGGGTTTAGAGGTGGGGGAGGGAGATAATCAGCTGTTGCATTCCCCTGTGATTGTGATACAGCAAGAGTGTGCCTGCCCATATTTAGTCAGGGCTCCTCTGTGACTACAGGGTCCCTGTGTGTGTGCGTCATTTACACCCTGTCCTACCGCACAGGTCCTCCTTCAGCCAGCCGACACAACAGAACAATGTCCACAGAATATTTGGATGTCAGTGAACGCTCAGCTAACTTGACTTGAAGAGGCCAGGTCTGGCATCCCAATGAGGTGCACAGGTTGTACATGTATTTTTAACCGTTGACTTCATTGCCAAAGGATCACGGAGAGAGGAAGCCACTGCCAGGAACAGATGTGTCATGTCTCCACTGCTTGTATAATAAACAGATTCCGATTCAACGTGCAGGAACACTGTTGTTTAGTTTGTATGGTGTCAAAAGTATTTAGATCAGTTACTTAAAATACCACAGTGTAAAAATACTCCATTGCAAGTAAAAGTCCTGCATCATACTAATTATAAGTGCTAGAGTATTGGCAAAATGCATTTAGAGTATCAAAAATAAAATGACTCTTTCTGCAGAAAATGGCCCCTGTGACTGATGTGCAGAATTGAATCATTGCATCTGCTTGAGGTGTAGCTAGCTTGACTGAAAGTTAGGTAGATTCATTTAGGGATCAGGGGCCTCTGAAGGGTCACAAGATAAATCTGAGGGGTCTTCATATGAGTAATGTTACAAGCAAGAAGATAAACATAATTCATACCATGTGAAGTTGAGAAGGAACTTTGGTGGAACTGCAAATAAAAACATGACATGAGGCGATAAGCCTAAATGATTGTGAACTACTGATTTAATATATAAAAATGCATTGTGTTTTTGAAAATTTGCCAAATATGTGTATCTAAAAGACTAATCTGAAAAGTAGAAACTCCAGCTGCCAGAAAGATGTAGTGAATTTAAAAGTACAATATGTCCTTCTGAAATGTAAATGTACATTTCTTTAGTAGAATACAATGGAAGTAAAAGTAACTCAGAATTGTACTAAAGTACTGTACTTGGGTAAATGTATTACTGGTCTTCCAGTAGTTTGGAGTTTCACACATTCAAGATACACTGTATTTCCTATCAGGTCGTGTTTGGTTTATAAAAGTCACCGAAGTGTTTCTGAATGCAGAACTACACAAGCTTCCAGCTTCCAGTCTCAGCTCTGTCCAGGCGCTTGTTCATGTGCTGTAGGTGATCTTAAAGCACTGATGCAATTACTGGCTGCCCATAACTCTTATATACTGCTTATTCTAGGGAGTACAATATTTATATTTCAATCTGCTGGGACAGAGGTCTGCAGTCCATCAGTGCGAGTCTCACTGCTGTAAACACTGAGCTTAAATCAGGTGCTGAAGACGGCTGCGGAGAAAAAAAATCCCCGCCTTGTACGGTCACAGGCAAACCGAAGGTAGACTTATGAACAATAATATCTACCAGCTCACAAGAGAGAAATGGTTACCTTTGGACAGTCTAGCTGTTTACATCTGTTTCCAGTTGTTATGCTAAGCTAAACTAACAGATATGAGAGTGGTCTTCTCTTCAAACACTCAGCAATATACTATTGGTTTAATCTTGCACTAAGGCTAATCAATATTTTTTTGGGTCATATTCTGTCTCTCTGTCCCGGTTAACATTTTCCTTCATCTGCCCTGCAGGAACCCTTTCTCCTCTGCTCACCTGTTCCCCATTTCTCTCGTTAGTCTATATGACCAGCCTATTTCCACTCTTACCCTGCTAGAACGTCATAGTTGCCATGCTGCTTTGGGCTTTTGCTTTCCAGTCATCTGACTCTGACTGACTCTCACTCTCACTCTGACCCTGACCCTGGCCCTGTCTGTACCTGTACCTGTACCTGCAAGCCCGCCTACCTGCCTGTAATTATATCTAAATATATATACCTTTACTTCGGAAATAAATCCCTGAACTGTCCCTGTCTGCAATGGCCTGCCATAAATGTTCATACTGTATTGCTCAAATTTATTTCTGGGGTCAATATTGTTACTGGTGGCAAAATCCTCGGGCCACTCAGGAAGTGATCAGTTAAACCCTGAAAGTGAAATGCAAAAGTTTGATTTATTTAAGTGCAGTACTTTGGTAAATCAATATCTTTCTTTTCCACCACTCATCAATAATTTGTTGTTAATAGGCCATATTGGGTTATATAAAATTAAATTCCGTCACACCAAAAGGTTACAAACAATCCTGAATATTTAAGTTTGTAATCTTCTGGACGCTTTCGATAAAGCCAAAAGATTTTTCTGAATAGTCAAATTAATGAACATTGGCCATTTTGAATCTGATCGCATTAAAAAACAAACAATTAAACAAACAAAGAAACATCTACTTATGTTGTTATTTTGCACTGTTTTTGTACTATTTTATTAGAATTATCTGCTCGTTTGAGCCCAGAGTTCTTCTGCTCTTCTATGATTTACTGTAAGATTTTGTACAGTGTAGTATGTAATTCAAGCCTCACAACTAAAGCTAGGTGTGGTATATATATATACATATATATATATATATATATATATATATATATATATATGCCAACACTTCATACCCAAGCACTTGCTTATGAGCTGTGTCGTATTTATATCCGTGGAACCATCTTGTGTGTTGCATTATGGTCTCAATGTGGGAGAAAAGTTTATGAAAACGTATTTTTGTGCTCACCAAATATTACTAGTACTAATATTACCACCATCTCTGCATGCACCAAGAACACTGGTGAAGATGAAATGTGCTATTTGAACCTTAATGGCTGTAAAGTTCTGCATTACAAGTTTGTTCCCTTAGTTGTTGAAATGTCATACAGTATAGTACAGTTCTGACAGATTAGGCTGCAGAAACGGAGACATGGAGGGTGAACGTTTATTCTTTTTAAACGTTGCAATCATTGCAAAAACTATAGCAAAATTCACGTCCTAACTACTTGTTTTACATTTATTATGGAAACCCATGATGGGTTGAACATTTGGTTATCTAGAGCGTGATATGAAATCCTGTGGTTCAAACAGTGTGACTCTAAACAGCCTCTTCAGCCACTGTGCTCATTATTTCTTGTCTGTAATCCAGTCAAAAAAAAAAAAAAAAGACTCTTTGGTTGCTTTTTCTATTATGGAAATGATTGTGGCCAGCAGGCAGAGTCAGTGAAGGGAGTTTGCGACTCTGAATTAATGAAGTGTGTCATTTTATTGCTATTGTTTCATTGTACCGTCGTACACCGCCCTCTGAGTAAAGCAAGAACCAGTTTGTGGTCTCTCAGACTATATATGAGCTATATTACGATATAGTAAGCTAGTAGGCTGACTGTAACTGGGCTGATGACTATGGTAATCAGATGATGTTGTAGCTGTCTTTCAACCACCAGTGCAGCCGTGGTCTGAGCAATAACCACATCCACAGCTTCATCCAGCACAGCCAGACAGAACAGCTGCAGCTGTGCTCACAGCCGGTGGCCGTACATTGTCGGCTTTTAGAAAGCGCTAATTGGTAATAAATGCCTCATGTAAAGTGTGACATCAGCTCTCCTTTCTGTGGCATCTGCAGACCATTCCCCTCAACTGGCAGTGAATTATAACTCGACTGGACCAACACACCTATGATGGAAATGCAAAGAACTTCAACTTTCAAGCTTTATGTATATTTGCAGCATCCGCAAGGGTCACAAGTCTCCGAGTGCCCAAAATGACATCAAACCATCAGACACGGCCCTTCGCGGGAGTCCTGTGCCTCAAGTTTTTGCACATCCATACTTTTCTAACTACAAGTATGAGTGGAGAACATGGAGAACATTGAGGGGTTTGAGAATGCTGGCTGCCCGCACGACGTATACAAAGTTAATAAAAGTTTCCTTGTCACAATTCCACGTCTGCTCATGTGCGTGCGACCACCCTTGCAGAAAATATAACCAAGGCTTAACTTCAATATAAACCCACCCACGCCATTATTAGATGCTTATAGCAGCTCATGTAGTAGAGAGTGCACGATAGTTCGCTTGGGGTGGGCCAACGGGAGGTGTGGCGGATGTGTCAAAAAACACAGGACTTTCACCCAGGAGACAGCTGTTTGTGCCCCATGTGAAACAAAAGGTCGCTGTTCATTTTTGTTGTCACGTTGTTCATGCGAGACAAGTTTGCGTCAACCGCACGCTTTTCATAAACCTAACTAATTGGTTTTGTTGCCTTTCTGTGAAGACAGACGCTTGATTAAAACAAAAAACACTATGCACGTGCAACAAGTGGAAACTGAAACTCTTTCCCTGACACATCCAAAACTGATGCTAGAGAGGTACCTAGAGCGCCATTTGAACCTAAGTGCTACTCACCCAAATTCAATAATTGATGAGTTAAGAGTGAGAAAGTGTTGCTGTAGCAGTGTGACTACATGAGTGACACAAACTAGGTCTAGAGTTTGTTTTACTTTACAAATATTCCCCCTATAAACAAGATGAATAAGGATAATCATGTTTCCACTCATCTGCTCTCACCTGGAAGCAGCAATCTCTGCCTTCTGCTTGCCGATGGCTGCAGCCCTCTGAGCACCCTCCACCGCACGCTCCACCTTCTGTTTGATCTTGGTTCCCTTCAGCTGGATCACTCTCTTCTTCATGGCCTTCACCAGCATGTTGTTCATGTACTTTCCCTCCTCCTTCCCTCCCTCGGCGAAGGTGGTGCATCCGTAGCCGTGTCTCTGGTTGTTCAGCCACTCGCCTTCGTACTTCAGCCCGCTGGACCGTTCGCTTATTCCATATCCTGAGCGTTTATCGTTCTTCCACTCTCCCATGTAGACCTCTGTGGTGGTGGCGTCGATGTCGGCCTCCACTGGGGGGAAATCCTCGGCTCCGGCCAGGCTTTCGTCCCCAATGCTGATGGTAGAGTTGGTGTCGCTAGCGTTGGAGCTGAGAGCTGATTCCGTCCTCAGAAAGCTGAGCTTGCTCTTCTGGCTGGACAGCGAGGTACTTGATTCGGACTTCTTCAGCTTACCCAAAAGGGAGCCCCTGCGAAACAGGCCCTTCTTCTTGGGTTTCATAGCCTCTGGGTCCACCTGGAGAGTGAGGGCAAAGCCCCCGCGGGACGGTCCCAGCAGTGTAGGGGTGGCGATGGGTGTCTCCTCACCTGAGGCGTTGGTGGTGGTGATGATGGGGATGTCTTGCTGCAAGACGGTGCCGTTGCTGTTCTCGCTGCGAAGTGAAGTCAGGGAGGTACGAAGAGGGGAGCGGACAACTGCTGCCATGCCATAAGGGACGCTCTGTCGGACCCCATAGCCGTGCCGCATCCCACCGGTGAACTGACCCTGGAAAGTACCTGCAGGACACATCAGAAAAACAGGGAATCATTCTTTACCAACTGCACCACGGACTAATCAGAAACTACTTTATGGCCATGCTAGTAGCGTAGCTCTGGATAGCAATACCAGTCTGTTGGTTGGTTTGTCTACTACTTTGGTCCAGACTGAAATATCTCAACTGTCAGATGGATTGCAAAGTAAATTGGGTACAAACATTCACTCTATCCAGAGGTCCTACCAACTTTTCACGATTGCCTGTCTTGTAGGCCACCAGCAGGTCAAAGTTTCACTTATCTTTTGGCAAATATCGCAACACCTGGATGGATTAGCACAACATTTTAAACAGACGTTCGTGGTTTCTTGACACTCAATCTCGCTGTATTTGGTGATCCCTTGATTTTGTATTGAGCACCATCATCAAGTGAACATTTTAATGTCCAACGTGCTTTTATTACCAGAAAAACTGATGACATTCCCATCAACCTCAGCTGTACTTTGTGTTTAGTGCTTATTAGCTAATGTTAGCATGCTAGATGGTAAACCTGGTGAACATTAGCCTATACCTGCTTAATATTAGCATGTTAGTATTGTCATTGTGAGTATGTTAGCATCTACAGCCTGGCTGCAGACTTTGAAACATGGCTTGGAGCAAAAATAGTTCACTCCATATAAAACTAACTCCCCTTATTTCTGCCAGAATGTCATAGATATTTTTAGTGTGAAATGTTCATTAATGCCCTCACTGACAAGTCATCTTAAGGTCTGGTCTCATGCTAAAATTGACATGAGTCTAGATTATAGTGACAGCTAGGCCTCAGCCTGTGAGGCCAGGAGTGCATGGAGCATGTGGGCTATTATTACATCCCGGCATCTGGTGCTATCACATCCCCCACTGCAACGTCCACCAGACAGGGTTTTAAAGCTGATGAGTCAGCTGTTGTACAAGCAGAGATCAACACAAACAATTGGATTTGTCTGACCTGTTTCGTTTCCTCTACACATTTGAATGGTTGAGCTGAGGTATATACATGCACCAGAAGTATTCAAGAAGTATTTTAAATGTTCAGGATTGTTTGGAATCTTTCATTTTATCTATCCTAGTCTGCAGTGTTAACAACAAAGTATTGAAGATCAGTGGTGGACAATTTGAGATGCTTGTTATTTACTTGAGCGCTTCCATTGTATGCTACTTTATGTTTTACTCCACTACATTTATATGACAGCTTTGGTTATTACTATGCAGATCCAGGTTTTATGCACACATTAGTGTTATACAACATGGTGCATCTTATAGATTGAACTTTACAACAGTGTGTGTGAGCGAGTATGTCTATGAAAGTAATGCTTATACAGCAATGCATATAATATATCATGAATACATACTTCTGCATAATTAGAGAAGAAGACACTTTTTTCCCTGTGATAGTATTTTTACATGTCATTTTTCCTACTTCAGTAAAAGATCTTAACACTTCTAATATACTTCCACCACCACTGTCGATGGTGTAGCTCAACAAAATGGAAAGATTCCTGTGGGGTTTTGATTTCCAACCAGCTTTGAGCACCTCTTGACTGACAGCAGCAGGGTGATATTTTCTTCTGGTTGCACACAGGCATCACAAACGGCCATGAGGATCATTGGGCTGCCCTGTTTGAGATTTGTCTCCATGTCGCCTGCAATGCACTTTGTGTAATGGACCTTATGGCCACACTTGGCTTGGGAGGTTTTGGTCTTAATGTTGTATGATTTAGTTATTATCCTCTCTGTGGTAATCAAGTGCTGTACCTCAGTAATATTTTGAGGGCCATCTTTTTGTCTGTATTTCATGCTACTTTATTTATTTTACCCCTATGCATTTATCTTACGAGTTAACTTTACAGGTTCACATTTTATATACACAACATATGATAAACAAATCACATATAATGCATTTTATTGATTTAGGCTAGAGTAATTAGTAGTCACTTTTACTTAAGTAAAGGATCTGAATGCATTATCTACCTCTGCTGCAGCTGCAATATTAATGCACATCCACATTGCAAGCACATTTACTTAGAAGTAGTGTACCTTTTTTTTCACTGTACAATTTAAGTACTTGAGTAATTATATTTCACGGTACTTCATAATTCTAGTCTATCTGTGAAATGGAAATATTGTACTTTTTACTCCTACATTTATTTGCTAACTTTAGTTAGCATTTTGGTAGGCCTGATACTAGTATGTGAATACTTCTTCCACCAGTGTCTAATCACAGAAACGTAATGCTGAGCTCCAGTAGTCTACATTTACTCGAGTACTGCATTTAGACAACAATGTTATGATACTGGAAGGCTACTTTACTTGAGTGTTTCCATGTTATGTAACTGTATGCGTCTCCACAACATTTCAGATGGATATAAAACTCTGTTACAACGTTTCCTTGTATCATAATATTTGTTTCTTTTACAAATTTGAGTACTTTTTTTTTTGTTCCATTAAGTAAAAAGTCTCAATTTTGTAAATCTCACCTCCATCAGCATATGTTTCTGTTCCATATCCATCCTGAAGCCCATTATTCCACGTTCCTTCATACTTCGCTCCACTGCCAACACTGATCCGGATGCCATATCTCCCCTTGAAGCCATGAGTCCATTCCCCTTTGTAAATCCAGTGTCCCTTGGTTTCTGCTCCCAGGCCGTGACGCTTCCCTTGCGACCAGTACCCCTCATACGTGTTCCCGCTGGGCCATGTGTAGACTCCCACCACCTCGAAGCCGTAGTTCCAGGAGCCGGAGAACTCTCCCTGGCCTTTGGGTCCGGTGCAGATGCCATGGCCGTGGGCTTTGCCTCCCTCCCAGCCTCCGCAATAAGCTCCGCCGTCATCAAACTCAAAGCGACCTCCACTCATGCCTCAGCGCAGCCCGACAAGCCACCGATCAGAAAGTTAAATATGAGTCCGTTACCTGGCTAAAGATAAAACCACCGTCAGTCTGACTTCACCTTCACCTGTCATCAAAACTGATTGGAGATATCCTTGGTGCTGAACTTGTGGGTGTTTCTTTTTTTGGAGTTGGTTTGGAGATTTCTGCGCGTGTCCATGAAGCTCTGGTGCGCACGTCTTCACCCTTAAAAACACAACTTTGATTTGGTCCTGTTGAACTCCAGTGTCTTCTTCTTGGATTTGTCGAATTCACTCACTAATGTATTTATTTCTTCTTTGGATGACTGGGTTATTAAGTCGAATTATCTCTGTCTTGACGAGCCACTGATCTTACATGGCTTTTTCCAGGTGGCCGCAGAGAAAAGCCCCTTTCCCCCCTGTCCCTGCCACCCAGCTATCTCTTGACAGTCGCTGCTGTTGGAAATATTTCAGCAGACCCAACAAGGCGACCAATCCACACACACACACCCTTCCAAAAATACAACCCAATCCTTGAGCTGCTGCCTGCAAGGAGCCATGCCAGAGTCTTGCCACCTCGGGGCTGAAGTTCATGCCATTGAGGACTCTGTCCTGCACAAGTTCCCCCTGCAGTTAAAGCAGTAATTAGGCAACACATGGGCTTGATCTGATACAGCTCTGTGCATTCCATTTGATGTTTCTGTGGTCTAGGGGCTGGGCCAAAATTCAATATGATGATTAATTTTATTTTAATAGAATACTGTGATCCAATCAGAGAGATATTTCTACCCAATTACTTGGTTTAAATTGATCACAAGCACCAACACATGCTATTTGCTCTAGTTCTTAGTTACATGAGAAATACTCAGTGCTTGCAGTTGTCAAGTATATTAAATTGAAACAAGCGTACCGTGAGGTTATTCCATCGATCTGCAGACTATTTATTGAATAAGCAGACAAAATGTTGATATGTTTTGTTATTGAAACGAGCGATTTGAACGATTTTGATGAAAGCATGTGATTTCATTTATCTTATATAATCTAATTTGAATAATAAATAACATCAATAATAAATACTCCAATAGTACATCCTGTGTTTCGGTTGTTGATATTATAATCCCCTTATTTCACAGTTTATGTGGTATGTTATGGCATAAATATAACTATATAACTATAGAGGAGTTTACCCGAGTCTACTTAATACTATCCCATCAGTCACTTTTGTTTTATTGCAACCTAATTTAATTTACAAACAGTGGGACAAATTGTACAGTGTGCCTAGATCACTCTCTTCACTCCTCCTGCTGGCGAATGTTGGTAACTGCATAATTAATATTTAAATTACATCGATGTTAAACTTTTTGGGAATACTAATGAAACGGTGGAAGAAGTACTCAAATATTTTACTTCAGTAAAAATACACATACGTTATTGCAAAAATAATTAATCCAAAATAAAAGTATATATCAATATATTCAAAATCATATTTGAGCAAAAGTACCAGCAAATCAGCTAAATATAAAGTATTCTACTGAAAAAATGTCTGTAAACTGTGTTAAACTTTTAGAAATGAGCAGCTAGAAGAACTATACTCAGATGCTACTTAATTAAAAGCATATAGGATATAAAAAATGAATACAAGGATAAGTAAAACATACTATTATCAGCTAAAATGCCTCATCTCAAAAGAAAAAAATTAAACTGGTGACAAGTATAGTTTAATATATATATCCCATATTAGGCGCGTATACGTAAAGGAAGGGTATGACACATTGTAGTCGAGTAAGTAATTTAAGCTGTCAGCCAAAGGGGTAAACACACAGTATAAAGTACACATGCCTCTGAGATGTATATTGGAATAGAAGTATTAAAGTTATATAGTACTTGAGTTAATCTATTCAAGTTGCATTCCACCACTATTTTATTAGTTTACATATTGTATATAATATATGGCTTGTTGTTGTTTACTATTGGCACCAAATACGCTATTATGGACTTTGTTTCCTGATAAAAAGAGAAACGAATAGGCTATATACTTGTTATGGTAAGGGATCTCAAGACGAAAACTGATTAGAAACGTCTGGTTCATTAATATACATATATTAATCATATATATTTATCATATGTTTTCTTTCCTTACATTTAAGTCTTAATCTGAAAATGCACCAGTAGGGAGTGGAGTGAAAAGGATGCTACACCATTCCATTGGAAGTATAAAGCAGAAAAACGTACGAAGTAAAGCGTTGAGTAGAGTATATTCTGCTGTCTTGCCAGAGAAATTATGCACATGTTGCTAATAACCGCTGACATTTCCATTTTCCATTTTTTGGGGTCCAGTAGTACGATAGGCGTGTATACTTAAAACAATGTAACCCTGACTCTAGTCCTGTATCTACAGCCTCCATGTCCTTACAGAGAGCCGCTTGACCTTCCTGTGAAAAAACGCTTCCTCCGCGGGTTTCACCGCGCATGTTTGTGCGTGGCTCATCATGTGATGTAACAGCCCACGGTTACACATTGATTGAATCGAAAGTGCAGCAGCATGGTGGAGTAAGTAGCGATTTGCATATGGATTTCTCGAGATAAAACAAAACAAAACAAAAATCTGTATTTCAGTAAATCAGTCGTTGAAGTCGAATTCAGCACCGGAGCTGTCCGAAACTGACGGATGCTGCTGCCGCGTGAACTGATGCTGCTGCTGAGCTCGTGCTGCTGAAATCTCTCTCTCTCTCTCTCTCTCTCTCTCTCTCTCTCTCTTGCTCTCTTGCTCTCTCGCTCCTATTCTCTCCCTCCTCGCTCCTCTCCTCCACACGCACAAAACGCTCTGTCATGGCGTCTTCCAACAATGTTACCCCCACCAACTGTAGCTGGTGGCCCATCTCAGCCATGGACGAAGACGACGCTAAAATCACAGACGGGGAGGAGTGCGAAGAACCGACGGCAGAGCCCAAACCCTTCAGTAAAGACAGGCTCGTTTTGTACCACTGGACGCAGTCTTTCACCTCCCAAAAGGTAAAAAAAAAAAAAAAAAAAAGGGCAGAGCTCGAAAATGGAGGTAGCTCCACGTCCCTTATGGTGCTACAGACTGGGAGCTCTGTTTGTTTATTATGATCAAAACATGTTGTTCTGTGCATGTTTATTCCTGCACATATTGCCCCGGAATATGAATACGATCCTGCAGCAGGGCAGATCTCCCGTTTGAGACGCTTAGAAATGCGCTGCAGCATGGGGCTCATTTCCTCGACATAAAGCTGATTGGTGGCAAATATCCCGTTTATTTACCACTGTATAAATCACCCCTCATATCTCACGAGCTTCCACTATTTAATGACATGTTGAAGCTATTCTGTCTCCCTATGGCTGGTAAATGTAGCTACAACCTATGTGCTCTGACACATGACATCCTAAATAATTCATTGACATGATGTGCAAAACAAAGGCCATCTTCCCCCTTCTGCAGCTTATCAAACCATATATTGTTATTTTAAGGGCTTCTTTAAGTGTACCATTGGTTATGTTAGACTGTAACCTGTATACCATTCCTGTTAAATGAGCATGTTGGATCAAATCAAGCTCTGAAAGCAATTCATTCACAGAATTAACTAGAGTAAAGCTTGGCTTTGTACTCTTATGTCCATAGGGTTTTACTTCACAAGCAGCATGTACATTAAAGGGGCACTCCGTCAATCGTACAGCTACAGTTCAGTTCACTAGTCAAAGGTACCACACAGCCTGTGAAAACACATCATGTATAGTGTCTTCTGTGGAGCTTTGAGAAGTCCTAAAATAAATAATCCCTGGTGACATCACTGTGGCATCACAGGGGTTATTTCTTTCAAACTGGGGGGTGTGGAGTCTGAAGGACATTATATCCAGTTCCATTAGCTCCTATAATTCGGTGTAGTCTCTCAGTTAGCATTTGTTTCTTCAGTCTTTATGAAAATAATATGCTGGTTTTAAGACAAAATGGCATCCACTACAGCTGTTGCTAATAGAAACTAAAACCTTTGTGATTTTACTTTGCCAGTTCAGGAAAAACTACAGCGACTACCAGCACAGTTATTTACATCATTGGAGCTTTGTAACATCCATATCCATAACATTTATTATCGCTCTCTTCTCAAGTAATTTCTCCAACTTTTTACCTCTGCGGTTTGAAGATGTCTACAGCGTTCGGTTCTTTGTCCTACTATTTGTTTAGCTGCAACAATTTGTCGATTGACAGGAATTTAATTGGCAACTATTCTGATAATTATTTTATGCCGTTAATCATGTCAGTCATTTTTAATGCAAAAAAGCCAAATATTTTCTAATTTCAATATCTTGTATACAAGAATTTGCTGCTTCTATTTTGGACTGATGGTCGAACAAAACAAGCAGTTGAAGAACGTTACTTTGGACTTTGGAAGTTGTGATTGATCCATATCTTGGCTTCTGCTGCTTTTTTTTTTTTTTATCTGTCCCTTGTTAATTTACCAAAGTGATGTAAGTAAAGCGTTGAGTAGAGTATATTCTGCTGTCTTGCCAGAGAAATTATGCACATGTTGCTAATAACCGCTGACATTTCCAATTTCCATTTTTTGGGGTCCAGTAGTACGATAGGCGTGTATACTTAAAACAATGTAACCCTGACTCTAGTCCTGTATCTACAGCCTCCATGTCCTTACAGAGAGCCGCTTGACCTTCCGCTTGACAATACTAAATTGCTGGAATACCCCTTTAAAACATGCATATCCACTGTTATGAAATGACATTTGGTGCTTCATCTCTTCATCATTGACTTCTATCTGTGCCTTAATTGTACACATGGATTACACTCGTTAAGCATTAGAGCTGAAATAATTAATCCATTAATCGCTTGGTCAGTTGACTATTTTGGTTATTTACAAATAGTTTTTTCTTGGTTCCATGTTTTTAAAAGTAAGGATCTGCTTGATTACATTTTGACCTATGCAGGAATAAACTGAATTTGAAAAATAACTCTTAAAATAATCATGAGTCCTTGTGAGTTTCATTTGCTTGTGAATTGGACTTTTATTACACACCATAATACAGGACTGCTGAAGTATTCCTGTCAGGATAAGAGGCTCAATGCATGCACCACCATGACTCTTTCTCATTTGAAGGATGGTGTGACTGTATATTCCTCTCCAACAACCTTGAGTTGATGCTCAGTCTCATGTCGGCACATCACTTACCCTGGAGCTGGAGTCGCTGAAGTGACTTCACGATCATGTGTGACTGTGTTGTCAATGAACAGACAATTTGGCAGGACTTTTTAGGAACAAAACACATGGATTTCAGCCCTGAATTCCTGATTTTATGTACTTGTACAATGGCGTGTGGCATTTGTTGTTATGCAAGCTGGTGCATGCTTTATATGGCATTTTTGGGATGGCTTTTATGAGATTAAGAGGCCAAGCACTAGGTTGTCCACTCCACCAGAATTGAACTGAATGTTTTGGGCCTGAATGCAACACAAAATACTTGCAATGTCAAATTAAGTCCACAGCACCTTGAAAGGAAATGTTTTATTTAGTCAATCTTGTGTGACATGAAACAACTTTTACTAAAAAGACAACCTACAGTTAACACTTTGGCAATGAGACACTGAGCAAGTGACTTTGAGAAAGGAGTCACTTCTCCGATAGATCAACAACCCTGTGAAAACAATACTGTCATCAGATGTTTAGGGGGAAGACTGTGTATACCTCAGCGAGTTCCCGAGGAGAAGAGGGATGCTGAGCCATTGAATTTCTCCTGCACAGCACTTTCTTCATCCTTTTATGTGTTTGATATGCTTCATGGCTAACTGCTATGACTCTAACTGTGCTGCATGGACAGAAGTGGGCCACATTCATGTACCTCAAAAGTGATGTCTTGAGAACACAACAGATATGATGAAGATGAGAGACAGGTGGAGCTTGATACCCTGAAGTAACTGCACATTTAGAGACCAGCTTCACAGATCAATAGAGCGCTGCCAACCTAAGAGCCTGCAGGTTAGAGATTTACACCTTCAATACGCCTGTGTCAGTTACTTGTTTTCTGTCTGTGTAGAGGCCTGTGTGTCAGGACACCATCTAAGAGTTTGTTGCAAGTAAAAGTCCTTAATTCAAAGTCCTACTCAAGGACAAATACAGAAGTATTAGCAGTAAGAGTACTCCTTCTGCAGATAATTGTATTACATTATTGTTGATCCTAATGCATGAATGTGTAAGCAGCATGTTACATCGCGTTTGTGTGCATGTTTATTGACCATATGTATTGATGAAGTATTGCCTGGTTACTTGCGAAGGTTTTCTTGCACTTATAGTAACGAGCGTATTTGCCGTCAGCTCAAGTAATCCGCCGACTTCACTTTGTGTTTGTGTGTAGTTGGAGAAGTTCAGCCCGACAGAGATGCCCGCAGCGGCGTGATAATTAATTACACCAAAGCATTAATAAGTGCAGATTAAAAGCAACAGTAATGTCAGAGCTTATCAATACTCCGGTGTTTAATAATTTAGCACTGGTGCCTGTTTATCACTGGGTTTCCGTACCCATCCCTACGTCCTGGTAACGTGAAAACACAACAATAAATCCCCCTAAATCCTACACACTGGCCCTTTTAAATGAAACCATGACAGAAGAACTAGACACTGCTTTTTGTTTTAAGTCGTCACAACTAATTTATATTTATAGTTGTATTTTATAAGTTTGTAAGTTTATCATATGTTTTTATTACATGAAACCGTAATATTGTAACTATAGCAGATAAATGGAGTGGAGTAGAAGTATGAAGCAAAATGAAATACAAATCCCCAAATCAAGTATAAGTTCCTCAAAATAGTTCAGTATTACTGATTACTTTCCACCACTGTTAACAACAAACATAGTAACATGCATGTAGCTGAAGTTAAGTAGGGCGTGTTTACTTGGCATCATTACTAAGGGGTGACTAACATTATTATATAACAAACTCTTGAAGCAATAGTGACGATGCTGTTGTGGGCTTCACCTATCAGTGCATGACTGGAACCTGAAACACTGTTTTGTATAGACATCCTTGATAATGTGTAAAGTTCTGCCAATAGAGATGTTGCTTGACTTTGCAGCTGCATTCATAGATTTGTTCCTTCATTCTGAACCAGCGGTCGGGCTTTAATTACTGCTTGTGTTACTAAATCATTCAATATTATTTAATTACACCATGTCTGGCCATGTTCGGCAAAACTCCCATTTGGTTGCTCCTTATGAGCAGCCAAATGTAACACTTTATAACCCAAGTGTTATCTTCCTCTAATCGTATTCCCAGTAATAGCTCTCCGTGGACCTTGGCTTATCCTTCATCCCTGAAGGTTTTTGCTGAAACGTTAGAACGCTGTAAAGCATATCATTATTTTGCCAGACCACACAAACAATTCAGATAAGGTTATTTACACAAACATGATAAGTTGTGTTATGTCGTGGACTAACAGCTGAATATATTACCTACCCTGCTTAGCTTCAGTATTATTGCAATAACTCCTTTTCAACAACCAAAAAAACCCCCAGAGATTTATTGTGTAATGTTTTTGTTTTAATTCAGATAAAATTGATCATCAGACTTCATCCTGTCTGTAAAGCGTCAAAATGTCACCATGTGCATATTACTTCATACAGATATTCACATGTATATTGATTCATTATACAATATCGTTTGTTGAGAGGGCAGGCTAACTTTTATTTCCTCTGGTTAGTCTTATTTTTTTGGCTTGACTCCCAAAAAGGCAGAATGCTTTTCCCGTCTCATCTTTCCTGCACGTGCTTGTGATTGCAGGTACGTCTAGTCATTAATGAGAAGGGTCTGGTCTGCGAGGAGAGGGATGTGAGCATGCCACTGCAGGAGCACAAGGAGCCCTGGTTCATGAGGCTGAACCTGGGTGAGGAGGTGCCCGTTTTCCTCCACGGCGACGCCATCATCAGTGACTACAATCAGATTATAGATTACCTGGAGAAAACCTTTGTGGGAGGTATGGTGCATTTTTCATTCACTTAATGATGCTGTTTTTCTTCCATCTCTCATGGATTTTAAGAGAGTAGCCAAGGGGCTCTGGAGCAACAAGTCATGGCGGGTCTGTCAAGCTTTGGGTTTCTCTACTTGCTGCAGTTGTGTGCGTGGGGCTGAAGTAAGAGCAATACTCTGCATTCAAAGAGTTTGGACGGGACAGCCTTTTTTGTGTCTTTCCAAAACCAAACGTATAAAAGAAAAAGTGTAAGGAATGGATTAACCGGTGTGTTTGTATGCAGCATGAGCTGTAATTGTTATCTTACCTGTAGCAGCGGAGCATTTCTTATAAGGCCAAGGAGCGTGTCATTTCCCAACTGCTGTTAAATTAGTTTTTTGGATTACATGTTACGTAAAAAGAAAGCTGTGTTGTTCACGACTAATACAAACCAACTGAGTGGAATTTCCCCACTAAGTGGAACAAATCTCAGATTTCAGATCTCAAACATTACTCTGGGATGTTTACACTTGTTATTTAAGATAGTGTTTTGCGTTCTGCAAACACATCTATAGAGTGCTGCAAGAATGATGTATTTTTGTAGTCCAACCTGGAAGTTAGCATCGCCCTGGTTCCCTCGACAAAAAGCTAATGGAATATTTTTCAATGGGATTTTGGATTCCATTCCATTGGATTTTCAACATGGATCATCACCTGGTTCGAATGCTGACTTTTTGCATACATTAAATATTTAAAACCCCTTTTACAAGATTTCTGTTTTAAAACATGTCAGCTGGAAACATTAAAAAGTCATGGATCAAAAAAGAAAGCTAGAAATGAAACACCTGCTTCTATCAAACATTACTAATAGCCTATTGACACCAAACAGCACATGTTTGACCCGGTTCACCATAGTTTTAGTGGTGCTTTTGGGAAACGTGCCGTACATTAATGTACTACAAACCAGTTGACACACATTTGAGCGTTGGTTTTCTGGGGCAGTTGCCTGGTAATATCAGGCCGCATCCTCCCAGTTGGTGAAGCTGGAGTAGCAAAGAAAATTGGAAGACAATTTGTGGCCATCTGTCGTCCTTGTACAGTGTGTGACAATGTGTACGGTGCTGTGAAACTGTGTAAGCTGTTGGAACGATGTCTCTGCAGCAATGTGAACTCCTCTGATTATATCAGACGAAACTGGAGGGATCGCTTGGGAGAAAAATGTGGCAAAAGTATTATGATTAAATCAAATTATTACTAAAATGTTGATCACAACAAATAAATAAGTAAAGATGTATGGGGTTATTTCAGTCTCTTTAATGGCAAATGCGCACAGAAAGATTCACAAATGCGCACAGAACAATTCACAAATATATTCAATTCACAAATGCACACAGAAAGATTCACAAATGCCCACAGAACAATTCACAAATATATTCAATTCACAAATGCACACAGAAAGATTCACAAATGCGCACAGAAAGATTCACAAATGCGCACAGAACAATTCACAAATATATTCGATTTACAAATGCACACAGAAGGGTTTACAAATACATTCCAATGATTTATATCAATGTATTTAAAAAAATCACAAATATATTTCTGCATTTGTTTGTGAAAAGCTTCACATTTACGAGTTGCATTTATGAGACTCCCCTGCCATCCTTTGGATTCGTAAATGCATTTTTTCTACATGGACCTATCCAGCGTACAGTTACGGAATTTGCGGAGGTGATAAGTCAAACAATGGCGCTGGTACACACAACTGAAAGTTGACGTTCTCTGAATACTACAGTTGTTGAGTCACAACATGACATTTTAGGATGTTTTCAGGCGAGAAGTAAACCCTTCTGTGTGCATTTGTAAATCAAATATATTTGTGAATTGTTCTGTGCGCATTTGTGAATCTTTCTGTGTGCATTTGTGAATTGAATATATTTGTGAATTGTTCTGTGCGCATTTGTGAATCTTTCAGGTTAAAGAGACTGAAATAATCCCATAAAGATGTGCCAATATGTGAAATGTACATTGTAAGTCAGTAACTCAGGTTCATCCACTGCCTATGCAGTTCAAAGAGTAAGCAAACTTTATGATGCGTACACTGAGTGAATCAGTTTTCTCTGAATCTCTGTGGGTGGCGTGTCCTATAGAACTGTCAGTTGAGACATTATGCTGTCATGTAATTGTCCGGGGAACCTCAAACCAGTAAAAGCCTGAGGGATGTTAGTCAGTAACTAGCTTGGAAGCTTGGAAGCACTGCAGAAGATCTGGTTCACTGCTCGCTCACTAATAGAAGGCAGTAACAGACCCTGGTGTTTTATATCTTCTTCTCTTTCAGATACATTCATTTAAGCTGTTTGATAGTGTGATCCATGCAGGTCATTGCATTAACTTCTGAAGTTAGTTTGAAGTCTGTGACAATAAAGGGGCGGCTGTAGCTCAGGGGGATGAGTGGTTGTCCCGCAACCACAAGGTAGCCGGTATCCCCAGTCCCCCCATAGCTCACACGTCAAAGTGTCCCTGAGCAAGACACTGAACCCTTAACTTCTCCCCGGGCGCCTCACAGGGCTGCCCACTGCTCCCTATCCAGGGATGGGTCAAATGCAGAGAAGAATTTCCCCAAGGGGATTAATAAAGTGCATGTTTCTATTTTTTTTCTTCTATAAAGTGTAATGTACTGTAACATTTCAGCTGGGGTATTATTTTATCTGATGAACGCACAGCATGTTTAAAAACCACAAGTCAATCTTCTAGATAAGAGCAGCAACGTATAACAACGTGTGCTGCAGCTAGCCCGGAAAGTGCAGATGTCTCAGAAAAGAGACTCTTACACCGGCACAGAGCAACGTGGTGCCGACTCAGAGCACTTTACCGTGTTGTTGAGAGGCAGCAGAGGGCTCTTACTGCGTGAAACTGTTTGTCGACTGAAAATCAAACAATCAGTTGCTTTTATATTCTGTAATGCGCATCGCTGTCACCAAGACAATGTGTTTCTCTTCAGATGGCTCTTAGTTGCTCATGCAATATTTCCACCCTGCAGCAGACCACCTAGAGGACCACTGCATGGCATGCCCAGGTCAGCATGCAGGTCCTGGGACTGATTACTCAGCTTTCTGGAACTCTGCCAGGTGCAGCTCCACCCCATCCCCAAGCGCCTCCGTCGGCCCCGTCATCCTCAAGCAGCCAACGGTCTGCTCTGCCGTACCTGAGTTTGGCTTTGCTGTGACCCTGCACAGAGATACGAGCTCCCTCTGTTCTGCTAACATGTTTCCTCCTTAATACGGAACATCAGCAGCAGGGTCGTTAAGTTCAACATTTTCCCTTCCATGCAGCAAGAAAAACAAGTGTGAAAAGTAGTTTTATGGCAGAGAGTTTGATGAGAAAAACAATATCACTCTCATATCTGTCCGTTTATTATGTTATAGAACATAACCTGAATATATAAATTTGACAAAGCTGTTCCAGAACCAGAAAATATGTTACGGTACACACCTGTGGTCACAGGCTAAGTCGTATTCCTCATCACTAATAAAAACTGAAACTAAAACTGATTATCATCTCTTACACTAATTAATTGACATGCTATATCTCTATATCTATATCTATATTTGTGTTTTTAATCAACTGGATTGTGCTTGACTTTCATCTCATTGGGTTAAACTGTGTTTTTATGTTAAACCTGTTCACTCTTCCACTCCAAATAGATTATCAGAAGCTCTTTTTAGTCTCCAGATGTTATTTTTCAGACTGCCTCCGTAATGTCTAAATGTCAGGCATTGTGAAACGTGAGCGCCGGTGAGTTTCCTGGTTACCATGCTGGGAGCAGGGAGACTTGTTATGTTGGAGGGATGTAAAAGCAAGAGTAATAACGGTTGCTTAGAAACCTCAAGTGTTCAGGGAAGTTTATGAATATATACCAAGAATAATACCAAATGATTAATGTTGTATTGTTTTGTTTGCACATTTTGTTGAATCTACGTATATGCGTGTTTTCCTGTCCCTGTGATTGTCATCTTCAGAGAGCCGTGTAAAGGTCCTGAGCTACATGAAAATATTTTCTCTGTATTGCTGTTTTCACATCGTTGGGTCTCGCCCTGCAGAAACGGTGGCTCAGCTGGTTCCTGATGCAGATTCGCCTCTCCTCGAACGTGTGCAGCAGTACCGTCAGCTACTGGACGGTCTGCCCATGGACGCTTACACACACGGCTGCATCCTCCATCCAGAGCTCACCACCGACTCTATGATCCCAAAGTACGCCACCGCAGAAATACGAAGTAAGTGAAGCCAGCTCACCGTATTGTGTCGACACAGTCGTTTTCAATTCAGCATCTTAATTACAAGAAGACAGGGTGGATGTTTTGTGTGTGTTTATTTTTATTTTTATTATACCATTTTTAACTATATAGTATAGTTAAAAAATGTAATCAACATAAAAGTGAAATGTTTTATTAAAATAGATAAAAACCAATTCCAGTATCAAGATATATCAAAGAAATAAAGAAACAAAAATGGTGAAATCATGGTAAACTGGTCATTAGGAGTATGTTTTAAGAAGACATTTAAATGAACAATTCAACATTAAGGGACAAACTCAGATTTTCTTTCTTGAAATGTGTCTTTCTAACAGTTTTAATTAAACAATGTATGACATGATAATTATTGAGCCTTACAGGTGCTAGAAGGTGTATTTGGTGAGCTTTAGAGACATGTTACAGTAACTATTTCACCTTGTTTCCAGTCTAGCGCTAAGCTAACCGAGTGCTGGCTGTAGCTTCATATGTACACAACAGACATACAAATGGTTCTTATTGGCCTATTGGTATCTTATTGTTTCACTTTTGGAAAGAAAGCGAATAGCTTAGTCTAAATCTCCACCTCCTAAAACAGCTGATGATCTGAAATAGCTTTCCTTGAGTTGCTAATCACTGATTTCCTCTCTCATCAGTCAGGAACTCTTGGACAGAATCCGGCTTTACTTTACTCGTGAGAGTTCATCCGGCCCAAACCAATGTTCCTAAAAACACCAACAGCATAAAGACCAGAGATTGTCCAACTGGGGAACCACACATTCTAGCAACTGCATCCCTTCAAGTGTATATAACACTTAAAGGCACACAGTGTTCAGTTATGCATCATGATTCAATGTGACAGTGTGTTCTGATGCATTTCACAACACACGTGGACACATGTTTACTGTAATCTGGCAGGAGTGGGTTTGGTTATTAGTAAGTATAAAACAGGCACCACTCTGGGAT
This sequence comes from Myoxocephalus aenaeus, assembly GCA_038501785.1. Classification (NCBI taxonomy): domain Eukaryota; kingdom Metazoa; phylum Chordata; class Actinopteri; order Perciformes; family Cottidae; genus Myoxocephalus; species Myoxocephalus aenaeus. The sequence goes on along the minus strand of JBAMJR010000039.1, from coordinate 6,957,759 downwards.
CAGGGACCAATAACCAAACAGAGGATACAGTCTCAAAATATTAAAGCGGGAATGAGAAGCACAATGGATGCCTCACTTAACACACCATGGGTATGAAGCAGCGTAACGGCGCACCTGTGTGTGTGTGTGTGTGTGTGTATGTGTATGTGTGTGTGTGTGTGTATACGTGTGTACGTGTGCATAGGTTAGTAGGAAAAGAAAAGGAAAGTACCCAAAGCAAAGATCCTCATTGTCCATGTGCATTTCTATTTTTGACATAATACATAGTTTCAGTGTTTTGAACTCACTATTCTGAACATTTACAAGCTCGAGGTGGTGAGCTGAATAAGCTCCAACTTTGGGATCAGCTGGTCTCCCAAAGCAAAATAAATTACAAATGCAAAGCTATGCATCTTCCTTGCAGCATTTATGCTCGGCGCCAATAGCGTCAGTGTAATTTGACTCTGGTCAATACCAAGATTTCCTAAATGCAGCATATTGCAGTGACGCCAGGTTTATATATCCGAACAGCTGATATCAAGGCTCTCTAGTGCTCTTTCCATCAGGTAATTGGCCTCGGCATGTAAATCAAATCAAATGAGCCGGACTAGATGAAATTCTGCAGTTATTATTTTTGTATTTGATTATCCACTTATGTTTGTTTTACATTCAATCATTTTTTACTGAAGTATTAAAAACACTCAGTCAAACACAGAGTCAAATTTAAAACTTCTGAGTTGTAATATTATGTTTCTGACTGAAGACTATCATAAACTGAAACATGTCCAAGTGTCTCCCTCCTTCAAGAGACCCTGAAGGGAGCACGGATAAGAGTACGTTCTCTGGACAGTCAGATAACTCCTCGGGAGGATTAAACACACTCATCGCTAATATGTCTGTTCCGTGCAAAGAATACGCAGAAGAATATCTACAATGTAAGACTACTTTGCCTGCTGAGTGTATGCACATATAGACGATCTCCTAAGTAACATGTTCTAAAAGGCAATGTGCATTTTACAGATTTTACTAAAAACTATAATTTTTTTATTTGTTAAAATATCAGTTTTGTCAATAGATCAAGAGACTTCATATGTGTCCTGTGTGTGTGTGTGTGTGTGTGTGTGTGTGTGTGTGTGTGTGTGTTCAGGACATCTGGCCAACGCTGCCACAGAGCTGATGAAGTTGGACCATGAAGAGCCACAGCTCACAGAACCGTATCTGTCCAAGCAGAAGAAGCTCATGGTGAGTTGTATGTGTTTATTAATGTGATTTAAAATGCAAATGACTTCTTCATTATATATTCAAATGTTGTATGTAAGGGAGGCACACATATCCAGGCGTACTGATTTGGAGTGTTATAAAAAAAATGAGGTTTTGAATCAACGAGACAGAGATGAGTGTGTGTCACGCCAGCACGTTTTCCTTCGCCTAACGAGTGATGCAGCTCCAGGAACAGCAGTGTGTTGACTGATCTGTCGGTATTGGTCGGTCCATCACTTTGGACCAGAAATATATTTCAACAACTATAAAATGGATGAGGGCTTCCATGAGTATCATTAATATTTCCCACGGGATGACTTCGCTTTTCATCTAGTGCCATCCAATACTGGCACTAGACTGGCATTCATTTGTCCAATATCACTGCATACCTGCAAAACTGACGATATTCCCATCAGCCCAAGCTGTACTTAATGAATTAAGTCTGTCCCACTGGGAAATCAGCAAAGTCTTTGAATGCTCGCTGGCTGTTTGAGGCCTCTCTGCACACTTTCCGTCAGTCTTTAGACTTTGCTTTAGGAAAAAGTCCACAAGCATAATGGTGTGAAGTTAAAACAACAATGAAAGTGAACCCCCCCCCCCAAACTATTGTGACTATGGTTATTAAAAATATGTTTTATTAACATGGGGACTTCATCACTTTACATGCAAGTACTGGGGGGCATACTGTGTTTTATTACATTTTATTAGTGAGAACTTCAAATTAGCTGTCACTCTTCTTAAAGTACTTGGGAAAAAATGCAATCCATATCTATCACAATAATTCTACTTCATGATGATAGAATGCCCAGCAGTGCGTGCTGGATCTAAGTTTATATATCTATATTTTTTTTAATCCTTTTTGCAAATGATTGTCAGGCAAAAATCTTGGACCACGATAACGTGAACTACCTGAAGAAAATTCTCGGGGAGTTAGCCATGGTTCTAGATCAAGTGGAGGCTGAACTGGAGAAAAGAAAACTAGAGTATCAAGGTACGTCCCAAAAAGAAAAAAAACATAATTATCTTCCATCATAATGCCACCAAAACATGTCCCAACAATGTTTAGTTATGACTTTTTCATTTCCTTGCAGGTCAAAAGTGTGAGTTGTGGCTATGTGGACCTGAATTTACACTAGCTGACGTCTGCCTTGGAGCCTTGTTGCACAGGCTCAAGTTCTTGGGACTTTCTAAGAAATACTGGGAGGACGGCAGCCGAGCCAACCTGCAGTCCTTTTTTGTGCGTGTGCAAAAACGCTACGCTTTCCGCAAGGTCTTGGGCGACATCCACACAACCCTTCTGTCTGCAGTCCTACCCAATGCCTTCCGGATGGTAAAAAAGAATCCGCCGTCCTTCTTCGGGGCCTCTTTTCTCATGGGCTCGCTGGGAGGGATGGGCTACTTTGCCTACTGGTATTTAAAAAAGAAATACATGTAGTGAATGCCCTCTTGTTGTGTTAAATGTCTAGTGTATTTGTGTGATGTTTCAACTTTTCTGTAATGTTTTATGACTGCAGGAAAACATAATGAATCTATATAGAGAACACTATTACTTACCTGGGTGAACAAAGAATATTAAAACATTCCATGATAAGAAATTGTTGACAGCACATTTTCTGGTAATCAAGGCCTTCATTGAGTTTAATTTCTGGCAACTTGCGGCCGACAAGTCCTTGTTTAACTTTTGTTGGAGGCATGCATCGGGTCTTCTCATACTGAAAACTTCAAGAAGAAACCCAGACAATATGTTAAACACAGTAACACCAACAGGGGTTAACTGACCTTCGCATGCCACTGTTATAGTCATTACTCATACCTGCTCGTCACCCCGTCGTCAGCCTGAGGTTCACCCACTAAAAACCACAGGAAGATGTTACACGACAGACTTTCTGTCACGTGCTGCTGCCAGAAAACTGCCAGAAGAAATGATGAAAGGATGGAGGCAAACTTTCAGCGAATAGTTTGACATTTGGGGATTTTTGTTTTACTTTCTCGCAGAGACATAGATCCACTCTCAAATCTATCTGTTAAATATGAAGCTGTGCAGTCAGGAGATGGTTAGCTTAGCTTAGCATAAAGACTGGAAACAGCTAACTTTTTGAAAAATATAAACCCAGCAATCTTTGAAAAACCCAGAAAACCCAGAAGGTTGTGTATGGACTGCTGTTCTGAAGGTATCATGTGTGTGAACGTTCATTTTGAAGCTAGACCTAGCAGCTGGTTAGCTTAGCTTAGCAAAAGACTCTTTTAACCCTCATGATGAAAAATAGTCAGAAATTACATTCGGTTCGTAAAACATATATATATATATATATATATATATATATATATATATATATATATATATATGTTATATATGTTATGTAAAACATCTTATATATAACATATTATATATTATATGTTTTACAAACCGAACATCAAGTAAATAAAACATTCTAATTAAGTAAATTCAACATAACATTTTTTTCAATATACATTATTTTATTTTAAAATATAAAATATTGAAAAGAAACACATACCATTTTTCATGTGCAGAAAGCTTTTTCTTATCCAGATGGACAGAAGAGTCTTTTGGGAACCGTTTTATTAAAGGCCTTTCTGGGTTTATCAAAGATGACCTGGTATACAGTGCGTTCACAAAGTATTCAGACCCCGTCACCTTTTCACATTATGTTGAAGACTTATACTTTCTGAATGCACTGTATATTTTCAAGAAAAGCAGATGCTTAGTGTTGTGATTTTAATTTAATGATACATGAAATCGGGTCTATAAATGCAAGCTTAACTATCAAACTGCTGCATCAAATTCAACAGACCTTAGAGCTGTCGATCTTCTCGTCTAACTTTCCGCAAGAATGTGAATAAGTGCATTTCCCAAAATGTGGAACGACTTCTTTTAACTAACTGTACACCCTTCACACAATAGAACACAGAGACGCACTAAGTCAGTTTATTTAGCGCACCACGGATCACACAGCACACACTGGTCCACTGTCATCCTCTTTGTTGCTGAGCAGGAATTCAGACAATACAAAACGTAGGTGTTTGAAAAGTTACACTTTGGCTGAACTGGTAGTGAAATTGTAAATTCTGCATCTATGGCACAAATAGAGTTGCATTAGGTTTAGGATGTATATCTCATTGCATGGGTATTTTCTTATTGTGTAAGCGTTTCGTGATGGATGGGCACTGCCCAGAGGCAGAATTTATGATCACTACCGAACATTTAAAACCAGAGATTTCCTAAATATTCTCATGCTAATTGTAACCTTTGAAGCACCTGCACTGTACCGTGTGTTCAAGATGGTCCCCTTCAGCAATACTGAGTGAAGAAAAACTGGATTTTATGGCTTTTTGTTTGTCGCTGACTCCTCCTGACAGACGCAAGATTGTTTTTACAGATAGATATTTTGAATTATACATGGTCTCGTTCATTTTACCGGGCTGAATTTTTAATGAGCTCAAAAGATTGAATAAGGGGAGTGAACAGGGGAGGAAAAGCTGACTCATCTGAGGGCTTTAAAGGAGTATGATGAGGAAAAAGAACCCCCCCCCCAGCCAGCCTTGCCAGCTGTCTCGTTGTTTGTTGATGCAGTGTACATTTCTCGCTCCACACTCTGTTCACCCCTAATGGGAGCCTTTCTGCTGTTTTCTTAGTCAGACCTCCAGGGTTTAACATGTTATAATTCTGCTCCTGAACTGCTCTGATCTTTAGGTTTAACTCATTGTGTGAAATACTTGGCTGGAGTTCTAAACTGCTGTTGGTTTTATGGCTGGTTATACAGACATTTCTTGCAGTAAGGACTCCCAGTACAGTGTTTCTGTACAGCTCAAGCCTTTGATAAGGAAGCTAATTTATTTTGTTTCTTCAGTTCGGATGCTCCCGGTTTTCTCTGGCTACAGAAACTTGTCTCTGCAGGTGGTGATTAGCTGCTGTGGCAGAAAACGTTGAACCAAAGACAACGATCAAAGCTCCTTTAAGAGCAGCATCTACTTGCTGTGTCACATCTGATAATAAATCTGATTCTTATGAAGAAAGTAGAGGTGTGGAAGCTGTAGTTCATTGGGTTCAGTTTCATGTTTGATATGGATAAGAACACATTTGAGATGTGGATTAAAGGAAACGGGGACATTGTTTGGTTTCAAACTGTTTTTTGTACGACCAGCAGTGATGCAAATGGCACAAATGAGAAGATTTAAAAATATATATCTGAATTTTACCAAGTTTTGAAGTAAGAAAGAGGACACAAAGTGTAAAGTCATATTTCCTGTTGAGAGTTAATTATAAAATGTGCTTAATTGTTGTTCATGTTTACTTTTTGATCCTCAGACACACTTCTTTTGTTAATTGACACACAGCAGATGACACTGCAGGGGGAAACGTCAAGAAACTTCATAATCAGCCAATCATTTGATTACTGCAAACACACCGGTTAAGACTCCACTGCTTCTTCAGACTGAAGTCATGCTACCTGAGGGGCTGGATCTGTATTCTTTGAACACACAAAGAGTTCAAGTCAAGAAATCCTAGTTGTGATTTGTGGCCATTATATTTCACTATAGTATTTTTTTATTTTTTACTTTTTATTTTTTATATTTCTATATATATGCATTTATTTATGGTGCTTTTTATGATGTTTGTTCATAAGCCTTAATTTTTTCAGTTGCCATCAATGACAAATAAATAATGAAAATGGAATAAACACATACTGGTTTTTATTTTACCACAAACTGTTCCCTGCCCTATAGAGTGTGTAACTGTGTATTGAACACATCAAGAAAATACACACATCAATGCTGGAAATCAATCAAGTGCTTGTGACATTGTAAATCAATAATCATACAAAATAACACTGATTTGCTTGTAACTATAGTAAGTTTCCCAAAATGTCCCAGGATAAGGCTGGTATCATACTATAACACATATTGGTAAAACATCCAACGAAGAGACCAAAACATGTTTTATCCTTATTTTAATACTTTACAACTTTGCTACTCAGTCAGACTCAGAGGTTTCTACTGAGGATGTAAATAAACTTTCAGATTTTAAAATTAAAGTAATTTCCAGGCAACTGGGCATTGTAGTTTTTAGCAAACATTACTCCACCAGGAGTAAATAGAGCATTGGTTGGGGATAATTTTCAGATGCAGATTAAAAAGGATTTGGTCATCTAGTGAGTATTTATGGGAGCGGGACGGTGTATAAAGAACTGAAAATAAAAAGGTCAGTGCCCATATTAATTCATTGATGCGTTTTTAATAGTTTGGCTGTCCATGGTACAGAGTAACAATATGTATCAGGCTTGGCAATATTTGACAATACTTGTAAGCAGGATCAATTCAGTTTTGGTCTTTTCGACAACAAATGAAGTTACAACTGAAACTATTAGTTGATTAATCAATTAATCCATCAACAGAAAATCAAACTACAACTAATCAATTTAACGTTTAAATTATTGTTCCAAGCACAAAAGACAAACACTCTGATTACAACTGGAAGATTTGGTGCTTTTGCTTGGACAAAACGCAACATTTCAATACAAATTGTGATGACATTTTTTGACCAATTAAATAATGAGCAAATTAATCAATATAGTTATTTTAAAAAATAATTGACACTTGCAGGGCTGTGTATGATGATCAATTAAAATGATCTTTATACACGCTTTTCGGAGCAAACTTTACAGTGTTGACACACAGGCACAGTAACTCCAAACCATATGCTCGTTTAAATCAGTAAATAATTTAGGCCCACTGTAGTTACAGTGTCTGATCTGACTTTGTTCTGCAGGTAGTTTCCTATAAAATAAAATGTGTAGCTTCTTTACATTGGTAAAAAAATACACGTCATCAGTGCTATACAACTGGAACTGTAAACATTCACAAATGTTCGAACTCAGTCATCTAAAAGCTGTGATTACTCAGCCAAGAGTCAAACATTAGAAGGCAACTGGAGGACAAACAATGGTGTAGCATGCAAGCCTCAGAGGTTAAAGGTGAGAGGCTGAAGCTGGGCAGCGTCTTGCTTTTATCTCAGATTACCAAGAGTAATTTTGGGAACAGCAGCTGCCATACACCATCCTGTACTAAACAACCTTTCTGTGAGGAGGGAATAACTTAAAACAGCTTAAAATAGAATGGCCAACTTGGACCCGAATACAGAGAACATCAAATATAGTGTGTTGTTTTGAGGATGGAACGTTGTACAGGAAAGTATGACTGCAGCTCAGGTGTGTAGTTTCAGCCCTTTTGGGTGGCGCTGAGGAGGGAGTCCTGGTGACAAAGGTTTTAGATACCAAACCCGATATGTCAGATACCACCCCAACAGACCGCAGATGGTCCCGAGCAACTTGTGAGATGGGTCATGGAAGTAAACAGAAGTGCAGGCAAACATCCACACCCAAACTATCACTATCAGATTCAAGGCTACGTACAGCAGGTTTAGGACCATCCTGGGCAGTGCAGAGAGACTGGCTGTCTTCAGGAAGGCCATGGGTGCCGTTTCCTCGATGATGAAGAGAGCCGAGTAGGCCAGGATGAAGGAGTGTCCCGAGATGTCATAGCCGTCCCAGTGGAAGCCGGCCCGCCTGCAGCTGACTTTGGTGGTGAACTCTGTGTTGATAGTCTCCCCGCCGTCAGTTTTGAAACACGAGCCTGTCGCGTCCTCGATGTAGAAGAAGGTCTCGGTGCAAACGTACCAGATGGTTGTTGCCACCGCCAGAGACAGCAGCCGCCGGCTGAGGAAGGACACGCTCCTGTTGAAGGAGGAGTTGGAGAGGAGGAGGAAGGGGGTCAGGAGCAGCAACGTCCACCCCCAGGACACTTTGACAAAATACCTGCAAAAGGAAAGGGGCATTCACGTTAGCTCTCAGCTAATAGCACTAATTATCTTTTTTAATTTGCCACTGGGCACGGGCAACCAAACTAGTATACTTCATGAATACTCCCATCTTTAACACACCTTAGAATGAGCCCAGCCCTAAAAGGATAACCAGTATTACTGCAATAGTTCACACTGGAAGAGCATTTGTTCCGCAATAGTGCAGTTGGGTAAACTGTAGGGCTACATCTGTTGTTTACTTATATTATTCAGAAAATTGTTTTGTCTGACCAACAGTCCAAAACCCCACGATGTTCAGTTTACGACCATGCATGACAAAGGGAAGCAACACATCCTCACATCTGAGAAGTTGGAATCAGCAAATGTTATCAGTGGTCTCTAATTCCCACTAAAGCTAAAGAGGTGAGCTTTAAAATCTTGACATTTATTCATAAATCTAGTGAATTCTTGCATACAATATTTGGATAAGACAATAACGCCTAAAGTTTCACTGAGAAAGATATTAAAACATATTTTCAACAAGTGTGAATTAGTGCAGCAACACTAGATGTGGTGTCAATGATACATCATATAATTATGCAACCATTGATGTAGGAGGTACGTTAAGGATTTAAAGCAGAGATGTATATATTCGTATATGGTTAAAGCTAAATGCTTTTGCTGGAGTGGCCACCGAGGCCCCAAAGTGACTTTACTGCGTTATATAGCAACATTTACCAAAGGTTTGCTAACATTAACCCAAACAAGCTATCAGCAGAAGCCACATTTGACCTTTGACCCAAATTACGTCGGCGTAGCTAACTTCATTACAACGCAGCCCAATGAAATCAGGAGATGGCAGTTTCACCTAACTGTTACCAACGGCTCCCCACAAAGTGTCTACAGTAACCAACCGGTGAGCACAGGAGCTTCAATTCATTATTTCAATTGGCTGACAAACAAAGCAAAACAGCTCACTAGCACGACTCACACATTCAGGGCATTTCTGGTGCTGCTGAAATACGTCTGTGGGACGAGCTCCAGCTCCTTCAGAATCGACCCCACCACCGAAATTAGCAAAAATATCCAGTGGAAGTTCTGCCGGACGGCTGGTATCCTCCAGAGTGTTACCAAGTTGTCCACAATGACATCCACCGCAGCCATGTTGACAGCGCTGAGCAGACGAGTACCTCTGACGTCACTGCGGCTCAACCAATGAAGCTTTTCGGCCGGGTGTTCTTCTTCACTCGGTTTTTAACTGCGGACAGCAAGTCGCTGAATTCAAGTGCATACCGCCACCTACTGTATATAATAGTGTATGACCTTATCGCCGACTCAGAGTAGTTGCTTTGACTACATGTTATTTTAGTTTTATAGATATGGAAAGTATAAACAGCGGCGGAGAAACTCCGATATTTTGTGTAAAAATACTCTGTTACAAGTAAGAGAACTGCATTGTAAATTATTTATCATGCAAAACTATTTAGTAAATCTATTTATTATGCAGAATGGTCCATTTCAGTTGTATGTATATTAAGTCACTTGTTATGATTATTGATGCATTAATCTGTACATCATGTTAAAGGTTGCAGCTAGTGAGGGTGGGGTTAAATTTAATTAATTTATATACAGTTGGGTTACCTGTAATGAAACAAACTAATTTCATATTTTTTGTTTAATAGTATTTATATTGTGTATCAATCAAATACATCTACAAAGTAAATAAAGCTTTAAAATAAAGCTAGAAGAGTAAACAGATATCCAGACTCCTAACAGAAATGGAATCTAAATGAAATTGAGTCAAATCAAGTCTCATCCATTGTGCACCATAATGCACCATAATGGTTAACGAAAAACGAGCTGTTTAGCTGTATAAATTAGAATACAGTATCTTTCAGAATAATTGTTTAAATTATTTTAACGTATAAGAGACATTTTAATAAAGTATGAGAGATGGTTTAAGTCAGACACTCCATTCTTGCCCTGGGTTGTGTTTGCTTTCACATTACATTTCACTGATGCTTTTATCCAAAGCGACTTACATTTTTCCTCTATACACCGTAGACACAGCAACGGGGAACAATTAGGGGTTAAGTGTCTTGCTCAGGGACAGTTCGACGTGTGAGCTATGGGGGGACTGGGATTCGAACCGGCTACCTTGTGGTTGCAGGACGACCACTCATCCCCCTGAGCTACAGCCGCATGTGGCAATGGTTGGCATGTGGATGTAAGTCAGGAGGTCACGGTGTCAGGTTTTATGGCACAAGCTGTCCTCAATACAAGAGACCACCACAATGCAATGAAACCACATTCACAGACACAATGTAAACAGATATAACTATTTTAATGTTGCAACTATTTGAGGACCTGGGTGGATAACTGATTTGTTTGTAAGACCCATGGACAAGAAAACTAAAAGTCAAAATGGGATTTAAAAAACAATCTCATTAATTAATGTTTCTCTTTTGCTCTTCAATCTATAATTACTGTATATATATATATATATATATTAGTGCTGTCAAACGATTAAAATATTTAATCGCGATTAATCGCATTTATGTCATAGTTAACTCGCGATTAATCGCAATTAATCGCAATTTTTTTTTTGTTGCATTTTAATGCTCTTATCAACATGAAAAAGTGGATTGGCTTGCTTTATTTTATTGAAAAACAACTGCCAAACAGGGCGGTACAAAATAAAATCACTGCACATTTCAGGTAAACAAGGGTTTACAAAATAAAATTATAGAGTGCACCAGGCATGAAAACGGGTCAGGGGTGAAAAAGGTGAGAAGGATATTACCCCTCTAGGAGGGTCCGGGGGCATGCTCCCCCGTAAGAAAAATGTAAATATTCCATATTTTAAAGCATCAATCTGATGCATTTTGAGATGCATTTTTTGCCAACCTGGGGAGAGCTGGAGAAACTTAACTTCAGCCATGAGTCAAACATTATTATGGCCTCCTTACTCTGATCTGAGCTGCATGTTCAAACTGAACAAATCAAACATTGTACACAAGCAGTTGAATGCCTTTTATAACTGTTTACTTAAATGTGATCTTTTATGTATGCTTATGATGTGTTGTAGTGTATTTCTGTGCTTTTGCTTATGATGTATCATGTGCACACGTATCTCTTGAAAATGATTTATTGAATTTGTACTTTAATAAAGGATTAAGTAAATGATAAAAAATAACTAATGTGCATACATGTTCACTGATTTTATGAAACATTCTAGTTCATTGACTGCCTGGTGCAGAGGATGGTAATCTAGAGTCATCACGATTGCACTGGAGGAAGATATATCCTTTCCCATCTGAATGCAGGACAAAGTCTGTCCTTGATGCACTCCGGCAAACTTGGCAAACAAGTTTCACCTAGAAATTACATTTTCCAGGCACGCCTGGTGCTTGACTGATTGCTAAGCACTGATCAAGACTACAAACTCTGGCAGGACGCAAATAAATACACCTAAATATATGGTTTCATATTAAAGTGCAGACCAAAAGAATTTAATTTAAATTATTTCTGTTGTAAAGCCTTTACACACTAACATTTAATGTAGATAATATAGAAAACTCACATTGCTGCCAGACTGCAGATATCCCCAATGGGAATTTTCTAAATGCAAACACGGACAGGAGCCTCTTTGAGAATGAAAATCTCAAGCAAATATGAGGAAGGGGGTGAAACTCCCTGAGACATCTTGTCAGGTTGATCAAACGGCCGAGGCTTTGCTGTGCAAAGTGGAACATTTTACTGTGAATTATTAAAACAAACTTCTTCCACTAAACTCTGAGATTATTCCAACCCTCAGGAGGAAAGGCTGCCCATTGACCACACGGTTTTACTGCCCAGTAAAGTAAAGAAAGGTGCTTTGTTTTTAAAAAAGAACATTTTTATAATGACTAGTGAGATACCTTTTTCTGAGAATCATTTCAGAGGAAATAACAAGGAAAGAAAGAAAGAAATTAAGTTTGACCGATTTTAATATTTCACTCTCCTTTTAGCTTTATTTTGGTCTCAACCAGATTATGTGAGACATATCTGTCTTTTTAACTGTTAAATGATCCTCTATGTCCACCAGCTAGTCGCTAGTCTTGTAGTGCTTGGTGCTAAGCAGGTAGCGTACAGTCGTCTCACAGCTTGTTTGATTAATAACGGTAGCTAGACAGGATCGCAACATGAGTGAATCACAACAGTAAAGGTACTGGTAAAACAAAACAACCAGCTAAAAGACAATACAATGCTCTTTAAAGTAGAGAGAAACTGCAGAGTTGAGTGATTCTCTTTAAGTTCGTCATTGCAGAAAGCATTAATCTTCTTCATGTCTGAGACAAAAGCATTTGGTTCCACCCACATTTGACAAGTTTTAGGGTGTGGTTGTTTAACACAAAGCTCTTTCAGAAACACTGGCTCGCCTTTTAATTCAACGGGCTGTAATTGAGAGGTTTGTGGTACTCTAACCCCGTGAGAGGAACCAGCTGCCATGCGGTTACTCAGACAGATGAAAGGCCAGACACCAGAAAAACTGTGACTCAGAGACCTCAAATACAGTTGGTGCAAGGTTTGTTTTATGTTCCCTCTCAGGTAAATACAGAAGGCCATCGAGTTCACCTTTCAGACGTGACACGGTTACTGCAAGCTTTTTGTACACGAGCGTCCTGCAGTGTCTCGTACCAGACGGATGATGTAATGCTGCAGAGAGTGAGGAAAGGTCTCTGGGAAAAACCTGGTCTGATCCGGCCGGAGAATCATCCTCTCCCAGATCTGATCCATTTTAGACTGTCCTTTTCTCTTTTTAGATTTCCTGACTCATTCCTGCGTTACCACCTGGACACCCCTTTGTGTTTTTGTATTTTCAATACAGTAGGAAATTAAATTATTGGAATTTTTCTAGCTGTGTTTAAGAAAAAGAAACTAAAGTTATATTATATCATCAGCTCATTCACTCATTACACAAATATGCCATATGCATGTTGTGACGACCCTGCAAAGTAATTTACCCAGAAACCACAGACTGCTCTAGGCACGGCAAATATGGGTGTAATATAAAAATACGTACTGCAAAAAGGATGAATCCTAGTCCATCCATCCATCCATTATCCAAACCGCTTATCCTGTTTCGGGTCGCGGGGCGCTGGATCCGATGCCAGCTGTCATTGGGCGAATCCTAGTGAATTTGGTAATTCTCTGACTTTTCCTGTGACTAATTTCCACATCAACCAGATGGATTGGCACAAAATCCCTGACTTTTTGATGATCCTCTGACCTTTCCTCTGGCACCACAAGGTTCACTTTAGGGATTTAATTGAAAGGTCTCGACAACTGTTGGATGGCTTTTGATATTCATGATACATTGCAATTTGTGTTTGGCAATCTCTTCTTTTTTTCATCTATCGCCATTATGTGTCCAATACTCGTAATACCTGTAAAACTAATCCAATCATTTTAAACTGAGATTAGTGCTCAATTAAAAGAGTGCAATTTTCCGTTCTTTTAACCTGTAAAGGCTGTATGGATGATTTCCATATTTCCACCTTCTTTCTGCTCAGTGGGAAGCAGCTCACTCACTGAGTAAATTTCCTTTCTGGATGCACTGCTTTTCCTTTCTTTCAGATTTTCAAATTATCCAGCAGGAATTTTCCAAAATGTTTAATCCACAAGGACATGTTAGTCCTCAGTCAAACATACTTTACTTGCTCCTCCACGTGTCATTCTGTCTGCACAGCTATTTTATAGCACTGCTTAACATTTCTCCCCTCTTACGAAGATAGAAATAATAACTATGTGACAGAACTGGCATGCATGTGGCCACTGCTACATTTAAGTGTCTGAACCGACAAGGGCAAAGGTTCACAGGTAGTTGTTTTACTAAATCAAGATAGTGAAACTTTAATGTTAAAAACCCATAATAATAATATTAATAATAAGAATAATGATCATAAAAGAATACATGCTCTTAATTTACCTAATAATAGAAATCATACAGAAATATAAATAAAGATGAAGAAGCACTTTATGTTAACTCAAGCGACTGGAAAAGCAAAAAAAAAAAAGAAGACCAACACGATGTGACCTGGTTTCACGTGAACCATAAATGTTGTTGACCTTCTGTACGCCAGAGGCCCTCGCAGCCTCTTTGATGGAGCCCTCTGTGCATTTCAGACACAAAGTCACACATTCTGACAGCACTCTGCTGAACCTGTGTGGAAGTCTGCAGAAAACCTTTGAAGGGTTGACTTCAGAGAGCTTATAGGGATCAGGTGACACACACAATCCCTGGTATTTTTTATTCCACTTCCTTCCTTTTGAAGAATTTGAAGACATATTTGAATACGTTAAATGTCATCAGTCCATCAGCACCATACTGACAGATTCAAACTCTTCTGCAAACATTTCAAACAGTTTGTCACTCTGAGAATTGGTGTTCAGTTCGGACTGATTTCTTCTTCTGAGACGTTTTGACAAATCCAGGTTCTGATGGACACACTGATCCTGGTTCGGTTTGGGAGGTTAACTCAAGAGAGGCTTCTTAATGGCTCATCTAAGAGCACTCTGTTGAAATTGTTACTTTTTAAAGGATGGTTTTCCTTACATTTTTCACTGTAATAAAAACATATTCAAGTTATTTAAAGCGTAAAGTAACATTACAGATACTTTTTCAATTAAATTGCAAAATTTAGGTAAATGATAGGATACATTAATAGATTGATGTATGTAAGAGGGTTTTCTTGTTTGAAAAATAAACTGTAAAAATGCACTCTTGGATGACTCTATAAGGTGGTCCGTGACCCATGTGTATAAATGTAGGTGTCCTTGACACAAATAAGGATGATAACCGCTGCTCTAGGGAGCCTGTCTAGTGTGTGTGTATGCTTGTTTGTATGCATTTATGTGCAGTTTAAATGTTTATGTAAAGCCCTCTTAACTGCTTTGTTTTGTATGATGTGGTGATACACAAATACATTTCCTCTAGCGTCCATTTCATTGAACAATTGTTGGATAGATTTTCATAATATTTAATACGCACATTAATGTCCCCCTCAGACTGAAATCGTTGATACATATGGTGAACAAGTTGTAATTAGTCCAAATTTGGTTTGTGACCAAATAGCTCCAAAGTTTTGTCTTACATTCTCACTCCCCCAATAGCTTTTCTATTCTCCAACCATCCAGCAGATGCTCTCATACTGTCCCACCTGCTCACCTGTTTTCACTTTCCCTCATCAGCCCTGCAGTATATAACCATCCTATTACCACTCATTCCCTGCCAGGTTGTGGTGTTTTATGTCTTCCTTTTTAGTGTGTACATGGACCTGCAACCTGAACACGTTAGCCCTGAAATCTGCAACCTGCACCTTCCTGTAAGCTTATGCACCTTTATCTTATCAATACATCCCTCAACTGTTCCTGTCTGCCAGATTGTCTGGTGGACATATTTTCACATATTCGACACAGTAACATCAAGTATCAACAATTAACTAATCACTTTTTTAATTTTAATTTTATATTTGTTCATTTACTGAGTGGAATAACATGTGAAACAGAGACTCTATTTAATTTATTCTGTGTTTTTGTATCCTCGCTTTCATTTTCCTGTTCCGGTTGTGTCTGGGCTTTAACCCATAGCTGCAGATCTACAGTAAGTGGCGGTGCAGTGTACCTTGGCCGTGTCCTCGGTATCTTGTTAAAGTAAATCACACATGGCAGGAGATTTGTCCCTGGACCCAACAACAGCTGAAGATGAACGCAGACTCTTTTTTTGTGTGCATTCTGCTCAGTTCGTGTTTATGTAAACATTTTATTGTTCTATGGAACATCAGGGATGACAGGAGGGAAGCCAATTATTCAGTAAGGCAGCATCCATCTCTCAAATAAAGAATTCAGATATTAGAATGTCCAAATTGAACAAAGTGAACACATTTGTGAACTTAACTCCCTCTCCCCTTTTTAGCACCCATAAGCCACATGTATATACTATATTTGTGCTATATTATAATGAACCAATATTCCACATACTGTACATATGTTCTGGGTGTATGTTTAAATAGAATGAAACAATAAATTAGATATTTACGGTACATACACACACACCACATTAAACAGTTCATGCCACATTTCTTTTGCTTTCCCTAATTAATTTCCCCAAAAGTTAAAGATGAATTTGTCTTATTTTTATTTTTTTATATAGATATCACAATCATATTTAAATTGTATTGAGACAATAAAACTGAACCCTGAACATTTTTATACAACATGAAATAATCGATAAATAAGACAAATTTGTGGAGATGTTAAACTAAATTGTTACAGATTTCTTTCCTAAAACAAATATATATATAAATATATATTTTCTCCAGTGGAGGGAAAGTCAGAGACTGACTGTAAGTTTAGAAATGAAGAAGAAGAAATGGAGTTTTTTTTGTAAGCCAGTTAAAACTCGACCACACATGACACACGGGCTTGTTTGCAAAGGCTCATGTTTTAGAGAGGATCTCCTCGTCTCTCTCTGCTCTGTGAAAGGATCCACTGATGACGACGGTATGAGACTCAGCTTTTTTTCTGCTTTTCTGTCACACATGTGCTCACTGATGACAGTATTTCTGATTGATTGACTACACACACACTGTATGTTTTTGTAGGAGATGGTCACTGCATGTTAAGTGAACTTCATTATGTCTTTTATGTATCGGATGAGGGTTCATTTGCAAAAATGGATATCTCTGTTTTTCCGAAATCATATTTTTGCCCGCACCAGGTTCAGTTCAACTCATTTTTTATAAATTGGCCTTCATCTATTTTTGCAAATGAAGTCTTCAGAGAGTTTGGCAGCAATACCTAATATCTTGGAGGTTTAGTTTATTTTCAGTGTTCTCAATCCTTTGATTAATACACATCAGAGGACTCCAATCTTCTACAATGAAATCATTAAAAAAAAACATATTTCCTGCAGAAGAGGGTCAGAGGAAATGTCATTGAGAAAGATGAATCACTTTGATTAGCTCAACCCATCTAGTGCGATGTGACTTTTGTTAAATATATTTGTATTAGTGCAAAGACTGTACATAATTACCTCTTTGAGATTCTTTCAACGTCAGTCTGATCATGATGTGAACTCGTCTCTTCCTCAGAGTCGTTCGGGGAGCTGGTGCAGCTGCAGCCTCGTCCTGCTCCACAGACCCCAGATGGGTGCTGCTTGTGTTCGGCTCCTGTTGGCTGCCACCCTGTGGATGACACCTCACATGGGAGCTGCTGCGCCGTCGAGCTCCACAGAGCTGCTCAACACAACCAGGTCTGGAGCTGAGACACAGTCAGACTTCAGGATGCTCACTGCAGCCGTCAGCAGACGGAAACGAGCCATTTCATCCCGAGAGATCAACGCTCTGCTGGATTACCACAACCGAGTCCGCTCACAGGTCTTCCCCCCTGCAGCCATATACAATATGCAATATGGAGTTCATGGTGAGGAAACACTGTGATCCAGACCAGTGGTGGAATGTAACTCCATGCATTTACTCAAGTACTTAACTAAGCAGCCTACTATTTGGAGGTACTTGTACTTAAGTATTTTATATTTCTGCTCTACTACATTTATGCAAATGTTGTATTCCATTACATTTATTTTATAGCTTTAGTTACAAGGTATTTTGCAGATTTTGATTATTAACATACAATATAAATGAAGTAATACATTGTAATATATATTTGTAAGTATATAAAGTAATGAAACGCAGCTGCAACATTAAAGGGATGTTCACCCTCATGCATCATTATTATAATCCATTAATATTATATATATTTTCCTGAAATGCACCATTGGATATTTTTACTTTTGGTACTTTTAATATATTTTGATTGTACTTTTACTGAAGTAAGATTCTGAATATCTTCCCATTGTAGTATTTTCACTGAAGTAAAATATCTGAATACTTCCAGGTTCACATTGTATATTGAGTTTGATTTTGAGAGAAGAAAACATAAATTCCAAGTTATTTTCACACACTGAAGTCAAATGGACTCAAGACAATGAGGAAGTGCATCTCAAGTGAAAAACTGCACACCTGATCCCATAAACCTTAAAGTATGTCCTATTATCCAACTAAACAAATGTACCTCTATATTACAAGTAACACAAAACAACATGTTCTTGCATATTTTGTGGTACAAATAAACTACCAAGACAGCAGGAAGCAAATGTATGTTTTAGTCTATTTTAGGGCAAAGAGCAGATCTGTTTGTTTCCATACTGAACCGATTGAAATGAACAACTCCTCTCTCTCTCTCTCTCTCTCTCTCTCTCTCTCTCTCTCTCTCTCTCTCTCTCTCTCTCTCTCTCTCTTTTCCTCACTCTTTCATGGCTCTACAGCTCTGGGATGAGGAACTCGCTAAGTCAGCAGACTCTTGGGCTTCACGGTGCGTTTGGGATCACGGTCCGACACAAGCCATGAGATACATGGGCCAAAATCTGTCAATCACCTCAGGAAGGTAGTTCAAACACAATAATATACTTTTGGTTTTATGCACGACTGTGATCTTAACATGCATTAGATACGGCTTAAAATCCTAAACGTGTATATATATATATATATATATATATATCTTGGAAGATCTGGATGAATGTGTATTGGATGTGACAGGTACCACTCCATCACTGATCTGGTCCGGTCCTGGTACGAAGAGAGGCATCGCTTCTCCTTCCCCAACAGATGCAGTGGATCAGTGTGCTCTCACTACATTCAGGTTATGAGTTATTCATCTTGTGCATTTTAAAAAAAGCTTGGAAAACAAATGTATGATATTATATATTTTTTATGTTTTACATTGTTTTAAAGATTGAGCCCCCAAAACCCCACCTTAATATTTTTACGGTCCCTTACAGACGATGAACTGGCAAATCTGCATCACAGAATGGATGACCGTGTAAAGTAATATGTAATATATGAAAGGTCTCCCACAATATCTGATTTTCAATCCACGATTGTCGTGACCAAAAGAATTCATGATAACAATATCTATTGAATTTATTTTTTAATAAATACAAATAATATTGCTATCAGTCAAATTAATCTTTAACTTTGTTCATTGTGTGTTTGTTAGCAAACAAGTCACACACAAATATGATGGCATATTTCCCTTTTAAACATTGTGGTTATTGTTAATACGGGTATATTGCGACACCACTATAAAAGCATCAACATCTGTTTTGTGTTTCCTCCCAGATGGTGTGGCCGAGCACCAGCAAAGTGGGATGTGCTGTCCAGAAGTGCTCTGACATGTACGTGTTTGGGAGCACATGGAAGGAGGCCACATTGCTCGTCTGCAACTACTCTATAAAGTAAGACACATTTCTTCTCCAGAACATATGCATGCAAACATCACAGAGACATTATCATCTAAAATGTATTCTTAGTTTTCTTTCAATATACAAGTCTGGTGAAATTCTATATTTTTGTGATTAACAAATATCATGAAAAACATAAAAATGATTAGCAATTATAAAATAAATTATTATTGCTGTGTCTAAAGCCTGATATTTATTTCTGCCCTGTGCCATGGATCTCTTTTGTTGGTCAAAAACTATAAAAAATGCATTAATGAGCCATTGAGAACTTTTGCCACACACACACACACACACACACACACACACACACACACACACACACACACACACACACACACACACACACACACACACACACACACACTGTAGTTTATTTGGACTCAATCCCACACATGCTGCATCAAGTACTGACTAGAACATAAATGTGGATTAATCCACCACTAAAAATAGTCCCCAACAAATATGTAATCCTGTTTGAGTAACATTTGCTAGAACATACATGCAGGAACCAGCTGTTGGAGGAAATAAATGAGCCCTTTTTTTTTTCTTCTTTTTTTTTCTTTTTTTTTAATAAAGCTTTTTAAGATTTCTGTCTTCAGTAGGAACCATTTGGTTTGGGGCTGTGTGCAACAGACAGGATATGGATGTTGGAAAGACTAACACATTTTAGTTTTGTGGGATGTGTTGACAACAAAAATATAGGAATAATGCCAGTCTTATCCTTTAAAAAGTATTATAGGTCCCGAATATGCATAGAAGCATAACAATGCCTTATGGCTATTATTATGTTCATTTGTGTTTCAGGGGGAACTGGGTGGGCGAGGCTCCCTATAAGAGCGGGAAGCCTTGTTCTGTGTGTCCGTCCAGCTACGGCGGCTCCTGCTGGAGAAACCAGTGCTCAGCAAACAGAAAACCCAAAAGACAACACAATGTTTTAAATGTGTTTTAATGGAAGAAACAAGTCATCATCCAAAGTCAAGTTCACAAAGGCTGCATAACAAAATGATGCAGCTGTCCAGTTACCACTATATTCAAAGTAAATCTGTATTAATGAATGTTTAACACACAGGTGAGTTCATGCTAATGTGTATTTGTTTATTGCTGTTGGTAACTAACACAATATGTTCTTTCATTGGTTGAAATAGTTGCCCGGTTTTTACTTCTTGAAGACATCTAGAGAGAGTTTTTGCACTTGATGAATTTGATTGACTTTTGAGAGGCATTGAGCAAAATGAAGCACTTTTCTTTATTATATATACTAGATTATATAACCTTGAATGTGTTATTGATTCTCTTTCCAACCTGATTAAATATATTTGTTGTTCAGTGTGAAAATCCATTCAAGTAATTTCATCAGTCAATGTGTTTAAATCATGGCTGTCTGTTTGCCTGACTGAACATTTTATTAAGTTATAAATAACAGATGACGCTGTATATCACTATATATTTATGTATATAATTGGCGATTCACTTCTTCGTGTTTATTCACTGATGATGCACAACATTTTCTGTCCTGCATTTCACCTCATTAAATCTCTGTGCCATAAAACAGGAGACTAATGCAGCTTTTATGGTCTGAAATATGACGGAATTAGCTGTGCCTTTCAACCAATTCACACACACACACACACACACACACACACACACACACACACACACACACACACACACACACACACACACACACACACACACACACACACACACACACACACACACACACACACAGAGCCACTAACAGCAAACATGTAAAATATTTTATATAGAAAGCATTTTTGCCCAGCAAAAAAACAAAAGTCTAATGAGCAACAAAGCTCAGCCCTTCACTTACTGTAATAACTGTTCATTTAAGAGCTCTTTGTTCAGAAACAGAAAGTGGCTGAAAATAGCTGCTTTCTAAGTCATACACTGGGAGAAACAACAATCTGTCTGAAGGTAACACAATCAGCACATCTAAAAGCTTGTTAATGAGCATACTTTGTTTAATATGTTCCACATATATTGTTTTCTAAAGTCATGTTAAGAAATTGTCCAGCACATAAACAACCGTAAAACCATAATGTTTTCTTCTATATTTTTTTGTAGAGATAAACAAATGCACATTAACATGTTAATTAGTAAGTTGTAGAGGGTTTGTTACCTTTGGACAGAGCCAGGCCGGATGTTTCGCCCTGTTTGCAGTCTATGCTAAGCTAAGCTGTGGGCTGTAGTTTCATATTTATTGTACAGATATGAGCATGGCATCGATCTTCTCATCCAACTCGTGGCAAGAAAGCCGAAAGGGCGTATTTCACACAAACTGTAAATCTCATAAAAGCAGTTGGATGTCTTAATATGGACAGGGTTGTACAAGTAAATCATGTTAAACTGTCATAATATTTTGAGAAAGTCCAAAGCAAACAGAAGGAGCTGGATGGTGCAAAACTTGTCTTTTATGAAGTGAAACAGGTGATTTATATTTCAGCTGGGAGACAGTGGAAATCACATTCAATAGATTTCCCTGGATGTCTTGCATCCACAGTCTTGCATCCACAGGTGACTGTATCCAACAGCTCAGCAGTCGGTGACATTTCCCCCTCAGTCAAAATAAAAACTGGTGACGTCCAACATACAGTTTGTTCGCTGCCACCTTCAGTACATTCTCCACTCCTCTGTCTTTTATGTTTCTCCCCACCTTCCAGCTTTTCTCTTTTTTTCTTCTTCATAAACTCAGTTTCTTATTAAGCGTTCTTAATCACTCCCAATCTGTATAGAAAATGTCTGTGTGGTGATGAGAAAGAAGGAAAATCATGTAATAACTTCATGTCTATTTCAGTTTCTATCATCATGTTGCCTTAGTTACAGCTGCTATATAGATTGGTGTCCATACGAGCCTGGTTACTGTTTAACCTCCCCACCCACATTTGCCCAGATTAGGAAAATCAATAAGATAACAGCGGCAACACCGGCCTTACCTTGCACCAACAACACCCTTCTCACACTACAGCAACCTGCGCCAAAACTTCCACATTTTACACCTTATGGTGAGGGAGGAAAAAGTGGATTTTAAACACATGTTTGAGAGGGAGCCGAGGACGAAATGGTCAATGTAAATACACAAGTCAGTTCAAGTATGGAACTTCCATTTGGTGAGTACACACTTCCTTTTGTTTTTATCAACCCGGTGGCTTCTTTGGAAAAAAAAGGTTGAGTGTGGCAGCTGCTTGCTTTTTCTTTCTCTTTCGGGGATTCGAGCTCTGGAGCTCTGCCGGATCACAACAGATTCAGGGTGGAAATATTATCGCCATTTGTGTCTGCCTTTTTCACACGGCTGTAATTCAGGAGGTGTGTCAGAGATACGGAGGTTGTTAAAAAAAAAGGCCATGAGAGCTGGGCTTGATGGTGCTGATGGTTCAGAGGTTTTTGAAATGTCCGAGCAGTTGGAGTGCATTGTCTGAAAGGGGTTTACAGGAGGATTTAAGAGGCTTTGAGCTTGCTGTTGTTGGTGCAGTTGATACAACAAAGGAGTTTTGAGAAGCTGTGGTACTGGATGAAGTCAAAGGTATTTTTTATTCTGGACCTGTGGTTCTGAAAACATTATTTTTGTAACTGGAGAAAGCCTGAAATATGAAACTTTGTTGTACAAACACAAACACAGACGTCCCCATCAGTCACATCTCTGCACATTGCTGCAACCGGCTATTGAACATACAATGTGTTACACCTGTGAAAGCCTTACTGTACATTACTGCTTCTCACAACAGTTTTTAATACAGCAGATGGAGGTTTTGTTTTTACTCACGAGGTCATTCATTGAATGCTTTGCATGTCACACTGCAGAGATGCAAATTTCACAAAGCCCTGGCCAAATAAGAAAAAAGTGATACAATAAAAAGAATATATGTTTGTCCCTGAACAGATGTTGCTGTACCCATGTTATTTGATTGAGCTAAACATTTCTCTGGAAGCCCTGGCAGTAGTGTGTTTCTATTTGTGGTAAAGGTTTATCAACCTAAAAGCTTCCCTTTTATCCCATACCTGCTTTTCCCATTTCTCTGAACTCTACAGCATCAACCCATTAATATCCCTCCTAATTGTAAGGCACTACTGTTTTCCCTCTAGCGTCACCATGTGATCATTCAGTAACAGTTATATGCCACATGAACTTGATTTCTGAAAAATGTCCTATATAAAAAAAGAGTATTTTAAGAACATAAATGACTGCAGTGCAAAATATGTTTTTATCTAGAAGCTTGGTGACATTACCAACTACCTTGTGAATAGTTACAATCATACTGTAGCTCGTGAGCTAATGCAAACTGACCTCTAGAACAATGTTCCTCCATTTTTGTCCAACAACTGTTTAAAAAACACATCACACTGCACACTGTTGCCCTGGGTGACATGTTCTTTCATTATGATACACTAGGCGGGAACCTAAGGGTCTAAAAAGTGAAGCCAATGCAGAAGTGCCTTACACTTGCATACTTTCTAATGGCCAGCAGGGGGCCCACTCTCGTTTAAAATATACGTCTGATTGCATTGAAGTCGACGAGAAAAGGGCCCTACTTCTCACATGATTTATTCCCTCAGTAAACATTGTAATTATGAGTTTATGGTCTTGATCGCTAGTTTTAAGTCTTCAATACAACTTAATGTACATTTAGGAAATTATCATCCCATTTAGAGAAAAATAGGCTTTTACAACTTTATCCCTTTCACAGTGTGTTTACAGTTTATGAAAGATAATTGTAACATTGTGGTTGCCTAAAAATGTCTTATTCAGCATTCGGTTGTACTGAGCTCCGCCCTTTTGTTTCCATTCTGGTTGCCAAAAAAACAAGATGGCGGCGGCCAAAATGCCAAACTCAAGGCTTCAAAACTGCAGTCAACAAACCAATGGGTGACGTCACGGTGTGTCCGTCCACTTCTTACAGTATGAACATGGTCACTGTTTATTTTAACTTACCATCCTTGGTAACAAATGGGCTTTGAGCTGCGTGCTTCAGACAGGGTATAGGGAAGCCAAAATATTGAGAGATGGACTAACATGTTGTTGCTTTTAGCTCTTTTCAGCTTTTTCCTTCAAACCACATGCTATAAGAGCTATAAAAGGTAGTGCAGAAGAACTCACTGTATTGCATGTATGTGCCCCATTCAATGATTAGCCATCATCTCAGCTGATTTACACTGTTTTGGAATACACTGGCAATTTTTTCTAAATGTATTTGTTTATCCTGTATACATGTATGCTTTAACAAATGTTCCAAAACCAGGACATTCATGTTAAAAATGCATTCTTTGGCAGCTGCAGCCTCTTTTTGGCCGAGATCGGTTTATAACATGCCTCTGTGTCCAAACAAACTGCAAATCACTGTTCAGTTTGCCTCAAAGGTTAGCTGCTATTGTGACTCAAGCAGGCCTGATAATTTAATGCTCAAATTTCTATATAATTTCTCCTGAAAGGTTTAAGATTGCTCGTATCCACCGTAGATTACAGTCTACTGAGACAAGCTCACAAACCTTCCTCTTAGCAAAGTAATTTACAGTGTATACCCTACAACACGTGTAAATTGAGTCGGATTAATTGCCCAACGGTCACAACCTGGACAAACTCCCGAGCTCTGCTGTTGGCAGAATGATTTGGTGAATGTAAACATGACAGCAGCCGTTCACCAGTTCCTCAGCCGACATCTGTTTGCTTACAAACTGACTGACTTGACAGAGGGGCACAGAGCGGTTACTTAATGTACTCCATCTGAATGACAAAGACAAAGTTAACGGCTCAAATGAAACGGAATTCACAAACACAACATCATATTGTCCACAGAGAAAGTTGTTTTAGGGAAATATTTGCAAATAATGTGCATATATTATTTTGCTGATGTGTGGGTCGTAATAGTCAAAGTCAAGTCAAAGTCATACCATATAAACTAGACAACATATAACATATAACCAACATATAAACATATAAACTAGACAACATAGCATAAACAGCATATAAACATAGTGCAGAAACATAAAGTGAATAGTGCACCAGTTAAGAAAAAGTAAAAATAGACAACATATAACATAAACAACGTATAAACAGTGCAGAAACGTATAAACATAGTGCAAAGACATATAAACATAGTGCAAAAACAAATTAGACATATAACATATAGTGCAAGATTTGTCATGGAAAAACTCGTAAACAGTCCCTAAAATGTGCTAAAAGTGGATGCTTTGCAATGCATGTATTCATGGTTTGAATGTGAAAAGTTTGAATTGATTAAATCACCAAAGTATTGACATATTTTAACTTCATAATTTTGCGATTGGTTGGTCAACTGCTGTTTCAAAGATTTCAATCCATAATTATAAAGTAACTGCAAATCTATAGTTTAGTCAAACGTACAATATTACTGAGGCAATCAAGTTAAGTACAAGTACTTCAAAATTGCAATTACGTACGGTAATTGAGTGAATGCTTAGTTATATTCCACCATTCATCACATGTTTGTCCTTTCATTGAAAACATACCTGCTGACTGCTGTTCACACAGTCTGTTTTTTTAAATTTTATTTAAAGGCCTTTGAGCAGAGCCTTTTCAGCAGAGCTCAATGCAGTGAATGTTTTAATAAAGCTGGACTGCTCATGTCTGGACATCAACATAGAGGTCATTCTTTGATTCTTTCAGTCCAGTTTACATCTGCAGAGATGCTATGCTTTGAGGAAGCATGGATGGATTATTATGGCTGTGGTCACAAATACGTTAACGGCTCTCACTACACATGCAACACACACATTGTGCACCTCGGTACACAGAATCAACATGTATTAAGATGCAATAATATTTAATTCTGAATGATTCTCATTCACTCGTTAACTTTTCTCTCTCACTACTTTCTAGTAGTGCTTTAACACTTGACATTAACTTGCATCTCTAGGTTCTTTCTAACGCTTTGACCCTTAAACTGGCATCTCTAGCTTGCTTGTAGTGCATTAACACTTGACATTAACTTCTTTCTAGTGTTTTGACACTTGACATTAACTTCTTTCAAGTGCTTTGACACTTGGCATTAACTTTCATCTCTATCTTCTTTCTAGTGCTTTGTCACATGGCATAAGTGTTGCTTAATTGTTGTATTAATTAAACAAGCAGCTACTTTACAAAACAACCATGCAATCATTTAATAGCCTAACTTTTTTTTACTCATAACTTTGGGCCGTTATCTGTGAGATTTGATGATCCATGAAATAGTCATCATGGGTTCTCTTCATAAACACTTGTGACGCCAAATGTGAATGTTATAAGATGCTAACAGATCAAATCCTTATTTGGCAGACATATCTAAATCTATATTGTACAATATTGCTTTTGAGTTTTTTTTTCTCAGTGTTTATCATCTGGATTCACAGATTTTTAATGTAAACTCTGAGATCGATACGGCTTTGTTTCATTTACTGTAGTAATAGTCTCTGACCGTGTTCATGGCGAGGTGCTTTCCTTTCCCTTGACCCACAGTTTAGCCAGAGTCACCATATGATCAGATAGTAACAGCAGCAGTAATGTGTAACATGAACTTGATCTCTGAAGTAATTTACTATAAAATAAAATTATGAAGTAGCCTGGCCGTATAGAAAGTATTACACTTGTTGTAGAAAAGCAACAGCGCCCTGGTGAATAAATCACTCAGCTAAGTGAAATTGAATCTGTGTACTGTAATAAAAATATGATCTCGATGTGCCTATCTGGTGTTAAACAGAGGCAGAAAACCCAATTACCAGCCTGTTTGTAGGGTAGGTATTACACGCTGTTCACTTAACACTATTAATCCATGTGTTCAAGTCTCCAATCAAATCTCATTGTGACAGGCATTAGGGGGATTATCCCAGGGGGCTGTGGCCCCTTACAGCCGGCCCGGTAGCCCCGGCAAACAGCACTATCCAGTAACAGTGGCCCTGCTTCTCCTCCCAGCCTGTCTCAGCCTGGCCGGGCCTGAGAGAGCCGCCGAGGCTCATGGGCCTTCACTCAGTTGTCAGGGCTCGGCCTTCAGAGGGATGTATGGCCAGAATGGGACGCTGCACTTCACCGACCAAGGTAAACGTAACGGAAGCAGAGCGAGCTTTGAGAATCAGGCAGATTATTCCAGAATCGAGGGCAAACAACAAGATGCTGTTTGTGAGTTAAAACCGTGGAGTTGTGGAAGTAAAGCTGCTAGAAGCTAACGGACCAAAAGCTGTGCTGATGGGAAAATTGGTACAATGGAACTGGGTGATTCTGGTTTACCACTGCTTGACTGCTGGTTTGTTTGAGACGTTTTGAGAGAGGAAAGCTTTGAATTTTGACTTTTTATAAGAGCTGGTTCATTGAGAAAAATATTTCATGTATATTAGGTTACACTATCTTGGCAACCCAAATTATTGGATTCTATGTGATGAATATTTTGGATGCAGAATAAATCAGCCATTCGTCTGTTTGTGAATGAAACATTTAGCATGAGGCTAGTTAACTGAACAATGACTTGGATGTATCTTTGTGTGCTATGTGTCCACATGATGGCAGTATAAGTAGTAATTTCATGTTGCCATGCTGGCAGTGGTAGAAAGTTACTTGTACACTCAAGTACCAGAGTCAGGTATGATTTTCAGACACTAAACTTTGTGATAAAAAGGAACAAAGTGTATAAACTAATGTACGGAATTGAACTATTATTGAATCTGAGTATTTCAATTGCATGCTACTTGATACTTTTCCTTTTCATCAGAGAAAAATATTGTACTTTTTACTTCGTCACATTTATCTGAGGTGTAACATGTTTTCATATGCAATACTTTTGATTATAAAATATGATGGACTGTTAAAATATAGTATAGATAAAAGTTAAATTAACTCCACCATAACATCTACAATTAAAAAACAACTTGCATATTTTGTCTTAATTTTACGTTTCATGAACATAGAAATAACCCCAAAATAGTATACCATCAAACTGACCAGCATTTTGTTGACAATGGTTGCGCTTTTCCTGAAGTGACATTTTGAATGCATGCTAAATTTCTACTTGTAACGGAGTATTTTGAAAATGCATGTTGCTACTTTTACTTAAGTAAAGGATATTAATACATAGTGCAGAGGTCTATATCAACGTTTTCCTTGTATTCTTTCACTGTGGTGTTGCTTTTTTTTAAATCAAGAAAAAGGATTTGAATAATTTCCTCCTCCGCTGTTGACTGGCCTGTGAAGTTGAAATGAAAAATGATAGCGTGATCGGACCACAGAGTTGGTTTGTTCAAACAGAACGAGACCAAAAGAGAGCAGCATGTGACCTCAACGAAAAATGAGCTGATGGAGCGTTGAAACTGTCCGCCCAAAATAGAAAGAGACGTCAGTGTTACTGATGCAGTCAGCAGATTCATTATAATGTGTTTAAATTCTTGAATTAAGTACAATTATAAATATTTAGGAATGTCTTCAAAAGTATTAATCAGTTAAACTTTTGGATGAAGTCCTATTTGATTTAGGCCTCGTGCGTGGACAGGTTAAGGTTAAATTCCTAAATATTTAGTGCCTTGTTATTCAAGCTGTGGAGGTTAAATGTCTATTGATTGGCTGCTGACTGAAGTACCTTATGGAGTATCAGAGAGATAAAAGTGCTCAGAGCAGAGCTGCTGACAGAGGTGATTGGGCCAGCAGTCAAAATGAATTCTCAGCAAAACAGAGTTAATGATTACAGAGCCTTATCACAAACTGTGATTGATTTACGTCTTGCATGGGTCTTCATGTTTATTGATGCAATTGTTTACTTATTTAGTGGCACGGAGGCTACTAGAGGTTTTCAGTCTGACTGGATGTGTAACAAGATTAAACCTGTTTTTGTAGATTGCTGATTTTATCTTGAGAATATTGTCTTCAGCTTCAAACATTACAAATGTGCTGTGCTGAAGGGTTATTTTAGCCTTAATAAATATGTGACAGGGAGGAATATTTGTTTTTGCATGTGAACTAGAACTAGCACTTTACAAAAGTTAGTTTGAAGAAATCCACTGTAATTCATTGATGGGACATTTTAGACACAAATACAGAGCACACCGTCAGAAATACTATAACAAGCAATCTAACACATCTTAGTGTTGTATTATCCTTCTCCAACTGCATAATTAAATAAGCACGAGCTGTTTATCTAAAGCGCGAGACCAAATAGTTATCGTGGGTGAGGACCATATGTCAACTCTTCTATTCTTTCAGATAAAAGAGCTGATTTCAACGTTTTTCCATTTTCAATTTATTGAAATCATCTTCATAAAACAATTAGACATTCTCTTAAAAAAGTCAGGTTATATCGCTGAAGAGGTACAAAAAACATTCTACAGCACATTTTATTAGATCTGTTTGGTAATCTGATTACATACATTATAACATTTGCCATTTTAAGACACCATACACCATTACAGAGGATACATTGGCTTTGTGTTTGTAGGCCTGTGAGGACAGATTAACCTCGCTGGAGGTATAGTGTTTTTATTTGACAAGAAAAATGAAAAATAAGTTATTAAGCAGAACTGCTCAAAAGTAGTTTTCGCTAAAAGCAGGAGAAAGGTCTAACACAATTTGTTAAACTAAACACACAAATCATTTGTGTCATTTGAAGCAATAAAAGTAATGGCAAAGAAAATATGATATTCCTGCGGTCAGCCACAGGGGCTTGCATAAGCTGTGTTATTTGCAGATAGTTATCTGTTGACAAGGTCTTTGCCATGACACTCTACTCACCTATCTCCTCCATCTACTGCAGGAGAGCAGAGCAGCAACCTCAAATATGCTGCAGCCAGCACATTGTCTCCTTCTGTTTTACTCTTATCAACATCATCACGCT
The DNA here is from genome assembly GCA_038501785.1 of Myoxocephalus aenaeus. Lineage (NCBI taxonomy): Eukaryota > Metazoa > Chordata > Actinopteri > Perciformes > Cottidae > Myoxocephalus > Myoxocephalus aenaeus. Next base: position 6,927,521 of record JBAMJR010000039.1, on the reverse strand, counting down.
CCTGGATGGTGCTTTACAAACACTCACATTTCCCCTGTGGTGCAGCTCTCTTAGAAAGAAACAAAATAAGTCCACAGACAGTGTATATTCCACATCTCCACAACTCTTCCAGGCCACAATGATTGTCTTTTCCTCCCAGCTGCTGACAGTTCCTGTCATTTTGATTTTTACTATGTTGCTTTCCTGCCGCCTGCCTTTCTGATCGGACTTGGGAAAATGAAATGTAGTCATTGAGGAGAAGGTACAAATAGGCTGTGGTTGCAAATGGAGTTTGGTCAGTGGTCGGAGATTCCTATTCAGAAGATAGACAGGACTTTGTTCACAAACTGGAGTTTCAAAGGGGAGAATCACAAGTGTTACATCAGGTCTCAGCGATCCTTTGACTTTTAGCCCCGGGGCAGGAGTTTGGGTGACTGATTATAAGACAGAACTGTGATGGGCCAGTATTTAGCAGGTATCTAACAACTAAACGTCAGGCAGTTGTCAGCCCCAGCCATTAATAAAGTGTTGTGAAAAAGTTCTGCCTCAGCTTGACTAACTGCTTGTCATCTTTTTATTTTGTCCTCACAAATGCTACAAACAAAAATATGATTTTATTTTATTCTTCCATAAACATATAACACACATGTCAATAAATTAACCACACACACAAACAAAAATAAAATAAAATATATTGAGAAAAAGAATTCTGGAAAAAAAAGAGAAAATGTGCTTTATGCATAACACTAAAGCATTGCACAGGATGAAAAACACTTATTTAATATTTCCATGGCCTAATCTTATTGTGTGAAATCTGTTGTTGCAGAAAGATCATAGTATGATTAACAAGTATGTGTGCTATCCGGCTAAAGTCAGGCAGAATGGCGCTTTACCCTAAATGCTAACATCAGCATGCTAACATGCTCACAATGGCAATGCTAACATGCTGATATCTAGCAGGTAATGCTTTATCATGTTTACCATAGTTAGTTTAACGAGTTAGCATGCTAAGATTTGCTAATTAGCTTTTAGTAGATTTAAATATATCCACTGGGGTTGATGGGATTTTTGCAGGCATTTTGTCAGAAACCAAAGTATTACAAATTACCAAATAATAAAAAATAAATAAAACTGATGATGCCGTTAGATGTAAAACTGGTAGCCTACATTTCATCATGATTGGAACATGAATGTCTGTACATAATGCCATGGTAATCCATCCAATAAATGCATTCAGTCAAAACCAAGAGTTAGATTGACACTACTATCTTGCCCCTATGGTAAATATGTAGCTACAGCCAGTTAGCTTAGTTTAGCACAAAGAAGTAGCTCCGGTAACACCACAACATTATGTTTTTCACTTAGGTTTTTGTTTGGATTAAACAAACAAGAGTAATGATCTTTAGAGGCACTGGTTTGGGTGATTATTATTTGGGTACCTAGACCAGGCTAGCTAGGAAAAGTCAGGTGATTCCCAAAGTCACAGATTAATTGTTTGGAAACCACACATTTCCAAACTTTCGTTGCAATTAGATGGTTGTTGAAATATTTGAATCTGGAAGGACTTCTCATCTAACTCTGCAGGAAAGGAAATACAAGTCAGCCTATTCCTCAAAATCAAAAGCTTTTACTTTTGGAATATTACATATTTAGACAGGCTATAGATGTATGAACCCATTTTATTTACAGATAACAGAAGAAGCTGAAAGTGTTGTCTTCCGCAGAACTTTTGTATCATACCATTAGAATTTGTCACAAGAATGAACAGCAGCTTTAACTTTATTTTGTTCAGATCTTTATATTTTATAGCCTCTTGCACGTGTCAATCCAGTCGAGAATGTATGTACAGTATGCTAAAACAAACCAAATGCAGATAAACTATGGTAGACTCTCATGCTAACCTGCCTTCTAACACATCAGAACAGTTTGTCAGTTTGTGATTAAGAAAGCTATAACCACAGATTATACTTTATAGTCCCGTATATATGACTGTTCCTTGAGGAGTTCACAGAAATTTAAGATGGGAGCAGCGATAAAAGCCCTTTAATGACGAGGAAGATAAGATTTTCTCTGAGTGACTCATTCATAGCTCCCCCCCCCCTCTTCTACTTACTGCTTTGAAATAATCAGCACACTTCTTGAGCAAATATGGGCATTGCAGACGAGCAGCACGGATCGAACATGAAGAAATGTTGTAATGCACGACCTCTGTACACGCAAGTGAAACAACATGCTCCGACTGAGCTGCAGAGTTTGATGCTAATCATTTTCTGATCATGAGATCATGACTCATTGCGCCTGATTGAGTTAATCACATTGTTAAAGATTCCAAGATCAACCAATCTAAATGTATGACAAAGCGAAATGAATAGTTTCTGTCACAGGTTGATCACTTCCATTTTCATTTCTGATGGGATTAAAATGTGTTTTTGTCAATATAATCATCAAATAGATCATCTCAGTATCATGCACAGGAGCCCCCGTGAATGTTATGGTGTTTGCCTGCTAGAACAATAATTTTATTAGCCCCTAGTATAATTTGAGTGTATGGTTAACAGGTTCACCTGCATGGGGTTTACTGCTTCTGAGGTCCGGCTTGAACTCAAGATCGTTGACCTATCTGCTATGTACTGGCACTTTCTCTTCAAATACAAGACTACTGTTTGCTGTATGACATGTGGAGGTGGATGCTTTGCACAAGCAGATAATTTTTTTTTTCAAACTCAGGATTCAGGAGTGTGTTAAAAAAGTCACGTGTAAGAAAACCACCCAAAAATCTGCAAATAGTTGATGAAAAGTAACACGTCACTTTAGCATTATGAGCATTTGCAAACACTAGATAAATAGTTAATAACTCATTATAATGTAGCTATACACAGATATAAGGATACATAAGTGTATTTTTATGTATTTGTCCAAAGTTATAACTCCTTGTGTAAAGCATCCATAACTGGCATATTATCACAATATAGCTGTGATGACATGCAATGATTTATGATTATATGTATTAAATCTAAATCATTCACAGATGGATTTATATATGTTCAGGTCCTGCAGTTTGATAAAAAGAAATCTAACTTTAGGTCCACTTACTGAATTTTGCCTGGATATTTCATCCACCTCTGTTGCCGACAAGCAGATGGAGTTTTTGTTATCATTAGTCAAAGTATTTAGACCCAAAATAACTATATATGAATTAATTGAATATATTTTGACCACTGTGTGTCTTGTATTAACCGCTTGTCTCTATCAAACACCTATAACTAGTCTGTTGTCATGAACTGCTGTAAAAACATGACTCCATTTGCAATATTTGATCATTTTAATGATTTTTATTTTCCTATGATACCCTCAATAAGAATATTTTTTTATAATCCATTAGAATGTAGTTGTAGAACATCTTCAGTTGTTATGAATGTCTTAAATACTTCATAGAACATACTCATATAAAATAGTGTTACAAATAATGATCAAAGCATTTCAAAAATGTAAATCATGACCACAAACATTCACATTTCATAAAATAATTACACCAATATATGCATGGTTAATTACATATGTTCTTATGATCTTCTATTCAGTGAAATGTTCCTTTTAAAGAGTAGAAAACGAGTTTTAGAATTTCACTTTCCATCAACACCACAGGTCATGTTCCAAATGTGTATAAATTGATACGAAACATTTTCACATTAGCCGAATGATCCTGGAAATGTTTCGGCTCTTTATGTTTTTTAAGTTTAAAAATGCAGCTGCCTTCCCAACAACAAGAGTTGAGCTTTCGGGTCAGCCCTTTTTCACAAACAATGAAGTCTTTTACATAAAGGCATCACTTTGCTTTAGCAAGAGTTATTTCCCTCTGTTAATTATGCTGGAATTAACTCAGATTTACCAGCGTCGTATTATACATGGAAGTGGGTCTGAAGGTGACGGACTGATATGATCTGGCTAGTTGGTTTCCTGAAGTGGAAGAAGTGGAACCTCATATCAATAGCACTATGTCAAACTATTTGGTTGCAGGTAAAAGTCCTGCAATCAAATTGAAAGGAAGTCGGGCATTTACATGTACGTGTAAGAAGCATTCTAATGTAACAAACTACTTTATACATTGTTGGGTATTTTTATCTATACTGTTTCACAGGTTGTAAATTGATCATATGGGTTGTAATTAACATCTTGCAAAGTGAATTTAGCTGTCAGCATTGACTATGTTCGTTTGCAGTGAATGTTGGTCACAGAGTTAAACGTTGGGGATGTCTTGTGGGTTTTGCTCCATTTGTAAAAATGGTTAACTCAAGCTACACTAACATGTCATTAAAGTATACAATAACATGATTAACTTAAATCTATTTTTCAGCAGAAAATATTACCTGTATCTCAGGTTTTCTTTGATAGTTTCAAGTAATTTTTGGATAGTGTTTAGTATAATATCTGTGCAGAGGAATGCAAGTCTGGATTTGCAATGACAGGAAGCTTTTTGCCAAACTCTCAGATGTTAACTTAGTACTGAAGTTCAGCTGCATTTTTTAACACCTGAGAGTTCTGCAAAATGTTCAGACACTTATGTAGGAGAAGTTGTGGCCCATTGTCTTGTACTCCACCCATGGCTTTCAGATAAATGTCGTGAACTCTTCCCCTGAAATGCAGTATATGTATAAAATAGCATGAACTGGAATTACTCAAGTAAAACCACTTTAAAGGTTGCACAGTAAAGTACTTCAGTAAAATCACATATCACTTTGTGTCTCCCTGCAGACACTCGAAGCTAAGCTGCACCTTCATTTGGTCTTGGCTGCTTTATAACTTGATATGGACGCTGTAAATGTGTGTGCATGTGATAACAGCATGCTTCAGAAAATGCTGGTTGAAAAAAAGAGCTGGTTGGAAGTGACAGGGGAGTGATTTGGCAAAGGATTGGCAAGAAAAGACATCAGATATCAAAGTTGTGCTATCTCTTCCAGAGGCCCCCCCTCTCAAAAAAACAACCCTGTGATTCAACATTGAAGGGGCTAGTTAACCATCAACCAGAGAGACACTCCACCTCTCCTCTGGTTAGTGGCACGAGGGAAGGAGGAGAAAGAGGCGAGCTCTGCTGTCTGTCAGTGGTCTCCTCTGTGACACCAGTAGGTCCCCATCACACTCAACTGGGCCAGGGAGCTACCTTGTTACTGGGCGGAGCTAGGCAAGGGGGGGTTTAGTGGAGGTGTGTGGGGGTGTGAGAAGAGTGTGAGAAGGAGGGGGGGGGGGGGGCACATTAGCTTCTTGGACAAGTCTTTCTGTCCCACTGTCAGGTAGTTGAGAATTTGTTTGTCCAAAGCACTGGCAGACATGGACATGGCAGACTACAGCGAGGCTCTGGACCCAGCGTATACCACACTGGAGTTCGAAAACATGCAAATGCTCCCCTTGGGCACAGGTGAGTCACATATATGCAACTCTAAGGTTGCACTTTGAAACTTTTACTGATTTAAAACTTTGGTCAGGAGAGGACAGAGTTAATTGTTTTGCGTGATGTGATAAAAAGGGGTCATTCGTCCATCTACACGTAGAGGGATGGTCCTGTGCAGTGGTCTTCTTTTATCACCTCTGAGCACAATAATAAAACACTGAGAGACTTTGATTTACGAGACTTCGCTCTCATCTCGATGCGTTCAAGTGATTTGGTCGAAGCAATTTTGACCTGTTTCAGTTTGGGAAGCGACATGCTTGATTGATTACACCGGATTGATATTCATCCTCTGATGAAGCAGTAGTTTGAGTATTATGATCACACATCTCCTGTTACAAACGGTCTGTTCCCACAGAGTCTAAAGTGGAGAAAACGGGTTCACAATGACGCCAACGTATTTATATATGCAGTCTCCCATGTCGTCTGGCTGTGATCCCGCTTCTAACATTCCCAACGAGACTCAAAAAAGGAAGTTTCACAGGGAACATTACTTACAACGTAACTTCTTCACCACTGACACGTTTCTACTCTATTATATAAACATGTAACAATGCACCATGAGTCAGCCTGACATCCATAGCATGACACGCTCTATGATTGATTGACCCAGTCTGATAACTGTGAGACTGTGACTTAAAAGAAAACTGTCTCCAGTGATTGCCTTTTTCAGAGGCAATCAAGCCAACATCAATGATGCTCTGTTGACTCTGTAACAGATCCTTGCAGGTTTATGAACATGAAGGCTGGTTTTGATCAGCCGTCAATGGAGCTGATCACTGCATTCACTCTGAGCCGTCCACACCTTCTTAAATCAAACTGTCACATTCACTGAACTTGTGAACACATTTATTGATGTCGCTTTTATAAAAAAACAACACTCATGTCTAAAAAGCTGATGATTTATTCTCTCTTTCTCTCGCTCTCTGTGTGTGTGTTAGACTCCTCACCGGCTGAGAGCGCCAACATGAATGCTACCGGCCACCTCGGGGCTGGCAGCCTGTGTGCCATATGTGGAGACAGAGCCACTGGCAAACACTACGGGGCCTCCAGCTGTGACGGCTGCAAGGGCTTCTTCAGACGCAGCGTCCGCAAGAACCACATGTACTCGTGCAGGTGAGGGCACATCTGCAACAAATATTTCTACTTCATGTGAACCTGCCAGTGGAGCCAGTATCCAACTGATGTTTGTGGGCTTGTGCGAGTAAAAGGGACGCAAAGAAAAACATGACCTTGTTGTTTTAGTAAACTGACTATGAATATTGTAACAACAAAAAAAGGAGCCCAATGACTTCTTGGTCTGCAACTAATCAACAGGTCTTTTTCTTGATGAATTGATTCATCTTTCTTTCTATGAAATGTCAGACAATAGTGAGAAATATCTGCCCACAGATCAAGTTGACCTCAAAAGTTGTATTTGTTTGTCTAAAATCCAAAGATATTCAGTTTATAAGGGAAAAAATGGCCGGAAACAGCAATTTTAGGTGTGAATCTCGGCTTAAAATAATGTAAAAAAATATTTTTCGATCATTAAAATTGTTGCCAATTCATTTAATGTCAATGAATCGAGGAATCATTGCAGCTCTAATTGCTTCACTCATTCAAGTGCATTTTTGGGTTCTATGACTAGCTAACTTAATCCACTCATTTTCCAGATTCAACAGACAATGCATTGTGGACAAAGACAAGCGGAATCAATGCAGATACTGCAGACTGAAGAAATGCTTCAGAGCCGGCATGAAGAAAGAAGGTGGGAGCTTTTTTAAATGTTTTTATAGCACACTGACTGAATCTATAAACTCAATCTATATGTTTTTGTAAAAAACAAAAAACAAAAAAGAGAATTTCCCTTTTAATCAGCAAAGCACTGCCGGAGTGTGAGCTGTCTCCACTGAATGTTGCAATACCCACGAGAGTACTTTGTTAATGTTCACTCGGTGCAGAGCTGAAGTCTCTAACCAGCTTATGCTGAGCAAACATTTCCGGGCAATAATAGCCATATACTGATAAACATGACAGCCTTGGAAGACTTATTTTTCTTTTAAATGACTCTGCAATCTTTGTGTGACAAAGAAATGGGGAAAATGTCCATGTGTTGCAAGAAAATGGCAAATCTTTCTCTGAATTTTTCTGCAGCAATGATGACACCATAAATCTGTATGTGTTTTTAGCGGTGCAAAATGAAAGAGACAGAATCAGCACCAGGAGATCCAGCTATGAAGACAGCAGTTTACCATCCATCAATGCACTCATCCAGGCAGACGTGCTGTCAAGACAGGTAAGACATACTGGATCGTGTTTGGGAATCACATCTAACTGTGATTAACCACGTGTAACAAGGCATCAAATGATTCCACATCTGCATCGCCTTATCTAGATCACCTCCCCTGCTCCTATACTGAACGGCGACATAAGGACTAAAAAGATCGCCGCCATCACAGATGTGTGTGAGTCCATGAAACAGCAGCTGTTGGTCTTGGTGGAGTGGGCCAAGTACATCCCAGCCTTCTGTGACCTGCCCCTGGATGACCAGGTAAGACTTATACACAGACACAGTGCACATAGTTGTATAGACACTCTGGTCACTCATCTACCAGTCTGCTTAAGACCATAGTATGGGCTGCAGGAGAACAGGAGTACTCTAGAATGTATTCCTCCTAAATAAAGAAAAATGGAGTAAAGAAAAAAGGAGATACGATTTTATTTATTTTATACTTTAAACCTCAAACTCTTCAACCAACGTGGTTAATGTATTTTATTCTGAGTTAGAAGATGATGAGCTGTTTTTAAAGTTACATCCCACCTTTAAAAAAAGTGCTGAATCATTAACACTGTGATCACCAGGCCTTGGTAACTGATTTGCTGATGTTATATCAATGAGGGAGCCAGTGTCTTCTTCCAGGGTTTTCCACTCTTCACTTTACACAGACAGCCTCGAACGAGACTTCTTTTTGAAAGGGAAACGGTCAAATGAATGCAGAGTTATTATCACACAGCTAATAAGTCAATGAATTCACTGTATTTCAGGTGGCGTTGCTGCGAGCTCATGCTGGAGAGCACCTCTTGCTTGGCGCTGCAAAGAGGTCGATGCTTTACAAAGACATCCTCTTATTAGGTAAAACTGATATATGAACCAATCCTGTTACAAAAAGCATTATCCCATCCTGCACTAAACCTAAAATGTGACGCTCTTGCAGGAAATGACCACATCATTCCCAGAAACTGCCCGGAGTTGGAGGTTGGCAGGGTGGCGGTGAGAATCCTGGATGAACTGGTGCTTCCCTTCCAGGAGCTTCAGATAGACGACAATGAATATGCCTGCTTGAAAGCCATAGTTTTCTTTGACCCAGGTACTACTACTGAACAATCGTTTGGATTGTATAAGCCACTTTGGAAAAGAAAAAAATATATCACTAGGCACAAATAAAAAAGTTTTGACTTATTAAAACACTTCTCTTTGTAAACAACACTTTTATTTGCTCACAGATGCTAAAGGTCTGAGTGACCCTGGAAAAATCAAGCGGATGCGATACCAGGTCCAGGTCAGCCTGGAAGACTACATCAACGATAGGCAGTACGACTCCCGGGGCCGCTTCGGGGAGCTGCTCCTGCTGCTGCCGACGCTACAGAGCATCACCTGGCAAATGATCGAACAGATCCAGTTTGTCAAACTCTTTGGCATGGCCAAGATCGACAACCTGCTACAGGAAATGCTTCTCGGAGGTGAGCTCTTTCAGATCATTTGATAGTAACCATGACCTCTGACCTTAAAAGCTTTGGCTCAGTATACAGAATCCATGTGTATTAACAATATAGACAATAGAGAGGAGTGTGTCATTCTTGGGGAGTCAGATAGGCAGCAGTAAATTAAGACAGACTGTATTTGTGTGTGTTTTGTCTCTCAGGTTCTGCTAATGAGGCTCCACACGCACCTCACTCTCTGCACCCTCACCTGGTTCAAGAGCACCTCAGCAGCAATGTTATAGTGACCAGCAACATCCCAACGCCGATCCATAACGGTCAAATCTGTAAGTACAAAAGACAAATGTGGAGTACAACTGTCGTGGCATCAAGATCAGATTTTCTGTATTTAGCTTAAATGTTGAGGTTCATTCAATGCCACATGCAGTAGGAAAACTGGGAAATTTTTGTGCGTCCAAGTTTGATCAGTGTGATCCAAAGAATTCATCTCAGTGAACTTAAATCAATCATACTTTAATTGCCAGTGATGGTTAAATCTCCCTCACACAGTTCCATGTGCAGCCTCAGGTAGCTGGAAGGACAAACAGGATTGGCAGAATAATCCTCTAAATTCTTTATGGAAACTAATCTGGCTTATTTTGTCAAAGAGAACTTCTGTTATTCTTTCTTAACATGTTTAATGCTCTGAGAAATTTCACAAAAGTGCTTATTCCTCATCTGAAAATTGTTTTGCCCCAAGACATGTTATACCACAGAATGGTAAATATACACCTACTTATGCTGCAGTTTTCCCCTCTAACTCACTCCTGTTTCTTTGTGTTCTACTTTTCAGCCACTCCTGAAAGCCCAATCCCATCTCCGCCTACTTCCTCCAGCTCAGAACATTATAAACTGGCTCAGGGGGTCATAGCCACCGCGCCCAAGCAGCCAACCTCCATCCCTCAGCCTACTATTACAAAGCAAGAGGCCATCTAACAATCCTCTGAACCCTTATTCCTTCAGTTTTTGTATTGTGTTAAACCAGGTGTGTGTGTGTGTGTGTGTGTGTGTGTGTGTGTGTGTGTGTGTGTGTGTGTGTGTGTATATGTATGTTCATACATAATCAGCATTGAAGCTGTTAACTTGACTGAAACAATAAAGTTGCTAATTATAAAGAAAATATAACTGCAATTAGTCCCTTGCAGATTGCTGTTTTTCTTCAGGGAAATATTTGTTCACACATGCAGCAGCAGTTGAACTCCACAGCTCAGCGAAAGCCAGACAAAACTATTAGCATCCAAACTATCCATTCGTACTGTTGTTCTGTAAAGTCGACGCCTAGAAAGACGTAAATTGTTGTATATATGTAGTTTTTTATTGGGTAACATCACTTCTTTTCACATGTCCTCAGTGTGTGCAGTAAGGCTCATGTTAGACATGGTGGTGGGGTCATGTCAGTATTTTATAAATGTTACAACAGGCCTTACATTGTCATGTATTTAGTGTTGCACAGTATTTTATTTTATGTTTATTAGTGATGGAATTGTGTCAACTTTCAGTCCGGAAGTCTTTATCAAAGCTAACAGAAATCACTTCAGAGTTCAGCTTTTAAACATTCTGTGAAAAGACTAAACTATATGTTGTTGTATATATTGGAAAACACATATTACAGAAGTTAAATTGAACATGTTGAAATTTACACCAAGGAATCCTTTGTACAAATAGTGAACTCTGTAGTGCCACTTTATAAAAGTCACAGGCAGACACACTGAGGAAGTTTCCCAATAACATGTTGTATTTCTTTTTTTAATATGTATATTATATTTTTTGTTTAGTACTTTGTCACGGTTTAACTGATGGAATAAATTGTGCCTTATAACCTGTACTGCCTTACAAAAACAGGCAATATTTCGCCTTACAATGTGAAGATGAATTAATAAATCTCAAGATCTATTTTTACATTGCATTTTCTGCATACCATATTTTACATTATCTATGCTTTTCTGAGGAATGAAAGGGTTTGCACATTCTCTGACTACTTAAGAAAATTCCACATATTGGAGTCTCTGGAGGGGGAAATGGGTCCAACGTGGCAGTGCTGCTTGTTCACTGATAGCCTAATGCAACATGTTGCTTCAGACTGATAAAGTGCCATAAAATCATTATAGATAGCACTGATTCGAGAGAGGGAGAGAGAGGGAGAGATGTTTGACTTTGAGGATTTATTTCTACATTCTAGTTGAATAAGTCTGTATATATTAATAATGTGCTCCATTTAGACTTAATAGAGAGAGTGTCATGAGGTTTGTTAGGAAATAAGTGGAAGCTTCAAACATAAGTCATTCTCTAAGATAACCAAGTAAAGTATATTTTTTTCCGACCAAAACCCCAACATTACATATATATGAATACATTAGTTACTATCATTTTAAGAATTAATTTTGAAATGGAAAAATTGACAGATCTTAAGACGGCATACTTAGCATTTAGGGATGCAGCATATGAAGGCAAACTCTGCCATCTACTGTATTAAAATGTAGTTGATACACACACAACAAAATACATTGCGGCAACATCCACCTTATGGTAGATATTAAAGTTAACATAAGCTAAACTAACTAGAATATTTTTATTTTAATGAAGATATGTATGTAATGCAGAAAAAAAGCCTCTACAAAAGGGTCGTGGACTATAGTTTTGTTTTAGCCAGTAAAATGTTTTCAAGTCAGTTAGACATTTGTTCAAATAACGTTTTTGAACAACAAGTGTTTGAAAAAAGACGAGAGACTCCCACACAAAATGTTCTTTACACGGTCCATTTTGTTCAATTTTGAGTGGCGAGGTTACGAGGGGCACATGAACGCAGCATTGCCATCTCCGGCGGGTCGACACCACGTCACGTGCTATCATATGAACCAATGAGAGACCGCCATCTCTTTACCCGGAAAAGGGATTTTTTCCTAACAGGTCAGTTGTGATTTTTGACACTTTTCTGGTCTCCGCGGCTTCTGAATGACATTTATATCTCTTGCCAATACATGCTCATAAAAAGGCGTTAATGTGTGTCCTGGGCTGTTCAAGTTAAACGCATATCTGGGTTGGTATTCAGCCATTACTCTGACTTTAGTTGTGTCGCTTCGGTTCTGCTTATGATCAGATCATATTAGCCACTCAGTTTTAGGATCTAACTCTATGTTTAACAAATGCATGCAGTTAGCATGTTTCTGGTGTTTTAGGGAATGATCCGACTCGTTTCAGCCATCAGATAACGTTTTATTCCCACTATATATTGTTTAGTTTAGGCTAAGACATATTGATGGATGTAAAGAATGTGTGTGCAGTGGTGGTGGAGGAGGTATTCAGATCCCATCTAGGCAAAGCATCTCTCCTGTGTTCTCCCTGCATATCTCGGGAAGCGCTCATCCTAACTACTTCGCACTTGGTGGGTGTATTGATGGGGACCCCATGGAGAGCCTCTTCAAATGTGCTGCAATTTGGACACGTTCAATAGTAATAAACTTTGTACAAACAATTACACAGAGCTCAGTGTAGCAGCAGGGGTGGAGCTTCAGGGCTCTATGAGCTCGCATAATATATCGTCTGCAGTGGGCAGACAGATGATGGTTCATTGACTGCATTATATAGGAACAGTGCCACTCTGCCATTGCAACTCAAATTGTGTACGTTTTTGCCATAGTCATTTATAACACAAAGTGTTTCAGTCGCAAAACAAATAACACAGGCTGCCTGTGCATGTTAGTGTCAGCGAGTCCCTCGGCTGCAGCTATTAAATATGATTTTACCAGAATACTTAAATTAATCTAAAGTCTGTTTAAGATGGAGCTTTCAATTTATAATGCTTGATAGTGAAAATAATGATAATGAATTTAAATTATTATATTTTGTAAGTGAAATCTTAATCTGCAATGCAGTCTCTCTGTCAGGTAATTGAAGTACAATGTTTTCCTCTGAAGTAGGAACACACTGATCAGTAAACAGTTGTGTTGCATGTTTGTATGTTGTGCTTTTTGTAAATTGATGTGTGGTATAATAACTTAGAAGAGTAACATAATACAATATTTTAATTTGAAATCTAAGCATAATATTTATCTATAGCGTATTTACTTAAGTACAGTATTAGAATACATGTACTTAGTTACCTTCCACCACTGTGTGTGGCATCTGCCAGAAGCTAAAGTGATAGTGTCTGTTAGTGTTTTCATAGTCTTTCTTGTCCCTCTTGTCCCTCTGGCCAAACAGCTTCACCCAGTGAGTCCATGGCTGATCAGCATGAGTCCATCGATCTCAGGTCTCCTCCAGATGACCCATCAGCAGCTGCAGGGCACAGCTGGTTCCCTGGACCTCCTCCACCCATGTATTCCTGCACCCTGACCCCTGAGCTGGTGCACAAAGCCCGGGAGGAGCTCCAGGAGAAGCCAGAGTGGCGTCTGCGGGATGTCCAAGCACTGAGAGACATGATACTTAAGGTATTCCAAATAAACATAAACGGTCTCATTGATGTTACGTTTATGTGCCAGTTATATTTGAAGGTAGATTTAGTTCATATATACCCCCAAAACAATTTACACTACTTACTCACATTCTTATAATTCTTACTACTTACTGTATATTGTGTGTGAAAAAAGTACAAATTCCATGTATGTGCAAATTTACATGGCCATTAAAGCTGATTCTGATTCTGATTCTGAAATAACATATTATTATTATTTTTATCATAAGCAGGCAATGTTCTTGTCCAGATGTAAGTTTGGGAAATATATTCAACAAAAGACAAATAAGATGATTTGCAAAAGCCAGCAATGTATAATATGATTACTGTACACACTGTATACATCTACAAAATGTAAACTTATTTGAATTACAAGCATACAATAAAACAAAAACCCATACTCTAAAAAGTGAGATTTACGTTTTTTTAAATAATTATAAAGCAGGTATATGTGCTACATGACACTGTGAAAGTATCGCTCCTATTCCGAAACTGTGCCTTTAAACAAACCGTGGAAATGAGCATGATAAGTCTCCATTAAAACCAATCACAATGTGTGGTCTAAAGAAGACCGATTGTCTCTTAACTTTTTAAGTTAATAATCCACTTTCTTTGTTATTAACAACAAAGATGTGTTACTTTGTCTGAAATACTTTCCGACATCACCAGCCTGTGGCTCTCATCCCCAAGCCCAATTTGTGCCTACTGAAGACGTGCATCTTTAAAAATGTGTCATAAATAAATACACAGTTTAAAAAAAAAAAAGAGGCAAAATAATGTTGTAAAACAGCTGGGCATTTTAGCTTTCGGCAAACGTTTCAGCCACAGCTGTATTTATCGCATTGACTCAAAACAAAATTCAGTTCTCAATGTTTATTGTTATCAAGGAACCAATGTCACCCCTTTAAATACACAGACACTATGTCAGTAGGACCAACTCATTGTTATTTTTGGTCTTTTCTTGTTTTAAGAAGAAAGAAAGAAAAAATATATATCACCAGGCTCACCTTATATTGCCATGTATTTCATAGCTGAGCTCATATTCCCCCCCTCACTCTGCAGGAACAGCCCAATCTAAGGACCCGCCTCGACGACACTTTTCTTCTGCGCTTCCTGCGGGCCAGGAAGTTTGACTATGACCGAGCTCTGCAGCTGCTGCTCAACTACCACGCAGGCCGTCGGGCTTGGCCAGAGGTCTTCCAGGACCTGAAGCCGTCCACAGTGAAGCACGTCCTGGACCTGGGCTTCCTCACAGTCCTGCCACAGCCGGACCCCAACGGGAGATACATCCTCTTTCTCCGACCAGGTTGGCATCAGCGTCATCTGCTTCAATTCAGCAGTTTTATAATGAACAAACATTTTGATAATGGCTGTTTTTCCATTTTGCTATCATTTTATCCAGTAGTCCTAAAACTAAGTACATACTGTTTGACTAATTCTTCCAGAATGGGCTTGACCCGTGATGTATGATTACTAAACTCAATCTCCTTTTATAGGAAAATGGAAACCAAATGATTATCCGTTTGTGGACAATGTCAGGGCCATTTATCTGACTCTGGAGAAGCTGATCCAGCCGGAGGAGACGCAGGTGAACGGTATTGTCATCTTAGCCGACTACAGTGGAGTGGGCATGTCCCAAGCTTCCAATCCAGGCCCGTTCCTTGCCAAAAAAGTTGTGAGCATCCTCCAGGTAAAAACAAGCAAAACACTTTTTAATATGAAATCAGCAAATAACTATTTTCCGGAATAGATATATGAATGCAGCATTTAAAAAAAAAAAAAGTCTATGTTATGACAGCAATAAATATGAGTAACGATGTTGAGATACGTGATAAACAAACCTTATCATTTACAACAGTGGCTCTTTAGCACTGACTGAGTTTTGTTGTGACTGCAGAGAATGTAATATTTACACAAGACACAAAACACATTTGAAATGTTTGACAAGCCCCAGTTGTGACTGTTCTGAGTGCGGTTTCTCTTTTAATTCACAGGATGGGTTTCCAATCAGAATCAAGGCCGTTAACATAATAAATGAGCCCAGGATTTTCAAAGGCATCTTTGCTATTATTAAGCCTTTTCTGAAGGAGAAGATGGCAGAGAGGGTAACTATTGTCCTTGATTTTTCTCTCTCTCTTTTGTTTTAAACAAAGGATTATTCTCAATGTGTGCCTCCCTTTTATCTGTAGCCTCTGCTCCAGAATAATGGTCTATTTTCATCTGTGAAAATGAAGGTCAAACATTTTCTTTTCAGGGGGATGAACTCAAACCAACTACACAACCCTGTATTTTCTTATATCTCTCGTAAGGGCTTTCTTTGGGTTAATTTAAACTGGCAGTAACTGTCTTTTATTTATTTGGGGATAATGGAAATAAGCTGTGAGCACAATGCTCACATGTTATCACCTTTTTAATTTAACAATATGGCAAACGTTTTAGCAGACAGTTTCTTTACACAACCAGCAGAGACAGAGCAACATTAGCATTCATTTTAATTGTGAATAAGAAATATATGTCCCCTTTGCTGCTAAATGCTCCACTCTGTTCCTCCAACACCAGCTAGCTGCTAACTCTGTCAGGCTGCTATTTGGTGCTGAGCACGTCGTATATTTTGAGCTTTCCTACTGAAAACAGCTGTCAGCTGTGGCTGAAAACTTCATGATGAGAGTGAACTGAAAACGTAACGTTGTGGACTCTAAAAACAAAGCAATGAGCTGAAAGAATCGTTGCAAATTGAGAGGAACTGCAGAGTTGGCTGATTATTCTTTGTGGGTGCATTACTATGAGTGACACCTTTTATGGCATGTCATGAAGTTGATGGATCATAGCCACTTTAAATAATGAACTAGATGACTGTCGGTATCTGAACCTGTGCCGTCTCCTCTTACAGTACATGCTCCACGGCTCGGACCTGCGCTCTCTGCACCGGAACATCCCGCCGTCGGTTCTGCCAGAGGAGTACGGCGGCACCGCGGGCCAACTGGACTTGTGTGCGTGGCTGAGAGTGCTGCTGGACTGCGAGGAGGAATTCATAGTGGAGTTCTGCCAGCCTGATCCACTAGAGGGCGTGGTGCTCCCAGACTCCATGCTTTTTGAAGGAGCGCAGGCCAGCGGACAGGATGACGACACCTTCAGGGGGCTGCGCTCGCAACTTTACTACTGTTACTGAAGCAGGCTGTATACATGCAAACACTCCCATCACTGAGAGGACATTTTCTGTTTCATTTGAAACAAGTGTGTAGACCTTTACAGGGCAAGTTGCCAATAGTATACATGATTTATTTTACTAACTAAGCAGCACTTCTATAGGTGTATAGTCTATTGTAGTTTACATGTAGCCCAGAATTTAATCATGGTTCCAAGGCAGCTGCAGGCTCAAGCAAAGGGGCCTTTGACATGAGCTGATACATGTTTGGTCCTTATTGGTGGCTCTCCTGTGAAGTTATTTCTGGCACTTAAAGGATAGGGTCACATTTTTTAATATATCCATCGCCCATATGTACATTGAAGCAGGTTTTGCCCGATAAAATTCGTCCTCTTGTCCATACTGGCTGGATCTTTTCCGAATGTGCTAAAGTTAAGGGGGACAACATTCACAGTCCTTGTTTTGTTTTTTGCTGAAGCTAAAATGAGGCTCCAGTAGTACCAGTTGGACAAATCAAGTGGGTAACTTCAAAAGTTATGGTGTTTAAAAATCCCACTTTTTCTGATACCCACTTGATTTGGCTAACTGAGGCTGCTGAAGCCTCATATCAGCTTCAGCTGAACTGTGAAATAGATTTTTCAGCAGAACCAGGACTGTGGATTTGTCCACCAGCATGCTAGGGTGGGATCTCCTAACAGTATGAACAGGAGGTATGATTACAGCAAGCAAAACCTGTGCTTATGCACATATGAGTACTGTTTTAAAACGGACATGGAAAATGTGAACCTTGCTTTAATCCTTTAATATTTGTTCGCTGAGGAAGAATTCCTCAAACTAGCAGTTTGTTTGGTATCTGCATATGGCCATTAATGCTCTGTTTGCACGGTTACATCACCCCACAACCCAACACAGAAAAATGTTTTTGAGTATGTAACCGTCGAATACATTGCCTTAAACTTTATTTCTCTATGTATCAAAAGATATGCCAGAGTTGTGTGTACCAAAGCAATATTCATGTGTATTCTCATCAGGGCTTGTTACAAAAGAGTGGATATACATATAGATGGCTGCTTTTACTATGAGAAAGAATAATACATTAGATTGAAATGTTTTTGCTCAATATTTAACTTGCACAGTATTGCAGGGTCTTTGTTTAGTTGATGCTTTAGTTTTCTCTAACTTGAATCTTCTGAGAGGATGTTTTTTTTTAATCAGTTATTCTGCCTTATGTTGTTTTTTACAAAAACCCTTTTTTTGACCTGTTTGCTTGTGTACTCAGTCTTATCACAAGGCCATCACTGATCACAGGAGTCCCGTGAGAAGTTCAACGTTTAGTCCTGATTTTATGGACATCTGCTTTGCCAAATTTCCCATCAGGCCATGTACAGAAATGTGCAATATTGTTAGATATGTTTTCTTTCCGGTAGCCAGAAGCTAATTTCAATAGTTTTTGTTTAGGCATGTCTGTGACTATAAGCAATTTTGTGTTGCAGGATATTTATTGTTAGTCGTGAAGACAGTAAAGAAAAACTGAAATGGAGAAAGTGCTATTTCTGTCTCGTTTGTGCTGTGAATGCTTTTGCTGTTGGCAGAGGATGGTGGTGTGTTGCATGCTCTGGGGAAGTCGGGGCTATTTTCACAACACAATTGCAACACATTTCAACTGACTTGAGCAGCGTTACTCGGTTCATGGGTATTCAGATGTTTCACTTGTGTAGAAGTAGTAATGCAACAGTTTAAAAATACTCAATTAAGTAAAATCAGAACCAGTTTAAGGTCAAGTATGTTTAAACATAGAATGGACTTTACTTGGTGATTGGTGCATAACAATAATCGCAGCACAATAGTGTAAAGAAATAATACAAATATATCTCTCTAGCACCCTCTAGAAGTTGGACAGGTGACGCCCCTCAGCCAGTATGTCGGATTTGGTTGAAATTTGACACACTTATTGATATCTGTGGTTGACTGGCTCAGTGGTCAGCAGGGTCGTCCTTCAATCATAGGATCAGTGGTTCGATCTCCTGCTGTTGATTTGTCCTTGGGCAATACACTCATATGGTGTATGAATGTGAGTTCGTCCTGAGCCCCTGCGATCAAACACACATGGCCATTAAAGCTGATTCTGATTCTGTATCCTGTAACATACCCCAAAATTTGTATTGTACTTGGGAGTCCAGACTCCCAGGGACAGAAGGAAGCAGTATGGTCTTTCTGCAATTGGAACAGCAGCTTACTTGCTTACCACCTCAGCTGTTGTGGCTGTAAATGAGTAAATTAAAAAGTCCTGCGGAGATCAGGCTGTTCTCGGCGGGGCACCATGAGCGCTGACCGCCCCGGTGCTGGCGAGGCTTACCGATTCTGCTCGAAAATCTCCCAAATTGTCAGAGCATGTTTTTAAGGAGGCGGAATCTTCACAAACCGACCTTCTCGCCTAAAAAAAATCATAACATGACATTCAGTAACTCAACAACAGTAGTATTTAGAACATTTTAACTTACAGTTGTGCGCTTTCTCCTCTGCCATTGTTTCCTCTTGTTGGTGCAAAATGCATTCTGGGATATTTGGATGTCCCAAGTAGGGGCAAGTCACCTCTGATGCATCCCCGGTAAAATGAGCGGATCAAGTCAGATCCGGGCATTTGGATTGTGCTTGGCTCGATGCAGACTTTAGAATAGCAACAGTACTTGGGCTGCGACTTATGACATTTCATAAGTTTACGAGAACACAAGTACAGACAAGAACGCGTATTGAGAAACGGCCCATGTCCGGAAAATCTAGCTAGCTTGCGAATATTCCTTTTCCCGCCTTGAGCACTTGACTTTAGCCGGCATTACAGAATAGATAGTGGAAAGCATTACAACCTAACCCCATACCGTTGTTTTTGTTACGTCAACCTTGTGAAGAACTTTGGCCAACCTTTCGTCGACATTACTGAGCTAATATTAGCTAGACATCCAAGTTACGTTAGCTACCTATTAACTAGCATTAACATTCGCCGACTGTACGAAGAAACATGGCGCTAACGTTACATTTTCAAAAACTCTGCCTACATTTCACAAACTCGGAAAGGCATTTTCAACAGCATTAGCATTAATATTGATGACTAACTTACCTGTCTGCATTTACTTTCCTCGCCTCAGCAACCTGTTGTGACAGTCAAAAGGAATGAAAGGTCCTTCATATTCTCTACTTATAGGATCTACTTATTATTACTGTTGTTGTTGTTGTTGTTGTTGTTGTTATAATTATTATTTAGCTGTGTCTTACTGTCAAAACGTAATGGCTTTGGCATGTGAGCCTGCTGGTTTGATCATTTCCTTCTGGAACATTCACACAGAACTCATTCATTTCTGCATCTTTCATGAGATTTCGACTTTATTTTAACTCCACAGCCTACACTGTTGGATATTGTTAGTCTGCTGTTTCCATGACATTGGTTCCGCAAATACATTTGTTTATGCTGCACACTCATGTAATATGAGATCATAACAACACAAAAAGAAAAAAGGCTGGTCAATTAAAGGGGCCCGCCACAAATTTTACACAGGAAATTTCGTTTCCAAAGTCTGCAGAAATAACAAGCAGTGGCAGTCGACTAGTGGCCCTGTTTGTGCTTCTTATATATCACCATTATGCTCGAGTCACAGATTGGAGCAAAATATAGTAGCGATGATCTTTGAGAAACTCGGAAGGTCATTTAACAACACTTAAATAAAAATGAGAAGACTTTCTGCTTTTCTTTTTTTAATCATTTTAGATTATAATGTTGAGGTGTATAATGTTGGTTGGACAAAAAAAAAAAAAAAATATTGTGAAGGTATCACTTTTGGCTCTGGGTATTGTGACGGCAGTTCCCCCTATTTTCACAAACCAAAAAAAATATCGATCAATTAACAGAGAACACAATCAGAAGAATAATCCATAATAATGATAATCATATGTAGTCAAAAATGAGATCCATCTCAACCAAATATAGCAGTGACATGCTGTTTTTACATGCATGCATGAGAAACAACAATCCAATGATATAATATGTAATAGTATAACAGTCACAAATGGGGACATTTTCCTGATATTTTTACTTGGGTACCATTGTCATTGCAGGAGTTTTACTTAGGATCTGAATACTTCCTCGGCCACTAAAACCAACATAAGAAACATCTGGGGAGTTCCCTAGGACATCTCATCAGTTGGGTGTCTGGTGGTTTGATGTGTGTCTAAATAAAGCTACCGTGACATGAAAGCTACATTGAATCATCCCGAAAAAAAGAAAAAAGAAAGAACAAAACAGATAATGTGTAAGTGTTTGATCTTCAGAGTGCAGTGTAGCTCTGTCTCCAGCCCACAGAGGAGTGGGAGCCTCCACAGGCTCGCTCTGATTGGCTCAGACACGGATAACTCCATTTTGGAAAACAGCTGTTTGAAGACACAACCTTTTCTCGTTGTTTGCAGACGGTACCCTGAGAAAAACACCAGGCTTTTTTAACACACACACACATACATTTCTGATCACCACGGTGTTTTTTTTTTTTTTTTGCCCAATACGCGCGTGCTCCAGTTTCGGCCCCGGTCCGGCTCGCTTGCTGCGTTTTTGTCCGACTGCCAGGAAACTTAACTGGGGGATCCATGGTGTTACATTTCCATTGTAACAAGTGGATAACAGGAGGCGACCCGACCAAGGTTAGTGGCGGTATATTACTGATACATTTATGGCAGGGAAACGGCTTTATCTCTGTGTTTCTGTGCATAAGATAGTAAATGTTGAAGTGGCCAGCCGCAGGGAGCTGCAGAGTCACGAAGCGAGTTTTTTTTCTTCCATGATTGTAAAAAAGGCATTTTACCAGCCAACACAACGACTAACGACAGACAATACATCTTTCTTTGCAGAGCCGTCCACTGTAGCGTTAAACACATTGCATCTGTCAAACGGATACAATTAATTCCCCCCGGGGAATTGCATTATGAATGTTAATCACATTTTTCCCCTCAAATCTATGAGGCATTCAAGTGCAATCCATTATGCGAGTGTGTATTGTGTGTATTGTGTATGTGTGTGTGTGTGTGTGTGTGTGTGTGTGTGTGTGTGTGTGTGTGTGTGTGTGTGTGTGTACTGTTTTAAAGGACTGGCATTCACGTCCTTCCCACACATTAGCTGCTGCATTCAGGGGAAGCTAATGACAGCCCTGAGCCCTGGTAGCTTTGGGAAGCTCTCATCTCCTCTCTCTCATCAACTGTGCTTTTTTTTCTTTTTTTGCTCTGTCAATGCATCCAGCCAAGCCAACCACCTCCCCTTGGTAAACACTAATCAACTTCGTCTTCTATTTCTGAACTCGATTAGATAACAAGGCAGCGATGAGAGCAGGTTTCCATGCAGTAACCTGTCTGTAGAGGGAACATGCCAGTCCTGTTCCTCTGGAGGTGAATCTTGAGAAATGACAGTGCTGGATGGAGATGGTGCTCAGAGATACAGCAGCAGCAGCAGCAGCAGCAGCAGCAGGCGGGGTGGGGGAGCAGCCGTGGACCCCCTACTTTGCCTGAGTGTTGCTGGGCAAGTGCCAGTGTTACTGGGCATCGGCACTGGTGAAAATAAATACTGGCTTCTTGCCTGCATGTGTTGGGTTGCTTCACTGTCGACTGGCTGGCTGACAGTAACTAAAAGCAGTTTTCTCCCCGAGCTCAGTCAGTGCACGGTTAACATGCAATCTTTTTAAATGTACCAACAATTCTGAATTGATTTTAAATACCAGTGTTGCAATATAACCAGACCAGTGTCAGCGGGATTGTGACATGTCTTGACAGGCACGAGCTTATATTTACCGTGATGTGTTGTGATGTGGCATTTCATGGCTCAGAGAAACTGTTGCACGTCACTTTACATCCCACATTTTGGAATGAATAGAAGGCAACTTTGTGATTCTTGAAGTAACAACAATGGGATAATATGTAGGGTTGCAATTATTGCATTATTACATTTCTCTGCTGATCATTTTTTATTCATCTTTTGACTAGAGCCCAAGGAGATTCTATCAAATAGCTTGTTTTATCAGATCAACACTCTCAAACCTTCGGATATTCAGTTTACTGTCACAGGACAAGTAAAAGAAAACTAATCTTCATAATGTAGAAGCTGAAACTATGGATTTTTTTTTTTAAAGCAATTCATCATTTCAGATGAAGTAATATGCTTTACCCTCTGCTTTACTGTATTCTTAATCTTTTTGTACACCTTGAAATGATAGTTTATGTCAATAGCTTTATTGATGAATGGAAAAATCTCTATTAAAAACAACAACAAATGCACCTCATGTTTGCACACACGTTCAAGAGCTCCAGCTGAGTGTGAATCTGTCTGAACATGTGCCAAATGGGAAAATCATTCCTGGACATAATTTAGAGCAAATACTAGTTTTTGTATTGGGCGGAAAGTCATGTCATAGGGGAATAGAGTCGCTTGATGAATATTCTGTACAGTCTGACATCAGATATGTCTTTTTTTGGAGTGGCTCTCTACTGCCTCGTCTCCTCTCTTTGTACCAAGCTAACCAAACATGGTCTGTTCTCCTTCAAAATGGCCAAAGGGGGGTTGGAGAGCAGCCAGAAAAGAGAACGCAGCAATGCAAGAAAACCCACTGCTACTCGAGAGGACACGCAAGGCCTGCTCCACTTGGACAGATCCCTGCAGAACCTCTTGTGTTTCAATCATATTTACCGAATCAAAACAAGTCTGCACAGGAAAAAGAAACCACAGACCACTTACCGTTAAGATTACATGTGCTCTTGGTTTAAACATTTTGAAGGCTTGTCGCCCAGAGGCCTTTGTGCCGTGTGCATCTTCTAATCTGACGCCAGAAAGCGGCTAAATCACGAGTAACCAGATCATACTCGCGCCGTTATCTGCAGTGCTGCATGACCGACACTCTCACCAACACCGTTCCCTTCCTGCAACTCCTTCAGTAAATGGAAGTCATATCTGCTCCTGCTGAGGGCTGCCAACAATAACATGATTACCCTGAGAACATTTGGACCCCTATATCCCGGTGCTGAGAGGCTGTATTAAGAATACACCGCGGGGGTGGGTCGGTTACTGTGTGGTTGTTTTTCCTTAAGTGGTCATCAGATTTTCTTTTCTTGCCAGACAGCTTTCTCTGATCTTCAGCTTTCCCCGTCATGTTGTAGTACACATCCATTATTTCATTACTGGTTTGAGAATACTGCCCTTTTTAAATGGGAATCTGTGGCAGCGGGATTCAACGCTTTTCTGTAGAGCAGACAGAACAAAAAATGCTTTCGATGGGGGAAAAAAAAAAGCATCTAATCTCAGAATTGGTTAAGGGCCTTTTTAAATTTCTTTGAGATTATATCCACAGTCTGTCGCCTGGCCAGAGACCTTCCCATGATTTAAGATAACAGGGATCAGAAAACAACAGTCTGCAGTAACAGTGAGGCAGGGTTAGAACACACTGCTCAGGGTCTATTTTTGTTTGCCTCCATCTGTATAATCACGGGTTTAATGTGTACATATTTTGTGGATGGGGATTTGTTGGTTCAACTGTGTTGACCTCCAACCACATTCTTTGCCTTGTGTGCAGAGGACTTAAGCTCCTCTGTTTTTAGCTCCATGCCTTCCCCAGGAGGAGAAGATGCGTGCCATCACCTCGGCCTTCAGTGTGGCACGTACCAGACAGAAGAGGCTTTCTGATACACAAAGAAGTGAGAGGCTTAGGTTATGAGAATGAAAGGATTATTTACTCTATAACTTCTTTCTTATGTTGTGTCGACAAAGCTCCATTTCACGTTTTTATTTCCTTGAACGTGAGTTCAGTTTATTTATGCACACCATTTTTGGGGTCCGATGTATAAACCACATGTATGCACAGAAACCATGCACACATCGTTTCCCACACTTTTTTATTGAGAAAAAAACAGTTGGATTTTATGAAGAGTATGACAAATAATAAGGTGAGGGTCAAAAACATTGTCTGTATTGGTTGGTAGTGTCACTGATATATTTTTGTAGTCTACACATTAATGTCCATTTGTTGTAGAATATCAGTTTAAGGTTCATATAAAATGTATACATTTTTTTTTTTGTGTACGCAATATTGCCAATCTGTTATCGGAGTCATCATTTTATCGTCCTGTTTTTAAGGCTCCTTGCATATTCTCCTTTTATTGTGAAGCACTTTTATAAAGACTTTTGATTCCAGCGATGTAAAGTAAATTACATTTAATTGTCCCTTTTGACATTTAATGATGATGATTGAGACATCACACAGCCTATGATGGTACATTTAATGAAATAATGATGCAGGCGCTATAAATAGGCACAGAGTCGCGAGTACCGGTCATGTGTAATGATTGCTGACGGGTCTAATGGAGTGGGGGAGCCGGATGAAGTATTGATATGAAAACGGGTCATTAAGGGCATGTCACACCTTTATGACTGGAGTTGTGCTGGTCTACTGCTTTTACTATATGCTGCGACTATAATAAAATAAACGTACTGAGGGGAACAACACTGTCAATACTGAGAGTACCTTTTTTTTTTTTCCTTCTTCTTTTTCTCACAGGGTACAGTGAACACACCACAGCGCTCCCACCCTTTTATTAGCAGTTTTATTTCTATTAGCCACCTGGGTGCACCGTGAGGCAGATCAGCCACAGCAGGGGCAGCTGCAAGTCTGTACCTATTATGGCCATGATTTTCTATGCTAACGTTAGCGGGTCAACCTAGTGAGACACTACTTTTGTATCTAGAAAGCAAGGGCATGCATTTCATGTGACAGACAAAGGAGCCTTCATGTGTTCTGCCCAAACGCTCAATGCTTGTCACTACAGCCTTACACAAGCTACTAGCTTGGGAGATGTGAATACTTATAATAGCCATGTTTGTTGTTTATATTCATAATGATAGTTTTGTCTAGAGTTTTTGGAGCTAGTGATGCTAGCTGCTTTCATTGGTTCGATAATGTTTTCTTTGTTTAAATCTATCGTACTCTTGCTAATTTCCCCCAGATTACCAATCCTACATTTATACACTTTTTGCACAAATTATTGTAGCTATTAACATCCAAAAGAAATCAGAACCTGTATGTCAAATTCCTTTTCGAACATCTAAAAAAAAAAAAAAAAAAAAAAAAAAAAGCGCCGTGCTCTTCCTAGGATTGAAACTAACTTTCATTTATGATTAATCTGATGATTATATTCTTGGTTAATCCAACCTCCAAAAACTGTTCAAAATGATGCCATCAAAATGTCTTTTTTTTTTTTCTGACCAGCAGTCCAAAAAGCAAAAATATTCAGTTTGTGAAGAAGTATCCAATCCCCATGTTTGAGAAGCTTTAACTCTCAATTTTTTTTGACCTGTATGCTTGAAAAATGTTTTGCAGTCAATTCTCTGTCAATTGGATGTGTGTTGCAGCTCCAACTCCACCCATGTTTCTTTGGCATATATTACTGTTTATATACTGTTTGTATGAAACCCTAAATACTCAACAGGTGGTTGCAAAACATTTGTAATTAGTTTCTTTACGAAGAACAGTTGGAAACACTTTTTTAGTGTTTGTGACACGCTGAGCTTTAGACAGAAGAAAAGACAGTTATTCTCCAGGAAGAGTCTGAGAAGTTTTCTTATAACGTTTTGTACATTGTGAAACTGGGTCACCATTGAAATGTATTGTAACCGCTGTGCAGCCTCTGCATGGGATCAAACTAGTAACTCCCTAAGCCCTCAGGGAACCAGTGTGAACCCAATGATTTTGGGTGGAGTAGCATCTAAATGTTGGGTAGATTTAATTCCAACTGAAAATTGGCACCGGAAATATTATCTACTGGCCGACTTAAATGGCCTGGTCATGTTCAGCTTCAACCCTGCAGCTACAAGAAAATAGCCAGATATTACATATCCATTTGTCAATTATTTATTCTTTCTACATTTCTAAGACCCAAATCTATTTCCTATCTAAGTTCCTCTTCAAAGTGGCAGCACGTCTGTTTTTCAGCATTAAGCCAGTTGATTTAAAAGCAGAGTTCTTCCCTCTTACAGCTGGACCGGCCCACAGCGCCAGCATACATTTCACAGATAGGGTTGAGGTGTTGAATAGAAACAGTTTTTTTTTATCTATTCGGTGAGAGAGAGAATTTTTAATCAAGCCTTATTATGTAAATGCATTCTCATCCATGAGAATTGGTTTGGAAGTAAAGTAGATGTGTACTGTTTTGTCAGTGAAAGATGATTTTATGAGAATCTCTCTTCATGACAAAATGCAAATGAGCGTTGATTATTTTAGGTGGAGTGGCCCATTTCAAATTCCATGTGAAGTGATGAGACAGAAACATGCCGGAGGCTAAAAGGAACGTAACCTTCCCTGTTTGACGGAAAATCGTAAGCTTGTGATCTGCTTTACGCTTTGATTTGATCCACTTTGGGAATTCTCACGCTCCGTTTGCTTTAAAATATTTGATTGTTTTTCAGAGAAGGTTTTCATCCAAATCCCAGAGGAGATGAAACGATGAGCAATGTTGATAGAAGGTTGCTCACCGGAAGCAGAGAGCAAATTGACTGTCATTAAAATACACTTTACAATGATTTTATTAAAATCACATCCCATTTCCCTTTGTGTCGTTGGCGGAAAACCGAGAAAAAAAAATCATGAAATGTGCTAATTACTCTTAATTAGATAAATACATTGTTATTGTTAAATGGCCTGAAGGAAAACACTAAACGGTGACTAAATGGTCAACAGAAGGCTTTAAAAAAAATAATTACATAACATTTTCATGAAAAACATGCTTTACATTAAAACAGGCCTCGGCCTCTCGTAGAGGCAAAGAGCACGCCGTTCCCCCAAGGAGAGCCAAGCCTGGGTAGTGGGGGTCCTACTCACAATCATGTAGCACATGCACACTTATTACTCCATTATTCATGTAGTGAGCCTCCCGTTCTCACTCCTAACTCGTCAAATGCAGTCGGCCGGATCGGTGCTGCTCTGCTTCAGAGATCAAGGCACAGAAACCCCCTTTAGCAGCTGCATGCAACGTGAGACTGGAGTAGAGATACGACGCTTACAACCGGATTGTTCCACAAGTAGCCAGTTTACAAGCTAATTTTAAACCAACGAAAAGCTTGATCATCATTAGACGTTAGCTGGTGGGCTAGCATTCTGGCCAATGCTTTCTGACTCTTTTGCTGTCCACACGGATGTTTTACCTGCATCCAGAGAGAGAGACTAGTGCAACGGTACGTTTGCCAGTGAGCACACAGCAGGATATTGAGGATAATGAATGTTCTTTATCCCCTTAAAACATAAATTATATATTTTGTATGCCTCTCCCCAGTCAGACGTATAGCTGGTGGAAGACATTATGTTTTCACATACATCTCGTGAACCCAATATTTCCGGAGCTCTTTTAGGGAAAGTTATTACATACTGCCACTGAGACTCGAGGATGAACTGATTTGATTTTGGTGCTCAAAGGTCACCGGGGCCTCACAAAACCCCATTTTGGCTATAACTCCTATGCCTATTATGATCATTTTAAACAAATGTCCGTGACATTTGTGTGAAACTGCAATTAGACTGGTTGGCGGAGGCATACAACTGCATGGTGGTAATTCTAGTTTGAACTTTTGCGGTGTAACGTAAGCCCCATGTATGACCTTCATTTAAATAATTTTATACCTCGCACTGTTGGACACCGATTTTTAATGCTTCAATATTGAGTCCCATTGATCTGCAGTAAGGCTCGAACCAATGTCTTAATCTGATTGTAATTTAATAGACACAGTGCTGTCAGGTAGAGATACAGTTGAGTTGTGACTTGCCCAGTAGCAACAGCCCTCAGGTTACCTTCAAGGCCATTTTTAGATCCCAGTATGATTCCCTTGTATGTGACTTTTTTTTTAAATGGGTCTTAGTTGTTTTATAAATGGGTCTTAGTATTCTAGAAATGCAGACTATTTCAGCTCAATATTTTCACCAAATGGAATGATTTAATATCTCCCTCCCTTTGAACTCGTCCATTCTGAGTGATATTTTCAATTCAAGAGCTCTTTGCTCATGTTATACCGCCTGCATTTAACAGTGGATTATTCCATATTTGATGAGCTGGTAGATTGTTTATGTACTACTTTTGATTCTGGGCTTCTACAAAACAATGAATTGGGAAAATAATCAGTTTAATAAATGATTTAAATAATAGTTTGTTGCAGCCCTTATGTAGTTAGAAATAGCCCCACCTTGACCAGCTATAACAATAAAATACTGCTTATTAATAAGCATTGATCCATAATCATCTAATAATGTAATAAATAATGACCAACATACCTTTTACTTTGATAAGTTAAGTACCTCTTAAATGGGATTTGAATGAAGGAGAATATTTTTACATTGTTTTGTTGGTACTTTTACTTGATTGAATGATCTGAATACTCTCTCGACTGGTGTGACAGTGGGTCTGGTGAACATTAGAAAAAGCTGAAGGTGTGTGTCCTGTATACCAACATGAGCGATGGTTTCCTTATCTAGGTCTGGATAAAAGTGCAACGTTTGCCATGGCTCTTTTGTGTGTGTGTGTGTGTGTGTGTGTTTGCTCATGGGGAGGGTTACGGATGTGCCTTTTTATCCCCGTCAACTCAGCAAATCGAATCACATGACGCCCACATCCTCCCAGGCTTGTGGGATTTAAAGTGTGATGATGCAGCTGAGTGGCGAACCTCAGACACTATGTGGCCATCGGAACAGGTGAGAGGAGTGACTTCAAATTATTTCATATGCAGCATAAAGAGCAGCTGTGCTTTGAGGGATTAAATGTAATTGAGCAGTCTTTGGCTCAATGTGCTTTCTATTCTGTGTTATTTTTATTAGAGTGAGACTGTTTGGGTTAAATTCTCCGAACAGGTCTTGCAGCGGGATGAAGCCTGCAACCGAATCATACATTCTGTTTAAATTGGCTAAATGGTTGAGTGTTGCAGAGGAGCATGTATTACCATTCTCAAGTTTTTTTCTTTTTTTAAATGGGCTAGTGAGGGATAGTGAGGGATATTTCCATATTTAAAAAGCGCAGTAAACTGAGAATGCATTCCTTCTCTGCACCCCTCGTCCTCTCTCTTTTTCCTCTCGTCATCATGCGTTTGTCTTTCCCTCATCCTCAACTGCTTCCCATCTCCTCATCATCTCCTCGCCTCCCTCATCTCACACTCGCTTCGTCATAGTCCTCCTCCTCCTCCTCTTCCTCGTCGTCAAACTCAAGGGTCTTTTTCAGCCTCCAGTTGGTGCACAGAGAGCCTGGGAAAAGATAGGGCATGAACAACACAGGCAAACAAACCACCTGCTTCCTGCTGAGGTCTCGTGTTGTTAAATGTGTCCCCAGAAATAGAGGCGGGCAACCTTGCAGTAGAATTAGAATAGATAGAACGGACAGTGGGAGGAAAATCACCGACCAGCACAGCAGTTATCCACATGAGTACATCAGCCTCCAGATGTGGAAACTAAGCTTGGTGACAGCCAGTGGCGGCTGGTGGGAATTTGTTTTGGTAGGGCCATCTAATCAATTTCAGCAAACATCCCTGTATGACTCAATGCAAAAAAAGGTATCACACATACTTTGCAGGTAAATATTTAACATTTATTTCAACACTTTGACATAATAAGGACATCTTGTTAATGATATATATATATTAATTAGATAGTCCTGCACTTGACTGATTTCAAATGTATTGATAAATTTCCAAAACCAGCGTAAGAGCTGTGTACAAAGGCAAAAAAACGATAATTATGTTAGCTTACTCCTCGTTTGCATTAATAGCGTCACACACACAGAACCAACACTCACGCCAATGTTCTTAAAATATACACAGTTATTAAAACTTTAACTAACCTGGTGCCTCTTCCGCGGAGTGCTAATCCCGTTACTGTTTCTAATTTTTATACAAAACTGACCACATTTTCAGACTATACACATTGATTTTACATTAAAGGCTGCAACTAATTCATTTCCAGATAATTTTCTAGAAAGACATTGAAGATCATATCCGTCATCATTTCCATCATCTTCAACATCTCAATTCAAACATCTTTGAATCACTTATTTGTTTCCCACCAGCAGTCCAAAGCCAAAAGACATTTTATATCAAATGATGAAATGGAAAAAAAAATTACATTTGAGGAGCTGGAACAAGAGATACTGTAGTTGGCATTTTTGCTTAAAAAAAATCTCAAAATTGTCACCTCCCAATTAAAAACGATTATCAACATAATGGAGACATTTCAAGTAAACTTATGAAACAACCAGCCAAGAACAGATATACAATATACAACTTTCAGAACAAATAGTGCCCTTTTAACATCTCTCCGTACTTTTCCAGACACACAGCAGAGTCACACACATCTAAATATTTTCAACTTGGCCGTCGTACTTTTTAAAAGAGTTATAAGCACGTCAGATCCTTAACTTACAATATCCCCAGTGCTGCTACACAGACATAAAGTAGTCTGGCTTTTTAAGTAAACAAGAGGAAAAACAGTTCATGAGATGTTTTTCTCAAGGAAGATCAATCTCCATTACTTTTTTTTATTTTTTTTATCGTGATAAATGTAAACGAGAAGTGTTGGAAGAAGTACTACGATCTTTTACTAAAAGTTGCAATTTAGTGTAACAAGTAGAAGTCCTGCTTTCAAATAAAATATTTAGGTGTTATATAAAAACAAAACATTTAAGTAACAAAAGTAAAAGTACTACTCATTATGCAGAATAGCTATATCAGAATCATATATATATATATATATATATATATATATATATATTGTGTAATGGATATTATATTACTGATGCATTAATGTGTACGTCACTTAATGGGACAGTTCACCCCATAATCAAAAATGAATATTTTTCCACTTACCTGTATTGATATTTAACAACTAATATTATTTTGGTGTGAGTTGAGGCTGTAGAGATGTCTGCCTTCTCCCAAATATAATGGAGCGAGATGGCACTGAGCTTGGGGCGATCAAAGGACCAAAAGAAAATACATGACTAACTCAACAGCAATGTTTTTTTTTTCCAGAAATCATGAAGCTAATCCACAGACCTTGTTGGAACTATGGCTGAAAAGAAAATAGATCCCGTGCCGAGCTTCTTCCCATCACTGCGTGCGAGTGCTTTTTGTGTTTTTACTGCTCATTCAGATTAAAAATCTGTTTCTGTAGACACATTTGTGTGTGTGAAGAGTCTCAAGCATGTTGAGACTCTTAGCGAACAGTTGTGATGCCATTTGGAGATTGAGATGTGAGAATGTGTTTTTATTTTTTTATGGAGGGGGGGGGTGTTGTAATCACGATCTCATTTCAGAGTCCAGTCGAAGCACCTGCTCCTGACTCAGCTGTGAATCATGGGAGGTTGATGAGACTCACACCCGTCCTATTCCCACACTCAACAAACACAAAGCAGGGGATTCCCTATAGCTGGAGGCAGCGCCTGCTGCTACGTTAGACTCATCGTCTCATATGTCGGGCTGTCTGGCCACTCGTCTCTACTGCTTGGAAAAAACATTGCTTGATCTTATTTGCAGTTTTTGGACCTGAGGGACACTCACACAATAGTGTGCATCTAACACCTCTGGTAATATAACCTTTACTTCCCTACAAACATGGATATCTGATCCCCGTAAATGCAATATTGTGACGCTCTCTCGCCTCAAGAACTGGCATCGATTGACTGTTGCTAAGTGAGCTGTGCTAACAAAAGGGAACATGGTCTGTGGTAGAAATAATGTCTGTCTCTTTAGTGTTTAATATGCTCTCCTGCCATCTGTTTAACAGACGACGGAGACTTGGTAGATTAACTAAATCTGGCGTTTTGGGTTCCAAGTTTGTGTTGACGTTCGTGTCACTGAGAGGAGGTGCGGTTTGCTTTTATTTAAACATTTACATACATATGTTGTTTGAAATGTTTTCAGCATTTGTCAGCGTTACTTTTCAACGGCGGTGATGAGTGTTGCGTAAACTGGAAGTCATGGAGGACTTCCTGTGCAGAGGTCAGTCATGTGAATGTGGTGTGGTCATCTGGGAGGAATCGGTTGGTGACGTCTTTGATAGTTTAAAGGAATAATTGGACCCTTTTTGAGAAATATGTTTATTCTGTTTCTTTGGTGATGAAGATGGATACCCGTCTTCACTTCTTTCTGTTCAACATTAAGAGTTGTCACTGTGAGGCGTCCAAGCAACCGGCGTTCATTCCAGGAAGTCACACAGCACCCGACCAAGAAAGTCCAGTGTAACTAACAGCAGCAGCCAGACACCGCTGAAGCCCTTCAGGGGCGTGTTAAGGAACATTTTAATGGGAGGTGGCACATTTCTTAAAGTGAGTAATGTGTTGAGCGTCTCATTGACGTCATTTTGCTTCTCTTTGCTGACGTCTTTTGCATTTCTTTGTGATTGTTTTGCATCTCTTTGTGGCCGTGTCGTTTCTCTATATGGACATTTTTTGTCTCTGTGGTTGTTTTGCATCTCGGCAAGGTCACACATGTCCAGATCAGGCTTCTTAAGCCGAGGTTTTATCACTGCAGAAATGTGTTTATTGTTCTTGTTGTTTTGGGAGAGAGGCACTGGACGCTGGATTAAAAGAGTTTAATGGGAACAGGGTCTGGTGCACATGTGGATGACCTAATTTTGTTAATAATGACACCTTGTTATTCTAAAGAATGTCATGTTGGAGGCTCACCCAACAGTATTGGTTCCAAACAGTTGATTAATCTGTATTTCTAATACTAGATCTAATGGGAACATGTTCAGCAATAGTAACCGCTCTAAACTAAATCCAGGGTGTGATCGTGTGAGCCTGGTTTTAGCTTTATTTCACTATGACTGTGGTGGATATCGAGCAATAGTAAGCCAGCTGCCTTGCTGATGGATGGATCGCTGTTTAATAGCAGCCCACCTAGCACATTGATCCTCCTAACCTGGAGAACAAAGTCAAGAAGACTTTCTTCACATAGACACTTAACCACACAGGTTGCCTGCAAAGTTTATTATAGATTTTTCTGACCACTGGGGCTCATGTTTCTTGAGTACCTTGTTTCATCTCTGACCTTCTCATCCACTAAGGGCCAATTGTTGCCTGAAGTTTCTCAGGCAAGGAGCAGTTAGTCGATCTTTACTTCTGGTGAACAAAACAAAGAATGATCCTGATGTTTTTTTTTATAGTCATCAACACTGTGGAAAACTTGATTCTTTAGGTTTTACAACCTGCTTTTGTATTTAGTTTGATTTTCATCTTCATACTGCACATTATAGCAACAATTATTCAGTTAATTGTGATTGTTTAAAGGCAGTCATTTTGATTGTTTAAAGGAAGTCATTATTTGAACAATCTTTTAAAGGGCCAGTGTAGCATTTTGGGGGATCTATTAGCAGAAATTGAATGTAATACAACTAACTCATCTATGTTTTCATGGAGTCCACCATGTTGCAAGCCATGTTTATACAGTAGCCCAGAACGGGCAAACTAAACACTGGCTTTAAGGCGTTTTACGTACGTTACCGCCACTGTCGTTGTCCTACGCGCTTGAGAAACTGCAGAAATATGAGCCACAAAGTGCACCGTGGTAGCCGACTAACTTCCGTTGCAGTCTTGGAAAGGGAGGAGTTGACAGAGGGGTAGTAGATGCCTTCACATTTTACACACTGTCCCTTTAAGCAAGATGGCACTGTTTCCAGCTTCTCAAATCTGTTTTTATGTTTTTCTCTATGATAGTAAACTGGAGATATGTGGGTTTTTCTAGTAGTAGCAGTCAGTTTTATGTGGTAGTTCATTTTGGTGACGCATTATTCTTCACTCGCGCTATAAGTTGTCTCTGTCTATTTTCATATGCATTTTTCAGGACATTGTGGTTTAGAGGGAATTATCAGTTATGTTATGTGTTCCATTTCCTTAAAAAAAAAAACAGTCTTACAACGGTGAAGTAGAGATGAAGTGATTAGTCAATCAACTGCAAATTAATAAGCAGCTACTTTAATAATTGATTCATCTTTTCAGTCTTTTTTTATTCTTGATCCTAAATTGCCAAATTATCCGTAAATGTCAGGATTTGCTGCTTTTCTCTGTGTGTAATTTGAGTAATGAACAGACAAAACATTTGAAGACTTAAGTCCTTAGGCTTTGGGAAATGGTTTCTTCCTCCTCTATGACATTTTACAAACTAAATTGGTCTCTGAAATGCTCCGACTTGTGAAGCGGGGAACACAACTCTCTAGCTGGCCCTCGCCTGAACGTCCACTAAGATCATCTGTCCAAGCTAGATAGATTTTTGATTTAGATTGCAGCTTTCTGAAGAAGCTGCTTTCGGCAGGGCCTTTTGTTTTATTCATTAGTTCACTAAAGACTTTTCCACACAGCAGCTGATGCTAATAGCCTCGGTCAGGCTTCTTATCTCCTGTTCTTCGGCTGATACATAATGCCTTAAGGCACCCGGAGCTCAGTGCGCTCATTTAGGATGGCAATTACGTGAGAGTGGCAGTGATCATTCTCAGTATCTCCGCTCAGTGAGAAGGAGATACCAAATTGCATTGAGTTTCCCAGTGTTATCAGTGATAATTACGCATGTCTGACAGAGAAGATGGGGACTTCTACTGTGACTTAATGGTAAGCTGGAAACTCTTAAGTGCCAGCGAGAGTGAGGTGGTGACAACCTCTTTTGTAGTGGAGGAGATTTGTGTGTGCTCGTCTACCCAGCAGGGAAAGTTTTTACAGCGTCTGTTTTAAATGGCCGAAGAGCTGACGAGCAAAAGCTAGTTGTTCGGCAAGTTGCAATGTTCACTTCACCGGAGGAAATTAGGGTTTCACACCCAAGCCCCGGGTCCCATGGGAAGAGGAAGGATATAGGGCAAATATATACACCAGAGCTGAACAGACGAGGCTTTTATTTATTTATGAAAGGAAGACCGGAGACCGACAACAATGCTAATCCCGATGAGGAAATACAGCTCCCTTGTGTTTGAAGTGGGTTGGTTGTCAACCGAGCAGCTGCTGACATCATGTGAATAGACAGTGCCCAGACCACATTCGTCGGGGGCTGAGAGGCGGCGAGCAAGAGGGCAGAAGAGCTGAGGCTCACAAGCGTTATGGTGTAGCACTGTGTAGGACTTAGCTCTGAAGGGGTGAAGGGATTTGCATTGGTCTGAAGCAGTCTGGGTCTGCCCGTAGGCACCCGAGAGCAGATGGAGCGACTTTGATTACTTTGGTAAGATAACACAGTTTGTTGTTAACTTTTGCTTTTATATTTGGTGCATTGTTGGACCATGAGAACTGTAAAAAACTGAGACTTGATTATTTGTCTGTTTTGTACTGCAAGCTGATGAGGAAAGTCGTTTCTTCAATTAGGAAGCACTTTTATTGGAGCTGTAACGGTTAATTAAATTAGTAGAATGATTGAAATAGTTGTCAACTCATTTTCTAAGTCACATGGGCCTACATTGGTTACATATCCTCAAATGTGAGGATTGGCTGCTTTTCTGTCTTACACCATTAAATCGAACATCTTTGGGTTTTGAACCATTTGAAGACGTCTGTGTTCATATTACAATATCCCAAATCTAAAGCCTTATATAGTCTCATATCACGATATTGATGTATTGCCCAGCCTTACTCCAGAACCCAAAGATATTCAGTTTAATATATGACAAACAAAACCGATTCAATCTTTATGTTTTAAAGGCTGAGACCAGTAAATGTTTGGTATTTATGCTTACAAAAAATAATATTAGATATTCCTTTATTTGTCCCGCAGTGGGGAAATTTTCAGTATTACAGCAGCAAACGGGTAAATGTGGTTATCATTTACATACATTTTTGTTTTACATTTTGTCAACAATTTAAGATAAAGATAAATCAAGAAAATGAAGGACAGATTGATAACGAAAATAATCGTTACTCAGTTATTTTTGTCAACTCGATCACATCAAACATGAAAGCAGTTGATCAAGTATTTAGGGTTTTAAAATGCCAGTGGGAAAGTTTAGTTGCTAGGAGAAGCGCAGAGGCTTTTTTGCCTCGTCAATAAAGCAGCAGAGTTGGTTGTTGGACATGAAATGGGTTGTGTAGACGGCCCTAATGGACGTTGAAAATCAGCAAAGAGTTCTTGCCGCTCTTTGTGTGGGTTACGGCAGATAATGTGAGTTTATTACACACATATCAGGCTTAAAAGGCTCCGGCGGGATGCTAGTGAGCCTGCCTCTCTAATGGGCCCAGTGTAAGTGGCTATGCTGATTCATACACCCTCAGTGATCTCAAAGGCTTCTGTTCCTAGCATCGACGTGCCAAAACCTCTCCTGCTGCACGTCTCCTCGTCCAGTGCAGTCACATGTTCGAACCTGTCATGAAGGAAACCTCTCCGCACGCACAGCTGTTGTGCAGCTTTGCTTCCCTACACAATGGCGTTATAGTGCTTTTTGCGTCGATGCGACAATGCAGCTCCTTTCTCTCAGAATAGAGGAATTACGAGAATTTGAAAAAGTTCTTCAAATAACTTTCATGGAGAAAATACCCACATTGGAAATGATCCACAGAGAAAAGAGAGCGAGGCAAAGCCGAGTTCAGCTCATCAGCTGAGCTGCAGCGATTTCCCTTTAGAGGATTGAGCTGTTATTGTTTTGAGTGAAAATACACACCTGTGACATTTGTATTGTGGTAGTGTTTCCAGCTGCAGCTGCTTCGAGTTTCCCCTCTGTATACGCACCCTGGCCTTTTCACATAAAGGCACCCTTTCTATTTAACTAGGACACGCACTTAAAGAGAGCTGTAAGTCATCATTTCAATGTGGTGTGAGATGCTATTGAGACTTTGGTGAGAAAGTTGTGAATGATGCGAGGCCGGCAACTATAGATCAAATATATTACACATACAATAAAAGGTCATATGAGTTTAAGTGGGAACATATTTTGATTAATCATTTGAGTCATTCATCAAATAAAGAGGATTTACAAATGTGGTGATTTTGTTTTTACTATTCTGTTTTTATTTTTATCATTGTAATGTAAAATGAATAGATTTTAGATTGTGATTCTTGCTTGGCCAAAACAAGACATTTGACATCCCTTCCCAAACATTTTACAGTATAAACTAAACAAGTCCTCGACCTAGATTAATAAAAATAGAATTGCTTGTTGCATCCGTAGATAGAGTGTGTGGTTATTCTTTTATTCACCTCAATAAACAAGAGACACAATTCCTTCAGTGACACTAAAGGTCATTCTCTGCCTCCAAGGCACTTTACATGTTCATTTGAATTACACAAATCACTGCAGGTGAACAACAACTTGCGCTGATTCAGTCGTCAGCCAACGCTACAACAACAACTTCATCATCACGGTGCGATTTGTGGATATCGGGGGATGAAGGGATTTTTTAAATGCAGCGCTATTAAACGGCACATGCAGGAGGCATCATCATCATAGTCATCATCATCCCTCCATGGAAACCTGTTAATGATCTCACGGTAGGACTTGATCCACATGCTCAGGCAAGCCGACTAATTAAACAAACAAATGGCAATTAGATACGGCTCCTGTTAATGGAGAACAAAAAAGGCAATCATAAAACAGACAAATTCATTGCTGCACTAAATAAACAAGTCAGTGCTTGTTGTTGGTTTAAACTGTCTTCCAGTCTAATTACAACATGCATTTATTAGGAAGCTAGTAAGGGTGACTGGTTGTTTTTATAATGAAATATTTATTACAAAAAAAGCACAATTCTCATATTGTAGAGGGGGCAATTTAAAGGAAGGTCCAAGGTTTGCATAATGGTCCAATCCACTCTTTAAGCTAAGCTAAGTTAGCCTGCTGCTGGCAGTAGCTTCATACTTGTCGTACAAACATACAAGTTGTGTCAATCTTTTCATCTAATTAACTCTCTAATCTAATGTCTCTGACATGTTGGGAAATATACTCATATGTTTTCTTACAAAGTCTCCCTTTAGTGTATGCCAGTTACTACGGCATGTTGGTTAACGTTGTCTTGTGCTTGTCATTGCTTGCAAATTGATGCAAATGGTGTCGCATGATGCTCAGACTGTATCCGCACAAATCATCTGCATGCGTGTTATAGTTGGAAGAACCAAACTGTGTTGAATGGCTCCACTATGCAGCTGTTATTATTAAACCAAATGGCGTTGTGGAATGTCATCATTTATATTTGAATACAAGTGCTGCAGTGATGACATATTTTGTTATGCCAAACTCAGAAGTTAACATGGCACTGGTTTCCTCAACAAAAAGCCAATGGAATTTGTCCATTGCTGGACTAGTCAGCGTAATGTTGTCTCATTTAGCTATTTGCTAGCACCCGCCCTTTTTTTTTCTTTTCTTCACGCTTAAAAGCTTCAGAATGGGAAGCTTTTATATGATGCTATGATTCTATATCGGAGCCTAATAATAATAATAATAATAATAAAAAAAACATTCCACTAACAGATTGACCCTAGATGAGGGAACCAGAAGTGCAACATTCCCAACTCATTTCCAAGTTTTAGGACTCATTTGGCACTCTATAGCACGTTTATGTAAACATGTAACATTTGAATAAAAAGTTACTTAAAATATTGCTTTTCACTGGTTAAAAAAGTACAAACAAGATACACATGTTCAGTACTATGTTGACCACAAAAACAGGAGTTTAATTTATCGCGATCGCAAAGTTTCAGAAAACATTGCAATTAAGATATTTTCCTGGAATTGCTCGGCACTAGCTAGTGAAAGTCTCCGGTGTTTGAACTGAAGGCTGATGAAAAGGAGGTGCTGCAGGTGTAATTATGTACCTGTGAGACGCTGGCGTCCCACGGTGATTTGGCTCGCTGATGACTGTACAGCCTGGCTATCTCGATGACTATCTATCAGAGGATCACACCACCGTTTGCAGTCAGGAATACAGAGCGGCTCTTGTGTTTAGTGGATGCACTCAGGGAAATGCCAGCAGCCCAGAACTCAGTGACATTTCCTGAGATACCGTCTTACCTACAGGGGCTTAAAGTTTGCCCTTCTCCCCAAATTACACATTCCCAAACAGCGTCGGCTACGTCTGCGTGGCTGGTGACCTCTCAGATAACGACCCTGGGTGGCTTCCTGTTTGGCTTGGTGCTCGCATACTGTACATAAGCAAGAAACAAACAACTGTGGGACCATTTTGGGTGCTGCAAAAAGAATGTGAGCGAAAGGGTTTTGGTAGCAGGCTGCCCCTGGGTGAGAGTCTGTCTGTGTCCGCCAGCTCGTTTTTATTCCTCTCTTGTTCCCCTTCGGGATTCCAACCCCCCTCAAGTTTCTTAAAGATTCGTAGCTTAGCTGGTCAGCTGTTCTGTCGTGTTACATGCTTTATTAGAGGGTATGTGTGTAGCTATAATGTAGTCGGTCATGCACAGAAGTGAGGTCTGATCCGTCTGTGGGAGGATGTTCAGGGACTGAAGCTGGAGAAGAGGACCAGCTGTTGATAGCGTCTATAAGTTTATTTCTCCTTTTTCTTTGAGGACGACTTCCCACTGCTACTTTAACTTTTCTATTCTTTGTATCGTTTCTTTTCTGGTGCAATCTTATTTTGTGTCCTCTTCTCTCTGAGGAGTTACCAGCTGTATAGTGTTTTAGCGGTTGGCAGGATCCATGACCTAGTTAAATATGGACTGGGAACAGGAAACAGAAGAGGAATGAATGGCTAGTGGGAGCTCTACTTACTTTTTTGCTGGGCCCTTTCTGGCCACGCCTTGGCTTCTCCTTTTAATGGTTTCAAGCTTTTTTACTCTTTCTATATTGATCAGTACGCTTTACAGCAACCTTTTTTCCCCCTAAATACTTGCTGTGTAAGTACCTTAAGGACGGATAAATGGACTGTAGTAGAGAGCTATGACTATGCAAGTGAGAGATTTGGTGCAGTTTTTTATTTTTTTCTGATGTAATTTGGACAGCCTATTAGCAGAGATGCCAGTAGTGCCATTATTTGCTGTGCAGAAATAGTAATGATTAACGCCTCCATTCTTCTTTTTATTAATACTCTCCCAGCTGCTGTTGGCCTTTCAGGTGGTGGGAGTGCTTCCGAAGTGCCCTCTTTCTGTCCACTCTCTCACTCTGCATTGGTCATCCTCATTTGCCCCCCTGAAATAGCACAGTAATATATATATATTTTTAAGTCTTTAGCCAGCATCACTGCGTCACATTCACAAGACGCAGTGATAGGTACTCCCCCGGGTCCTGCAGACCATTGAAGGACGACAGCGGGGTGATTTATTTGCTTCCTGCATCACCGCCGCATCCGTCTGACATCCCCCTCCTCTCATCTTGGCAGGTGTAATGAGAGCGCTGGTCATGGGCAGATGATGGACGTGGGGACGTCGTACTCCGAGTTCATCAACTGTGATCGCACAGGCCGCAGGAACGCAGTACCCGACATCGCAGGGGAAGGGGAAGGAGAAGGAGCGGCCAGCACCAGTGAACTCACCAAAGATTTGGCAGAGATGGACCTGAAGGCTGCAGGTCAGTAAACCCACATCGGAATGCATGCGTAACGCAGCGTGAGATGCTTTTGGACTGGTCCGTATGTGCCGGCTTTATTATTTTTGATAGTGAGACTGTTTCAAAGTTGTTTCAAAGTAGTTTAACACCAGTCAGACAAAGTCTGGGTCTGATGTGTTCGGGGAGAGTTGATAATAAATCAGTTATTGACCATCACCACTACTCTAGGGACCACACTGGCCTGCATTCTGTTGTTAAAACTCGTCTGTTTTGTTATGCTGGTTTTGCATCTTTTGCACTACCCTCATTCACACTGATATTGCATATATACATTATACGGGTGTGTGTGTGTATACATTACGTACTGTGTTCTATTGTATTGCCTATTTTAATGTTGCATCTATTCTAATTTGAATATTCTAATGTTTGTTTATGTATTTTATGTGTGTGTAATGTGTAGGAGACTACAGCCCAAAATATGTAATTAAAAAAGGATCAATTTAGCCACCCTACACCCAGGCTACCTCAGAATTAAGACTAATGTCTCCATGGTAACAATCAGTTACATCTGATACCAAGTGGCACCACATGACAAAAAAAGAGGAAAACATAGCTCATAATTTGCTAACAATGTCATAAAGTTATTATGAAGAAAGGTTGAAGCCGCCGTTACGTTTTGTGTAATGCGGTTGCCACGTTTTCTAGTTTGAAAAAAGTTTTAATTTACCCAGAATTCATGACAAATTCATCCTGCTGAAGATGAGTGCACCAACACGTCTCAATGCAAACAGGTGGTACTGCTCAGCTTGTGGTCTCCATGAGATTCCGTGGTTTCGCTTTGTTGGCTGTTAAATGAGTCGTACAGGACGCACAATGACTGATGGTCCCTGCTTCCTCTGCTCTCAGCAGTGTCAAGTTGTGCCAGTCTGACCATTGTGTGTTACAGTCTTGTTCTAGCAGACTTCCTTTTCATTCAAAGATAAGTTTCCCATGACATATCCAATCCGACAGCAATAAATCAAAATACTCTAACCCCAGTCAGCTGGGAAGCATCAAGTTTGGAAATAATCTCATATCATGCTTGACACTGTATTGCTACAGGAAGTTGTAGTTCCTTCCTCTGAA
The DNA here is from genome assembly GCA_038501785.1 of Myoxocephalus aenaeus. Classification (NCBI taxonomy): domain Eukaryota; kingdom Metazoa; phylum Chordata; class Actinopteri; order Perciformes; family Cottidae; genus Myoxocephalus; species Myoxocephalus aenaeus. Next base: position 6,885,147 of record JBAMJR010000039.1, on the reverse strand, counting down.
TTATTTTTCTTTTTTCTTTCTGGAGCCTGAAGGCAGATTTATTGCCTGCTGTTAGGAATGCCAAACCACTTCTGAGCTTGATAATATAAACACATCTTTGACTGATTTTTCTTTTAAATTATAATTTTTGTTTGCATATTGTTTCCTCCAGAAGGAGACCCGGGGGCCTCCCCAGCCCCTGAGGCTGAGGGCTCCACCAGCCAAGATGGCCAGGGAGGTGGAGGCCCGTCCTAAACTCAGCCAGAGACCAAAGGGCGGCAGAGCCGAGGAGTGAAAAGTAGAGAAGGAAGCTAGTGAATGTGGAGAGACATGGAGAAAGGAAAGAGAGTGTATATTGGTTGTCCTAACTGGACACGAGGACACCTTCACTCACTGCCAGCCTGTTTGGAGCTTCAGCGGCCCAAATGTTCGCCTTTTCATTGGATCAGATTGTAACATGCCGAGCAGAACTGACAATTGAGACGCTGCTCTTGTGCTCCACTCTCCGTTAGTCATTTATATTCCTGACCGGACAAGAAAGCACAGAAGCTTTGGATTTATGTCTGTGGAGATGAACCGAGCTGAACAGAATTCCTTTACAACACTCAAAACATTGTTCCAGCCTAGTATGGAACTGTGTCATGGACGGGCATATTCATAATCATCTGTTTGTCATTTTCTTTCGATGTATGGGTGCGTGTTTGTGACCCTCTTGTCCTCGTCATTTTTTTTTTAGTAACAAAACATAGTCGCCATTATACTGTCGTGTACGGACTTCATATTTATTGCTTAATGTTCAGTGATAACTTTGTGATAGCGAATTTCTTTGTGTAATAAAATACTTATGAATTACTGTAACATTTGTATTTCATGTTTTCAAGCGTAATTAGCTTTTCACAGGAGGCAATTTGCAGGATCCTGTCGAACACAGCAGGTACAGGAGCTGCAACGGTGCCAAGTCAAGCGGGATTAATGAGTCCAGTTCGCTGAGTTGTTCCAGAGCCATAAATATTATTGGATGCAGCTTTTGTGTACATTAGCGTGGCTGCAGGAAGCTAGTATTTACATTTCCACCAAGCATGTGCTCCCATTTATCTCTTCATAAATAAAGCAACGGGATCAGGACAGCAGTTTATCTGTAGAGATGTGTTTTATTTTTGATTTAAGTTAATTCCCTCTTTTAATATAGTAACTACCTGAAAAGCTTTGTACTGTCTTCGGAAAAAAGCTGACATACAGAAACATTGTATTATAGCTTTTATTATGTTCAAAAATACTTTTCACAAGTGCCATAAATGTGCCCGTTACAACTGGAAGTGATCTTTTTATGTAGTAAAATGGAAATAAAATGTTTAAAATAAATATATAATTCAAAAGAATTGAGTAATTACGATGTGCAAAAACCAGTCAGTCAACTGGGTTGTCCATCAAGGTGACTGTAGTGCGCCCCCTGGTGTTCTAATGTGAGAGTACACTTTTGGTATTGAGCTGTTTTACCTTTTGTTGCACGTTTAGGGCAAAAAGCACACGTTTCTGACACTTTGATTCAATTACTTCTCCCTTAAACCAAACTATGGATATTAACAGTACGCCATATTTAACCCCATAAATGGCATATTCTTCAATTATCCCTCCCCACATTTTTCCCCTCAAAGATGAACAAATGCCCCCTTCTCCTTCCCTTACATGCTGACAAAGTGTTCAGACTGTTGAGTAAGTGCATCAACAGCTTCCCTGATTCTCTTCCTGACAACAGGATGTATACACAAGATAAAGAATATATCCAGAGGTTTCATATAAACAAAAACTGCTTCATAAACACAAAATGATTTGCTAGTCTGTATTTTAACACCTTGCAGAGCACCATGACATCCTCAGGAAACTGAGCTTTAAACTGGAGTATTAAAAGGTATCTAAATACTGAGATGGAATACTGACAAATATGTGAGGTGAAGGCAGCAGCCATGTGACAAAACAGCATTCGGTTTTATGTCTGGTTACAAATTAGGAAAAGACATTCCTCCGTGTCAGGTGGGTGAGATTAAGGGTTCAGAGCGATTCGTCCCTGGGTTAGGTCCTGCTTCCTCCTCAGACGTCCTTCTTCGTCAGGTCTAAAAGGCAGTCGACCGTACCATCCCGTACGCCTCGTACAGCCTGTGGACGAGCTCTTTTCTCTCCTCCTCAGGCAGGAAGCATGACTCTGCAGAACCGATGTTCTACGAGACACAAGAAGGCATATTTAGTGCATATTTAGTGTGCTATATATAAATATATATAATAGTTCAGCCATTTGTGAAATGCGTTCATCCGGTGTCTTGCATGGAGTGAGATGAGATGATTCATACTGCTTGTACCAGCCAATGACCAGTTAGCTTAGCTCAGCTTAGCTAGCCCAACCTTTCCTTTTAGTACTAAGGTAACAAAATATGTCTACTTGAGATGTTCCAGTGGTGGAAGAAGGGCTTTACTAGAAGAAGTAAAAGTCCTTCTTAATTGTACTTTTCAGAATTATGTTTATTATATTACATCCATTGATGTATAAATGTGTTCATCACTTATTGTAGAAGCTTGTAAATATGGATCTGATTTGATCATATTTGGATTATATCGAATAAACCCTATTTCCTGGGTTGCAGCTCCACCTGTCGCATAGTAACGTCGGCTAATTTAATAAATAACTAAAGTTAGCGTCAGTTACTCCCACCGTAAAAAGTTGGAATAATTATTCTGGAACATCATTTAGAGAAATTGTTTTTCTTTTAAGTGTGTTGCACGAGCCATCCACTATCGGCCTAAAGAGATCTCAGAGATATTCAGTCTCTGGGTGAGTGTATGAACACGTCGGTGGTGGAATTGGTTGCGACGCAAGCAGCACCAGTTAAAATCTTGCTTACAAACTAGATATCACGTGGTATCTAGTGAGCTTTAGAGGGCCGAGTGAGCAGATGTTGTTTCATCTATCGCTTGGCAAAAAAGCTAATAAGAGTATTGTCCAAAATGTCAAACTTTTTATTTAATGATCAATTCATGTGCAAAACCGGATGAAACCTGGACGGGAAGAATAATTCTTCACACACTGTTTAAAATACATTTTTTATGTTGGCTTTTGTTCCATGCACAGGGCATCTACACCCCAGGCTATGATTTCAAAAACATATTCAAATGCCTTCATCCTGTGAACCGCTGCAGTAATTATTCATGCGTTTGATCTCACCAGCCGTTTGAATTCCTCCACTGTGAATCCCATGTATTTGTGCGCTGTGCTGTAGTCAAGGTGCAGTGTTGAGTTGAAGATCAGTGGGTCATCTGTATTCAGGGAGTAGTTTGCCTTGTCCTTCCTGAACCTGCACAAAGGAAACGAGGAAATCCAAACAAATAATGAATCACACAACACTTTAATGCAGGGTAATAACCAGGCTGTCATGTCAAATAAACACAGCTCACGTGATGGCCGGATGCTTGGTGAAGTCTGGATCGCAGGCACCTGTCAGTTTACTGGAAACAGGACACACCTGCAATACGTGGAGCACAGATAGCACTGAGAAACGTAATTACTGCAGTCTTCCTTCCTTCCAGCTGTGATTCTGGAGGCTCCACTAGAGGTCAGCGTATCACTGTTCTCCTACTGGTAGGTATTGTAATAATGCAGTCAGCTATGTCGCTATAACCTGATGAAATAATCCTACTCTGTAATGATCAAAATGATGAGTAGGTAACTATGAACAGGGCTCAGTATATGTAATAGATTAAATAGACATTCTTGAAGAAATCAATAACCTCGTTGGTGATGCGGCTTTTTAATTGAAATGGTGATCATTCTGGCTTGTTCCTCACCTCAAAGTGCATGTTCTGAGCCAGCAGCTTTTTGTACAGAACTTGGTCTTCCAGGGTTCTGTAACCGTGTCCAACCCGTTCAGCTTTCAGCACTTCTACAGCCTAAAATGTTCAAGACGGGTCAAGAGACAAAAGGTTATACACCACAGAGAAACCCTTCATGTTGTACATGTCAGCAGAATTTGCAGGCTATTCCTAGAGGCGCACTTGCATCTGTTGTGGCATAGTTGAACTGTCACTTTAAGGAAGTGAGAGAGTGGCCACTTATTAAGGCAGTGAGACATACTGTCGTTTTTCACTGAAGCAGTTTTATTACAGCAGCTGAGATAGAAATTGCATCGCAGATTTTATCCACTACACATGTATTTGTAGGTGTTCATGTAGCCTTTTGTGCAATTATTGTCCAGTCCATTTTTAGACACTCCCAATCGGCTCCTTCGCCCATTTTGTTTCTTTTGGATCTCTGCTGGCCATAGCCGGTTTACTAATTCACATTGTTTGTGAGTCACGTCATTGTTTTGTTTAGTTGCTGAGTACATTGAGTTCTCATAAGACTCCCTGTTCAGAAATGTCTCACGTTGTTGTTGAACGGCTTACCTCCTTCACTACGGACGGGGGCCCCACCTCTCCCGCGTGAACGGTCCTGTGGATCCCACAGCGCACTGCTTCCTGTCAACAAAATCCATCACAAGACGCATCAGCAACCAAACTGCACCGCCAAACATCTGGCTTTCACATCTGTGATTCTGCAGCACCCAGTGAGGCGCAGTTTATCATTGAGTTTTTCAGCGGACACTAGGCGCTACAATTAAATTAACAATGAAATAAATATTTTTACAGCATGTGCACTTTGTCATCTACTTTCATTTTTGCCATTCTGAACCTTGGACACACTAAGTATGGTTTGCTTAACGTGTATCACAGACTTAACGTGTATCCCAGACTAAGTATGGTTTGCTTAATCTGCATGTATCTAGAGGTCATGTAGCTATGAAGATAACCATCAATATTAGTGTGGACTCTGCTCAGTGAGTTCTGCTTCTTGTTAATAATTGAAGTATTAAAAATACAAATACATAATCATAAACTATATGCATACAGCATTAGGAAAGTAAACTGTACATTCTTGAATAAGCCGTACAAACAAACTCACATGAAATTTCATACACACATATGCCAACCGGCATACACACATGAAATCCTGAATTAAATGCGGTTGTACAAAAGCCTTTCGATAAAAAAAACATATTTTAAGATTTGATTTGAAAGAGGACACGGATTTTGCAAAGTTAATACAGTAAAGGTTAATTATGGACAAATCATTTGAATGGTATGACGGCCTTATTGATGTTTAATTGAGTAGAGCTAATCAACAAAATATGTGCAACCTCTGCAAATACTTTACTTTACACTGTATTATTTAGATTTTATGACCATCTTGTGAATTATTGATAAATTATTTGCTCCAAATGACTTTTGACCAGCTGTGTTTCAACTTAATTGTTACACAAGTTGAGGCAGAGAGTGCATGAAAACATGTAATAGTTCATAATAATCAGATGACTATAAGGACGCTTATAGTATATACTTCATCCACTAATCATTCTCATATTACACTGAAAATGTATATACAAAATATGTGCTAAATATTATGAATAGTATGTCCCTGTATAGTCGAGTCCAACCATCCATGCAATCAATTCCAGGTAAGACTTGTTCCACGTCCAGCCCTGTAGCGTTTTAACTGATTAATCTACCGCATTCATTATGGTCTGACACGTAAAATTGATTACTTACTGTGGTCCTCTTTGAATTAATCAATAAATGTTGTCTAAAAACCAAATTGGATTTTTCGTCGGTTCATAAGAGGAGATTGTTTTTTGAGTATTAGCGTTTGCTACGGTGCTGTGTTGGATAAAGATAACGATATTAAAGTCCACATCAATTTCAGACAATTTTCTGACGGTGAAATGTAAAACAGTAGGAATCGTTTGTCAGTCGAAACACCAGAAACCCCCTCAAACCCTTTTCACAAAGCCAGATCAGCGGGCTGTAATCTGAACCGTTATAGGACAGAATGACAATAGAAACTGGTACCGCAGGGCGTGCACCTATTCTGCAAGTTATCAAACAAGTCTTCAATACCTTCTCAACAAGTCTGAGATACACGTTCCTCCACATTAACAGTGTGACTCATGTGTGTGGACATGTTACATAGAAGCTATTTAAACAAGAGTAAGAGTCTTTGGACATGCTAGCAGCTCTGCGGACATGCTAACCTGACACAATGAAAGGTATAGTGTTTACCACATATCACTCAGCGTGTGAACATACTAATATTTGCTATTTAGCGCTGAACACATAATACAGCTGAGGCTGATGGACATGTTTTCAGTCGGCAGGTCATCTGTTCACCACGAGGGTCGGCGGTTTGATCCCTATCCATAGTCTGTACGTCAAAGTGTCCTTGAGTGAGACACTGAGCCCTACGTTGCTCCCTGGGGGTTTTACAGCAGCCTTTTGCTCTTAAAACACTTAGGATGGGTTAAATGCACATGTCAAATTTCATGTTCTTTTACTGTCGCAACAAAACAAAGCGTTCGATTCTTTCCAAGAATTCCTGAAAGTTGTTGGGGCAATAAACTGCAGCTATAATTCCATCAGCCTGCAGCATGTGCTAACACTGGACTCTGTGACTATGACATGTTTTTACAACTTCCAAATGATGCAATATGCTAGCAATAAAAAGGATGTCCACTGTGCTATAATGCTGGAGTAAGCCGTCTACTTATGTATTCTGTCTGCAATCTTCCTTCAGCAATCACGCTTCTTGTTAAAATGTGTAAGAAATCACGAGCCTCCTGCTCCAAACAAGTAGGTGGCAACATTTTACCTCTATTACTGGGTCCATGCAATCTGAATTTACAGTCTTCAGTTATTAAAAAAACAACCAGCAAAATGATGAACTACTAGCATAAAGTAGTTATAAATACACAAAATTCTACCAAACTGCTGAAACTCTGAGAGGCGGACACAACAAACGCTGCTATGTTTTGACATATAGTTTACGTTAGCCTCCTCTGTGTTTGATTTTTTTTTACAATTCCTTGTCTGTGCAAACTTTTTTCATAATTAATAGGCTTCTCTTTGGACAAACTCTGTGTTTTCTTCTCCGTGACGATTGGCCATTGTTTAACTTTTCCAATGTAGAACGAGTCTGTTTAACGGAGAGGGGATGCCCTTCTCCTGTGAGATTTCTTTGAAAGTGTATATCTTAAATAATAATCCAACTTTAAAGAATAACAATTACATTTAGTTTTCTACTGAGAAATGAGTGAAATGATAAAATAAGGACCTGCTGTATATTAATCTTTAAAAAGTTGTCAAGGAAGCCTTGTGACTCCCCTTGTGACTTGGGGACCTTGGTTATGATTATTACCATTGTTGCTGTATACTACTGGTATACAAGTTATTGCTATGTATGAGGTGCGTGTAAAGCAAACAAAACCCGCCAAAGCCAACGCCTTTTTAATCGTCCTCGTGATATCAACGTCTGTTGTGTCAACCACTCACCTCGTAGGCCTTCCTGTGGTCTGGATTGGCTTCACAGTTGAGTGACTCATCGCCTGCCAGATCAATGGCAACCACTCCTCCTTGTTGATATTTCTTACACAGCTCCACCACTTCCATCGACCAGTCTGGAGAATTTTAAACACACATTATATTACTACACAATTTGGTCCTGCCAACTCACACACACAGACACACACACAGACACACACACACACACACACATGCAGATGATGTGTGGGTGAAATGTGACGACACAGTTGAAGCGTCATGCTACATCCTTCTGTATCAATCTACAGCTGTGATGAGCACAAGACAACGCTAACCAACATGCTGCTGTCTGACAGTAACCAGGACTAATTCTTAAAGGAATAGTTCAATATTTTAGGAAATGTGCTCATTTGCTTTGTCTCCCAGAATTAGATGAGAGGATCGATACCACTCCAGTCTGTACTGTAGCCTAAATATGAAGCTACCAGGAGCCACCGACTAGCTTAATTTAGCTTAGCTTAATGTTTGGATTTTGTTACCTTTGCTTAGTCAGGCAAGCTGTTTCCCCTTGTTTCCAATTTGTATGCTAAACTAAGCTAACCGTCACCTTGAAATTGCACATGTGCTGTACAGACACGAGAGTGGTATCAGTGTTCTTATCTTCTTGCTAATAAGCATAACTATTCCTTTAATTTGCTGTGTCACATATTGACTTTAAATACTGTATGGAAGCATAATCTACTTTTACAAAACCAAAACAGTTGCATACATATGTCCCAGATCATCATACAGTATTCATAATTAGAACACAGTGTGATATCAGGCTGCAGTTAGACATACACAAGTCCAACATACATTACGCAACAGCTTGTATAAGATGATGTTTTCCTTAAATAGCACCTTGTATTCTCATGTATAATGACAAAATCAGATGTCCTCCAAACGTTCAGGAAGTCTCTAACGTTAAGATGTAATCACTCTATTACTATGTACTATTACAGCTTGTTTGTGCCAGCGATGTATTGTGAAATACAGAATAACAGATATGAATTGCACTTGGCTGTTGGGCAACACAGGAAACAGCTGCATAAATGGAGCAGAGCGGATCTCACTATAGTCACTGTGGCTGCTGCTGAGACAGCAACTGCTGATGTTACAACCATTATTTTAACTGGTACAGCGTGTAGACTGTACACAGTGATTGACTAGTCCTAAAATAGCAAGTATTAGTACCTTATCCTAGTTCTCTGAGCTAGTGAAGGCAATATTATCCATCTTTGATCCCCCACTTCGGTCTAAACTGAAACATCTCCGCAATTATTAGATGAGTTCCCATGACATTTGTACAAACATTACTGGTCCCCAGAGGATGAATCCTGTAGCGGGGATCTTCACTCCGTACAGTAATCCATAATAATAATCCATATTACCGCTACTGTTACAGTTGTGTTGGCTATAAGCTTGACGCAAAATGAGTCTTCAGAGGCAGTAACTCCATTTTAACTATTGACTTTGGTCATGCCTTGACTTTTCTTCTAATGCCACCAGCTGGTTCATATTTTAGTTTTTTTGTGAAATATTTCAACAAAAATTGAAAGCACTGAAATCAAATTTAATACAGATGTTCATGTCCCTCTCAAGATAAATCCTAACGACTTTTGTTTGCCCCTCTGAATTTTTCTTTAATTTCATCATCAGGTCAAAGTTGAAATGTGTCTAATACTTTGGTTTATGAACAAATACATGACATTCTCACCAGCCTCAGCTGTACTTTGTGTTTAGTGTTCAATTTGCAAATGCCGAACATGATAAAAAGTATACCTGCTTGACATCAGCATGTTAGCATTGTCATTATTAGCATAGCACTTCTCTGTTTTTCTTGCTTTCTTTTTGTGGGGCTCATTAATTGACGAGAATAACCGAGGCTGAGCTTTGAGGAAAGACAGAAGACAGTAGAGTGAGGAACCTTGTCTCACAAGGTTGTTTGGGCAGACAGGAGTGTGAACAGTTCATTACTTGGCATGTGGCGCATGCAGCATAGAATGGACCTGGCTTTGATATTGAAGGCCCTCTCCCCCTCGCTGAGGCCCTCGTTGACCAGGTGCACCACATCGTCTGGGCTTAGGTCCCCTCTGAGTGAAGAAAATACAGAAACATGCAATGAGTTCAATATATCCCTCCCTTAAAGCAACACCAACTCCAGGTTTCTCCAAAGACTTACTCTGTCTGGTTCCATGGTATTGGATCCACTTTAGTGTTAGCCAGAAAATGCGGGCTGTATCGGACCTCAACATAAATCACTCCCTCCTTGGCTTTGTCCTCAACAAACTCATATGCGATCCTCTTGATGGCTTCTCTGTCTCCGCTGTGAGAGAACAAAAGAAAAACACAACATGAATAACATTGCCCTTTGGCTCTGATAAGCTCTTATCTCAGTGGTAGCTTACAAATAAAAGCATTAGCCACTGCTCATCCATCATCTAAACTATCCTAGCTTTCAAAATTAGCAATATAAGTATTTACTCATATAACTGATTTTATTTAGATACCTCACATCAATTTGAGGATTAAGAAGAGTAGCGGAAAACATATCTGCAAGGATGTTTTGGGGTGAGCAGGGGAGACTTTCTAATCCTAGATTTATATTTGATTTCAGTCTACCCTAAATTGTAAATGACATCTATAAAAGACAGCTGAGGGTCATAACGGTGTGTTTGGCCATAACAACCCTGTATCATTTCTCTCATCAAAATCAACTAGTAGACTCAGTTTAGAGAAAGTGAATGGACGTAAGTCTTAATAGTTATTGTTGATTGAACATTATCGCTCCACAGAGGCGTCATTTTACAAGAGAGCAGCAGGAAGCAGAACAACTGTAAAGTAAAATGTGCCATATAAAGTTACCCGTGCCAACCTTTTTTACTGAATGGTGAATTTAGAAGAAACACATCAACTGTTATTGTTTGTTGGCGCTGCAATAATTGTCAATATGAAAATTAATCAGCAACTGTTTTGATAATTGAATAAAAATTCAAGTAATTTTTCAAGCAAAACAGAAACCATTTCCCCGCTCTTTGTATCTATCTATCTATCTATCTATCTATCTATCTATCTATCTATCTATCTATCTATCTATCTATCTATCTATCTATCTATCTATCTATCTATATATAAATAAAGCTGGGAGAGCCCTCAATTATTTATGAAGTTGTCATAGTCCTTGGCCTTATGCTTGTGCTGCATGACATGATATGTTGTGACAATATTAGAAGAACCACAGGTCCATTTGCGTCATTACTTTAGACTCAGTAGCACACTTTCTGGCCCACACCACATGACGGACAACAACACAGCTTCCAGCATTGACACAGGTCTGAATGTCTGTTGTTCTCCAGCATCTTCTCCCCTCTCCCTCCCCCTCCCCCCCACCACCACATCACCACTAAGCTCATACAACAATTCTGCATGAGCTAAACTCAGCTAGCAAGTTCCCCATGCTGTTGAAGCCGCACTGCACACAAGGCTTTCAAGAGCCTGGATACAAGAGGGTCCATTCAGCACAACTGCGCGCTACAGACCGTCATTGTTGAAAGCTTTCACGGCTACTGAGCGACTGAAAGACTTAATTTGGTCTTTTCTTAACAGTTCAACTCTGCCGCTGGAGCACTGAATACAAGACTCCGGAAAGGGTTCCCAAACAACTCTATACTCTCCTCTTAGTTTAGTTGCCAAGGTGACACTTGATCTCGATATTGATGTCTTCCTGTTCTGCACGTCTGGCATTTAGAATCCCCACCCCCATAAATCACAGACCATCCCACTCACTGCGGTTGTAACACTGTGGATGCATCATAGTTGTATAACACATTTGCACATGTGTGTTAAACTGCCCGGACGTTGACCCTCATCGTAGAACATTGTGGAGGAACATTCCTGTGACAGTAATAAGGTGGACCCTGACTCTTAATCACTCAAAATATTGCTCTTTGCACTCACTTTCACCTGCTCAGCAAGAAAACGCTGCTGGTAATTATGAAACTGAGTCATTACAGGAGACATGTGAGAACTTACGCAACCACGTGCATGTACTCGGCAAACTTCCCCAGGAACTTGGTGAGGGTGGCAGGCTGTTGGAGGATAATGATCTGAGTCATCTCCTCCACGGTATTTGCTGGCAGAGGAATGCCGCGTCTCCTGGGAAGAGGAGAGGGGAGAAAAAAAATCAATTCAAGGACAGTGTTGAAAGTTAAACGTGTACGTTGTTTCGTTTGAATATTAGTATTTGAGACAAAACAGAGCTACCATTCATCCGGTGGACAAAAACACGACTCCAAACTAACTGTTGGGTTTGTACATTGGCAACTGTTTGCTAACCTGTTTCCCATATTAATATATAAGATCTGATAAGATCTGATAACAATCAACCAGTATTCCTTTTTAAACACATAAACACGTTTAAAAGGATCTCTTCATTTTGGTTATCCATGAAATGTGACCAAGATATGTTCTGAGCACATGTTGCAGTCGCTAAAACAAACCTGTGTGGTTTTTCTGTCCCCGTCTTTGGTGGATACAACTTTGTAATGTCAACAACATTTATTTTTACTTAAAGACCAATATGTTTGTGATAATTTAATATTGGCCGATACATCTGTTTGTGCGAATTATTAGCTGTGTTTTTTTTTTTTTTTTTTACTTTTCAGTACGTCAATCAAGTAAACTGGATGATGTATTTTCTTAATTCTTAACTTACTTGGCAACATCAAGAATAGTCTGCACCCTGATGGCTCCATCGAGGTGCACATGCAGCTCAACCTGTGGATGAGAAAGATACGCGATAATAAATAATGAACCAAACTAATTATCTTCAAACAGATGGATGTTGCCATATATCCAAGCCTCACTGAACACTATAGTTTAGAGGTAAAGAACTGAAGATACCCACTCGTGTTACAAAAAGCGAGCCTCTAGAAAGCACAGTGGCGGCGGTGTTGCAGCTTGACGTTTTGGCTGCAGCCCATCATGAATGCAGTATGCAGGACTGAGCAACAAGTGGTGAAAAGGCCAGCAAAGAGTCAAAGATGAAATGTTCTGGCTCTGGTTAAAGCGCTGAGAGCAGCGATTTATTCAGGCCAATGACACCGATACATCTCTGCTCCTCTTTCAACAGCTGAGGCCTAAACTTTGCTCATCAGTCAGGGTGAGGTTTAATTTAAAGAAATTCTGACAGCATACTTTTAATTTCTCTTTCTGGTTGGGAATCTGGCTGAAATTAAGGTGCGAAAGAAGCAGCTTGGAACTCTGCTTTTGATTTGACACAGCAGCAAATGTTTTCTAGATAACGCTCTTGTACTGTATACCTTCCAGGCCATACAATCTTATTTTCACTATCAACTTTTGACTATGAGTGATGGGGTCACACATGAACACACTATTTTCTCTATTATGAAAATGTTGGATCTATAAAGTTTATGACCCCAGTTAAGCTCCATTCAGGTGTTTGACGTCTTTCACCCCTGGTGATTTTTTTATTAATATTATTGATATTCTAGAAGAGGAAAGATTCTCTTGACATATAAAAAGGGGTGTGGTTGCACAAAGGCTCGGTGGAATATTTTTTCGGTCCTGAAAATATTTACCCACTTGCACAACTGGACGAGTGAAAAAAACATTAATTTGTCAAAGGACAGATAATTAATCAGCAACTATTTAGATATTTAGAATTGATGGGTCCTTTTTAAGTAAAAACTTCAACATCCTCTGTTTCCAGATCCACAAATATGAATACTTGCTGCTTTTTTCTGTTTGACATTATTGTAAATTGAATATCTTTGGGCTTTGGTTGAATACAAAACATTTGAAGACACCACCTTGGACAAGGCGAGATCATTTAATATTCAATGTGATATGTCTTCCCCAATTTTCTGCTTACGTGTGAGCCAAATAATACATTACTAAATCAAGAAAGTACCCTGTGATAATCTGTTAATAGATAATAAGCACCAACTATGGCCAAATGCTATTGAAACCTGCTTCCTTATCGCCTTGCTACTTTTATAGAACGTAACACGTTGTACAGCTGTGTCCATCTGTGTGGTGAAACAAAACAAAACAAAGAGATCTGGAGATCAAATGTTTACAACAAGAATAAATGTGTGTTACTGAAACTGCTTGAGTGTGTCTTTGGTTTACATCTATTTTCTTCCCTGAAAAGCCTGGTGTGGTGTCGTGTGCAGTGGTTCACAGCTGGTTAAACCATCTGCAAATTCTGTGGAAATTCTTCTAGTACACACAGAACTTCCTGTTGTACATTGTGGTAAATTATATCAAGCGATTATACAGATTCTCCCTTTCCACGTGTGTCAGAGAACTACGGTGGCCTTGAGGTAACGTAAAAACGTGAAAGGCCCTCTCTCAAGCTCGTGTTTGGTTTGTCCGTTCTGGTCTGTAGAAACATGACGGTGCAACATGGCAATTTCCGTGAAGAGAAGCCGCTCCCTTTGTAGATATGAAGGGCTAAGAATTGTTGTGTTAAGCTAAAGAAAACACAACAATTCTTAGTTTTAGGTCATTATACACTAATTCAAACATACTTATGAATATAATATTCAATTTCTGCCCTGAAACTCTGCCTAAATCGTACGCAGTGGTCCTTTAATATGATCTGATCTAGTTGAAGCTTATCAGAGTATAACTCTGACCCTGAACAGAAGCTCACTGAAATAAAACAGTTGATTGGTCGTTGCCAGAAAATAAATTACCAACTATTCTCTTTATCGCTAAATTTGTTTACGGACATCTTTTTTTCATTTTGGATGTTTGAAGATGTCAGATGTGGATTTTAGGACATTTGTATGGGTATTTTTCACTGTTTGCTGACAACAAATAGAGAAAATAATCAAGAGATTAATCAATGATGGACATAATCGTGGGTATCGGCACTACTAACAATCACATATCCTTACAAACAGCACTTACTACATGAGCACACACTGTAATAACCTTGTAGCTACTATGCTGTGACAATACTGTCCGCATATGGTGAACCGATGGTTGCTGCGACAGACAGCCCTACAAGTGGTATCATTTCCACAACAGCAAATTAATATTTAATGAGATTATCTCAAGCAGCCTTCACTCCAACAAGGCCTCTCCTTTTACAATATATTATCTTTCTTATCAACATGCAGCCCACTCTCGCTTTGCTGTGTAATTTCCTGTTTTACTGTCAGCAGATTAGGTACATGTTCAGTCAACTCTCTGACTCCAAAGGGCAGCAGTGTGGACATGCCAGGCCTGATGTGCCTGATGTGCATGTGAAACTATGGCTGGGAATGACAGGTCCATATTTCACCTCAAGGCTTGGTTATGTAAGTGAGCCGTCTCTGTATGAGCCAACATACAAACTACCATGAAGAAGACAGTCAAATACATGTTTGTGTTTCTATAGCAGTGAAGAGAAGGAAAAGGGAGTGCCCTTCATCCCACTATTGCGCAATTACATCGATTACAAGGCAAGCTGTTAAAAAGCAGGATCCAAGTTTCATATTAGCTTCATTTCTTTGCTCCATGGCAGGGTGAAAAATAAATGACACTGTTTTATAAAAAACATAGTATAATGTGTGTGATTTTGCTCAGTAAAAAAAAATATCTGTAAAAAGTTTTCAAAGCCAGGTTGTCACATGTCAAACTGAAAGCAGTGAAATGTTCTTTTCGTATTTTGTTCAGGGTAACACACACACACACACACACACACACACACACACACACACACACACACACACACACACACACACACACACACACACACACGGATGGCGGTAAATCATGTTTTTTGTTTGTTCTGCTGTTTCTCCCAAGTTTCCCACCACCTTTCCTGTCATTACTTAAAACTCCACTGAGCCACCGGCTGCTGACGTACCTTTGGCTTGTTGAACACCACTTGATCGGACGGGAGCTCGGCCATCGCGGTAAAGAGCCTGTGGCTGCCGGTGAGTCTGCTGGTGCACAGAGAGCTGAGGACTGGGGAGCCGAAGCCTATCGCTGCTCGTCTGGCTATTATATGCATGGCTGCAGGACACGCCTTCCTATTATCAAGAGGCAAACAGCAACCACCAAGTGCATTGGTGCTACTGTACAGCAGCCCGCAGATTGAGTTTGCACCAACACATGTAGACTGCAGAAGGATTAACGGATCTGTATGGCAGCAGCTTTGAACCCATGTGATACGAGCTTTACCGCTGGTCTAATTAATATATATATATATATATATATATATATATATATATATATATATATATATATATATATATATACCGGGTGCCACGCTTTAATTTGTGTCGGTTGCTCAAAACAACAGTCATTCTGGGTACAATTTTGGAATTGAGTCTGAGAGCAAGGATAGTTTTTCAAGAGGATGCCCATGTCCAATATAAGTAGTGATGTAACTACATTTGCTCATGAATCTATTACAATTGTAAAATGCAACAGGGTGCATTGCATTAGGACAGTGGTTCTCAACCTTTTTTCAGTGATGTACCCCTTGTGAAAAATCTTTTCAGCCAAAGACCCCCTAACCAGCACAAAATCTTTTTTGGTTTAAAAAAGAAGAAGCTGTAATACACAGCATAATCAGTGTCTGATGTAATATAGAATATATACAATTCAGTTTATGAATTTACACTATTTTATTGAATATTTATTGAATAACTATTTTTAAAGGATTTTTGAATGGATGCTAATTTTAAATATATTTTTTTACAAATATCACGGTATCCCCTGGATCGCCTTCACGTACCTCCAGTGGTACACGTACCACCATGTGAGAACCACTGCATTAGGACATCCTGGTATTGTTGGTATACTGGATTTACTATGTATTGAGCCATAATGAATATGTTTCTGGTATAGCACACTAAATAGTATGGAAGTATAGGTATCATAATGCACAGATAGATGGTTTATTAAATGTGGACATATTGTTCGGGCGACTGTGGCTCAGAGCTAGAGCAGGGTTGTCAATCAGAGGATCGGTGGCTTCGCTAGTCCATGTCGATGTGTCCTTGGGCAAGACACTTAACCCCAATGTGCTCCCGTAGGTGTGTGCATGTCAGTTAGTCTTGATGGGTAGCCCATGTTACCATCAGTTTATGAATGGGTGAATGATGACAAGTAGTGTTAAAGCCCTTTGAGTGGTCAGAAGACTAGAACATTATTAATACTAAATATGCATAACCTAATAAATTATGATATATTGATATACATTAACCATCATCCTAACATACAAGGACTGCATGGGCCCCCAAGAAAAAAACACTGTAAGAAACAACCATCATAGCCAATTGTTAACCCATTTCATTTCAAAACATTAGTAATTAATTAATGTTGTTTGAAGAAAACAATAAAAATATTTCATGTTAAATTTGCATTTTGTGTAAAACAAAAAATAGACAGAGCACATGAGGAAATCTGTGTCTATCTCCTTAAAAATGACTGACAGCCCTGTTCACCACACCTTACCTCCTGATAGCGTGTGATACTTAAAATTAGCACCCATAGAAAAACTGCTTAGGCTGTAATTGTGTGCTTTTAACTGGGAACACCCATGGTTCAAACACATTATATGAAGTTATTAGGAACAAATTGAGTGATGAAGTTATGCATAATGAGTATTTACTTTTGGTACTGTCGGTACTGTGATGCTACTTTTGCTTAGAAACAGAGAAACAGCTGCAGAGATTCCTCTCAGGAAAGTATTTGTGGGTTCTGTAGCTGCTGTAGATACTTTGAGCTACTAGTGAAATATAACATATACAAGACCCTTTATGTCAATGGTCCTTTATTTCCCTTGCTTCTTCTTTTGGCCTTTACACAAACGAGCATCAATTACCTGCCCATCAGTGTTTGAACACACAGCGGTATAGTTTTTTTCTCTCACAACATTACTAAAGATAAGAGAGATTGCAAAGAACCAGCTTTGACACAGAAATCATGTTTCTTATCGGAGGGCCTTGCTTTCACTTGTGCTTGCAGTTTTCTTCAGGGGATAAAACTGAGACTTTGGCATGATAAAGGAAAAATTGCATCACAAGTTGTGAAACTATAAATGTGCAGTAGTGTCTTCCAAGCATTCACAAGAGGGTTGTATTTTATTCAGCAGATATTGTGAAACCAAGTGTTGGGTAAATAAGAAAAATGTAACAAAGGGAAATTATTCTACATTTTGGAGGAAAATATTGTAGTCCTATTTTTTACTTCAATATGTCTTATTACTCTGCAGATTTAGATTATGAATACAACATATAAATACAATAATACATTATGATTAGTTGATTAACCCACATCCCACTAACCTATTTAACATACAAGGACTAATGACTGTAAATAACTGAAACATATTTGCAAAAATAATCCATCAAGTGCATACAAATCTTTATACAAATTTTTCAGATTTGCGCCACCTACTGGCAGCACGAAAAAGTGTGTTTTTAGTGGTAGACTACTGAGCAATTTACTTATGGACTAATTAAAAAAAGTGGCTACATATAATAGTTTTGAATTGAGCTGGAGAGACTTCAGGGGTTTGCAAAGGTAAAACATTTTGCTTGTTTCCCATGCAGTACTGGTTCAAGATATCCCTACATGAGTCTTTAAAACGGCCCAAAACTGGTTTATCCAAAGTGGAAGTTACTAGGCAGAGAGTTGTGGTCAAAATCCTCAGTGACAGTTCTGGAGTTGCTTCTCTTAAAATGAGCAACCTGGCCGTCAGACTCGTCACATGAGAGACGACGAAGACGACTTGACAGTTGGGTCAGACAATAAATTGAAGCCCCAGTCTCCAAGAGTGCTTGTTGAATCTGTCAAAGCTGTCATGCCTGAGACATGATGGACAGACTCCACACAGCAGACATTCTGGTCAAGGACAAAACTTTCACCAAACCTGTAACCCCACAACTACATGACCTCCTGAAAGAGGAAAAAGCCTGAGCTAGCCTCATGAGAGCCAAGTCTGTCTGGATTTATCTGGGGACAGCTGTTAAAAAGGCAGTCGTTGGTCCTGCCTTTGGGATAATCTTCTATTAAAAATGCCCAGCAGGTGGCACTGGAACATAATCTAACTAAATCATTGCTGTCAGTTTCTACAAACCTAAACCATGAAAACAGCTTCAATTAAGAAGTACACAAAAGTATATGGATATATTTTAGGCCACATCATTTAAATACTCCACATGGAACAAAGCTACACCATTAAGATCCAACTTGTAATGCACCTCCAATCTTCTTTCAACTGAGGCTTCAATCTTGTACATTTAATTATTATTTAACCGACTAAGAAATAAACCTTTATCTTGTTGTTGTGTATTCATCCTCTACAATCCAATTGTATATCAAAACTTGGGGGTTACAGTCTTTATTATTGTCAAATATATCCGTCCGTCCACATACGAGTATGTATGTATGAGGCCCAATTTCAGTCCCTGAACAATAAAACCCTTTTTTCTTTTCATCCTCGGTCATATAAAAACAATATCCTCTGCCTCTCCTTTGATCTACAGCACATCATTGGTTCCTCAGTAGTTTTCAAACACTGCACCGAGTTTTTGAACCTCAAGCAGCGGAAAATAGGTGTGATGGAGGAGGACTACCCTGTATGACACTAACATGATATTTACTCTCCATATTCTGTCCAGTCCAACTGACCTTTTTTCACAGCAGATGTTTTGAACTGGCAACAGGAAATGCACATTACTTCTTACATTATTACATGAAGCTCTGTTCCATTAAATGATCACAGTTTAATATCTATATAGGTCATGGTCCCCAAATGCCTCAGAAAATGTTGACAGTTAACAGAAAGCCTGTACATTTCTGTAATTATTCTGTTTTTTTAATTCTGTTTATTTTCCACATTTGATTTCTTTAGTTAATTAAACAAAGTTATTGAGCCTGTACATTGTATTTCTTGACATGAAAAAAATATGCTTGAGAAATTCAATTCATTTTTCAATGGTAAATCCCCTATGTTTGTATAAAGTACTTAACTAATACATAATAGATACAAAGGACAGCCCTCTCGTTATGAATTATTATTCACACCTGTGCTTTTAGGCCATGATATCAAGGTGTCCAATTCATTTAGATATTGTGTAATAAAACCAGATGCATAGACTTGTACAACACAACTTTATATGCAAATGGTGCTTGGGCTCATTATCAGCGTGCAAACATAGGCTAGGATCTGAAATTTCAGGGGTAATAATAAAGCAAATAGTAAACACTGGGTCTTCTTAGTCAGTGAGGAACAGTGGTCACAGTGCAGTTCGGTCCTCACGTTACGCTATATGCATACTTGGCCACCAGAGGTCGCTTTGACTTTATAGAAAAAGCCTTTGTTCAGTGCATCCAGAAAAAACAAAATCAATATCTACAAATTGATACCTGGCCTGGCTTCCAGACGGTTAATCAAATTACAAAAAAACATACCAGACTGAGGAATTTAATTCCAGCATCCGACATAAAGAGATCTGTACCAGACAGGCTTCATAGTCAACCAACCGTAACACATCCATGTCTTACAGCTGATTTACTCGTATAAAAGAACTCATTTGACATTATGGCACATTTAAAACCTTCCTCTTGTGTTAGGGTCGGCACCGACCCGTTTTAGGTTTTAAATGCATAAAAGAACCACATTGAATGTGTTTATTGCATCAAGGCTTTTTGACTTTGTCAGGAACCTCTATTTCAACAAAATAAAACAAAAACATTTTTTTTCACTAAATTAAAACCGACCCAGTTATAAAAATAAGATTTGCCTGATTGGTTGTTGTTGTTTTTTGACCTTGCAAATCTATATTTTGTGTTATGACTTGTTCTGCTTTTCATTTAGTGTTTGTATTAAAAGTTATATTGCTGAAAAAATGACTTTTTAGCCTTTTTCTTGAAGTAAATATACATGGGTCGAAATTGACCCGTAACACCATAGATGTTACTATAGTTAATAATATTAAAATGAAAAAATAAATAAAACAAATGTATTTAAGAGATGTGTTCTAATACCTCTCAGTAATAGTCAGGTAACACAACAACCTTGTATTTATTTATAAGATTCTCTTGAGGTTCATTTGACCATTTCTTTAATTGAAATCGAGGGGTATGCTGACAAAGAAAATGCCCAGATGCCCACACCAAAAATATTAAAACATACAACAATATTTTCATGGATAAGGAAGCCTAACAAGGTAACCAAGAGATGAGAAACATATTGGATGATAGATAAGTTTTCAGTGTATTTTACAGCTGATTTAAGACATGGGTCAAAACCTTGCCATTAACATAAGAGATGGTAACAGAAAGCTAACACAAGAGGAAGGTTAAGAATAATATATATATATATATATATATATATATATATATATATATACATAGTTTATCAAATTACTGGATTATAATTAGTGATACATACATGTATTCATCACTTTAATGTTGCAGCTTGTAAAGGTGGACCTTATTGTATTTACTTATACAACTGGATATGTCTATAAAGTTCCCTGGATCAATGATGTCTTACATCATGGATAAAGTCCACATCTGTAAATCCAAGGAACCATTAGAGCTCCCATTACACCTTACCACACATTAGTACAAATAATTCCATAATTCATGGACTCTGGAGTTGCAATAATTCACCTGAGTAAGATATGAACAACTCGGACGGTGATGCTCCCCCTGGTTCCCAGAGAGCAGATTAAACAAATCAATCAAACATAAGGTGAATTCTTACAAAATGAGTTGAAACGTTCCTCTAACATTCTCTAGCTAGTACGTCATGCTTTTACTTTCAGAAGAACCCCATCATATGTGTCCACATCTTAAAACTATGTTTCCACTAATGTATCTGTAATAACTTTATCTTCATTCAATTCTCCAGCGGGGACATAATAGCATTATAAAAAGCCCTGAGTCGGCTTTGTGTTTCAGATGTCTCCCGCTGTCAGCAGAATAAATCTCTCCTCGACCTGAACCTAGCGCACAATCTCAGCTCAAAAATATTGACACTGTGTACCATGCTAGGAAGTGGTTGCCTTCATGAATTGAATCCTTGTTCCTTTTTTATTTGTTCTTATTTATTTTTAGTAACTGAAGCTAGAAATGGATGTGTTGTTGGTTTAGGTGTGTCAACGAATGCAGGAGGCTATTTCCATGCTGTGTTGCTTCAATCATCCCTCCACAAACACCTCCTGAACCCGGGCACAAACAAAAAAAGGTTTACATAATTGAGAGAATGGTGAGACAGCAATAATGCAAGTCCAGTTTTTTGTATTGCCCAATTTAACAACCGAGCGACATCAATGGAGGAATAACAAGACGGAAAATCCCTTAATGTCTGTGAGGCTGTGCTAAAAAAAAAGGCTAAGTGGCAATGTTAATCTGACAATTTTAAATGAATATGCTACCCACAAGGAAACTACAAAGAAGGAAGGGTTATTACACAAGTTATTTTGAACAGAACAAATAACAGAAATGTTTGTTGTTTTGTTCACCTAGAATTAAATCTACTTGCATCAGAGTCCAAAAGGGGTCATCTGCAACAATCAGCAACTGTAAGAAAAAAAAAGAGTTGCCAGAGGTTCAAATGCATATGAATACCTTAGACAAGGTATCGGCTCTACAACATTCTCACAGGAAGGACTGGGTCATTTTGCACTGTATGCACCACAATGTAACACTCCAGTCCGTCTTAACATTAGCAAAGGTAGACAGCCTAGGTGTTGATTCAGTTAGCTGTCTTTGGGTGAAAATTAGCGAAACAAAAACCTCCTTTTACCACGTGGAGAGAAGAATCTGCCCGTCCCATTTTACCGGGCAATAACACGTTGTGTGGAATCCATACCGTTTGGTCCAGGCATCCAGTACACAACGCTGGATCTGATGGTGGCAACGCTGCAGTGATTTCCATCCGATGCCATCCGTAAGGTAACTTCTCTTCAGTAAAAACCTACTTGACAAACCATACTGTATATGTTCTACTCCTTTTCCATTTCCATGTCTGTGGGCCTTTGTCAAATCTGTGATTGTGGCCTCTGCAGAAGGAGGCATTCAGGTGGTAGTCATGGTATGTGGAAATCAGTCATGTGTATCAACAATCTCAATTAACTCCTCCAGTCATACAAGTAATGTTCATTTACTGGCGACACTATAGCTATTCATTTTAAGCTACCAGAAAATATATAGCTAACGTTTTCATTGCGATAGCCGTCTCTGGATTCCAGAAGAGAAAAGCTACATTTCTTAGCCTGGTTAAGGGGTTGCCACTTCCAAATACATTCTAAATATACAAGCTATCTGAGGAAATATCAAATATCTCAATATATCAAAAGGTTAACTTGGCAACATGGATACTTTTGCCATCCTGTCCTAATAACCTCAAAGTCTGCCAAAATGAAATTTCTTCCACTGGGCACGGTTGTGTGTTCACCCGCTACAATGATATAATGCCTCTTCCTGCTTATTTAGTTTCCTTGGTTTACCATGTTCGCCATCTAAGTTAACATGCTAAAGTTTGCTAAAAGTAAAGATGAAGCTATTGGAAATATCGTTAGTTTTGCAGGTATTGGACAAATCAAAATGCTTATTAACCCTGATGATGACAAAAAGTTAATCAGCGACCAAAGTTATTAAAATCCATCCTGAGGGGGACATAACAGTTAGTGGCAATCCATCCAACCAATGTACAGACAGTTCACCTAAAACAACAAATGTCAACCTCATGGTGGGGCTGCAGGAAAAGTTAACCATAAGGATTCATCCTCTTGGAACCATGAATGTTAGTGTAAAAGGTTGTGCCGATCCATTGATTGATCCACTGATATTGCCATCCCGATAGAAATCGCAGATGAGGAAGAGATTTAAAGAGATCGATTATTAGGTATATTAACACAACAATCTTTTTCATCACTACAATTCTGGTACAAGGTCTGACATGTGCAGCTGCCATGATGAGTAGATGTGAATAAGCGTGGACACGGCAGTGACCACAACCCCGCATGTACGTCAGGTGTGACCTTTGCTCAGGACGATATCCTTATCGTCGGCTCCGGGTGTTCCTCTGGCAACACGGTGGGATTTTCACACATCGAACCGAAATGTCTGGAATTCTAGGTGTCATTTTAGAAAAAACCTTGGCTGCGACTTGAGTTATTCATGTTGGGGAGCCCTAGCTAGGAGTGCGTGTGTGTGCGTGTGTGTGTGCGTGCGTGCGTGCGTGTGTGTGTGTGTGTCTTCTACTGCTGCTTACATCTTCATCTGGCAGTTATATGTACAAAAGACTTACACAATCAAATATTGAGAAAACTCTCTTTCTCTGGTACAGTAAGTTTAGATTTTGTGGTTTTCGATTCTGTTCTAAGACGTTTTTAGACTTGGTGTGTGGAATTTTGGTAATTGCCATATTTAGTCTCTGGCTGAGTGGCTGTGCTGAATTAAATCATGTCTCTGTTTGTTCTTTTGGATATATTTGGATCACTCAGTCAGGACAATTTACTGTAAGTTGTGTATTACATCACATAACAGCTGTGCACCTGTTGTATTTCCTCTGCATTTTCACAAGAGCGATGTCAGAGGAAATGCCTGGCCTTCTTAGTGGTGAAAGTCATTTTTGCTGCTGATCATTTTGTTTTGTGAATAATAGGAACATTTTCCATCTGCTCAAATGTTCATCCTTTCCTCTTGTTTTTTTCCCCTCCCTATTAAAACGGATATGATCAAGTTGTTTTAAGCTGCACTTAATCCACTTGTTAGGCTACTGCCTAGATTCATACAATACAAATATCTAGTGGTCATTTAACAAATGAGAAACCTTTTAGCTTCTCATAGTGCTGACATAGTGCAGTTTGAGCGTTTATTGTGTTTTGAATGGATTAGAACTGCTCGGTCTGTGACCTCTCCAGGGTGTGGTAGTGAGCCAGTGATGCCCGTCATCACATTCCCTTTCCAAAGTCCTTACTGGAATAATGAGTCAGTATAACTCAATACATCAACATCAGGACCAGACTACAACTTGCATGTTTCTGACTCAAGTCTGCAAAGCTGGACCACTTGCATACTTTTTGAATGTTGTGACTATTCCAGTAGTCACAGCTAATCTTTCCCCTTCACTGAAATGATACCTGCAGATCTGGCACCCGCCAGCCTATCTGCCTGGAAAACCTTCAGCACCACATGATGTCAAAACCTCAAACACCAATTGCTAAGTGCACTTGGAGCTGCTCATGCATGTTATGCGTGTGTCCTGGGAAAAGATTCAAATATTATTTGTGGCTGCTACAGCCCACAGCCTGTTTATTCTGAGTCATGCTCAAATCAGGCTGAGCATGGCATCACCCAAACCCACAAACTGGCAAACTTGAATATTGTCTGGCTTTGCTGAAGTCATAAATGTTAGGGGTACAAAAAGGGACTTTTCAAGACTGGAGGCCTTTTGTTCAATCAAATCAGGAATTAGATCAAATTAGAAACTTATCGAGTATGTCATCTTTTAGCTGTTCAGCCATGTGAATGCAAGACTAAAACTGTGGTCGGGCTGAAGGCAAAAGCAATTTTTCATCTTGCGTCATTCACTAAAATTTGTCCTGGACCTTTTATATTTATTTGTCGGCAAAATGTATGAACTGTGCAGTAGCAGTAAGCTAGTAAACTAACTGTGTTTAGTTTCCACTCAGCCTCTCACTGAAGTCGACTTAGGTTTTTCTATCAACTTTGTTGCATTTCTGCCACCCTTAAATTTGCCTTCTGTCTGAATGCTCCAAAATGTCCGACCTCCTTCTAGAAAAATGACAATGGAACGCCACTCAAAGTCCGAGTTCCGAAATGTAAACTCAGGCCAAATCCATCTACCCCAACTTCATAAAGAAGCAATTGTCCGTTCTCACACAACAATGGCAGCATCAATAGAAGTGCAGCATCAATAGAAGTGCAACGTTCATCACAGTATATTTGCCTATGTTTGATTAAAATGACATGTACTATCTCAGTTAAACACTTTCTCCATGTAAATTGATGTAAAAATATGTTGCCGTAATTTCGCCGTAAAATGCCGCCTGTTACCTCAAGTGTGATTTTTTTCATCCTCTGTTTTCATATGCAAGGAGGCTGCACTGCTGAGAGTTCAATTGTGTGTACACAGTAAGCCATGTTTTTATGCCTCTGCGCCAGAGTGCCTGGAAGGAATTTCTTCAAATTTGGCGTAAAACGTCCACCAAGACTCAAGGATTCAAGGAAACTGACTAGACTTTGGTGTTCAAAGGTCACTGTGATGAAGACATTTTGGACAGACATGATGCATATCCGCCCAATAGTTGTTGAGATATTTCAGTTTGACAGACATTAGATATTCAATCAGCAATTGTTACTGCCTGACCTCACTGTGAAACCAATCTTTACAAATTGTCTATCGACAAAACAGAACTGCAAGATTTCACATCTGTAAATGTGATTTCAGCCGTGCATACCTGCAGCAGAGTGTCACTGTACAACAGTCTGAGTCCAGGCTGCTTTTTGTTCTGCTTCCACTTTGAGGTATTTTTAAGTTGTTGGCCAACTGCTTTGAATATGCGTTCAACATTTTTGTTGCACATTGATAGATTTGGTGGAGTGATTTTCCTTTTCGATCAATGCATTCTTTCCTAACATTTACAGGACAGATAATATTTTCATTCCTCTGCCCCACCGTTTTTGCATTTGCGAATCAACAAGGAATCCAATGGGCTTTTCCTACATACCATCACATACCAAAACAATATTCGCCCAAACTGAATGAGGGTCATTGTGCAGGATTCTGGGGGTTTCTTCAAACGTGTCTACTCTCAGTGAGAGTGATACTTTACTGTCTGGGAGCTATCCAACATCTGTGTGCTCTGGAAAAATGTGTCAGGCCTTCTCCTGCCTCTCTTGGTTTGAATTGGCGGATACTGTATGATTTCACTATGACTGAGTCTGGCTGTAGTTGTTATGTTATGACTTGGCTACATCTTTTTCCCACAGCATTTGTTCATAAATCAAGCATCCTGAAGCTACACTAACAATCTATTCTTATCGTGTGTCCTTCCAAGTGTACGCAGGATCATTGAAGAGCTTGCATTCAGAATCTTAAGCACATGATAGAGAGGTTTTTCCAAAGTCTCAGTCTCAGTCTGAGTTTGAGATCTTCCGCCAAACTCGTGTATGTTCTAGTGGAACCATTACAGTGCAATCCTTCCAGCCTCTGTCATTCTTGGAGAGCATGGAAAACACAGGGAGAGGTGGCCAGGACAGCATAGTTTTCAGAGAAGGCTGAGGCCTTGCAGTACATCTCCACTGGCTGGCCACCTGGAGCCCACCTGCTCAGACACACACACTTTCCTCTTTTCTATCTTTCTGTCTGTCACCTTCTATTTATAACTCATCGCTGGATGTCTTCGCTGCCCACCCAGCTCCGTGAGAAATGGCTGTTGTTGAAATGCAGGAATCCAGTGTTACTTTTGACCACATCCCTTAACCATGAATGGCTTACATTCTGTTTCCGTGACTGCAGTCTTTTTGCTATAGTGTTTAGATCCATGCATTCTGTGGCAATGACAGCATCTTTGTAATATGCTGTAAACGTAGCTGTGCTGTCAAATGAGTATTTCTGTAATGTCAATTCAGTTTGAAGTTTTTTTGCCACACTGGCAGCTCTAGGGACGGCAATGTCGGTCTGTCGGACGCTCCACCACTCTCGGACTGAAATATATCAATAATTATTTCATTGATTTCCACGACATTTGGGACAAGCATTCATAGTGCCAAGAGGATGAATATGTACAACTTTGGCGTCCCTTTGCCAGCGGGTTAAAAAATGCCTCTGCAGTAACTACTCTGCAGTAATAAAGCAGCTCAGCTGTGCTCTTTCTGATACAATATGTGTCCCTGTGGCCTCTGAGTCCTGCTTGCTTCCAGGCTCCTATTTGAACTGTCTTCAAAGCTTCTCTCACAACAGAAGAGATTGCAAAGATTCAAGCTCATGCCTCAGATATGCTGCCCGTACGCCATGGAAACCAGAGGGAGGAGTAGGATTTAATTTCTTTTAAGTCTGGCTGAAGTTACACATAAAGGTTTCAGAAGTATTTTAGGTTTTCGGGGATGAAAATGAAATTGTGGCAATATCTGCTCTATGTCTGTCTTTTCAAAAGATCATCTACTACATCTGACTAACCATCCAGTGAAATGGCAGCCTGTAAAAACATCAGCAAGATGAAAATCTCGTGGACTTAAATCGGAATCGTCACCACAAAAGCTCCGGAGGCTGTTTGACTTGTAGACAACTGGGCTAATGTATTTTTCTCCCCTCAGCTCGTGTTAAGCTGTGTAAACTTAGAACGCCACAAGACTGGAAAGAGAGGGAGGAGAGGAAAAAGAAGGGAAAGACTTGGGGGTGGAGGTGTGTGCGTGTGTGTGTGTGTGTATGTGTGTGTGTGTGTGTGTGTGTGTGTGTGTGTGTGTGTGTGTGTGTGTGTGTCTGGAAGTGAAAATGGGCAGCAGGGAGGAGGAATGTGAAACATTTCTTATGCTGGTCCAGTGGCTGTTTACACGGTAGTCCGCCTGTGACATCAGAGTCCAGACTTTATAAATGTCAGCAGGCGCAAGAATGAGCAGTTAGCAAACAGCGTCACACAGGTTATTGAGACAGAGTGAGCTCCATCAGCAACACAAGCCCCCATGGACCGACTGCTGCGTGCCTGTGCCATAGCCTTGGCTGTGCTGCTGTGTGTGGCTACACAGGTGAGGCATGTTCCTGCTTACTTACAGTAGTTTTTTTTTCTGAATGAGATTAGTATGTGGTATGTGTGATAGTGGAGGTTTAAATAACAATGCTGATTTCCTAGGATTTTTCTTTTATGGCTCCAATATTGGAACAAGATTGATTTATTGTTGATATCACAGAGTCTCATTTATCAACAAATTATAGTTTTGATTTGTTTAGTGAGTGGATGAACATCTGCTTGTCTACCCTGATTTGAAATGAAGAAGAGTACTGTAATCGTGTTTGGACAAAAATAAGATCACAGCTGTAACTAACAATTTAAACTTTTTAACTGTTACATTTAATTTTGTATCGGCTATTTGCATGATGTAATTGATTTGTTGTTTGGTAAAATGCTATAAAATAGTGAAAAATGGCCATAACTATCAGGAAGTTGCTTGTTTTGTTCGACTAACAGTCCAAAACCCAAAGATATTCAGTTTATGGTCACATGAGACAAAGAAAAGACGCCAATCCAATCAAGACTTTCTGGCATTAAGAGGGATAAATTAACTATTACATTTTCTGTAGTTAATTGACTAATCATTTTAGCCAATTAACTAATATGAGCAAATTACCTCAACAGATTGTCTCCATATTTAAGGATTTTGCTCCACATTATCATTTTGCTTTCTGGTTTAAAGCTGATAAACAGTAGAGAAATAATGTTTAATAGCCTTGTATAATTACAATACAGAAGCATTATCTTGTTGAGCAGTAAGCAAAAACAACAAGCATTTCTATACATCAGTCATAAAGCGATGAAGAGATTCTTCTGCTCTGGTTAAGTAAGAATTGGGTCGTCCAGATCTACCCCGTATTTTAGCTCCACCAGTTAAATGTAATTGGAAACAGTTATTTGGCCTGAATGTGTTGTTGGAAACCAGTGTGCAGTTTCTGAGAATACCAATAACATGTTCTTTACTCTGAAAATGTAGTCATGAGGATAATAACTGAGATCATGATTATGATAATTGTGGTGGCGATGATGGTAAAGATGGTGCGAGGACAACAATGATGTGTCATCCGCTAACCTGTTCCCACCTGTGACGTCCCTGCAGGTGTTGTGCCGGCTGTGTGACACTCCCTGCCTTTGCCCCAGTCCTGTCCCCGAGTGCCCCACAGGAGTCCCACTGGTGCCGGATGGCTGCCGGTGCTGCCAGGTGTGTGCCCGGCAGCGAGGCGAGCCCTGCACTGAGATGTTTCCCTGCGACGGCCAGAGAGGTCTGCAGTGCGACTACAGCGCCAGCTTCCACGGAGACCCTGGGGAGTGTGTCAGTGAGTGCCTCTTCTAACAAGCAAACAACCAGGCTCATGGCTGTGTGGGTAGAAGGGAGTGGAGGACGCACAGAGAGGAGGTGATACAACCTCAGTCAGTTCGCATGAGCGGTACAAACAGACAGTTAATGTTTAAAGTCTGCTCAGCAGAGCGTAACAGCCTGCCAGCTGCTCTGCCAGAACCCTAAAACATTTTAACTTCTATTTACTGTGTCTGCACATTTCCTCTAATGACTGTCCTTTGAGGGGCATGATAGTTTAATATTGCAGAGACAACACTCATGGATTGAAAAACAAATCCTCGGTTACTCAGTAGAGAGGCCTGGTTTCCCCTGAAACTACGTAACCCTTATTGGCACGGACAGCACCTCCTGTGCCCTCATGTGTAACCGCTCTCTTTCATTTCTCCCTGCCGTGTCACTTAATCTAATCCTTTCACTTCCTGATTATGTTTCCCACATCCATTCCAAGTTGCAGGTGCGTTTGAGAAAGTCAAGACGCCGTCTGCGCTGTGTGTTTCTTGCAGGTCAGGAGGATCTGCGCTGTGAAGTCAACGGCATCACATTCAATGAGGGCGAGTCGTTTCAGCCCTCCTGTGACACCTACTGCCACTGCAGAGGTGGAGGGCTCAGCTGCGTGCCTGCTTGTCCTCTGAATGTCCGTCTTCCCACTCCAGACTGTCCCAACCCACAACATATCCGGCTACCGGGAAAATGCTGCAAGGAATGGGTGTGTGAAAACCTAGAAAACACAGTCATTCAGGATGCCATCACAGGTAAACTCGACATATGGATGGATGAGTTAAGATGGTAAAATAAACCCTTAAAGGAGAAACGCATTAAACCTCATCCAATGCAGGCCTTTATTTATGTTTTAAAGTAGTCTTACTAGCTAGATGCAGCAGTTAAATACAGTATAATCTTCATAGTAAACTCGAAAGGAAAAGTGGGCCTTTTTTAGGAAACAGCTTATTTGCTCTCTTCTTATCGAGAGTTATAAGAGATGATGGATACAGTCTGTATGATAAATATGAAACTATACATCCAGCAGCAG
Organism: Myoxocephalus aenaeus; assembly: GCA_038501785.1. Classification (NCBI taxonomy): domain Eukaryota; kingdom Metazoa; phylum Chordata; class Actinopteri; order Perciformes; family Cottidae; genus Myoxocephalus; species Myoxocephalus aenaeus. Next base: position 6,854,624 of record JBAMJR010000039.1, on the reverse strand, counting down.
CTTAGCTTAGCATAACGACTAGAAACAGTGGGAAACAGCTTGTCTGGCTCTGTACAAAGCAAAAACAATTCAAAATCTGCCACCACTAAAGCTCACAAATGAACATCTTATAACATGAGATATCTTATATTTAAACAACAATTCATGTTTGTTTACCTTTAGAAGCAACCAGACTAGCTGTTTTCCCCTGTTTACAGGTCTTTAATAAGCTAAGCTAACTGTTTCCTGGCTCTAGCTTCATATTTAATGAGCTGACAGAAGAGTTGTGTCGGTCTTCTCATTGAAGAAAGCAAAAAAAGTGCATTTCCCAAAATGTCAAACCATTCCTTATAATTATGTCCTGACTTCAGATCTAGGTATTTACAGCATATTTTTCCAGTTTTAGATGTGTCTGTGCATATACTATAATTGGTTTTCTCGGCTACAAACGTTGCTCATTGATGATCAGTCCACATGGCAACGTAATCCTTCCCTCATTTATATGAGGTTTGTCACTGGTGGTAATGTCTGGAAGTTTTTACTAGAGCATTTTTGTATTAAACTGGGGTGTGTCTGGCCAAAGGAAAACTCCCAAAGTCCAAATATAACCCACATTTTGTTGGAAAAGTAAAAAAATAAAAATAATTCACAGACACCAAGTTTTCGAGTTTCATAACAACAACTGCAGCTGTGTAACAATAAAACATATGAAGCCCTGCAAAGACAATTACTCCATTAAAAGGGGAGTTTGTGAAGAGTTGGTTTTAGGCAAATAAAGCCACTCCAAAAACATCTGGAATTCAAAACATTGTCTGAGTCAAACAACCCATGAGAGCAGTAATAGAACATTTTGTTCTTGGATGCAAAACCTGCGATGTCATTCCTGCAGATCAGCTGATTATTATGACTTTATCCATGTTTGTTTTGGGAGGAACAAAAATTTGCTTGGGATTTGTATGTTCACTAAAATCAAAAGCATTGGCTTAGTTTTAAATTGGACATTTTTTGTAAGCAGAAAAACAATCCGAAGAGACGTTAAAGTTAGTGGAAGTGAGTCATCATCAGCTTCTAGTTTAGTGTACAGAGGTTCTCACACTGTGATGTGAACCAAATTTGCTTCTCACACCCGTGATTGTTTTTATTTGTTTTGTTTAGCCATGAGACCCGGCAGGTTGTGGCCAGCTCTCCCGATGGATCACCCTCTAAGTAAACTGGTCCCACCTGCCTCCACCTGTACAGAGCAGAGCACCAAGTGGAGCGCCTGTTCCCAGAGCTGTGGGGCCGGGGTTTCCACACGCGTCTCTAACCAGAACCCGGCCTGCAAGCTGCAAATGGAAACTCGACTTTGTAAAGTGCGGCCTTGCCATAATGCTCGGCACGTCTCAAGGGAACCCATGGTGAGAGTCTGTTTTTTTCTACTGGCATCGTCCTCGATAAAGAAATGCTTAGTCGACTAACACTAGTATGATTTTATCGATTACCCACTAAAACCGAATTTCTCCACAAAGAATCATGCAAAAGCACCACTTCAAAGCATAAAGTAGAACTAATTAACTGAAGACATCTTCCGATTAGTCGACTAATTGACTAAGAGGGTGCAGCTTCACATATCCCATTAGGTTCCCCTGATGGCTTTAAATGGTCAACCCACCCAAATCCCAACTTGTTTTGGGGTTTTATGTGCTGGATTTGGAGACTATCTCGGAAAAATGTATGTTCAATTTCTCGGAAAACTAATATTTGTTTTCTGAGAAACAAATATTTAAAAACTGGAGCAATTGTCTGTATGGATAGATACAACAGGGGATAATGGAAAATACATATTTTTTTATTTTTTATTTTCCGACACAGAGCTGGCATGCATGACCAAATACAAAATGAAAGGTGAGAGGTAGGTGTTGTAAGTTTTCGTGTGTGTGTGTGTGTGTGTGTGTGTTGTTTTCCTAGTGGGGACGACAGGGGCGGTGCAAGGCCAGCTACACGTCACCGGGGCCCATTCGGCTAGTTCACCAAGGCTGCTACAGCACCCGTGCCTACCGGCTCCGGTACTGCGGACAGTGCGCCCACTCCCGCTGCTGCACGCCTTATCAGACCACCACGGCTGAGGTGACCTTCCGCTGCACCACTGGCCGACTGCTACAGAGACCTGTGATGATGATCCACTCTTGTGTTTGTCACAACAACTGCCCCTACTCACCTTACAGTAACCCTGCTCTGTGGGGATACAGGCCCTGATCGGCCTGGAAAAGAGCCGATTCATTGAGACTTCACTGACCGATTCATATCACCAGGCGGATCCATAAAGACATCCTCTAATTAATGGACCTTGAAAGTAGATAACAACTTTGATTTGGTTGGGATGAACGTTGGACTTCACACATGTACAATCTAAATCTGCACTTATTCACAGTACTTTTCACACCTACACCTTGGTAACCCATTATACTGATGGTTTTATTAATTGAACGGAAGAAAGCAAACTTAATTTACAGTGTATAGCATATTTTTAACACTTTTAAGTTACAAAGTGCTTGACAGGAAGAAGAAAAGAGACAATGAAGACTATATGTAAAACAACCAGAAACAAGTTTATAACCCACAATTGTTTTATAGAATTAAGGAAACAAGTGGGTTTTTAAAGAAAGATATGCACTGATTTGCCTTCTCTGAGACTGTTCCACCTGGGGGTCAGAGGGCACAATAACTCCTTTAATTTCAGAGGTGCCTGATCATGTAATGCCAAAGTAAAATTCTAAAATCAATCCTGTAACAGCGAGCCAAGAGAAACAAAAGCTGGTGTCGTTTGTGATTTATATTCAAATGTTGTGATGATTTTTAGTCAAGATAGGGAAAATGTGTTGCTTAAGATGAAAGCCTGGTTGGCTTTTTCCAGATATTTAGTTCTAGATATGTAAAGTTCTTTAGTTTTAAAAAACAGGACTGAACAAGTCTTATTGAGGTCCCCATTTAGAAGTAATCTCAAGATGTGTTTTACACTGGGTGAAATCTTTTCAGTAAGTGGACCGATTAATTCCTCATCACTGTATCTGGGCCAAGAAACATCATTTCTCGTATTTCAAATACAGGTGTTTTTCCATCTAAAATACCTAAACTATGACCAAGGACAGCACTTTGTCTTTTAGAGCAAATTTCATTTAATGGAAATTTATGCCACAGATTGACTCCAGCCTTCGTGTTGACAGATATTGTTTTTGACGTGAGCAATGCAACTTTTAACCTGTACAGTTTTTGTGTGTTTGTAGTCTCATGACATTGCACTTATTTCTTCATTTTCGTTTTGTTGTAAATAATTCTGGACAGATCTCTCCTATGTATAGTGAAATTTGTCTCAATATTTTACATATGTCTTGCGTTTCTACTTTCAATGAGTTTGTATTTTTATTTGTATTTTAATATTCACCGATTGATATAGTTGTGTTATACATGCTGTAGTTTTCCCAACGTTTCACTTCATCATTCATCAATAATTATTGTGCAGTTGCACTTCTGCCTTTTGCTGATAAGCGATCACATTTGCACACAGTAATACACAGCACCACAGAAGTCATTTTTGGTATTTCATATAAAATAATATAATGACAAATGTTACTATTAATGGCTTGTTGTTGATGTATTCTTTACAGTTCTGCACATAAGTGTGCAGTGTACCTCAGTCAGAGCAGATTACATCCTGACATCTAGTGGACAAAATAATCTACTGCTGATGACAGTGCGACAGCTTAATTTTTGATGATTTTTAAAGGATTTTATGATGAGGATATTATAGTATAATTATATTTAAAAGTCCCTCTAATATCTTTGATAATATGTTTTATCAGAAGATACCATCAGCTCATTGTTAAGCAGCTGCAACAGAAAGTATGTTATTACAGGATGCAGACAGCATCAGTTTCTAACCACACCAGTTACCTTCTTTAGGAACGCTCACCAAAATAGGTTACCCACCAGCAAATTACTCATTGTGTGTAAGCATTGTATTTCTGTAAAGACATCTTCTTTATGTAGAAAGATGATCTGAATATTGAGAAGCTATAGCTATACGTTGTGGCTACATGTCACAGAAGTAGCTTATAATAGGCCTCCAATAAATATTTAAAACTCTAATGTTAGAAATAGTACTAGAAGCATAGCTCACTAGAGCGGGACGTTCAGTTTCCATTTCTCATACGGTTTCATTAAGGGCATCAGAAAAAGAAAGAACATCTCCACGTGAGGCCACACACGCACATTTAAACCTGTAATTGTAGTCTAAGTTCTTACTTGGGCTCAGCATGGACTCACTTGTGATAACCGACATTTTATATTTTCAGTTAGAAAATAATCTGACAAACCAACCAACTCCACCCATGTTATTTCCGGAATACTGACAGGTGCAGAAACCTGAATGTGGTATTTAAGAGGCTGTGGCACAAAAGAGGAAGTCATCTCTGAACCACTACAGGAATTCCATTTATATCTATTCTATCTAACACTTCACGAGGACAGGAACTGTACTAACTGCTGTCTAGAGAAGACAATGAATGACACATTTTGTCATTGAATCAGCTTTAACTTTACCGGCCGATTTCTGCCTCTTGTATACATCTTAGTCTTCATCATTGGTCTGGTAGCTAATGGATGGGGATTGAAGTCTCTGCTGCAGAACTGGAAGAAACATTGTAATCTCAAATGTGCAGTTGAGACGGCAGTGTTTAAAGCAGGAAGTTTTTAGAGAACAAAAACTAGGTCACGGCTTCATTTACTTCTTTTAAGCCAGACAATCCACAGAAGAAAAGATCTGTTCTAACTTCTCTCCAGAAGACAGAATGAATACATCTTCCTGTACTCGTGTCAGCTTCAACTTCGCACACAGATTTCTGCCTCCTGTATACATCTTAGTCTTCATCATTGGTCTGGTCGCTAATGGATGGGGATTGAAGTCTCTGCTGCAGAACTGGAAGAAACTGGGTAACGTCAATGTTTTTGTTCTCAACCTTGGACTTACAGATATTCTGTATCTGCTCACCCTCCCATTTTTGGTGGTGTATTACTTCATGGGGAGTAAATGGATCTTTGGCGATGCATTCTGCAAGATAACAAGATTCTGCTTCAACCTGAATTTATATGGCAGCATTGGGTTCCTTACCTGTATCAGTGTGTACAGGTACCTGGCTATTGTCCATCCAATGAGAGTGAAGGGAAGAATAACTGTCACCCACTCTGTGTGGATCTCAGTCATGGTTTGGCTGTTGGTGAGCGTTCAAAGTCTTCCAGACATGTTCTACAGCAGAACCTTTAGAAACAAGCCGGGGAAATGTTATGATACCACCGACAAGAACAATGTTGAGGATTACCTGAAATACAGCCTTGGATGGACCCTCACTGGGTTTTGTATCCCATTCCTCATCACACTGGGCTGCTATGGACACGTGATTGTTTTTCTCTGCTGCACAAAAAACACTGAAAAGGTACTGAAACGGAGATGCTTGAAGTTGTTGTGCATCTTGATTCTTCTCTTCTCTGTTTGTTACGCCCCCCATCATGTATTCAAGAACCTCAACCTCTGGTCAAGAGTTCTGTCCAAACAGAAGATATGCAGTCAGTGGTTCAATGGAGTCTACATTGCTCATCAGTAAAGTCGTGGCCTTGTGTGTCTGAACAGTGCTCTCAACCCTCTGGTTTACCTCCATGGAAATGAAGATATTCCTGCTCAGCTCAGACGACGACTCCAGCGAGCTCGTCAGATATTCAGCCATCTGTTTAAATTCTAGTGTACCAATTAAGCTCGAGACCAACGTGTTTAACATGTTGAACAATATACCGGATATCAGATTGTCACATCTACGGTGTATTCAGTTAATATTAGTGGTATGCAGTTTAGAAGGAAGAATTTCTCATTTTAATTAGTGTTGTATTATTACTAATATATATATTGTTTTTTAAATGTAGTCAATTATTTATTTAATCCTCTGTTAAGTAAAGGGAACTTTAAATTATCTGACGTCTCAATTATTGGTCTGTGTGGTGTCTGAGTATGAATTCAAATGTTAAGGGATTCTCCTATGTATCACCAAAGCATAGATCATCCCCTACATTCTATTTTTGTTTTAAATAGTTTTAGATTGACTATTTAGCCACATTCTTTGTAATTATGAAGCAGTTTTTGTGTTGTTAAGAAAAGGGATTTAATCAAATACGTTTCTATTTGAGAGCGAAATAAATATGCAAATATAAACTATCTATGAATGTATCTTTCAAATGTAACTGCCTGCATGAACCCAAGTACTGTAGGTTACAGTACTTACGTAAAAATAAAATGTCTGGCACTAAGGGTTTCAATTTTATTTTACTTTATCCTTCTACTTATTACTTACTTACTACATATCAGGGGCAAATATTTAACTTTTTACTGCATTTCATCTATTTGATAACTTTAGTTACTTACTGATTATCAACTAATAAATATTGATATATTATAAGCTACCAAGTAGTATATCAAGTATTACAATGAGCTCATGTCCTCTGGAACATGATGAACACATTGATGCATCAGTAATTATAATCCAATACATAATGTAATATATATTATCCTGAAATGGGCCCTTCTGTAGAATGAGTACTGTTAGATTTGGGCAGACTTTAAATTAATTGTGCATGATATTTATAAACTGTGACATTAATAGCTTACCTTCTAGAGATATGAATACTTCTTCCCCCGTCAGTTATTTCTTATAGGTGTTCACTGTGAATATAAAACAAGATAATGTTATACATGATCTGTTATTTTAGGTTATTGCATATACAGTTTGTTATATGCACATAAAAAGCAGTGTGGTTATCTCAGAGTCTAAAGTATTGTTAATGAAAATACTCAGTACTCAAAAAGTACTCTTAATGCATGGTTCCTTTCAGAATAAGATCATGTGTTCATCACTTTCATGTTGCAGCTGGTAAAGGTGGGGCTAATTTTAATTACGTTATCTACTGCTGGGTAACTTCATTTATAATGTATTTTATTACCTTCATATGTTTTTGGAAGGGACAAACCACGCATAGAAGCAGTTTTCCAATGCAATGTATCACACAATGTTTTGCTACTGCTAATTTCCAATTCCCGTCCAGAGAAATATCGAGTTTGTAGGTGATTTATATATTATAGTAATAATCAAAGTATGAAGTATCATAACATGGAATTACTAAAGTTCAAGTAATGTTACTTCAGATTATATAAATCAAAATGTTATTAAAAAAAAATAGAAAACTGGAGTATTTGAGTAAATGTACTTGGTTACATTTCAGAATCAGAATCAGAAACCGTTTATTTACCAGGAATGTTTACACAGTCGAGGAATTTTTCTTGGCGGAAGGTGTATACATGAGACTTTAGACGAGACAATCAACAATCAATGACAACAGTGCAATAGATATTAAATTAAATATAAGATAAAGTGCTCAGACAAATAGATAACATTTCACCGCTGGTTTTATCTAGTTTTGTTAGCGTAGATAAACATAAAACTAGCTTGCTGGTAGCATTAGTAACTGAGGAGACATTTTCATTTGACAGAAAAGAAAAGGGAATTCTCCTGTAAGGAGTAGATGTCTCCCACCTGCTGCAGCTTCGGTCTGAACTGTTGCCGCCATTCTTTCCCATTCTGCATCTTTCCTCTGCTCATGCTGCAGGTGACATGTCATGGATCTGTGAGTACCAACCAACATTCAATGTGTGTCTTATTTTGATTGGCTTACACTAGCAGGTGAAGCAGCCATTTGTTATAGGCTCCCAAGCCACGACTCAGGCCAGCATCTTGTCATTTTATTTTGAAGGACTTTATGTTTGAGTGGCAGAGTGACCGTGTGCGTAGAAGAGTGTGGTAAATGAGGTATTGAAAGTTGGACTAGTAGTCAAACCATTTGACACGCTGTGTTTAACCATTACATCCTGCAGAGCGATGCACCTTGTTGCCATTAGCCATGCTCCATTATTGCAATGTTGGCTTAGCTCAACAGTTTATTTCACCAAAAATCTACCATGGAACAGGTACTTGTAGAAATGTTGTTGTTGTGCATTTATTTAGCCATTGTATTTGCGACTCTGCAGTTTTTTCTTTCTTTACATTTGCATACTTTCACTGTTCTCAACAACTCTGTTATTAGAGGAAAAAGCTTTGATAATCCGCTGTACATGACCTGTCAATCAGGCTGACAGACAATTAGCAAATAGCTAACAGTGGAGCATTTGAACAGCTAAAGAGACTTACTCAGCATTCATAAAATGACACAAAGTGCACAACATTGAGTGAACTGTACTAGTGAAACTGCTGCTAGTGCAGCAGAAACTTTGTATAATTTTCTTTAATAAAATGTACGTTATAAAGCATTTAAAGGTTGTGATCTCAGTAATGTAAAAACTAATATTAACAAAATAGCTTTAAAAGGAAAATGTTGAAATCATATAAATACATTTGAACTGTTAGCCATGGTCATTCGACGAGTTCAAAAGGAAATGGGAATTGTTAGTGGAAAAAATGACAACACACGTCATTGGGGCAGTAAAGTGTGTCACACTTTCTAGTTTCAGATCTCCGTTTTGGCCTACAGTTCACACAAAGCCGGTGTTTTCCTTTCATCTGTCTCTTGTTTATGCTCATCATGTAGCCTGGTCCTGTAATAAAGGTTACAAAGTTTTTGTATTGTCATTGTTCAACAGGGTTGCACAACCAAAATGCAGATTGCAGTCCCAACACACCACACACACACACACACACACACACACACACACACACACACACACACACACACACACACACACACACACACACACACCAACTTCTGCTAAATCACAGATGAAGTTTAACACAAGAAAAATAGTCACCAGTTAATAATTATACATCAGTATTATGCTTATATTTGTGATGTGCAGTTTAGAGGGAAGGAAGAAGGACATATACAAGTTAATAAGATTTTTAAATATAATTTGTAATATTTGATTTTGTGCAGAAGAATGAGTATTTATCCTCATTTTATATAGGCTCATTTAAAATTAAAACATATAAGTAAATAAATAGAGATTCATAATTTATCGTCAAAACATTTTCAAATGTTACATTAAAATCAGTTCATGTAAGTAATGTCAGCGGTTCACTGTGAATACAAAAAAAGAGACTGTTAACACATAGGCAGTACGATAAATGTTTATGTATATGCTCACTCAAAACTACATATAATTAACTATTTGCTTGCACCACCCTCACAGAGACAAAGAAAAACCATGTTGCACTGCCGCACACACATCTGTCATTTTTGAGCTCATAACCTGACAAACCTTTGATATACAGTGGAGGGATCAAATACTTATTTCACACAATCAAATATTCTGTCTCTCATCTACCATTAACATTATAGACCGTTCATTTATTTGTCAGTGGGCAAACTTACAAAATCGGCAAGGGATCAAATACTTATTTCCTCCACTGTAGGTTAGCTCAAACCCTTGACCTTGACACCACCATCTGGCCAATTTTTACAATAGCTTCACAACTGCTAAGCATCAAAAACATACTTCAAACCTAGACCTTAATCTATATAATGAAGTGTTTTTTCTTTATAATGAGCATTACAGCCTCACAGAGCAGCTAGTGTGACTGTAGACACTTGTCTTTGCAGTTTGCTTATTTAGACCATGATAATTAGTTTTAGAGTAGCCCTAAACTTAAAAACAACCCTGCACAAGATTGTCTCCAGCTTCCAAACTCCCCTGTACTGTTTTTTTTTTACGTGTATACGTATATACACATATTTTATGTATTTATTTTAAGTTTGCATAGTCAATGAGCTTTAATTAATGATATTAGTTGTACTGTAATATCATTGAATAAAGTCAAAATTATAAAAAGTTCAGTTTCAATGTTAGAATAATTCTGATTTGTGAATGTCAAAATGGTTTCACCATGTAAAAATTCAACATTTTGATCAAATGTTCTATATTAATTGTTCAACAGGGGTGGATTTTGTTTCTCTCTCTCTACTATTAGTGCGAGACTCTTATCGTTTCATTTGTGTAAATGTTGAAGTTGCATCACCTAAATTGTTAGTTCATAAGTAATATCTATACATAAGGGACATAATGGAAGAAAAACATTTTACACTTTGGCAGATCATGTTTACCTATCCACTGTGATATGCGGTAGAGATTATTATGCAGCGCGGAGATGTTGCACATAGATTGTATTGTAATCTCAAATGTGCAGTTGAGACGGCAGTGTTTCAAGCAGGACGTTTTTAGAGAACAAAAACTAGGTCACGGCTTCATTTACTTCTTATAAGCCAGACAATCCACAGAAGAACAGATCTGTTCTAACTTCTCTCCAGAAGACAGAATGAATACATCTTCCTGTACTCGTGTCAGCTTCAACTTCGAACACAGATTTCTGCCTCCTGTATACATCTTAGTCTTCATCATTGGTCTGGTCGCTAATGGATGGGGATTGAAGTCTCTGCTGCAGAACTGGAAGAAACTGGGTAACGTCAATGTTTTTGTTCTCAACCTTGGACTTGCAGATATTCTGTATCTGCTCACCCTCCCATTTTTGGTGGTGTACTACTTCATGGGGAGTAAATGGATCTTTGGAGATGCATTCTGCAAGATAACACGATTCTTCTTCAACCTAAATGTATATGGCAGCATTGGGTTCCTTACCTGTATCAGTGTGTACAGGTACCTGGCTATTGTCCATCCAATGAGAGTGAAGGGAAGAATAACTGTCACCCACTCTGTGTGGATCTCAGTCATGGTTTGGCTGTTGGTGAGCGTTCAAAGTCTTCCAGACATGTTCTACAGCAAAACATTTAGAAACAAGCCTGGGAAATGTTATGATACCACCCACAAGAAAAATGTTGAGGATTACCTGAAATACAGCCTTGGATGGACCCTCACTGGGTTTTGTATCCCATTCTTCATCACACTGGGCTGCTATGGACACGTGATTGTTTTTCTCTGCCGCACAAAAAACACTGAAAAGGTACTGAAACAGAGATGCTTGAAGTTGTTGTGCATCTTGATCCTTCTCTTCTCTGTTTGTTACGCCCCCCATCATGTATTCAAGAACCTCAACCTCTGGTCAAGAGTTCTGTCCAAACAGAAGATATGCAGTCAGTGGTCTAATGGAGTCTACATTGCTCATCAGATAAGTCGTGGCCTTGTGTGTCTGAACAGTGCTCTCAACCCTCTGGTTTACCTCCATGGAAATGAAGATCTTCCTGCTCAGCTCAGAAGACGACTCAAGCGAGCTCGTCAGATATTTAGCTGCTTGAATCTGTCAAACTCCGACTGTTTCCCTGTGGCACAAACTGCAGATGAAGTTGAACCAGAGTTAAGACGTTCACATTAACTCTTTAAGCTCAAACAGTATGCATTTGTCCATCACAACTAGTGGTGATAATATAAATCCTTATATTCTGTAGATATTCTTCATTGCATTACTCTTCATGTCTATTAAAGTTCAGGTTAGCGAGGTCAGTATAACACAGCTATGCAGCTGTTGTGTCTATGAAATGTCCAGTTCTCAAGGGAAGTTAGTCACACGCCTGCGCACTTCAACACCCACAACTGTTTATCAGTATATTGACATTCTGGAAGCAGACTGGTCGTTGCACGTTCCAGTCTTGTGAGAAAAGATGAGAACACGGGATTCTCCTCCTCTTGACAGGATAAAGCGAATCAGATGTTAGGACGAGGCGAGACGAACCTGTGACGATAAACTGTGTATGAAAGGCCCCACTTCCGTGGTGGGGCAGTTGTTCTTTGCCCAACCTGCGTGTTGGCTGTACCACTCACTGCTTTTGCAATTGCAGCGCTTACTACTTTGCTTGTGATCATTTAGTAAATAAATTTAGAGAACGAGAGAAGTTGTTGAACTGAGTTCTTCCAGGCATCCAATAATTGACACACACTATCAGTGGCGTGAAATGACGACAATGTGTATACAATTGTTAGTTGTTCTCTTATGTGTTGCTTTTTTGCCTGAACAATTGTGTTTGCTGGACAGTAATGTGTATATATATATATATATATATATATATATATATATATTGTTTTATCTTAAGTTACAGGTTTACAAATGTAGCAAATAAAAAAGGTAATTTAGATAAACCCCAGCCCTCAACGTATCTGTAACGGTTCGATGGACCAGGACCCAGAAGCACGACTCTCGAAACAGTGGTAGCAAATGAAGAGTCCTTTACTCGCAGGAACAAAACAGGCAGAAACAGGTAGACACAAAACAACGCTGGAGAGCTTGGTCGGAAACACACAAGATACAATCTGGCAGGGGACAAGTGCAAGTGAGGGGACCTAAGTAGGGAAGATTAACGAGGGAATGTGCTGTAGGTGAGACGGGCATGGACCAGGTGAATGGAATGAGGGCTGACGAGGAGGGAGTGACTGACAGACTGAGGAGGGCGTGGAGCAAGAACTGAAATGACAGGACAGTTAGTAAACAGACAGGCAGACAGGGTGAAAACAACTAGTAGTGAACTGTGGAACTGAACCGTGACAGTATCTCTGTTTTCTTTCAGAACAGTTTTCTGGAATACGGGTCACAAATGTTTTATTTGTAAAGCAATTTCCTAAAAAAGCTGGGTGCTGTAGTTTTTTTTAAATCAAAAATGACTAGTATTTGGGGCTGCAGGATGGTGTTTTTAAACTTAAACCTGTAATTGTAGTCTAAGTTGTTACTTGGGCTCAGCATGTACTCACTTGTGATAACCAACATTTTATATTTTCAGTTAGAAAAAAAACAGACAAACCAGCCAACCCAACCCATGTTTTTCCTGAATACCGACACATGCATAAACTTGAATGTGGTATGTAGGAGGCTGTGGCACAAAAGAGGAAGTCTTCTCTGAACCACTACAGGGATTCTGTTTATATCTATTCTATCTAACACTTCACGAGGGCAGGAACTGTACCAGCTGTTGTCCAGAGGACAATGAATGACACATTTTGTCAACATGTCAGCTCGGATTTTAAACGCAGATTTCTGCCTCCTGTTTACATCTTAGTCTTCATCATTGGTCTGGTAGCTAATGGATGGGGATTGAAGTCTCTGCTGCAGAACTGGAAGAAACTGGGTAACGTCAATGTTTTTGTTCTCAACCTTGGACTTGCAGATATTCTGTATCTGCTCACCATCCCATTTTTGGTGGTGTACTACTTCATGGGGAGTAAATGGATCTTTGGAGATGTATTTTGCAAGATAACAAGATTCTTCTTCAACATGAATTTATATGGCAGCATTGGGTTCCTTACTTGTATCAGTGTGTACAGGTACCTGGCTATTGTCCATCCAATGAGAGTGAAGGGAAGAATAACTGTCACCCACTCTGTGTGGATCTCAGTCATGGTTTGGCTGTTGGTGAGCATTCAAAGTCTTCCAGACATGTTCTACAGCAAAATATTTGTAAACAAGCCATGGAAATGCTACGACACCACCAGTAACATCTATGTTGAGGATTACCTGAAATACAGCCTTGGATGGACCCTCACTGGGTTTTGTATACCATTCCTCATCACACTGGGCTGCTATGGACACATGATTATTTTTCTCTGCTGCACAAAAACCACTGACGAGGTACTGAAACGGAGATGCTTGAAGTTGTTGTGCATCTTGATTCTTCTCTTCTCTGTTTGTTACACCCCCCATCATGTGTTCAAGAACCTCAACCTCTGGGCAAGAGTTCTGTCCAAACAGAAGATATGCAGTCAGTGGTCTAATGGAGTTTACATTGCTCGTCAGATAAGTCGTGGCCTTGTGTGTCTCAACAGTGCTCTCAACCCTCTGGTTTACCTCCATGGAAATGAAGATATTCCTGCTCAGCTCAGACGACGACTCCAGCGAGCTCGTCAGATATTCAGCCGCTTGAATTTGTCAAATTCCGACTGTGTGCCTGTGGCACAAACTGCAGATGAAGTTGAACCAGAGTTAAGACGTTAACATTAACTCTTAAAGCTCAAACGGTATGCAGCTGTCCATCACAACTAGTGGTGTGAAATGACTACAATGTGTATACAATTGTTAGTTGTTCTCTTATGTGTTGCTTTTTTGCCTGAACAATTATGTTTGCTGTACAGTAATGAAAAAAAAAAATCTGAAGTTACAACATGTTTACGCATTTTGCAAATAAAAAAGGCAATTTAGAAGAAAAAAACAGCTCTCGATGTATCTCTATATTACTATATAGTTTGCTTCACAGTCATTGCCTCAGTTGCTGCTGTGTGCCTTAACATCCAGCTATTATAATCTATGGCTATTATAATCTAACTCATATCACTATAACTCTGCTGATACTCGTGCCAACTCTGTTTGCTGCTGCAGCTCCCTCCACCACCACAAACTCGGCACAAAGCCAGTTTGTTCTGTAAAACTTTTTTTTTTAAAGAGTCACACATATGTGTTTTGTTTGAAAAAAGTTTCCTCAAAAAGCTGGGTGCTGTAGTTTTTATAAAAAAAATAAAAAAATAGAGTAAAAGGTGCATTTGTTGGGGACTATATTTAACTGTGGATCAATCCACATTTGGTGGTCTAGTTCAGTGATTGTCAACCACTGTGCCGCGGCACACCAGTGTGCCGTGAGAGATGTCAGGTGTGCCGTGGGAAAATGTCCAATTTCACTTAATTGGTCCAAAAAAATATTATTTAGTTGCCGCAAATGATTTTACATTGTTGAGCATCTGAGCCTGCAATATAGTGGCTGGCAGAGTAATATAGAACATGTCGACACCTTGTTCTGCTATTAAACAAACTAAACGGCCGTATGTTATTGATCTTATCTACACAGCTTGTCATTTCTGGGTCGCGTCTATACAACTCTGCTCTGCTCTCGCGCACGCGGAGTTCCGCCCGATGCGCTGCACACAGGTGAGACACAGCGGACAGAGAGAGAGAGAGAGCGGCCAAAATGTCGCGTGCTTTTCACAATGGGATTTGCTGAGGAAGCTATCAGTATTTTAAGCTATGAGCTCTCACTTTTAAAGCCTAACAGTTCATGTGTTTGCAGGTCAAGACAAACAACAGGCTGCAGCCTGGAGCTCATCAATGACGTTTCTGAGAGGCTCTGGAAATATTCTTCCAAAAGCCTGAAACACACACTGCAGTGATAAAGCCCTGCACACTTTGTGGTCGTCATTAAAATAAATGAACACCATGTTTCCTTTAAGTCAGTATTTATCAAACTGGGGCAGTAGTTATTACAGGTGGGGCGCAAGAGGAAATGCTGGTTTTAAATGTTCACTGTCCGCCGTTAACAGGTTACGCTTGCGCCGATTCTTGGCATTTCACCAAAAGCCGATCTTTATGAGATTTCTGTGAGGTCGGCTTTCTGCTGTTGTGTCTCTCATCATTGAGCATGAATTGAGAGCCGTATCAAATCTACAACCCCGTTTTAAAAAGATGTGTAGAGGAAAGCAGCTCTGCAGCCACTAATACTGATACAACGTGATGCTCACACATCTGCACTCATTCCGTTTTGTTTTGCAAAACGGAATGAGTTTTCCACAATAAGCTATTTAGTAGTAACTAAATATTAGTTATTTTTTTGCATAACTTTATTTTAATTTTTCTAACAAAGTGATAACACTATTTTTTTTTGTCTGATGGAGCAATCTGGTTTACTTGAAACACTGAATACTCTTCCATGCCAGGTAGTGCAATAATGACCTACCATATATGCTGTATTATGCTACAATGTGACATTTTGTAACTTTTTAGGTTGTTGGTGTGCCGCAGGATTTTTTTATTGTAGAAAATGTGCCGTGGCTCAAAAAAGGTTGAAAAACACTGGTCTAGTTAGTATTTGGAGCAGCAGGATGGTGTTTTTGACTCAAATTCACCCAGTGCAACAGTGAGGCTCATTGTGTTTTTTATTATTTTTGAACACCTATGAGACAGAGTGAATATATATATATATATATATATATATATATATATATATATATATATATATATATATATCAGTGGCGGGCCGTCAGGGCCTGCTAAGCCTTCTTTGCTTTTATAATTACATTTTTTTGTAATTTTCTTTTTTTTAATAATTAAAAGTTATATCTATTTTATAATGTCATTGTTTTTCACAAATGCACTACATGTATTATAATTATTTGTCTGTTCATTCTGCCTGGTCTGTCTGCTTCTGTCGGCGCCAGCGAGCTGGTCTACCTCAAGCAACGTACCCTGGGTGCTGTATTGTAGTTGCCTGCTACTCCTGATATGCTAGAATGGTTAAATGCAGAGGCTACATTTCACTCTGTTCTGGGCTGTGTATGTATGACAATAAAAGGTGATTTACATTTCCCCATTCAAAACAACTCTGAGCATCTATTATGTAATACAGTGATGACTGAGACGGAGAAACACATCTTGTTTAGTCTTCTTCGTTGGATTTGTCTTCTTCTCTTGTATTCAAGGATTTCAATGGTCAAGAGATCTGTCTCAACAGAGTGAGTGGTTCAAGGGTGTTTACATTGCTCGTCAGATAAGTTGTGACCTTGTGTCTCTGAACAGTGCTCCCTCTGGTTTACCTGCATGGAAAGGAGAATATTCCTTCTCACCTCAATTCCAGTAAGCTTGTCAGATGTGCCTGTTGCACAAATTACAAATGATGATCATGCCACCAATCCTACGCATTTTATTTGTGTGTCTTTTCACAGGCATTGTAACATACAAACTTATTAGAGACCAGAAAGGGAGAAAAAAAAACATATGATTTGAAAACAAATTAATGACACACTTAAGTCACTATACAGTATGTGAAATATGCAAAGATTACAAAATGATTTGTTTGGATTTTTTTGTGCAAAAAAAGACAGATCAGTCGAGAATAGTGCCAATAACTTACAGAATTAGAATTTCTAACACTTTCCCATTTCGGTCCTGTGTCCATATAGCGATTTCTTTCTGAGTGCCAGTGTCTTTTTTTCAATGAGGAGAGAGCGTATGCTGCTGCATGCAGCCTCGAGTGCTTTTTCGTAAGGCCACCCTTAACTTTTCTGAAAAGCACTGGTGACATCACTGGAGAAAATGAAGAAGAGACTTGTTTGTTTTGTCCTTGCCTGTCTGTCTTGGTTTTTATATGCCACACACACACACTGTCATAATGTGTAGGAGCAGATCGGCCGTACGTACACAGAATTTTGCTGGTGTTGTTTATCGCTTTACACATTGTCTCCAACAGATCGTCCTCCTTGCTGTAAAGTAATGGCTGTCAAATTAAGCAACCTCAGAAAGACCCTATATTATAGTGTCTTTCTGAGTCAAAAACTATAGGGTCTTTCTGAGTCAAAAACATGTGTCAAACTCAAGGCCCGCGGGCCAAATCCGGCCCGCCACGTCATTTTACGTGGCCCGCGACGGCTTCCCGGCCCGTTTTCAGTGAATCGCGGACCTTTGCATGGGCTTTTATTTTGAAGGGGATTTTTTATGCAGCGGAGTGCCAACTATTCACACTCCTCAATGATGCATTCACAACACGCTTTACTTGCGTGAGTTTACACATTGGACTGTTTGTGATAGATAAGCTTCATTACCAACTGTTTTATTTCATGTTTGTGCATGAAAGCACAGAGTCTGTTAAAAAAGGCTGAAGTTATACAATTATTATGTGTGTTGTATTACCTTGTGTCCTTAAGATGCACTTTTTGTTTTTTTATTGAGTGTAAAAGGGATTGTTTAAAACTATATATTTTTTTGGCGTTGGCATATACTGTGATATTATGTACTTTCTCAGGTTCAAACTGCACCATCTCATTAAATCAATTTGAGAAGTTGAAAATGTTCCTGGCATTGGATCTCAGCTTGTTAAGGGGTCAAGGTGGGTCCTGCAGTCAGACCAGTTCAGAACCAGTGCCCCAGACCAGTTGAACCACTGCCCCAGACCACATGCATGTTCTTATTTGCTCACAATTATTTGTTGGACCAGTTATGTCCTTCTCAACTGTGACAAAAAAGCTTTGAAGAAAGTTAATATAATAATGTGCGTGTGATCTTTGTCTTTGTTATTTTCTTCTGTTTTAAGTTTGATCTTTTATAATTGTATATTTATTATAATTTAGTAATGTGGGTTTCTTAACCCTAAATTAAATGGATTTCTGTCATAGTAAAAGAGAAATTTGCTTACATATATTTTTTTACGTTTATATAAATGCATGTACAATATTTGTACACTTGAATAAGCAATAATCTAATACAAAGACAGTTATTTAACATTATGTTCGGGAGTAGTTACATTTTACAGTGTTACAGTTACAACCGGCCCTTTGAGGACGACCATGATGCTGATGCGGCCCGGGGTGAAAATGAGTTTGACACCCTTGCCCTATAAGGACACATGCCCTAATATATTCATGGAAGTCCTGTATATTACTTCCGGTTGTTATTCCACAGATTTTGTCCCACTGTAAATTACATCTTTTTTCATCTCACTCTTATCAACGGTCTCCAGCTTGCTTCATCATGAGGTTATCTATTCATTCTTGGACTTGGATGTGGTCTTCTTGGTCCTTATGAAACATTGAATGATACATCTACAGGAAACCCAAACTAATGTGATGATCAGCACACCAAATGCTACAAAGACTGCCATCACATCTAGACTGTGATAGGCATACCATGGCAACTTATATGACTCTGTGCGCAGATGCGCTGCACCCTTGTGCCTCATGACGAACTCCATCCAAAAAATGGCGCTGTCTTTGGGTTTCATTGGTTTGTCATGATGAAGCTGTGACAGTTTGAGCATATTCTGTTTGTATGCCTTCTCTGGGTCTATAATATTATTTAGGGAACTTGTCAGAGATTCAACAGCCAAAGTTGTCACTTCAACAATCTCAGCCACTCCACGGGACTTCAGACGCACCATATTGTCATACTGGTCAAAGATGAGAGGAATGCCCAGAACTGGGACACCATGGTAGATGGCCTCGTAAATTCCATTAGTACCCCCATGCGTGACAAAAACCTTGGTTTTATGGTGACCTAGTATATCGTTTTGAGGCAGCCATTCAACCAACATGGTGTTGTTTCCCAGAGTGCTTGGTCTTTTCCCAATGTGTCTCCACACGACCTTCTGAGGGAGGTTGGCAAATGCTGAGGCGATGATCTCCGATATCTCAGGGCCGAGGTCGCTCAGCAGGGTCCCCAGAGTCATGACAACCACACCATGTTCACCAGAACTCTGCACAAACTCCTCTAAATCTGATGATAGAGGCTTGGAGGGCTTACCCTGGAAGCCTCCAATGTAGACAACATTGGGCATGCTGGGACGAGGGTACTCAAATATGAAGTCAACCCGCATTAGCCAGAGATCAGCCCCCTGTATGAGAGACATGACACTGACATCAGGTCCAAAATAATGATCACACACAGCCTGATAAGGTGGATTTGAGACAAAATAGTACATGTAAACCAATATACTATGATGAATTATATTATCAATTCTTTGGTAGAAGTCCATCTTGTCAGAGTTGTCAGTAAACAACTGAGGGACGTAGGAAAGAGGAGAGGGAGCGATGGCGAAGTGGGCCTCGCCATTGAAAAGCCAGCGCACATTGAAAACCAAGGGAAGCTGGAGATGGTGTGCCAACAGCACTCCGCCTGGAAATGCCGGGTCAGTCAGAAAAAGGTCATATTCAGTTTCCTTCAGCTCCTTAATTAGCATCTTATTCTCAAAGATGCTGATGACCAGTTTTGCCACAACTTTCTGGTTCTCCCCCATCATGTTGAAAAGGTTTCTATAAAATTCCACAAATCCCCATAGTGTGCCTTTATTCCGACGGATCTCTATGGACTTCTTCAAGAAAGACGTCATGAAGTCTTGGCTCTCCACGTTTTGGGCCTGTTCCTGGATGATGGTGATGGAGGTGTAATGGGGTGAGGATTCGGAAACGTACCAGCTGGTGGAGGAACGTAGTACCGTGATGTGATGGCCCCGTGAATGAAGTGCCTCCACCAGGATTTTCATGTTAAGCCAGTGGCTCCCGTCTACAGGGTAAACCAGAACTTTTCCACCATCGCAACTGGAGGACAGAGTAGCTGAAAAAAGCAGGAGGAATCCCAGCGCTGGATACGACCCCATCACTGTAGAAGAGACACAGAACTTTATTGAACAAATATTTGCAGTTCATACTATCATGAACATCGTCATTGACATTAAGTGACCATTTATTCTTCCAACAGACATGGAGCAATATCAGCATTCATTTGGAGTTGTTTCTGGCCAGCTGACAACTATATATATATTAAAAAAAACTATAATTTTGTGTCGTTACATAATTTATTTCCCATGAATCTCAAAGAATAGGTAAGACACCTGTAGCATAGGTAAAGTTAATACATGTAATGTGAAAGACATTGCTCAAAGTGATGAACCCACACAGAGTTCACACCAACTCTACTGTAGTGAGTGTGAGAGCGTTTCAATAGTGAATGTATGAGTGTTTCATTAGTATGTGTGAGAGTGTTTCAGTAGTGTGTGTGAGAGTGTTTCAGTAGTGAGTGTGAGAGCGTTTCAATAGTGAATGTATGAGTGTTTCATTAGTATGTGTGAGAGTGTTTCAGTAGTGAGTGTGAGAGTGTTTCAGTAGTGAGTGTGAGAGCGTTTCAATAGTGAATGTATGAGTGTTTCATTAGTATGTGTGAGAGTGTTTCAGTAGTGAGTGAGCGTTTAATAGTGAATGTACGAGTGTTTCATTAGTATGTGTGAGAGTGTCTCAATAGTTATGGCCTAAACGGCCCCTCATAGAGAACAGGTTTATGCTGTGCTGTGATTGCAATGCCTCACAGTAGCATAGGGTGACCAGACGTCCGGATTTAGGCCGGACATTTTCAATGCCCTGTCCGGCGTCCGGCGCAGCATCAAGCCGGACGCGTATTTGTCCTCCTTTTTGCATACCTGCAAACTTGAAATTCACTGTTTTGAAATCAAAATATATGAACTGGCCGGCCAGCGTTTCTGAGATTGGAGTGGTCGTGATCTTCGTAATAGAAGATCTTTGATGAGTCTTGGCCAATCAGCGTTAAGAAGTCTCCAGCGGCCATTTCTCAATACGCGTTCTTCTCTGTACTTGATGAGGAAACTCACAACTGAAAGTTGACGTTCTCTGAATACTACTGTTGTTGAGTCACAACATGTACTTTTAGGATGTTTTCAGGCGAGAAGTTAGTTGTTTAAGCATCAAATCTGTGATCGGTTATTCAAGATTCACCCTACTTAAAAAGATACGGCGACCAGTTGAGTTCCTGCTGAGGGACCGTGAGTCCCGCAGCACCGGGCCGTCAGCGCTGTGCTGCCCGCCGAGAGCAGCCTGATCCCGGCAGGACTTTTAGAAATGATCCGCTGGCTCCGATTTCTCCGTAGCGGTTAACCATGAGATATAATTCTGTTTTGAGGATCTAACGAGCAATCTTTATTAGTTTATTATTTATTCACAGTAACGTTACATCAGTTTAACGGAGGGAAAAGTTAAGATTCATAACTTAATGTTTTAATTTAACTTTTACTTTGAACTTCAGCGGTGTCTTTTTACTTTTGACCGAATTGATTGCAATTATATGTGTATCTATATAAATATATAAGTACATATATAAAATACATATTCATTAATTGTTAATTACAATTAATAATTACATATTAAGAATATTACATATATGATATATATATATATATATATATATATATATATATATATATATATATATATATAAAGATATACATATTAATTAATTGATAAAGCAGGGTATGCTCCAAGGAGATCAATTACATTAAAAAGGGCTCACATCCCCTCTCTTCACACTTAATAAAATCAAACTGCACCCCTTATATGCAATTATAATACGGGTAGATCAAATCAAGCATTCTGATTGGTTGAGAGTGAGTCACAGGGTGTACTTTATTCAGCCATAAAGTACTGTACAGCCTGTTTACATTTAGAGCGTTCCATATCAGTGATCACTTAAAATAACAGGTAGATTTAAATTGTGCGACCATTAGTTGTCATTTCAAGCTTGACAGTTACAAACATGTTTGGTGTAAACTTTGATGTTTTGGGGGGAATGACTTTTGATGAGAATGTCAGTGGTGAATAATGTATCTGTGGTCCCTGTTTCTGCTGTACAGTCAAACGTTGATACGGCTCACCATCAGGAGAGCAGATAACGCTCTGAGAGCAGACTAGCTAGCGGGGAGCGAGTGCATAACACCGGAAACTAAGATGAGGAATGAAAAGGGTTTGATCACAAAATCCTGATAATTTCCAGTGAGAGATAATTACGTCGGTAATTTCCCGACGCGAGGTGAGTTCTCTAAACATCATGGAGGAGAAGAATGACGGAGAAAAGACGGACAGAAGCAGCGAGAGCACTTCTTTACATTTGTGGCTGAGTGTCATCCTCCACCCTGCTTTCAACCGGTCAGTTTTATAGTCCAGTCAGTTTTATAGTCTCGTATGTGCGTCCCGTACACATACGGGACTATTTTCTCTGTCGCTGAAATGCGATACACAACGTTTGGTGGCTACAACTATTTTGTGCTGAAAGAAGCTTACTATTACTGTTTATAAAGTCGCAGGTAACCGTATTATAAAAGCAATAAGGTACTCGAGGCAGTACTGTATCGACAATAATGTACTGTTCAAGGGTGTTGTTAGGCCCGACGCGCAGCAAAATACCGAATAGTGTCCTCCTTTTTGGTGTTATGGATATGGTCACCCTACAGTAGCATGAAAGTAAAAACGATAGAAGCCGTTGGGAGAGGCGAGGAGGGCGTTGACATTCTTCTATTTCATGACATAGATTAGTCCCAAGTGGTTGAATCTATCTTAGAAATTGCCTTGCAAGATTTGGGCTGATTTGAAACAGTAGATGGCGTTAAAATAGCGTCCTGCTGCTGCTGGAAACTATCCAGTAAATATGCAGTTTGTAAAAAACAAAACAACAACAATTAAGTTGTAAAGAGGATAAAAGAAAGCCCTGTCGAGCTTGTTCAAATGGCTAATGAAGCCCATGTTTCATATCTTTGCTCTGCCAATGCCTCTCAAAAACTACTCCTCATGTAAAACAAAATGATTTGTAATCTATGCTTGTTATGTTCAGTCTTTTGCATTACAGTATTTCTTAATGACCGTCTGCTACAGTTTGCTCTTTGTTCAGTGTCTCAGTTATTTTTTTCTCTTTTTCCTGGAACGGTTAAGTAATGTTCAGCACTAATTAACTAAGTCAAAGTCCTTGTGCACATGATGCATGAAAGAGGCATGCATGTATTATCTAAGCATGAAGTATTGTTGCAAAGTCTTAAATGTAAAATATTGAAATAAGGAGACTAAAGATAAAGCAAACAGAAAAAATGCATGTCCAAAACCAAATGCATGATTAATCTGGCCTGGATGGTTTGTCTGCAAATGATCACTTCATACGAAACTGTAATTTAGGTCACAACCACACACCATTGCAAAATGCACAACACAGCAAAACCTTAGCTTAGATGCCCTACTTGACTGAGGTTTACTGTAGAATCAGTTTGATAATACAAGTAAAATGGCACATAAAAGACTCCAAAATTGGTGCATTTTTGTGATGGTTTTCTTTGCATCAGTAGTCTGTTGCAATGTTACAATAAAGATGCAACGTCTTATATAAAAAACAAGCAGGACTGTTTTTTAAATATGAAACGCTGAACACTCTTAAAAGAAAAGAAAACACTTAGCAATCCTGCAGCAACAGGCAGTTTGTTAGTAAAACATCTCCTCACCTCAGACCTCTGTGACTTCTCACTCGGACCAAAAAGAGACCAGTCAATCAATGGACTGTCCTGCTGAGCTGCTGGTCAAAATACAAGTGAATGTATAACTCTACATATCCCTCACTGAACCATTCTCCTCTCTGTTTATCCAAGCAAATGCAACCATGCGGAGGTCCCTTCTCAACCCTCCGCCCATTTTTCTTCCCAGTTAAGCAAAACAGCCATCTGGATATCATTTCACAAACTTCCGGAATGCAGAATTTCACAGATATATATCAGAAGGGTGATACAACAGGTCTGATGCATTCAAACCCAACAACAATGTAATCTCTACCCTCTATCACTGCACATCAATAATCTCTTTAGGTTTTCAGAAAAAGTAAAAGACATGACTCTTATCATATCTTTCCTCCCCACACACATGCACAAATCAATGTATAGCTTTGTTTATACTGGGGTCAAAATTATGTTTCTTTTTCAAAGAGTACAGAATTGTAACTTAGTTCCTACTTCAAGCAATCAATACAATGTCTCCATATGTCTGTGGATGACCTCGTTCTGTGGATGACCTTTGAGTTCGGAGCACATTGCCTAACCAGGTAACTTTAGTCTTCTCTGCTTTGAACCACATGTTATACAAACGTCTGGAGGGTTATTGTTGAGGCTGTGCCAAAGAGGGATTCACTCACCACCAACGTGGTTATTTGAAAAGGGAAATGGAGCTTAGCGGTAGTTCAGGAAGGAAGACCCTACACTACGGGTCGTTCATATATCTCAGTCTATTTAGTCATTGCGGTAGCAGCTGATCTGAGGGGGGGCGTCCACTTGTAAGCAACCAACCAAATGCATCACGGTGTCTCTAAGCCAATCAGATCGTTGCTGTCAAACTTTAAAGGTGTGCTACTCTGCTGCTGTCAGTTGTCATTTCAGCGCGGAAATGAATGCGACCCTCCTCCACCCCAGTCACCTCCAGGCAGCAGGCAGTCAACTCCTCACTCAGCACTGGAGGACAGCAACACCCTTCTTCACCACCACCACCAGTGTCTGGACTCCAGGGGGGATTCTGCCGGGTCAGAACTCAGCGTCACTGCCCCTTGTTTATCCTGGTTCAGGATAGAGTCCGAGCGCCAAAGACTTTGCACTATTCATTGTTGTACTATTCATTGTTATACCAACGGAATACAATTATTGTGAATTCGGAACGAGTCTCTCCTGATTGAACTCCACTGATCCATCATCCACATCAAAGTATATCTATAGCTGTTGGGGTTTACTACTGAATATGTGAAGGGGATTTATTTTTTTCAATAAATTGTGGATGGTGAGTTAGCTTCAGAAAGAGGATACAAATGATTGTAAATTAAAAGTTTTAAAAATAGACCATATTTAGTATGCACGAGTTTACTTTATTTTGTCACAATATTATCCTCATATTGTAGTATTTCCTGTTTGTATAAATTGATTAAAATGTCTTACACTAACTGTACCAGTATACTGTAAAAATTAGTATGGACTGTAAATAATTAGTATGTAGTATGGATTTGGGACATGCCATATGTCTCACAAAGTCAGTATATTAAAGTCACCATGATGGATCTGTACTTTACTTTAAAGATTACATAATGCGGTGCATCACTTTAAAATCATATCTGAACCTTTGGGTTTTGATCTCAAATAACCCCCTCTCCATTTGTTGACACCGCACAGCTGACAATAATTCCCTCACTGCTGCTCATCAAACCGCACATGCACGATGAGTCTGCGCACATGAATGTTGTCTTCCCTTGCAACGACAATCGGCTTCTTGCCGACCTTTGCACACGTTGGGATTCGCCCTCTTGAGTGCAGCTCCTTCCTCCCCGTGTGTGTACGTTGTGAACTCTGGCCCTGGCAAACATTAAAGGACAAGGCCAGGCTGCTACTATCGTATGTCACATGTGGCGTGAAAAGAGAGGGCTCCAAGTTGTGGGGGTGGGTTGTGAATACTTCGGGCAGAGGGGTTTAGTTTCTTTAAAAAGCCCTGTTGCCACTGACCACATAATCCAGTGTGTCGATGGTCTTTTAGCCGCTCTGCTGGTTGCTCCATTGGACTATAGAGCAGAATGGAGTTTCTCCCGCTGGAACATGTGAGGCTCCGCAGGTGTGACAGTGCAGGTGAGTTCACAAATGAACCGCCTCTGCAGAGCACATGCCAAAACAATACACTGGAAGACATGTTCCAGCACGTTTTCTACTACTATGTGATACATGCTGGCCATAGATCAGGATCAGAATCAAAAGAATCAGCTTTAATGGCCATGTAAGTTTGCACATACATGGAATTTGACTCCAGTTTCACTTTGCTCTTCGTACTTTTACCCACACAATATACAGTAAACAAGATAAATATAGAAAAGATTAAAAGATTTAAAAAAAAACATTAAAGACAGTAATGTCTTTAATATGTTCAAACGGAGTGAGTGCAACACGGATATGATATGCGAGTAAAAATAGACTTGTGCCATATAGTGCTAGCTGTATGCAGCAATGCAGTAATGTCCTTGTTTCGTTACACAACTGCACATATACATAGTCAGAAACAGACAGGAAGTCAAGAGAGTTGCCAGCTATTTTTAAAAGACTTCATTGTTTCTTTTTTATATTCCTTTCAGTTGCTTTGTTTACAGGAAGTAATACTTGGCACACTTACATGCACGTGTGGTAACAATGTGACTTCATGATACAGTAAAAGTGCCAGATGCTCAAACCAGGTCCTGCAACTCGAACACATTAGGATAAGATTCTGCAAGCTGATGTGTGTGTGTGTGTGTGTGTGCGTGTGTGTGTGTGTGTGTGTGTGTGTGCGTGTGTGTGTGTGTGTGTGTGTGTGTGTGTGTGTGTGTGTGTGTGTGTGTGTGTGTGTGTGTGTGTGTGTGTGGATAGCTGGAGAGTAGTGGGAAGAGTCCAACTCCAGTCCCCCTTGGAGGACATGCTGCACTGCTGCCAGGCAAACACCCATTAGAATAACATATACAGTACCTCCTCTAATTGGTCGAGCTCATGCAAAAACAGGAAACACTGGCCATTATTGGCTATCACTGCCCAAGAGCAACTGCCTGTTAGACAAAATCATGTTGATGATTATTCCCATTTGAGATTAATGGAGTGAGTGGCATTAAGGTTTGACCTAAGGGCCCTAAGTGACCCTTTCTTTTGGGATTTTCAGTATTTGGCTAGTTTGGAAGATGTTCTGCTCAGAGAGCTGATGTCTCTGGAGACATCTGGTCTTAAAAAGCATCAAATTACATTGTTGCTGTTCTTCAAGTCAACGTTTTCTTCATTCAGTGGTCGGGTCAACATTACTCCTCTATATCTTTAAATTGCAAATAGTTTCAGTTGAGCTTTTAATGCTCTGAATTTGGAATTCAGCACCTTTCAGTATAGTTTTGCAGGATAACTTTTTGTGTTATTTCATACATTTCAGAGGGAGTAGTAGAGTTTACATTTTTATATGATCAGTTAGTAAAATATTATGTCTTTTTATAATTTTAACTACTGTCGTGTTCGGCCTTCCTCAGGAGAGCTCCCTCAGCCATGAGGTTGCGTCCACAAAATAGAGCTAAATCGATGGTTCCAGTTACAATAAAATGATTTATATAAAAAGTACAGCAAACACAATTACAAATTGAATCACACTAATAACTACACAAAACATACAAAAGATATCCCCAGACCGGCGTAGATCAAGTCACGACTATTTGCAACCCTCACACAGACACATACCTTGTTATCTCCTCCAATCTTCAGGCTGTGTAATTTATTTGGTGGGCCTGATGTTTTCTGGAAATCTTTCCACAATCATCTAATACGTCCCATAATTCTAATTGGTGCATTTGCATAATCCATACAGTGTCATTCATTTGATACTGCATAATCCATACAGAGTTATTTATTTGTCTTGACCCTCCAACATGTACACTCATTATAATACACAATAGCTCTCACTAGGAGCGCTATTTAAACCTATTTTTTCTTACACTACCCAACATTACATAAAGTAGTCAATATTAGCTCCATTTAAATGTTGTTTGTATCAGTATCAGCAATAGAGTAATGCAAGATATATTCACGAAAAGGAACACATGTACAGAATGAGTACTTTGATTGCATTCCAATTTTGAATGCAGTTATTTTAAGTATATGCCTATTTATATTGTGGTAGCTTAACTGGGGTGAGTTAGCCAATTAGCAGAATTTAGAAACGCCCAGTTTCCACACAACATTTCCAAATGTCCTTAACAATAAATGACCCTTCTTCCAGCGACCTAGATTTAAGATTAAGGTTCAAACTGCCCTCTAGTGGTAAGAAAGGAAAATCACCACACAGCCTGAAAGGAAAATGTGTGGTGAAGAAAGGAAAATCACCACACAGCCTGTTCAGTATCTGTAACTGTGCTCATCTCAATTTCAGGGAGGTTTCCACCTCTCTTATACTTGTCTCAGATGCCTCTGTTGCTTATACTCTAACTGAGAAACCAGGATGTACAGGATGGTGGATGTGAATGCTTCTCTACTGTCTGACACCATAATGATTCTGGCAGCTCCCCTCGGGCCTTTTTAAAAATCTTGAAACAGACTGAGAGGCAGCATGGCCTCAGGTCCTCCCCCCCCCTGCCTCCTGCCTACCAAGCACCCCTCCTTAGCAACAGTCAGCTGACCTGCAGTAGGTAGTGCTCAGTGAAGCACACACATGCACACAGATCACAGAGCCTCAGTCGTTCACGCTCACTCCTCCACCTGCCACTCAGGCCTCATGGCTCTCAAAATTAACACAGAGCAGAAAAAACTCACCCAGACTCCTCTGCTCAAGATCTGGGTGCCATGGATGGGCTGCAACTTGAACCGCAGGAGAGGATGTAAGTGCAGTGAAAACCCTGGCTCAGCCTGAATGGAGAAAGAAACATGATCTATTCTGTCTTGCTGCTGTTGTTCTGCCACTACTTTAACTCATTCTTGTTTCAGATGAAGCTATGGTGTTTGCTTGCACACTTTCAACAGTCATAGGTGTGTTTCATACTTCTGAATCCTTCAGGACTGAGCTCAGTCCGGTTCGGGGGAATGCAGGCAGCAGTCTGAGAGACAAAGAGGCTGTCATGGGATGACAGCCGAGCTTGACCAAGCCAGGTCTGAGTTGGCTCTCTGTTCAGTGTCTGACGTGGGCCTTTGAGCATTTTGCTGACGCAGCATACTCCATTCATAATCGAACCGCCTGGATGCTCTCCTTGTCCCTGCATAGACTCTCACGGACCATCCGGGTTGTTTTTTGGCGTACAGCTAACTGGCAAGCGGCCCTGCAGTCTGCCTTATAAATAACTGCCTCTTTTTTTTTAGACAAGCGTGGAAGAACCCGGTCATGACTGGTTAAGAGATACGCAAACTCTTTAAATGTACGGCAGATTTGTGTAGGAAATTTCTGAGCAGAGAAAGCTGATTTATATCAGAGGTCCTTCTACAACGTTGCCTCTGTTTTCTTTACTGTAGCTTTATAAAATAATTGCAATGTAGTGTTGTAGTGTAGTGACAGTCTGAATCAAAGCCTTATATTTGAAGTATAATGGTGTTATATTGGGAACATTAGTTGAGTAAAGCTGGGCTGAGTTGAAAAACACCTGCAGGGAAGACACTACACTGACATTTTCACACACTTGGAGATTAGGAGGGTTTTCCTCATGTGATTGTCGGCCATATGGCGCAGTACACTGTGCTGTTCTGGTTGTTTCTAAGATGTGACTACCCGAGGAGGAAGACAATTATCCGGTTAGTAAACGTCGGACACATCTTTCAGGGTGTATTTGACTATTTGCAAATGTCATTAGTTTGTATGTCTTGTTTAAGTGATGATTTAGATTTGTTGGTGGTTGGTTGGACAGGTTCCCGTGTCAGGTGCTGCCAAAGACCAGCAGATAGGCCGTGTGACTCACAACACTAGAGAGACATTTGAGCTGCACCTTGGATCTGTTATTCTCTCTCTTAATGAAGATTACCTTGGCAGCGACACCATGAACACATGTCCTGCAGCACAGGGCCTCACAGAGTTGTACGTGACTCTCATTTAACCCATAGGACACAAGGCTTGATGCTCTTCTACTGAATGATTCGCAACAATATCGCTTACATTTCAACATCAGCAGCATTCAGTAACTTATGTTTTTGTGCATTTGTCTTCATCTCAGCCTCGGTGCCTCAGTTCTGTAACTCTCCCACACTGATTGTGATGGTGGGGTTGCCGGCCAGAGGAAAGACATACATCTCCAAGAAGCTCACTCGCTACCTGAACTGGATCGGAGTGCCTACAAAAAGTCAGTTTTCAAAGTGAATCCTTGAATTCTGATCATAAACATGTATGACAGAGACAAGGAATTGACTGTTTCAATGTTAATTAAAATATAAAATCATTGTATTGTACTGTATTTCTTTTAAACCTCTCTGTTTCTTACTCCAACCAGTGTTTAACGTGGGCCAGTACCGCAGAGAGGCTGTCAAGATCTATAAGAACTTTGAGTTCTTTAAACCTGACAATGAGGAGGCCATGAGGATCCGCAAGTAAATATAATTTATTGTTATTATTGGCTTTATGTGGTCTGATTTGTCATTTCTCGTGCCAGATTCACCATGCAGTCATATATTTGCAGTTTTTGCTCCTTTACCAGTACGAGTGTACCTTCTCTTTCAGGGCCTGTGCATCAGCTGCCCTCAAAGACGTCGCTGCCTACTTCTCAAAGGAACAAGGACAAGTAGCCGTGAGTAAGAGGACACCTGAAACTGTCCTTGAATCACAATTAAACTCACTGATCCATTGTGTGTGTGTGTGTGTGTGTGTGTGTGTGTGTCTTTTTTACTGTTCATTTCCGCAGTTATCACGGAGATTATAGTGGCAGAGATTTTACACATAGAGATCAGTTTACCAGTCGTAGAGAGTACCACCAAACCTCTTGTATAATGTCTTCTGTGTATAACCCTGATGATGTCATAGTCAGGGTCAATTGTCAGTCTGGTTGAACCAGTTTACAGCATTTTGTTCTCCAAGTACAAAACATTACTTTTTTTTTTCAAACCCTGTCAAAAAAAGTAACATCTAATCTATCAGTAGAGATGACTTTCTACAACCTAAAAGCATGAAAGACAGTTAAATGATATACAGTATTCCTCTGAGCCATCTGAATGTAACAAATCAAACTATCTAGCAGACAATCCCAAACTTTTGCATGGCAGTGTAAGATGTTTCAGACATGATATTTATCCGTGCATTGTAGTCTATAATAATTTATATTGTGACATTGTCTAAAATGTGCAACAATATATGTTCTGTTATAATTCAGCTGCTTGATTGTTTATCACCATGATGAATAATGTAAATATACTTTAATTGCCAATATTAAGGATGGATCAATAACACCTATATGTTCTGTCCCATTTAGGTATTTGATGCTACCAACACCACCAGGGAGAGGAGGGCAGTCATCCTTAGTTATGCGAAGGAGAGAGGCTACAAAGTGAGTATGTATGTGGAAGTTGGACTTTTTGGGAAATATGCTAATAGGGTTTCTTGCTGATTGATAGAGGAGAAGATTAATATTATTCATTATCAGATGGGTCTGTTCAATTTGAAGCGATTAACTTAGCTTAGCATAAAGACTGGAAGCAGAGGGAAACAGCTAGCCTGGCTTGCCCAAAGGTTAACAAAAAGTGTGTTTCCCAAAGTGTGAGATTATTGCTTTAAGGATGAGATTAAAACCACAAACACAAGGTCATAAAATGGGAACATGTTATATATATTTCACAGTCATATCATAAATCTGAACTTTCAAATTGTGTGCAGGTGTTCCTGAACTTTTAAATGAGTTATTGTGTGCAGGTGTTCTTTGTGGAGTCAATCTGTGAGGACCCAGGAATCATTGCAGAGAATATTAAGGTCAGTCAAGGATGTTTTTTTTTAATGAGGCTGAAGGGATGAAGTGTTCTCAACTAATTTCCAAAAGTGTCTTTTCTTTTCAGCAAGTAAAATTTGGAAGTCCAGATTACGTGGATCGTGACATAGTTGAGGCCTTGGAAGACTTCAACCAGCGCATTGAGTGTTACAGGGCCAGCTACATGCCTATAGACGACGAGAGAGACAGGTACAGTCCCATAATGCTTTTCTTCCTGTGAGATCAATAAGAGACTGAATGGTGCACATCATAGTCTCGTCCCCTTAATTTCCAACAGATGAATTTAATTAATTTCTCCAATGCTGACTTTGAACAGGAAGCTCTCCTATATCAAGATCTTCGACGTGGGCAGTAGATACCTGGTGAACCGGGTTCAGGACCACATTCAAAGCAGGATAGTCTACTACCTCATGAACATCCATGTGGCACCAAGATCCATCTACCTGAGCCGCCACGGTGAGAGTGAACTCAACCTGTTAGGGTGCATTGGTGGAGATTCAGGGCTCTCCCCGAGAGGACAAAAGGTGAGTAGATTACACTATACCAGAAGAGGAAGTATTCATTACCTTTACATAAGTAAAAGTGCTAATACCTTGGAAGAACTACTTTATTACTAAGTATTATTAAGTAGAAGTACTGCATTGAAAATGTTACTTAAGTAAAAGTATATAATCAGAAAAATGTACTTAAAGTATAAAAAGTAGAAGTACTCAATGAAAATAAATGTCCCCTGTGACTGTTCCACCATTATAAATTACATCATTAGGTTATTATTACTCATGCACTGTTGTAGTTGGTTGAGGCAGAGCTCATTTTGAACTTTTAACAAATTATTATTTTCATTTAGGATTAATTTGCTCATTGTTTTCTCCATTAATCAATTGTTTGTTTGGTTTCTAAAGATTCTGAAAAAAGTGAGAAATTCTGTCAGAATTACCCAGAATGACACCTTTACAATGTTTGTTTTGTCCAACAGTCCAAACATCAACATAAATTCAAAGGAAAAGCCTTAAATCTTCACATTTGTGAAGCTGGAACCATGAACTGTTTTGACATGACAAATGACAATTATGAAAATAGTTGCCAATTACTTTTCTGTCATTGATCAATCAACTAAATGTTTCAGCTTTACTTGTAAATACTGATGGGTAGTTTTATTTATGACAAAAGCTGGCATCATACTTTATAAGCGCTTCAAATTTTTTTGGTGCAAAAAATATATGTTTTTAGTGAACTAGTAACAAAAGCTTTCAAATAAATGTAGTGAAGTAAACATAACACTATTTTCCACTAAGTTGTAGTAGACCTGAAGTCTGAAGTAATGTGTACTGAAGTACAGTACTTGAGTAAATGTACTTCGTTACATTTCACTACTGCAGTATACAGATGGAGTTCATGGAGTACACATTGCACTAATTGTTTCCAGTATGCCAATGCCTTGGCGACCTTTATCAGAGGTCAGAATATCAGAGACCTGAAGGTGTGGACGAGCCACATGAAGAGGACCATCCAGACTGCAGAAGCTCTGGGAGTCCAGTATGAACAGTGGAAGGCCCTCAATGAGATAGACGCTGTGAGTCACATCTCTTAATCTTAAAACATAATCCTTCAAGTAAAATACACATACAAGGAGAATTTTAGATTTATAGACGATGCTTTCAAATGGTATAATACAAAGAGCATTCAATCTCCAAATAATTTAGGTTGACTTTAGATTTTCAAAGCCAGAAGATCAGCTGTGTTTTATTCGGAGATGTTCATGTTACTTTTTCTAACTAAGGGTGTGTGTGAGGAGCTAACCTACGAAGAGATTCAGGAGAATTTCCCCGAAGAGTTTGCACTAAGAGACCAGGACAAGTATCGTTATCGTTACCCAAAGGGTGAGGTGAGTACTCCCCTAACTGGACAGTGACTTTTGATTGTATTTAACCATTGAGCTGCACAGTTCAACTACAGTCCACTAGAGCAGTGGTTCTCACATTCTCAACTTCTCCAATGTATTTAATGAAAAGATGGTGCAGTTTGAACCTGAGATAGTACATAATATGTATGCTAACACAAAAACAAGTTTAATAACCAAAACGAGCAGCTGGTGGCGATGATAGAGAGGGAACTATTCCCTTTTACACTCAATTAGCTGCATTTTAATTAAAAAACTAAAACTGCATCTTCAGGACACGAGGTATTACAACATACATAACAATTCAGAATCTTCAGCTATTTTTAAACAGACTCAACAGCTTTCATGCACAAACAGTCCAACAACTAAAAATTAGTTTCAAAAAGACTGAAATGACCTAACTTTAACTGAGAACACACACTCACCGAATCTATGACAAACACTTTATTGTGGAACACGTCACTGTGTTGAGGAGCAGCTTTTCCACTAACTCAAAATAAATTAAACAAAAGTGGAATTCAAAAGTATTCATATATACAACATTAACTTATCTTGTGATTACCTCATCAGTAGGTAAATACTGAAAAACATTGTGCTTTACAGAAAATTAAGCAGCACTCAATTCTCCTCCCAACCCCTGAGTGTTTTCCTGTCATGCAGGCAGCGCCATCAGTTGTCAATGTTATATTCAGTAGGCTGTTTAATTTAATTATCCTAAAAACCCAGAGTCTCCCTCATATCAGGATGGTTTGACCCAACCTGGCCCACAGTGTAGTGATTCTCAACTGGTGGGTCGCGACCCACTAGTGGGTCGCGACCCACCAGTTGAGAATCACTGCACTAGAGCAGTTTGGGCAGTTAAAGGAACAGATCAACATTTTGGGAAATACACTATTGGCTTTTTTGCTGAGGGTTAGATGAGAAGATTGATACCACTAGGATGTTTGTCTTTGAGCTATAGAGCTTCAACCAGTAGACTGTTGACCAAGCTTCGCATAAAGACTGGAAACAAGGGTGAACAGCTCGTCCGGCTGTGTTCAAACTCCAGAGATAACAAAGTTGTGGTTTTATGAGGGCTGGCAAGCTCACAGTGATGACAACCCTCCAGGAAGTCACTGCTTCTTTTTTTTTTTTTACGTATTAAACAAACAAGCTGTGGTGGAACTAGTTCTCAGGTCACGTTAAGTTGTAAAAGAAGCAATAACGCTGTGTAGAAATATGTTGCAGTCCTACATTAAAAATTTCACTCAATTAAAAGTACATTAGTATTAGAATAAAAATATTCTTAAAGTACCAAAGTACTCATAATGCAGAATGGCCCATTTAACAGTACCTCAAAATTGTACTTAAGTACAGTACTCGATTAAATACACTTTCCATCGCTGCAAGTGATATAAGAGATATACCATGTTAATGAGTGAAGAAGTGCTGGAAGGTGGATTTTTTTGTTACTTTTGGACAGAACAAGGCTAGCTGTTTCCTCCTGTTTCCAGTCTTTGTGCTAAGCTAAGCTAAGCTAAGCTAACTGTTATTTGGCTGTAGCTTCATTGATGAGACCAAACAAGGGGTACTTTTCACACCTTTATGTAACGTGTCATTATCAGAGAATCTGAATAAAGACAGGTTGGGTCAGTTGTACAGTATACTTGCTCTTGAGGACTTATGGACTGAGAAGGAAAGTTTGGTTAAATTATTAATGAACTCATTTAAACTCACTTATTTTGTCTCTTGTCCAGTCCTATGAGGACCTCGTCCATCGTCTGGAGCCGGTGATCATGGAGCTGGAGAGGCAGGAAAACGTTCTGGTTGTCTGCCACCAAGCCATATTTCGCTGCCTGTTGGCTTACTTTGTAGACAAACCTTCAGGTACATAAATCCAGGCTTGTAATTACCTTGACACTATAGTATATGATGTTGTTTTCAACACCACAAACATTCTTAATAACCTTCTTCCCCCCTCTGAAGATGAGCTACCTTATCTAAGATGCCCACTTCACACAGTGCTCAAACTCACACCAGTAGCTTACGGTAGGCGGAAAATGTTTTAATGTCTGACATCTTCATATCTTTGGAAATCTCTCCCTGACAGTCTGACTTTCTCCTCTATTTCAGGCTGTAAAGTTGAGTCATTTTTCCTCAATATTGAAGCAGTCAACACACACAGAGAGAGGCCAGTGGTGAGTTTCCATAAGCACACATTTGTCATAATATATACTTACCTTTGCCAACTATTCTGTGGGACAGTAATATGTATGTATTAATGAAATTAATATGTACAGTGCCTTGCAAAAGTAATCACAAAAGTGTTTTTCCTATTTTGTTGCATTACGACCTGGAATTAAAATTCAAAAAATATATATAAACAGAAATATGTTGCGTGTATATGTATTCACCCACTTTGCTTTGGGGCCCCTAAATGGGATCTCACATCATTCACATAGTTAGTTAATAAATAAAGTCCCCCTTTGTGCCATCTAAGTGTCACATGATCTGTTATTCTCACATGATCAAATGGAGATCCATTAAATGGACAGAATATGGCACCACAACAAACCTGCCAAGAGATGCTCAGACCAATACTCGGCAGACCCGGCAAGCAGGGCATTAATCAGCGAGACAACAAAGATAACCTTGAAAGTGCTGGAAAGCTCCTCTGCAAAGATTGGAGTATCTGCTCAAAGGACAACATTAAGCCGTACATTCCACAGAGCTGTGCTTAATGGAATTTTATTGCTTAAATAAAAGATTGAGAGAAAGAAAAAGCAGAAAGCAGAAGTGAAGAGTAATGTGCATAGTACAGGTGGTAATAGACAGTAAGGGCTTGGTATGAATATAATAAGATACAGTATTAACAGTATTAACAATAGAACATATGCGGCAGTTGCAGCAGTTGCAGTAGGGGACATGTACTGCAGATATGCAGAGTAAACTGCTGGAGGTATGATATGAATATAGTACAGATCATCTATATGCAGCAAAGACTGTAGAGCCAATATGAATACACAATGACTGCAGGTTAAACTAAAATAGAAAGCTAAATGTTTTTCTCAAGATGTTTTTCATCTAAAGCAGCCGTTTCAACTAGAATTGATTTAATACTTTTGTCCAACTATGGGCACCTTCTCCATTTCTTTTCTGTATTGCATCGTGGGAATAGTGCCAATAAGGCACATTATATTTTGCATGGTGTCCCTTTTTTGTCACTTGTCCAGTGTGAACACACTATATACAAAAAATGTGCTCAGAATTGTTATGTAGTAATAGTTATTATGGAATGTGCCGATAGTCTCTAAACGGAGTCTCGGTGTTTGTGTTGCTTTCGTTGCAGAATGTGGACATCAACAGAAACCCAGAGGAGGCTCTGGTGACTGTTCCTGACCACGCGTAAATGCTGTTTTGTGAGAAAAGGACTACAATCACGTGAAAATCAACGTAGTGCCACATATTAGCTCCTACATATTAAAGATGCACTCCAGTAACAGGTTGATTGTGTGAAAACAGACAACTCGACGGAAGGAGGAGTCTATATGGTAGAAATGGGACTAATGTTAGCTACATTAAAACACATGGGACTCCTGCTGCACTGACGGAATGGGACATATTTGGAGATAATGTTTAAAACATGACTGTGAAATGTTCCTGTGTCTTATCTGACTGGAGTTGGCTTTTTTTAAATTTTATTGTCACATTGTTTACAAATGATTTAGAGACAATAATAATGCACCTTGTTTTGAGGCTGAGAGGAAAACACTGAAAAGGTCGTAGTGAGGTTGCCATTGCACAGATAAGGTTTTGTTGATAATTGAATTATAAAGGTGGGGATCAGCACCACGGACAGCACCCAAACAAACAAGTAGTGTTGACTGTTGTAGACACTAAACTTCAGGCAAGGTTTCATGAAATAATGTAAATAAATACAGCAAACATCCAAGACATTGCTCCGAAAAAATAAATCTAATGTACAAGTCCTTTTTGTGTTTGCTTGGCCACTGTGTTGTGTTGTTAACTCTCCCACAGAGAAGCTGAACTTAGATGTGACAAACTGATTTCGCAACAGACCAACGTGCTGTTCCAGTCAGCCAATATTGGGTCTTTGTGAAAGAGCTCTCGGGGGGAAATGAAAACTCGCATTTAGGAGTAATTTATGGAATAAAACTCAGACTGGAACATTTAGTAGGAACATTCCTACAGGGAGGAGGAGGGGAGGTGTTTTGGTAGCGGGGTATTTTCCCCAAATAGCCGAGCAGGGGTTAATAATCCCTCGTTTCTCGTGTACCTCGGTGGCAGCAGTCTGTGAAATTTCCAGTATGCATGAACGCAAGCTGGGGGCTGCTTTCTTCAAGCCGAGCGGGACTCACGCAACTTTCTGACTGAGCTTTATGCTTTTTTTGCAAATTTTTTCTCCTTTTTTCCCCCCACCCAACATCTGACGGATGTTTAACAATCATCAGAACACGTTTTATTCTCACTGCAGTTGAGCCGTCTAAATTAAGCCGAGGTGAGGGAGGGGGAAAGACAGCCCCTTGCACAACATAACTTGTGTAAAATGTGAAGTATGTGCACAGTGTCCTGCTGCACGAGCTTCCTCAGTCCCGCTGACAACGTGAGACCACTTCACCTTGGAGTCTAAAACCTGAATTACTATGGACATGATGAGCTTAAAGATTCAGTGCATTCTAGTGTTCATCACTTTCTATGTGCAAGAGGGATTATCAAAGGATTATGAAGCAAACCTTGGAGCCGAAGATCTTTTACAGGTATATTCTCTTTTTATTTACCCTTTTCCCTTTTCATTGATTGTTGCAATTTGTGCCACACACACCAGGCTAACACTAATGATATATAACTTGTAAACAATAATAACTGAACTTCAAGCTCAGTCACAACTATGAGGTCGATTGGTCTGCAAAAAAGATTTAAAAGTCATTTTTCCTTAAGTGAGCTTCAGCAGCTCTAATAACCAGTACAGTGTCTCACTTAGTGTGAACATATTAAATTGCCCTATTTTTTTTTACATCAATTATATGATTTATATGTGTACCTATAAATGGTTTCCACTCCTAAACTTTTATGTCAATGTTAAATTCCCAGCAAGGACCAGCGTATGTGGTAATGTATTGACACAGCAATGACTTCTGTGCAAAATTAACATTTGAGAGCAAACCGTGCAACCCTCACTGGCCCTGTATACAGTGAAAGCATTTATTTCCAGTTCCACTTCCCTTCATTCATGAATAGCTTTGATTCAGGCTATTTTGACCCAACAGTCACATAGGCAGATTGTGGAGATTACTTCAAAAAGGAGGCATTTTGAACAAACAATGGTACTGATAAATTATGCAACATCACATTGTGCCATTGGGTTTAATTAAAAGCACATTTTGCAAAATGCACTTCATTAACTTGCTTGTTTCTTTCCCAGAGAGTAAGACGTCAAAGCAAACCAACAAAAACAGTGGTAAGTTTTTTTTTAGTGTCATAAATTGTGTTACATAAAATACCAATTGTTAGTGTAAGATTGGATCACCACATTCTTAAAAATATGAGATTCTCCCTTTCTTCACTCCTGTTAAACATGTATTATATCTATGAATGCAAGAGAAAAGAGTATATTTTAAAGGTCTGTTACACGCATTTCATATATTATACTTGTCTCTAATATTAGATTTGTTTAGTTAAATTTTGGCATGGTTATTTAAATGAAAGCATCTGAAAAGTTTAGAGAGGAAAAGTCAACAACTACTAGAGACGTGGCAATTTGGCCAAGATATTTCAGCCACTGGCTTAATCTTAAACAAATTGTATTTTTTAAACTGCTCATATGTTGTTGTTTTTTTATGTTACATTTTGTTTTGAATAGTGTCAAATAAATGTAGTGCAGTAAAAAGCACAATGTTTCCCTCTTTAATGTAGTGGAACGGACATAAAAATAATCATAAAATGAGCTTGGACGGTACTCAAGTAAAAACTACTTAGTTTTTTTCACCACTGATACAAAGTGACTCTCAGAACGAGCTTCACAGACAGGAAAACACCATCAGCACCTCTCAGGGGATCATCAGTAGCTCCACTGTGTTTTCCCTCAGTTTGCATCAAGGTTAACTGTGAAGCAATCCTCTGCAAGCATACAGTCATTTGGTTTGTATAGCACAAACCACAGCCTTCCTAAATACCAGTGAGCTGTGGGGCTGATGTGGCTCTCTTCCTCTTGCCGGTCTCCTCATCGTGCAGTAATGTGGCCAGCGGCGACCAGATTGGTCTCAGCAGGCGCCGGCGTTACCCGAGTAAACAAGAGGTGGACAGAGACGCCATGCTTTGTGTTGTAGGGAAAACCGTGACATGGGGGGTTTGTGTAAGGGTGGTGGGTTTAAGTAAGCATACATGACACCTGGTCTGTGTAAAAACGTGGCATGAACCCCCAGTTATGATCTGTGAGGATGACAGTCATACAGAGAGTGGTGGAATGTAGATAAGTAGCCTACATTTACTCAAGTACTGTTTTTAAGTTCAAATTCAAGGTACTGAACTTGACTTGAGTATTACATCTTAGAGGTCAATATTAAACTTTTTTACATTTGTCTGACAGCTTTAGTTACTTTTCGGATTCCATATTTTAATACACTCCCTGCCCAATGGAAACAATGCATCTCCACATTTGGTGATTTCAAATGTTTGCGACAAACTGATAGATGAAGCGTTTCTTTATGCATTGAGAAAATCTTCCTACTTCTTAATCTAGATAAACAATTTAAAAAGCTTCTTGGATCAGCTGGGTAAAGCATCGTCACAAAGCTGAGAAAAGGCAGTTTTTCTGAGATCATGAACATTTGACATTTTAAGTAATGGATGGTTCTCACAGGACAGCGATGCTACAAACATATCATGATCTTACAGAATATGATATATTGCTTTAATTAAACTACACAACAGTAAAAATAGTTAAAATTAGCACAACCATAATCTACAGTAGTAAAATGCAACATAATGCAGCAGTAGTATTAATCCAAACATATCATGATAAACAACACTGACAGAAAACGTTTTTCTTCACTTCGACTACTTTTACTTTTGATTGGTCCATTTTGCTTATACATATTTTTAAGTCATATTTTGAATACGTGTATTTGTGATGTCACTAGCTGAAGGTGACAGACTACCATGTGAAGTGTTCAGTGGTGTCCCGCTACGCTATCACCACCGTCCAGAGTTCAATATGGAACCAGCTCCCCATCACCAAGGAGGCTGCCTTTGAGGTGGACCTTCCTTCCTCTGCTTTCATCTCCAACTTCACCATGTGAGTCATCGTCTTTCTCTTCTACAGTGTACAGCGTTTCTACATCACTACTTCCTGTATTTGTTATTATTATTATTATTATTATTATTATTATTATTATTATTATTATTATTAGTGTATTTGATTGTTTTTCAATTTCCTTTACTTCTAATCTCTAACATCACTAGGAAGTCAGGAAATGCAACCGATACTTATCTCACTTACAGTGTTTTAGATGGTAATTCCTCCCAATAAATGGGGGTCAAAATCTTATTTCTTGCCTGTATATATAATATTCATCTTCAATATGGTGATACTTTTAAATAAATACAAGTAAGCAAGTACTTATTTATGAGCAGCATCCATAAATAAAACTTCAGAAGAATTATGTCAGGAACTAGAAATCCGGTCCAGAGGAAAGATGCATAATTTGATTACTAAGACGGTTTGCTCAGCGCTCTCTTTCAAAAATGCTAAATATAAACAAAACAAATAAGCCAACATTGAAGACCAAACACCAAACCTGGAGCTGGATTTGGGAGCGGAAGCAGGTCAGGAGGAGGGGGAACCTGAGCGCAGATGAATACCAGGCTTTGTAAATGCAAGTCAGAAAGTTAATAGAGAAAATGACAGGAGTTTGCCCAGTCCCTCTTTTCTCCCCTGCACCGTTTACTAAGGCAGCCTGCCAGTTTAGATACGCCACACACACACACACACACACACACACACACACACACACACACACACACACACACACACACACACACACATACATGCCTACATGACTGTATGTATGCGTGCCTACATGGAGGTGGATGTAGACTGCTATTTTTTAAGTATGTGTGAGTCTGGAGCTAGTACAGGTTTTTCTTTTACAACCATAATCCTTCACTTCTGTGTTTCATTGACACGCACTCTTACACACACATCTTTTCTCACTCAGAACCTCTACAGTCGTCTGCGCCAAATACCCCAGAGGGGGGGGGGGGGGAAGCTGTGGCAAATGTATTGCGTTAGTTCTTTGGCATTTTTGTGTCTAACTAAGAACTCTGTGTTCTGTGTGTAGGTCACTGATGTACACACGTTCCTTCACCCCCTCTCAGCCGGCCACACATATAAATACAAGCGCCTCCATTTTCCACTCTCGCCATTCTGCTCTGTTTCTCAAACAAGACCCTCTTCAAGCCAGTGGGTTTATTTTAGTTAGCCCTTGATGTTATTTTTCTCTTTGGATATATTTGTTCAAAGGACTTGACCTTAATTTAGTACCTTGTCACGTGACATCAGTGGTCACCGAAGTGGAGTGGTGGTTTTGGTTGGGATTTTGGCGGAGCAGCGGCACTCCCTCGGAGCGTCATCTGCCTGCAAGATCTCCCTTCATTATTGCTGTTTTTAGAAGGAAATTACTCTTTTCCACTCGCCCTGTTTATGACCCCCCACTTCCCCTTTTACATGTTATGAACTCCATTTGTAAACAAGCATGATGCGTGTTTGTGAAGCAGCTTTGTGATCGCTCTGGAAATACAAGCAGCAAAATACAGTAAATCACGCTCAGCAACTCAATGCGGGCCAGGCGTGTTTCTGACTGAAATATAATCCGGCTACTGTGACTCACACAGAAAGCTGTTTCTTCTTCCTCTTTCCACTCGCCCATCAGCACCTCCAATGGCAAGGTGTATGTGGCCCAGGTGAAGGAAAGAGCCGCTGCCAGGAAAATTTACGATGCTGCTAAGAAGCAAGGAAAAACTGCTGGACTTGTTGCTACAAAGTCAGTCACAGGTTTTTTCTTTTGTTCTTTAACTTCAAAATAAAACTTTTGAATGCAAATCTGTTTCTTTTGCAATGCGTGAGACTGACATTCAATCCAATTTGATGAGATGTGCTTCCCTCTTACTCTGCTGCGTTCCAGAGAGAGGGAGATTGAAAAGTTCCGTGTGGCAGTCAGCGTGCCGTCAGGAGCTCGGATGTCCTTCTCCCTGACCTACGAGGAGCTGTTGCCTCGTCGACTCGGCCGCTATGAGCTTAGTTTGGGTTTGAGGCCAGGACAGCCTGTGCAGAACCTCACGTTAGATGTCAGTATAATGGAGCGGACGGGCATCAGTTTCATCAAAGCCTTTCCTCTCAAGACGAGTCGGCTGCTCTCCAACACTGCTCAAGGTGAAATATGACAGAGTTATTACCTGTCATTCATTTGAATTGGGATGAACAACGTTCAAAGGAGAAAATCAACCTTCAATGCTACTGCACTGTTTTAAAGTACAGGGACTCCGCCTCTTACATACCATCAGGTGTTTACAGCAGTGACTGTAAAAGCTTTGAGGAATCTCAAGAGACTTCCATCTTGAAACACTTGATTAGAGAATGAATTACAATTCGTTGATTGACATTAGTGTTTCGAGGAATAGTTTATATATATAATATTTTTGGAAATAAGCATATTCACTTTTTCCAGGTGTGTTAGATTAGAAGATTGATGCAACTCTAATTTTTCCAGTAAATATAATTGGTAAACTTAGCTTCACATAAAGAATAGAAACATGGAAACAGTTGGAAATCACTGCTCCCAGCCAAGAAATAACCCGCCTTTTTAATAATCCCCCGTACGCCACATCTTTGATGGAAAACAAAAACCCAATTAACACAACAAATATGCTAAGCTAAGCTAACTGGCTGCTGGCTGTAGCTCCATATTACCTTACAGACTTGAAAGTGGTATCTAGGCAAGAAAACAAATAAGCACATCTGTAATGTCTAACTATTCATTTCATAGAAAGGTCTAATGCAGTCCAATTACTGCCACATGGATGCTACTTTCCTACAGGTGATGCAGATGCCCCTGCCTCCACTCATGTTGAGCATAGCGCTGGCTGTGCTCGGGTTCGCTACAGTCCCACTCTCCAGCAACAGAACAGCATCTCCTCCAAAGGTCTTAACGCAGACTTCATCATCCAGTATGATGTGGACCTCAGAGATCTTATGGGAGAAGTCCAGGTCAGGAGCATCTGTTTAAGCCTGACAAATAGACATGAGTATTTGTCCCAATACAGAAATGTGTTGTTGGTAACAGTAAAAGTTGTCTTCTCCCCCATTTATTTGTTATAATTTCTCTCAGGTATATGATGGCTACTTTGTGCATTACTTTGCACCCAGAGGGCTTCCTGTGGTTCCTAAGGATGTTATATTTGTCATCGATGTCAGTGGCTCAATGATCGGCACTAAGATAAAACAGGTAAAGTGGACCAACCTCATGGTTCTACAATGAGAACATGTGCGAACATATAACAATATTCTGCAAAGATATTGTGGAATTTCTGTCAATAATTCTAATATTTTTTGTCAGTAGACCAAGCAGGCCATGGGCACCATTCTCGGAGACCTTAGAGAGGGAGACCACTTCAATATCATCACCTTCTCAGACAAGGTTCATACCTGGAAGAAAGGACGAACAGTCCGGGCGACTCGGCAGAATGTGCGAGATGCCAAAGACTTTGTAAAGAGGATTATTGCAGAGGGATGTGAGTTGAAATGTGATAATGTTTGAGTTGTGGCATTGCAGTCAAGGTGATTATCGTATCAAGCTTCCTTACTGTTTGTTCTCTTCCTTCAAAACTGATTATTCCACTCTTCTGTATCAGGGACCAATATCAATGCAGCTCTGCTGTCAGCTGCCCAGCTTGTCAACCCTCAATCCTCCGACTCCTCCAACCACCTCTCCTCCCGTCGTGTCCCTCTGGTAATTTTCCTTACTGATGGGGAGGCAACCATCGGAGTAACAGCTGGTGACACCATCCTTAGCAACGCCAAGAAAGCTTTGGGCTCCTCCTCTCTGTTTGGCCTTGCCTTTGGAGACGATGCAGACTTCCTCCTCCTGAAACGCCTGGCTCTGGATAACCGTGGCGTGGCGAG
This sequence comes from Myoxocephalus aenaeus, assembly GCA_038501785.1. NCBI lineage: Eukaryota > Metazoa > Chordata > Actinopteri > Perciformes > Cottidae > Myoxocephalus > Myoxocephalus aenaeus. The sequence goes on along the minus strand of JBAMJR010000039.1, from coordinate 6,809,812 downwards.
GATGGTGTATGAGGATGCAGACGCAGCCTTGCAGCTGAAGGGCTTCTTTGATGAAGTAGCGAGCCCTTTGCTATCAGACATCCAGCTGTCGTACCTAGACGATCAGGCGTTTGACATCACCCACGCCCTGTTCCCAAATTACTTCCAAGGCTCGGAGTTGGTGGTGGCTGGGAGGGTCAGACCAGGAGTCAACGACTTCAAGGTGTCAATGTCCGCCACTGATTTAAAGCAGCGGGTCAAGTTAGAGAACGATGTGTTGATTTCCCACGCTCAGGGGAATGGGAGTGCAGAATCGCTAGACTGTTCGGGAGGTTTAGAAGGAATATCCAGTTTTGTGCGTCGTCTTTGGGCGTATTTCACCATCAAAGAGCTGTTACAGGCCAAACTGAACGCTACTGACCCTGCAACTCAAAGGTTACTGGCCGACAAGGCCACCAACCTATCCCTCAAGTATAACTTTGTAACACCAGTCACTTCTTTAGTTGTAGTTAAGCCAGACACAGATGAAGCAACTCCAACCACCATCAAACCCACCATCGCAGCCACTATAACCACGACAGCAACGACCTCTGCCGCCACCAAAATATCAGCTGCTGGTCCTGCAAAGAAGCCCAGCTCACCTTCTAACCCCAGGACTGAACAAAACAAACCAGACCCTCCTCAGCCACCTCCAAAGCCAACAAAAAAAACCTCATCACCAACTTCAACAACAAAAACAGCACCATCCAAGAGAACCTCAACAACTTCAAGTCCCAGCTCTGTCAAAACTGCCCCAGCTCCATTCTCGGGTAAAAAGCCCACTCCTTCCAACAATGAATCCAAAACAGCCTCTCCTCCTCCTCCTGTCGGTAAGATACTCACCTCCCTGCTGAATGCTCTAAAAACAGCGCCACCCCCTGCACCTGGAAAAGTGTCCAAAGCCTTGAAAACAACCACGCCCTCCACAACCAGCACAACGCTAACGTTCACCACCAGCACCACACCTGCGCTCAGAACCGACCCTGCACCTCTGCCCGGGAAACCCCTTACCCCTCAGCCCAGTACAGCGAGGACAGCTCTGCCTCCAGTCAAAGTGGCTGTGCCCTCCGTAGAGGCAGGAAACACCTCCACATCTGCTCCAGATGTGCCTGAAATCACCACCGCTCTGCCCGAGCTGTTGTCTCCGCTCACCTCTCCCACAGCGGCTCCAGCTCCAGCTGTGGATGACAACAACACAGAACTGAGCATCGCAACCTTCGTGTCGGCGACCTTTGCTCCTATGCCTGGTGTGACAGATGGGCCACGCCTGTGGGAAGCAGCAGGGCTTCTGGGTAGGTTATGCTCTGGTTCATCTGTCAAGTCTAATCTGCAATCATCAATCAAGTTTCAAGCTGAATATCAAAGATGCAGACCTTTGTATATGTATTCCTAATTGAATGTTATTTATCTCTCCACTAGATGTCTCTACTTTCATTCAAAGAAAAGGTGAAAGGGGATTTTCTCTTTATATTTCAGGGACCACTTTTTGTTCAGAATTTTGAATTACAGTTTATCTGGTAAAAATGAATCAATTAATATATTAAGATACTCTGACAGCTATTTGTTTATGATGTACCATGATAATCAGCTACACAACAGCATTGGAACTGAATATAAATCTAATGTTCTATCTCTTATAGATATCGACCTCGTAAAAGGTGAGTATAACCTTTAATGCTTGTTTTACGTTTGTTCTCTGTAAATTCTAAACTCCCTCATGAGCAGCAGAACGTGAACTGAACTTCAATGCTTGCCTCCATTTCCCAGACTATGATGCAACCTATGACTATGACTACGATCTCAACTATGATGCCTGTAAGTTTCAAATTCTTATTGGAGGTGATTCTTTGCTTTTCAGGAGCCTAACAATATATTGTTTTACTTATTTCTAGGGGATGATACTGCAGACACTGAACCATTTGGTAAGTATTCAGTGGGTGTTGTTAACAGTAATACGTAATGTATTGCAGAGACACTAGTTGTAATATCTGTGTAAACCTGTCATTGATGTCAGTGTTTGGGAGTGAGGAAGACTTCCTTTAGTTGAATGTCTTGTGCTTTTAGATGATGCTCCCTCCAGATTGAGCACCGTCCGGGTCTTCTCCTCATCAGGTCAAGAACTTAACATTTTATGTTTAAACTTACAATGCCAAATACATTTTCATATTTTATGTACCTGCGTTGTATTAATGCTCAAATGTGGTCCGTTGTAGTTGATGGAGATCCTCATTTTGTGGTCCAGCTGCCAAAGCTGCATGAGAACCTGTGCTTCACAGTCGACGGAAGAGCTAATGACGTCCTCAGGCTGTTGGAGGAACCAGAGAGAGGTATGCTTCGACATAATATCTCTCATTTCAGTTGCGTGTATAAATACACATGTTTTACGATCAACTGTTACCAGCATGAAATAAGTGTATTACTAAATGTGTGCTCCCTTTCTCCTCAAGGCATCATTGTTGATGGCCACCTAATGGGAGCTCCCTCCAAGCACGGTGTAGAAGACCGCCCCCGAACTTACTTTGACCGGCTCACCATTTCATCATCCACAGCCGGCTCTGGCGACATCATGATCACCCTCTCGCTGGACGCTGTAGTGGTGGAAGGGGAAGGGCGGGATACTCTTCCCTTCAACCAGCAAGGGTCTGTGGCGAGGCAGGGTGTGACGGTCACTGTGGACAATCATCAGAGCTGCTGGATTGAGCTGAACAAGGGTGTGAAGTTCCTGGTTATGTTCCATCACTATGAACACCCCAGCTACCTACAGATGGCTCACCTGGGTTTCTACATCACAGATGGATGGGGGTTGTCTGCCTCAACCCAAGGCCTGCTGGGTATGTACACATCTGCTCTTCACTGTCAGCTTTCACTGGATCTGTGTATGCTGCTCACTGTCCTTCATTCATACTGAGTGGACTGCAGAACTGTTACCATCCAAATGTACTTTAAGTATCAAAAGTGAAGTAAGAACTCGTCCTGCAGAGAAATGTCCCGTGACTGATATGTTATTATATATGACATTATTTGATTGATTGTCATATTGAAGCATTAGTAGAAGCAAATTGCTGTTTTTGACTTCTTTATATACAGTTAAGTAGTAGTAGTAGTAGTAGTAGTAGTAGTAGTAGTAGCAGTAGTAGTATAATGGCTCCCAAACTAGTTGTTTTACTTTTCCCTAAACATTGGACTGTTTTAACTCAAACATTTATTTAAATACAATTAGTATCTTTGGTGGAATTGTAACAACTCGTAAGTATCTGAAATGTGACACGGTTGGAAACCACTGGTTTACTCTTTAACGAGGTGTTTAAGAGTATTTTGTAATCTTATTTTAGGTTTTATAATGTAACATTTTAAAAGCTAAACTGTCGGATAAATGTAAATAATGCAATATTTCCTTCTAAAATGTAGGGGAGCAGAAATATAAAGTAGCATTAAATTGACATACTTAAGTACAAGTACCTCTGTTTTATAAGGTCAGTACTAGAGTAAATGCACTTAGTTACTCTCCACCTCTGCTGTCCTTTGTCTGCCTACAGGCCAGTTCCAGCACGCTGACATGAGCATCAAAGCGGTGAAAGATTATCTGGGTGGAGGTGTGCACAATGAAGCCATTTCAGCCGCGGGGATCCTGAGGTGGGGATCAGAGAAGATGCGGGTCACCTTGCAGGACAAGACGCTGAAAGACACACTGCGGAAACGCCACATGGGCAAGTGTTGGGTGGTGCCCAAGGCAGAGGTAGAGAGACTACTGGGTCATCCATACGAGAGCTACGTGGTGGATCATGTGTAATTCTAGCCGAGTCTGCTCCGCCTTGTTGGCTCTCTGCTGCACAGCTCAGGTCACAGCAGTTATCGTGGCACGGTTATTGGACAAAGGATGAGCAAGAAATTGGGACTCTGTGAGGCTAAAATGAGACGTGGCCACACATTGTCTAATATTCTGTAGGGAGCAGTGGAATACAGGTGTGGTTAGAGGAAAAGAGGGGGTGACATTTTATAAGAGTAATGAGGATGTATGGTTCGGCAAATATAATGAAGGATTGAACGATGCGGATGTCCTCATCAGTGAATTGGATTTGGAACCGAGCTCTGTGTTCTGTATCTATGACGCCGTCTTCTCCTGTTCGCATGGCAACCACAAAATGTCCATCTATGCTGCCGCAGTTTGTGCTCGCTCCAACATGTCTCGCACTGTTCACGACTTTAAAGATGTTTATTGGATTATTCTTAGATTTCATCTTGGAATGATTATTATGCGACAACTTGTAATTATTAAAAAACTGTATCATTCTGTAAGTACAAGTGTATATAAATATATTATTGTATGTACGTGTAGATACTCTTTCCACAAAACAAAAAAAGGGTCACAGGTTTGCCATGTGCTTTTTATTTTTCTATCATTTCATTCATAGTTTAATTCATTTTATTTGTTACACAAGACATTAGGCATTGCTCACAAACTAGTGATCAAACAAGGACAGTAAGTTGTCTACTACTCAGCCTGAACTATTTCTTTTGTCAATTTTAAGGGATATTGTCAATAGTGGTTTCCAGAAATGCCAAACTGGATGGAAATTAAAACAGTACAACCACACATGAGGCTTTTGTTTTCAATAAATAAAAAGAGATGACAGTATCTGATGCTGAGGAAGGGCAGGGAGTGAAGACTTCAGATATGTCTATATTCAAAAAGTATTCCAGTTTTGATCAGATAACATGTTTCCAGGATGAAGACCACACACAGTGCTGAAAGATGCACAGCGTGAACGAACAGCTGGATAGATTTTAACTTGAGCTCCACGATTGAATGTTGCTTTTATTCTTCCTTCAGAACCGGTGTCTTAGGAATGCTAATAATCACATTAAATCATGATGCAACACTGGAATCATCCCTGAATAAGGTGAACGTAATACATGACACAGCAAATAACAAACAAAAACGAAGAATTTCTGTGTGCATCACTTTAAAATCCATTTTTATCATCAGAACAGAATCTAATAGCATAGCATATTCAGCATTTGACATAAACCTTTCCACAATACATCAGTGAAATTCAAATAAATAGAGCATAACAATAAGACACGTCAACACCCCAAACACAGGATAACTTTGTTTAGAGTTGCTCGGGGACTTATCGTGGTGGGTGAAGTGAGATGGAACTGCTTCAGTGTTTTAAAGAAAACGATCAGGGCATCTCATCTGTTGAATACAATATCCCTTCTATAGCATTTAGTCAGATCTGCGGAGCAACAGACACCAACAAACTGTACTTTTAACATTGCCAGCAACTTTTGCCAATAACAGCGACACCATTTTTGGCACTAGACCGACCTGCCACTAACGATTAGTTAAAACAAAGCAGTCAACTGTTGAAAGGGCCCAAACATTTTAATAAGACCCCAAATTAAGGCTAAAACCAAATAAAAGCATCTTGGTTCGTTCTTGCGGGGCAGCACCTGCAACTGTGGCTCCATACTTTTGCTACAAAGTCTTTGAAAGTTATGGGAATATCCAGCTTTTCCCTCTATTTAACAACTACAATTTTCCATAGGATTTAGTCCCCCAGGGAATGACTTACCTAAATGACATACACAAGGGTTGAAACAACCAAGACACGATCTGGTGCTTTCACTGAGCCGAAATTTCAGTCTTCATCCTCTTCACTCAAAAGTGAAACTTTCCAAAAATCCAAAACATTTCCCACATGCATTCTTTTCTCCACGACACACTTCCTCGCATCTCAACAAGTACAATTTGCCGTAATCAATTTGTTTTTCATCGCTCATTCCAAATCCTACAGAATACTTCATAGAAAGCCTCGCCATAGAAAAATCCTGCCCATGCCTCATTTGCTTCAGACATTCCCTTTTCTTTTCCAATGTTGCACTTGAAGACCACAGTTTCAACCTCAGATCTGTAAACTTCATAAATTCAGCCAGTGAAATGGGCACCAAATATATAGAAATAAAACTCTTTAATAATTTAAAAATGTTAGAATGTAAACTATTCAAATTCAAAATTAACATCACACAACAGAGATAAACAAAGGAACAGTTTTTTGGGGGTGGTGGGGGAGGTGGGTGACAGTTATTAGCCACTGGTTAGCTTGCCTGCTAGCACAGGGAACACAACAGCATTGCAAAGTGAGCACGATCAGTTGACAGAACAGCCCATTTATATGTAATTTTTTTTTTTCTCGCCTGACCGACAGATTTTGCAAAAGAAAAAAGGAGCGGCGTCTTTTGACGAGAAACAGGTAAAAGACCAAGTTAGAGGAAAGTGAAAGCAGGGTTGACAGGAGCGATGTGTGGAATGGGCCAGCCTTCATACCGCAGTGTCATTTTAAGTCTATGTACAATACTACTGTGTGTAAAAGATGCATGCATGTCAACTGGAGGTGACCCTTCCAGAGGATTCTACACTAAGCCATTACAGATCTCTCATGTTAGAACTCGCAGTTCAGACCTTTCAATCCCATCAATCTTCCATCCACCCAACCTCTGATAAGAGGAGAAAGACGTTACGGAAAGAATGAAATGAGTTGAAAATTGCCAACAACAAGTAATAAATTCACCTCTAATGATAATAGTTAAGACATGATTATACTGTAAATTCTACAATGGAATGAAAGACCATATCAACCCTGCTTTTCAGTGACAGAGATAAGGATTGTGAGTATTTGTACGCCGTGTATGTGTGTGTGTGTGTTTGTGAGCATTTGTGTGTTTGAACATGTTTCAAGAGAGAGAGAGGGACATAAGGAAAAGGAGGCAAACGGCTGAGGGCAGGCAGAGCTCAGGAACACACCCTATCCGCCTCGCTCCCACCCGTTTGTTTTTAAAGGCCGTCTACCACGAGCACCGCCGCCCCTTTTCGCCCCGCCTCCTCTCCCGGCCCCGCCCTCTCTCGGAAGCCCCTCTACCACTCACTGCTCATCCTCCCCAAACACATCGTTCTGTTTGCGCTTCATGTTCTCAAAGTCAAAGTCGCTGCCCGTCATGCGTTTGTAGATGTCCTTGATGTCGTTGCAAGTGGTCTCGAAGTGAGTGGTGGCATCATAGGACCTTGAGGCGAAGACCTGGGAAAGATCAAAATAACAGGAGTGAGAATCTGCAGCCTTGCTAGCGGCACTGTGTGTTGAGCTAACTGCTGACATCAGTATGCTAACACGCTCGCAGAAACAATGCTAACCTGTCGACATTTAGCAGGTAATGTTTACAAAGTTCACCATCTTACTTTAATCTAACTCTGTGTCATGAATGTCAATCCATTATAATATATTCTATTCCTCTTGTAGTAATATAAACACACATGCAAGTATCTGACCATATATAAAGACACAATGGCAACTTTCTATAACGCAGTGTGCTATTTTTGAAAAGAAACAGTTTTGGATAATCTAGGTTTCCACTCTACAGCGATGACATCATTTTAAATACACTTAAACTTTTCTTCTCTTACCTGGCTTTCAGTACCATCATCTGTGGGCTCATAAAGGTCACTAATAGCCACAAACCTGTCAAAAGAAACAAAACAAAACTCCATTAACAAGTATTATCATGGGGCGTCGTCCATATATTTTATTTAACATTGTCGTCATGTTGAGTTTTATAGCCTGCTTGTTTGTAAAACCATAAATGCATGAATTGTTAGAATGCTGACTTTTGGTCGATGGGCTCCAGCAGCTCCAGGGCCGGCTCTATCTCCGCCTCGGGCTCGCTGGTTTCCACTGTGGTGCTGACGATGGCAATGTACTTCCCCTGGGCTGCCACATTGTGAGCATAGGAGATCATGCACACGTAGATGTCTGGAGAGTTGACAGAAGGGTTAAGAGGAGAAAAGATGTATTAACTTGGCTTTCTTTTGGCCACTTGGTGGCAGTGGAAACAAGCTGTACATACAACACTACCCTATTATCCCCCTTAAAAGGTGATTTTGGAAATTTGTTTGCAAAAAGTTGCTTATTTACGCCCCCAGCAGACATGGAGAAACATTAACGTTTCTTTTTAGTGATGCTTTTGGTAACCTACGATGTGCATACTCTCCTTTTAGCTCTGTCTAGTTATTTAGCTGTTAAATGTTCAACTGCGTTCATCATCTAGTCACTAACTTTGTCTGTCATGTGGTGCTGGGACAGCGAATTTTTAGAGCTTTTTTTCCTGAAAACAGTCAGCTGCGTCTGGAAACAAGCTGATGAGAGCAGTGAAAGTGATCCAGGACAGAATTGTTGATATAACAACATTTATTATAGCTGCTTTTATTTATTTATTTTAAATGTCAATGATATTACGTGAATATTCTAAATGTTTAAGCGCTTAGGGATTATGACCTCTTTTGCTAAATAGCTCAAAGCTATGGGGGGAATCAAATTGGCCTTTTTCCCTTTTGGAAAGATGCATGGTTGATTTGTCGTCACAAGAGGGCTCCTCTCTGGAGCTTAAAATCAAATCACTTACATTGAACATAAAAGGGCATCTTTGTATTTAGTCCTACTGCTACAATTTCTAAGAACTAAACTCGACCATTTAGCTGATGAGTCAAACAGTGACAATGATCCTTACCGGAGTTGCGGTTGACTTGATTCTGAGGGATGATGATCTGGCAGGAGTTGGAGTCATTAGTGTTTTTGATGGGGTGGCTGAGGACGCAGATCACACGGATCACTTGACCCGCCTTCCGGACGCGGTCCGTGATGTAGCTGGGGTCGCAGATGAGCTGCTTACAACGAGCCACCTGCAGCAGGAATGACACGGCAACGTGCATGAAGCATTTCAAAAGGATCTTCTTTGGTATCCCTTCTGCTTGAATAAACTTAATTACTGATTGTAAATCTGCATTATTATGGATAATAAATCAGCGCACCTCGCCCTCAGACTTCACTCCAACCACATGGCCATCTTCCATCACTATCTCCTCCACTGGTTTGTTCAGCATGTAGGTCCCTCCATAGATTGCACTCAATCTACAATGACAAGTGAATAAGAACGGTTAAATCATGGAGTTGGTTAGCATTTTGGTATTCACTATTAAAGACCAGCTGGAATCTATAATAAAGCACTATATATATATAGAATATATATTAACAATAACCTGGCAAATCCCTGTGGCAGCTCTCCCAGACCATACAGGGGGTAGAGGTAGGGGCTCTTCCCATACCGTGCCAGCGACTCACTATACAGCTTGATACGATTGATCGTCTCCAAACAGGGAACATCAAGATAGCTGAAGGAGAAGAGTAGACAACAAAGGAAGATAATTAATAGGAATAGACTGAAATAATGAGATACCTCTAATGCAATGCATATTCACAGCTAAAAGGTATTCTAAATACAGGTTTGTTAAGGAGAAGCTTTATTAACCCGTCATTTCAGCATATATTATTTAGTTGATTTTGTTATATCATGTTAACATCATAAATGCAGTTTATGTTTGCTATCATGCTGTTGTTCTTACTCATCTGTCCTGTAGAGGGCCAGGGCGTGGCCAGTGAAGTCAATGACGTCCTGGCCGAGGTCAAACTTCTTGTAAACGTCCCTCATCGTTGTGGTTTTGGGGTCCACACCCTCAAAGGTCTTGGGGTCATTCTCGTCAAAGTTGGCCACAAAGACTAAGAACTTGCGAAACCTTCGCTTCTCAAACATTCCCATCAGATCTGGAAATTCAATCCAAGGCTTATTGATGTATAGTACATGATCACTTAAACGTGATTTACATACTTTACTCTTGATATCTTAGACGTAGACATGTTTTAGCAACTTACTTGAGGCCAGTGCCTCGGTCTCGGTCGACGGCACCTTGTAGATCTTGCCACCTTTGTAGACAAAGCTTCCCTCCACTACCTTAAAGTCCAGGTAACGTGTCACTTCTGTGTATAGCAGCATCTTCACAAGTTGACCTGCAATCACGCAGACCAACGCATGTTACAACTAATTATTTGTCATCAAGCATTCTGCCTTAATTGCATCAAGACAGAGACTGCCACTTCCCCTTTAATTCCTTATTCCTGGGCCTCATCAGTAACACCAATTATGTATGAATTGCCCATCTCTCTCCTCAGTATATGATGAGTGAGTTTCATGGTGATATATTAATTTCTTGACGAGACAAAATCAGTGACGTGGGACTGACCGTTGGCCATGAGAAACTTGGGGATGAGGTCGACGTTCCAGTCCCTTCCTCTGCCCATTGACTCGGGCGGACTATCTGGAAGAGTGAAGCGCTTGTACAGCTGTAGAAAACGACAGTAAAGGGAAACATAAACAACATCCTGTGAGGATGAAATCTATGAAGCAGACAGAAGCCAAAGCATTTCCGGAGGATAAGGTGGTGAGCAAATGAAGACAATAAAAACAGCAGCTGGTGCACAATGACAGGGGATGTAAACTGAGATGTACTGAGGGATATAAAACATATTGATTGCTTTTATAGAGCCCAGGGGCCCTTTACCTCCTCCAGAGGGGTGATGGAGGAGCTCTCTCCACCATAGTAGGGGTTCCTGTCCATGTGGAGAACCTTTTTCCCGTTCACAGACATGATCCCGGACAGAATGCATTCCTGCATGAAACAAGATTGAAAAGTCAATAAATAAAAAGGATTGAACATGACTTGTCAAAGGAGTCTCCCAAAGATGTAATAGAAGACATGAACGAGGTTTTGACAGAAGGGTGCAGGGAGGGCAGAAGGAACGGTGTGCGCATGCGCGACAAGATCGGATCATCCCTGTATCTACTTTAGTAATAATAACAGGAATAATATGTGTGATAATGTCTATACGTAGAACAATATGCGCATGGCATTATCCCATCATAAAATACAAATGATTATGGCTAGCATTCACAAAAAGGATATTTGATACCTGTTACAAAACTGGTATGGTTTAAAGGAAAATGTCGACTGTGCACGCGAGAAACCTGGATTAATATCTCATAAAATGTATCGGGCACATTTCCGCCGCATCGGGTGTGATGGGTGAAGGGAATTGCGGCGAGAGAAAGGCTCAGTCATGTATCAAACCCGTGCTCAGGCCTGCGCCAACCTCAGGATGGAGGCCTGTCTATGCAAAGAGGACCATGACATACTGTGGGGTTACGCCTAAAAGATGCTACTGGGTGTAACACAACACTGAGCCGGCTGTGAGAACAATACACAATAAAACAAATACAAAATCCTGGACGCACTGCTTGCTTCCTGTCATGCAAATGCATGTCGAAGTATATTTTAAAACATTTTTTCTTGTTTCTAATGTCACAAGTACAGGGATGCAGGAGGCTTTCACTTGTGGGCTCGGACAGATGAGAGGATACATGGCTTAAATAATTCTATGGAAGCTCGCACAATCAATCTGTTTCGCTTTTTTGCAAAAAAGCAAATGAAGCATGACTACTTACTGTGAGCCCGGTGCCCAAAACGATCACATCATATTCCTCATCCATGTTGTATCACCGCCTTTCCCGTCTCGCCCTCTTTTTTTTGCCTTGAGAAATGAAGGGTATTGAAGGAAAGAATTACCAGCGAGTCCACACAAACCGGGGATTTGAGCTCCCTTTTCTCTGCCCCCGTGCTTTAAACGACTCGTTCAAAGTTAGGTATTATTTAATAACCATTAGGCATTCATGACCAATGGAATAAACTGTCCACACTGTCACCGGCGAGGACGACCAAAGATGGCCCTGATCGTGGAGCGCTCTAGAACAATGTTAGTCCGCGTCGGAAAGTAGTGCGCATTCTCCTCCTCTCTTCCCATCATGCCACACAATGGACTCACACTGAAAGGCTGAGTGTAATAGGAAACCCCGCTTCGAGCTGGCGTTATGACGGGATTGTATATATCTTTAGTTCGTTTCATACTTTGGTTCAGAGTTGAACATGTTTTGGCCATTTTAAATATATATTTGCGTTCTCTATTTCCTTTTCTATCCTTCCTTTCCAGTTGTAGGCGCAGTGGTATCCCTCCGCCACCACAGCTGTGTAGATGGGAGTTGTTTTTACTGACTGTCGTGCAAACAGGCCCGTTTTCAATAGAAAAAAACATCATTTCAAAACTTTTATTTTCTCGCTTGTTTATTTATTGTTTTACTGTTATACAGTCAAGGCACCATATGTGGCTGATGAGACATGATGACATGATGATGCAATGCCCAAATGTATCAGCACCATGGACAGTTTTCAGGCATGCATGTTAGTCATTGATCAAGTTCAACGTCATCTATGCTTGTCAGAGTATTGTACATTCTGTATATTGGTATTATATTGTTATAGCATCAAATGTTCCATACGCTTCTCCGGTAAAAATACATACATCAATTATAAATTGATTATTATATTTTAAACCTATAAAACAACAATTCCCCCTTTAGTAAGCAGAAACAAAGCTAACTGTGAATTATCAAATTTAGAGATACATGCTTTTTACAGGAATTGTATGGAAAATGGGTAATCTGAAAAGTAACTAAAGCTGTCAGATAAATGTAGTGCAGTGAAAAAGTACAATATTTGCTTCTGAGGTATAGAACTACGTGCCATAAAAGGAAATACTCAAGTAAAGTGCAATACATCGAATTTCAAATTAAGTGCGGTGAGTAAATGTTTCCTACTTAGTTAACTAACAGTTTCACACCTATTTTTCATTCATATTAATTCCTCAATTAAAACACCATATGTTGTCATGTATTGGAGGATGTTGGCAGTATGTGAAACTATTAGGCTGTCAAGACACTTCATATATGTATGTTTTATTTGCAAAAAAAATGTCTAATGTGATATACCCCTGACTCTTTTGTTATTGTTCCATGTGTTTACTATCCCTGTATACTAAATCTGTATTATGTTATTTTGTTTAAAGAATAAAAAACTAAACACTAAATGAAGCTAATGTTAGATAGCGTGTGTCCAGACAGAGTAAATTACTCTGGCTTTCTAACACGACCAGAACAAGGTGGAAAAGCTGCGTCCTGTCGTGGTGTTGAGCAGACAGCTTGTGGGCGGGGCCGAACGAAAGAAGCAGGAAGAGCCTCACATGACTCTCAGCTGGTTGGTGTCACGTGAGCAGAGCTTTGCGGAAAACGAAAAATGGCAGGATCGAGGCGCTCCAGTCGAGTGAGATTAATGGCCTTTCTTGCCCTTTTCGCCACCCTTTTCTCCACAGTGAGCTGCGTTGCTCAAGTGCCACTCCTAATGTGGTCCAGCGACGGGTAATACTTACTTTTTTATTATTTATTTGTCATGTAAGACATACTTTAGTACTCAACCGACTGTTTGTCGTGCTAGTGTGCTAACACTTGTTGCTAACTTAACTGTGTTTCTACTTTTATCCAGATAATGTAAACGCTAGCTGGTCGACCTAGTTTCAAGTCTAAAAACAAAATATGCAACGTTCGTTTCGACTCATCATTTGAGGTTAATTTGCTGACGGCACAATTGTCTCTTATGCCAAACATAATGTTTGATAAATTGTTATTAATCTTGTAGTGCCATATGGAATCACTTCCCCTATAAGCTAACGTTACTAACACAATCCGTAGCTACCACAGTTCCCTAATGCATGGAGCAAACACACACATAGTACGGTATACTATATTTACTATACTATATATAGTATACTACTCTATGTGGTGAAGAAGAGATCACATCCAGTTGAGGGTTTCACAATGCCAACAAATGTTTTTATATTGTAAGGACACATCTTTGAGATAAAATAGATGGCTAAACAGGAGTATAATGTATAATGTTATGGCAGCTTTATTTTGTTTATTTTTCTCGATTCCTATATGAATATTAGGTTCACACTAATAGTACAATACACTTGTGAATGTAAGACTTTCACTTAGAACTAGGATTCAGTTGGCTGAAGAGATTATATTACTTCACTGTTGTGTTATTGTAACTTTAGTCTGAATAAGAAATTAAATACATAAAAAAACAGTTTCATTATTGAAACAATGTTTGACTGTTGTATCTTAAACAGAAACACAATTCTGGTGGCAGTGTTGCACTGGTTAATGAATTGATTTACTTTTTGACTTAAGCAGAACAAATGTGCGTTGAAGGGATGATTTTACTTAATGTTCTGACAACCGCTATTATGAACAATTGTAAAAGATCTCACAATAATGTTTTGAATTTGTTTTCATCTTTTTATAATATCTGCATGTTAAGTTTACCACCACTGGCCTCAGCTGCTGCTGGTCACATCACGTCCAAAGCCCAACTGACGGCCTACTTTACCTCTGCCTTTGGCTCTGGCCCCCACACTGTGCTGTTGTTCCTGCAAGATAAGGTGAGTCCCCGAGACATGAAAACTATATTCCTGCTCTGCAGCAAACATGGTGGTTACAGTATGTCACTAAACAGATTGGAGCTAAGAGTGAAAAGTAGTGTTTAGGAGGACTACTCTGAGATTTCCATAGATGTCACTGTTCGTCTTTTTATATAGCCACTCTTTGGATATGGTATTTGTGTATAACAGTGCTGTAGTGAGTCATGTGTTGTAGCTCTGCCGTCCCATGTGACCCTGTGTAACAGTCTTCTCACTCTGGTGTGACTGTGAGCTTTAGCATTACTTCCCCTTTTACAGCTCCTCTCCAACACATTGTTCGGGTTTATTCTCTGTGGATCATCATTGTTTTGACTGATAAATGGGATTGATCTATGTTTTAGTTGCATTGCAATTTTGTTTGTATTAAGCTACAAATATCTTTCCACTTGTTATACACTTGTTGAATTATTACATTTCATTTTCCTTATTTGTGTTCAGTTAAGCAAAGATGACTTCACAGTCTTTGGTGGAGTGTTTGGAAATAAGCAGGATAGTGCCTTTCCAAATCTTGAGGTAGGTTTTTATACCTTTTATACATGAGTCCTAAATGAAGATGATTTTGTCAGACTAAGAATACTGATCATTCTTTCCACGCCCTCCTCCTCAGGCTGCACTGCAGTCTTCTTCCTCATCAGGGATGCTCCCCGCTCTAGAGTGGTCGGATTCCTCTGCCATCACAGCTCTGCTGCAAGAGAAGCTGGGGGTCTCGCCTCTGCTTGTAGACGCAGACACTCTGTCACATCTCAGCATCAACGCATCTGCCAGCAATCTACTGCTCATCAATCTTCCTTATTGTACTGGGTAAGACTTGTGTTCTTTAGCACACCAGTCAATGTATCTCTAAAGTTTCTTCTTTTTTTCCATTTTTTCTTTTCTTTTTCTTAACTGTTTTTTTTTACTGTTTTTATAGCTTGGCCAAGTCTTGCAAGGAAGTCCTGCATGAGAATGGTACGTTTTAATTGTTATGAGATTTCATACTGTAATAATTTCGGTCACTGTATAGTATGTTTCTGACATGTGTAACTCAAGTGTATTTTTCTTTCAACAGATGAAATTATTGGGAAAGTTGAGAGTATCATGAAAGACAAAGATGTCCTGTATACTGCGATATACACAGGACTTCAGCCATCACGAGTAAGATATTCTAACAGCACGTCATCTACCAACATTGTTATGATTCCTATGCCAACCCATCATCATAAACAGTAAAAAAAAAAAAAAAATGTCACATGAAGAAATAAATAATCATAATATACATTTTGATTTCTTATCTCTGCAGGTGATTTCAGAGACATCTATGTCTATCCAGCCAGCGGGGCGGTCCTTGCTCCAAGCAGTTGTGTCCAATGTCGAACCACCCATCATGTTTAATGTATCCGATAACCCTTGCATAATGCTTTGGGCTCAGAATCTCAGCATCAGCACCACAAAAGATGTGTGGATCGACCTCGCTGCACAAACACCTTCCATGGCAGGATCCTCATGCGACAGCAACAGCTCACTGTGAGAGGGCCAGCATGTTGCCGTTCTTTTGTTTATTCATGTGAACTTTAGTTTTAGAGAAGTAATTTTGAATGTGTTCTTCTTTTCTCACCACAGGCTTGTCCTCAGCTATGCATCAGGCTACACACTAAGGTAAGGTAATAGACTACAAATATAAAACAATATTTATACATTTTGGGCTCAAGTCTACTTGTTACATACAGTATATTACTACAGACAGCAGCTGCTTAGCTTACTAATTAACACATTATATCTAGCTCACACATATCCCCCATAAAACCATTGTAGTACACTTAACACTACAGAAATTATAAAACAAGATATAATGTGTTAAAACGGTTTTAGAGCTGCCGTCAGGTGGATCACGTTACCTTTGGACAGAGCCAGGCTCACTGTTACCCTCTGTCTCTGGTCTTCATTCAAAGCTAAGCTAACCAGCTGCTGAATGTGGCTGAATGAGAGTGGTATTGATCTTCTCATCCACCTCTCAGAAAGACATAAAATAAGCATATTTCCCAAAATGTTGAACTATTACCTTAATCTTCTTCAAATTCTCTATTATGTTAAATATTTCTGACTAAATAAACAGCGTCTTTCGGGATTATGTATCAAGCTAATCTGTTTCATTGTGTTTTCATGGTTTTTTAATCTTTGAATCATTGTCTGACCCTGTGTAATTGTAGACTTTATTATTTAACATAATTCACATTGAGACTACGTTTTGTATTATATTAGGTTTTTACACTAGTTCAGTATAAGTGCCGTGGTAGTGCTGTCTGTCTCAGTATTTGTTGATACTATCAGTAGAGTCAAGAATGTTCTAATCCTACATACAGGGCTCCTATTTATTGAACAATATATTTATTAATATTTGTCACAATTCTAGTGATGAATACTAGTCTCGCTGTCGTTGAGGAACACGCTTCCGTTGATCTACAGGTTTGCGATGAGTCGGCGATTCTTTCCTGTGTCGGCGCGGTTCTGGTTCACCCTGGATTCTGTGCAGCTGCAGGCAAACGGTCTAACTGCGTCTTTCATTGGGAGCCGCAACATCTACGCCCCTGCAGAGTATTCCTTCCACTGCCAGTCTGTCACTAGCTTCCGAGATACTCTGCTCGTGCCAAACAACACCAACAGCAACACCACTCTGTGGATGCTCAATTTCATCGACTTCCAGGTACAACTGCATTTTACATCCTGCCACTCAATATTCCTGCAGCAGTGCACAAGTACTCTTTAAATGTAAAGTGTTTTTAAACTCTTTTCATCTTCCTGTTCACTCACTGAATTTTTAAATGCATTCTCTGATACAGATTCAGGGCTTCGGTTTGGCCAATGGAACGGATTTCTCCTATGCCAGTGACTGTGCAGGGTTCTTTACCCCGGGGATTTGGATGGGGCTGCTGACCGGACTGCTCATGCTGTGGATTTTAGTATACGGCCTGCACATGATCATGCAGCTAAACACCATGGATCGGTTTGACGACCCCAAAGGTCCATCGATTTCAGTGCCTCAGACGGAGTGAAGCGCTCCCAAACACAAACACTCAGTCCCTTCAGTGCCTCCAAGGAGAGTCCTTCCTTGTCATGTAGGTTTTGTGAGCTTGGGCCTTTTATTCTTTGAATATATTTGTCTGACGCAAGGACCTTTCCTTCGATATTCTCTCCTGTAGATTTCTTTCCTGAATCGTTCCACAGCTGTCTTTTGCATATTGTTATCCTGCTGGGCACAATCCATTTCCCCTCTCTGTATTTGCAAGTGCCAAAGTGGATGCACCTTTTCTATTTGTTGATTTTGTGTGCTAAAAGATGTTTTTGTGCCACTGTTCGCCAGGCACTTGCTATTTTTCCTAAAATGATGAGCAATAATTTCTCATAACAGAGAATGTCTTCTGTGCCAACATGAATGTGACAAACCTCAGTTCTTACGTCTTCTTTTCCAACTCGACTGTAATTTATTGACTACTGCTTATGAAAGAAGTTCCTGTATGCAAAGACTAGAAAGCTTGTTGTGACTGTTTTGGAATTGCCTTACAAAAGTATGCTAATACTTAACCTTGGATTAGTTCTGCTGTCATTACTCAGACAAATCCAGTGCCACCACCAATATATATCCAATATTTTCTTGACAAATTATTTATTTAAAAAAAAGAGTACCCCTTGCTTCAGGTTCATCAAAACATGTAATAACAGTGCCTCAGTCAGTTCTGATTTTGTCAAATGTATGAATGTGCCATGACATGTGCATTGTCGCTAATTGAAAAATAAAAATCTATACATTTTGATTTTAGTTGGCTTGTTGTGAATGCAAATACTTAAATGTGTGATATTTAACATCAACCAAGGAACTAAACAGTTTATTTATTATTAATATATAAGTTAACTATAATCAGTTTGCGTAATTAACGTACCAACCCGGTTGCCATCGTTACAGCAAGACAAAACACTGCAGGTCGAGACGGCGCTGGACTGTGTTCGTGTGTAACTTTGCCTTTTTACTTCAGTTTTCACTGCTTTCTCGCACACACACACACACACACACACACATATTGTTTCTAAAATGTTAGGAGCTCCTGTTCAGAGAGTACATTTCGGCAGCTCTCAAGAGCGGAAAGTCTTCCCCGTCCATTTTGCAGCCGATCGGCTGGGAACCCAAACGTCACGCGAGGAGGCGCCGCACGTCGGCCCCGGCTGCTACGACAACCACACGGTCGGTGTCTCCACTCACGAAGCTCTCTGCCGGGAAGGCGTTTAATTTGAAGAAACATTTGTCCTCGCTCGTCACATGTTTGAAACCATGATGTTTGCAGGTTGCTTTATGAAGATATGGGCCATTATATGATTTTATTATAAAGGGGTCCCCTCTATATGTCTCCATTCTCTTCCCAGTTTGGCACCATACTCTATGACGTACAGAAGAGACCTCAAAGTAACAGAGGGTACAGCTTCTCTGCGAGGACTGCAGCGCGCTTCCCTCCCTGCGGCTCAGTGGTAGGCGACACGACACACACACACACACACACACAGTTACTGAAATGAGTGAGCTGCTCGAACGTTACCTTCAAATCCACACATTTTACATATGAAGTTCAATTTATTTGGACAGTGGTGACATGTAACTACATAAGTTGTTACATACTTGATGTATTTGTACTTTAACTGTATTTTAATTTGATGGTACTTGTAACTTATACTACTCCACTACAACGTTGAAGCACGTGTTGAACTACATTTATCTAGTAATATTAGTTATTAATTACTTCACAGTTTCAGTTTATTAATACGATGATGCATTCAGGATTAAGCTGGCTGGCAGTTAATAAAGTAGTTGAAATTGTCAACATTTACCAGCTGCACCATTAGGATGATGAACACTAAAATTAGAATTGTATATTATATATATATATATATATATATATATATATATATATATATATATATATATATACACACATACATACATAATACAAATATATATATAAATAATTAATTAATAAATATATATATATATGAAAGTGTAGTGCTAAATGGCTGGAATACCCATTTAAAATGTTAACATTTCTTTTTCACCAGACACCTTCCCCACAGCAGTACCAGCAGGATCAAAGCCGGTCCAGAGTTTCTCCTCCGGGCAAAACACCTTTCAACTCAACTACACAGAGGTTCCAAATGATGTCATGTACAGCTGAGGACAGCCCCGGGTGAGACAGACTCACACAGACTCACAGACACACAGCAGTGATGAACTGAGCTGACAGATACTTTTGTGAAACAGGCCTGGGACCTACGCTCAAGATGCAGTGACAAACAGGAAAGTAAGCTGGCCGATGTGTTTCGGGAGCCCAGACTTGTCCAGACCGCCTCAGACGGAGAAGAAGCCATTCAGGGTGAAGGTAAGGGTTTTAAATCCCAAATGTAAAACATGCAAACACATGTCAATTGTCAAGCTAAACGCAGGGATGATTAAACCTCTAAGAAAAAGTACCAATACCAAATGTGCCATGGCATGTCATACTTTTTTAGACCTACTTAGCAAGGAGAAAAATATGAAGACGAATATATCAGATGAAGACAGTGATGTCATCCGGCTGGCGGCTTCAATTGCATTAGGTTCTTAGTTTGTCTGTCTTTGATTTCTCACAAAGTCAATTAAACCTTCACTTCGGGGGTAATCGTTAAGACACCTTGCCCTCATGGTTCTAGAAAAGGAGCTTTAGGGCACGGCTTAGCAGCTGCCCAAAAGCCCTTGGAGATGGGCGCTATGCCCAGATATGAGAGTGGTATCAATCTTCACATCTGTCTCGGCAAAAAAGCATAAGCTTTTCTCAAAATGGCAACCTTTTATTCCAAGGAGTTTGATCTACAGATTTAAGAAGATTTTTTTTTTGGACAATTATAACTGATCCTGAATCTTGTTCAAAATGTCACAGTTCCTGCTAAACAAATGCATGATTTTCTCATAGTAATTATGTGTGGAATGATATTGAGCAACATCTAATACTCTTTTGTTTTCCTTCAGCTGAACAGTGAAATGGAATTGCTGAAGCACAGAAGCAGAGTGGCCTACATGAGTTTATACTATTAACTCTAAAGCTGATGGATGTAAACCCATTGCTGATGTTGCCGTTATCTTAATTTGTACCTGAATTTTTAATATAATTTACTGGACTGATATAATATTTTTTGTTTTGATATCTCAAGTTAAAGTAAAAAAAGAAAAAAGAAATGTATTCATCTTTATTCTCAAAACAACTGTATTCCTGTATGGTTTGTATATTACACCATGATGTTGCTTACAAAGTGACAGAACACCATTTTTTTTAACAAAGTGAGTGCTTGCTGAAGAAATTATGATAGTTAACACAACAAAGGAAAGTTCTCTCCAATAGAAGTCAGCTTACAAAAAGCAAACAGCAGTGCTGGTCCTGGCTCACACAGCAGGTTGCCTTCTGGGGAGAGAGTCACTGACTGAACTGCTTAAAGCACCAACCACTGTGGCAAATGTGAGTCTGTTGGTCCATATTGGACTCATTTCTTCCTTCTCACTTTGGGTTTCTTGACTGGCCGAAGGTACGGGTTGTCGATCACATTGTCCTCGCTGGCCTTTACGGAAGGAACAACTGCGCCAGGAGGAAGCATGGAGTTCTCTTTGTCAGCTCCAGGATCATCCTGAGTGAGGGGGGGAAATAATAAAGAAATAAATGAGAAATCATTGTTGAACACAACTTGATCACATTGTAAGAAATAGTTTGACATTTTGGGAAATGCGTTGGATAAAAAGATTAATACCACTGCTGTGTGTGTGTGGGTGGGTGTAGCATAGAGCTATAGCTAGTGTAGCGTTAGCGCCAGCAGGCTTAGTGTAGCTTAGCAAAAGGAGTGGAAACAGGGCGACAGAGCTAGCTAAACTTAAATAGCAGCATATCTAAAGCGCAGTAATTAACACATCGTATGTTTTGTGTTCATCAGTACCACGGCTCCTAACCAAGAAGTAGTAACAGCATTCATTTATATTAATTTAATTAGTTAATTGGCTTGCTTTAGAGCTGGAGCAGGGTTTCCCATTAATTACCTAAATCTGACAACCCCCAGAGTCTTTTTTTCTACCACGCAGTTTCGTCATGAACTGAAAACATTTTTTTATTTCTGAATGGGTGGATTGTCTGGTCATCACTGTGCATTTCCTCTGCATCGTCCGGCTCTAGTTTGGCTGTTTGGCGCCAGCTTTACAGCACCCTCACCTACGGCTGTTAACATCTTAATCTTTGCACCTTCGCTCCCTGTGGGGAGGGACAGAGTCACCGGTTTCCAGCGTGACTGTTAACCAGGGCGGACTTCAACCCCGTCTTGAAACAAGGACCTCAACTCGTTTATTATGCTTTGAGAGTGTGACTTTCTTGCCGGGACATCACCATTTATATTTATACAAACGATGCGTTTATGATTTAGAGCACAGTGTAAAAATACTAATAAAAGATCCTGCATTGAAAATGTTACTTAGGTAAAAGTACAAAAGTATTTGGCTCAAAATATACCTAAAGTACATATAGTAAAAGGAGACTCATTATGCAGAATGGCCCATTTCAAATAATATATTAATGGTAGGCCTATACTATTGGATTATAACTGTAGCTAATTTTAATTACTTTATTTACTTAATAAAATCAGGCTATATACTAAATCATAGTTTATTAGTTGATATATATATTTTGTATTAAAAATCTGAATCTACTAGTAACTAATATTGACAAATAAATGTAGTAAAGTTAAAAGTACAATATTTCTCTCTGAGATGCAGTGGACTCAAAATATAAAGTAACATACATTGGAAATACTTAAGGGAATATGTGGATTTCCTAAAATCCCCATAACTACTGTTTTAAATGAAAATGTAACAAAGTATCAAAAGCATCATAAAAGTCTCATAACGTATACATATTTGACCTAATGGAATTAACTCTTGGAAATATAAGCACACAGGTATCAACCTTCCCCTTCAAGGCCATGTTGAGCCTCCAGGAGGATTAGTTTGTTTTGATTTGGAAAATGTCATGAGATTACACAAAAGCATTGCACAGAGGCATGATAAAACTGGATCAACCTTTCAACTGCAGTGGTTTCTGCTCATCAGTTTTATTAATAATGCATCGGTCGGCAGTTTGCGCCTTCCATTAATTGTTCTGCTTAAGCAGCGCAAAGGCTCATGGGACTGTTATGGACTGTTCCTGTTCTAGTTTAAGTGGGTTTGAATGATGTTCTGCTCATGGTTTGGGTGTGCATTTATGTTATGTGGGATTTAGAGTTTGTGTGGTTAGTTGAGTGATCATGTTCATTTACTAGGCGGTGGCCTTGGCTGACCTGTGTGGAGAACGATAGCCTATGTGCAGGGTATTTGGATTACCTGTTCAATGTTCATTAAAAAGCTTGGAAACGTTAAAACTCTCATGAGCGAATTCTTCCACCGAGTTCGCCACAATAAGATAAAAAAGAAAAGAAAAAGGCATTTCAAGGTTGGACTTTTTTAGCTCATTTGTGCTCAAATGTGTGGAAACAGACATATTCCCAGGAAGTAGCTATTTTAAAATCTCTGGAAGTCTGGGAACTGAGAGAGACACTGATGGCAAGCAAACGCAGACCATATCGGATACTGGGCAACTTCCAGGAGGGGTTAAGACTTACACTGATAATGTTTCCTGCTGCATTCTCGCTGTCCGTCTGGTCGTCCTGCTCCGAGGAGTCCGTCTCCTCCAGAGTCTGCAATTCCAGCTCTGAGGGCAGGAGGGCGCTGAGATATGGGATAGTGCTTGGCTGTGCTGCGATCACTGAAAACACATTCACAGGTATTAGAACCTGTGTAAAATACAACATGCTTTTGGTAGCGTAACAGATATGCAGGCATACAGAGAGAACAAGACACACATGAATGTGTGATCAACGTATTACAACCGCTTTTGGAAATAAAAACGGTCCACTTGGTGGAATCACTCACATGGGAAGGCAGTGACGTCATCTTTGAAGAGGCTATGAGTTTCTCCGGTCTTGGCCATGAAGCGAGTGAGCGCTCGCTCCACGTCTCTCCTCTGACTTGCTGCTTTTTCTCTCACCACCTGGTAGTCTGACACGGGCTCTCTGAACGTCTGAGTGCAGAAGGGAAAACACACACACGTCACTATCTGAATTTAATCTGTTACTGATCGCAGTGGGGAAAACGGAAAGGTGTTTCCATGTCAATAATTCAGTCAGAGCCAACATTATACATCCAACCCCTTCCTTCCTCCCTCTCCCAAACCTGTCCATAAAACAGGTCAGTCAGGCTGTTACCAAGGCATAATGTGAGAACGCTTGACTCACGGGTGTTTTGATGTAGGTGTGAGGGTCAGGAAACTCCGGGAAGTGGCTGGGGATGTGAGCTGGATGTGTGCGTTTCTGGCCGGCTGACAGTGCTTTGGGAGTCACAGGTTGGTTCGTCACTGGAGCTGAAATTCATCAAATCCAAAACACAAAGAAAAAGCATAAAGTTCACGTCTATGTCAATATTATTAGTGTCAATTCTAGAAAGTGAAACTACCATCACCAATAAATTACATAAATCCACACAAAGTAAAGTGCCTACTCACGGGCAGTTATAACCATCCTCTGTGATCTCTTGGCATACACAGGCAGGGTGTCGGCTTTGAAACCTGCAGTGAAACAAACAGATTGAATGATGTTCTCCATGTTACCTTGAGCTATAAAAAGGCATAATTGATATGATGGTGTCCTCCAGTACCTACCCATTTCAATGAGTGTGACCACTGTATCCGACAGGGTTGGGATGCTTCTGGCTGTGTGTTCACAATAAGCTTTAGCACATCGACCTATTTCAGATATATCTAGAAAAGGGACAAAACACACTGGGGTTTAGAAAAGTCTCTTCTTAAGAAGACTAAACATTTTGCAGATATAACAAATAGATGGAGAATAAAAAAAATAAAAAAAGTAGGATTAATCAACAAATGCATTTGGACATTTTTTCCCCTGAATCACCATGCGTCATATAAAGACTAAAAACTCTTCTCCAGTGCTTTATTTATGCATTTGTGTATTATTACCAAATGTTTTCAACCATCTTGCCTTCATCATGGTTGAATTTGATGTTGCTTCTTTTCTTCATTGTGATGTAGTACACTCACCTAAAGGATTATTAGGAACACCATACTAATACTGTGTTTGACCCCCTTTCGCCTTCAGAACTGCCTTAATTCTACGTGGCATTGATTCAACAAGGTGCTGAAAGCATTCTTTAGAAATGTTGGCCCATATTGATAGGATAGCATCTTGCAGTTGATGGAGATTTGTGGGATGCACATCCAGGGCACGAAGCTCCCGTTCCACCACATCCCAAAGATGCTCTATTGGGTTGAGATCTGGTGACTGTGGGGGCCATTTTAGTACAGTGAACTCATTGTCATGTTCAAGAAACCAATTTGAAATGATTCGAGCTTTGTGACATGGTGCATTATCCTGCTGGAAGTAGCCATCAGAGGATGGGTACATGGTGGCCATAAAGGGATGGACATGGTCAGAAACAATGCTCAGGTAGGCCGTGGCATTTAAACGATGCCCAATTGGCACTAAGGGGCCTAAAGTGTGCCAAGAAAACATCCCCCACACCATTACACCACCACCACCAGCCTGCACAGTGGTAACAAGGCATGATGGAGCCATGTTCTCATTCTGTTTACGCCAAATTCTGACTCTACCATCTGAATGTCTCAACAGAACTCGAGACTCATCAGACCAGGCAACATTTTTCCAGTCTTCAACTGTCCAATTTTGGTGAGCTCTTGCAAATTGTAGCCTCTTTTTCCTATTTGTAGTGGAGAGGAGTGGTACCCGGTGGGGTCTTCTGCTGTTGTAGCCCATCCGCCTCAAGGTTGTGCGTGTTGTGGCTTCACAAATGCTTTGCTGCATACCTCGGTTGTAACGAGTGGTTATTTCAGTCAAAGTTGCTCTTCTATCAGCTTGAATCAGTCGGCCCATTCTCCTCTGACCTCTAGCATCAACAAGGCATTTTCGCCCACAGGACTGCCGCATACTGGATGTTGTTCCCTTTTCACACCATTCTTTGTAAACCCTAGAAATGGTTGTGCGTGAAAATCCCAGTAACTGAGCAGATTGTGAAATACTCAGACCGGCCCGTCTGGCACCAACAACCATGCCACGCTCAAAATTGCTTAAAATCACCTTTCTTTCCCATTCTGACATTCAGTTTGGAGTTCAGGAGATTGTCTTGACCAAGACCACACCCCTAAATGCATTGAAGCAACTGCCATGTGATTGGTTGATTAGATAATTGCATTAATGAGAAATTGAACAGGTGTTCCTAATAATCCTTTAGGTGAGTGTATAATCAGTGACATGACTTGTCAAGGGACTGTTTAGTCCCTTGACAAGTCACGTCACTGATATACTACATCACAATGGATAGCAGGGCTGCTAGCTGACTTGTGTAATATGCAACAGGCATTCAGGAAGTGGCCCGTTTTAGAGCTGCTATATTTTTGTAGATTACAGCACACTTGTTTATGCACAGCAGAAGGATATATGTTGTTGTAATGCTTATGTACTGAGGTGGCTCACAAATATTGAAAATATGCAGCTTTTATGGAGCAGGGGTCACTAATAGGCGGACCAGGTCCGGATACAGACGTCAATGTATCCAGACCTATAACAGATATATGTTATATATAACAGCATGGTGCCCTGGAGAAGAACTGTGCGTCCTGTTTTAATTAAAATGTTTAGGTTTTATTTAAATATGCAGCGCTTAGGAAAATGAACACGGGCCCATCTACTCTAGGATTCATACATACAGCTTTGCATCATCTCAGTGAGCGTCTCCACTGCTGCCTTCTCCGCGCTCTCGAAGCCACACTCTGTCAGGAGGGCACTGACCACAACCTGCAGGGTGCGACGTCGGGCCAGGTGGTAGTTCTCTGCAGGGCTGGTAGCGGCTTTACCACCACTCCCACGCTGAAAAACATGAAATAACATATGGTGGGTGAGAAAAACAGTACAATGTCTTTTGCTATTTATACATGTTATTATATTTGTATGGCAATGGCGGCACATGGTAGCTCCCATCAATGTTTAAATGTACTTAACACTAGTTACATTACACAGTATTCTATTACTCTGTTTTCATCAAGTGCATCTTCAGTAGTTGAGGTGCCAATTTGAGAGCAGACTTTATCTAGTATTGGGTAGATTATTGAGTGTTATATAGATGTAGTGGATGTAAAAAGGACAACATTTCCCAGTGAAATATAGTAGACTATATGAATTAATATGAAAGTAAGTGCAAGTAAAGTACACGACATGTAGCTACACATTAGCAGGTGTACAAACGTACCACAGATACCACACTATTCACCTGGTTAAAAGATGATTACTGAGTCTGTACAGAAAATATGCCCCAAAACTATTGTACACAACACATATGTTGCTCTCTATTTGTCTAGCCTGGGACATGTTGGTTCACTCAGCTAACTAGCTTATGTTAGTGTTAAGAAGTGCAGCGTGCTCATTGTAGATTCAACGGGAGTCCTTTAACGTCAGTGATATTGTTCAGAGACACGTTGAGTCTTCTCGCAGCGAGCTTAACGTTACAACCTCCCGTTACGGCGTCACGTTAGCTAGCGGACGTCCTGCTCATGACAGCGAGAATAGAAAGCGTCTCTTACCCCTCCTGCGTTCAGTGCACCTCCCGCCACCACCGCGGGATCCGCCATGTGTAAGTATGTGTACTCTGCTCGAGATAAACCAATAAGACTGGCGAGTGAGGAGTGATTTGTCCCGACGGCCGGTTAGCCTAGCCGCCGTTTGGTAAACACGGTGCGAATCTGTGTCGTCGATTCCTGTTCCGCAGACGGAAGTTTATATCAACTGGTAGGGTGCTCACTGTCCCCATCTAGTGGTTGTGTGTAGAATTACAGCGGTTACATTTTTAACGCGTCAAACCATGTTTAATTCATTGTCCTCACTGAATATAGTGGGCAGTGGGATTTAACTAGGTGAGTGAGTAAGTACGTTTACCTAAGTACTGTAGTACCTGAATAGGCTATTTATTTACATTTTCATAATTCTACTTCACTAATCGTCCAAATATTTAATTTTTTACTCTTCTACATTTGTCTGACAGCTTCAGTCCCTTGTTACATTTCAGATACCATTTGCATTGCTGTAGATACCAATATAAATATAACAAATGCAACATACGCATTAATGCAGCAGTACTATTAATCCAAAACCATCATATATAATAGTTAAACAGTGATAAAGACCTTTTCTTTTGCAGAATGAGTACTTGTGATACATTATGTAAAGAAAAATGTTGTTGATAATGAACATACTTTATTTTAGTGTGGTTCTGAATGCAGAATTTTTACTTTGAATGGAATATTTTCACAGTGATGTATTGCTACTTTTACTTAAATAAATGATTAGAATACTTCTTTGCAACACTGCTTGCAAGAAATGCTCCTGCCAAAATCCAGCAAACAATAAGACCGGAAAAAATAACGCTCATGAGTATGGAGGACCGGAAATGACTTAATTATAAATAAATAAATGCAGGAATAAATAAATAAATGCTTAAACAAATGTATAAATAAATGCTTAAATAAATGTATAAATAAATACAGGAATAAATAAATAAATGTTTAAATAAATGTATAAATAAATACAGGAATATATAAATATAAGTTATACCTAAACAGGACATCATTAAATAAATCTATTTCTACATTTCTGTATTTCTTCATTTATTTATGCCTGTATTTATGTGTCCACACGTATTTCTTCATTTATGTATTTATGTATTTATGTGTCCTTGTATGCAAATGAGCTGGGGCGGTCCGAACCTCATTGTTAAACAGGATTGGTCAAGTCAGAGCAAGACAGAAGCAACCGATCCCTAAGCACATGGCCCCTGTAGATGAAGTCAAAAAGCTGTCTAGGCCAGGGTGACCATATCCATAACACCAAAAAGGTATTTTGTGAGGCTGTGAATAATTGCATAGGAGGGGTGCAGTTTGATTTTATTAAGTGTGAAGAGAGATGTGAGCCCTTTTTACTGTAATTGATCTCCTTGGAGCATACCCTGCTTTATCAACTAATTACGGTAATATGTATTTTTATTTTTTATATGTATATGTAATATATATCTTATATATATGTAATATATTATTAATATGTAATTATTAATTGTAATTAACAATGAATTAATATGTATTTTTTTATGTATTGTTATATATATATATATATATATATATATATATATATATATATATATATATATAATTGCAATCAATTCGGTAAAAAGTAATAAAACACCGCTGTAGTTCAAAGTAAAAGTTCAATTAAAATCTTAAGTTATGAATCTTAACCTTTTCCTCCGTCAAACTGATGTAACGTTACTGTGAATAAATAATAAACTAATAAAGATTGCTCGTTAGATCCTCAAAACAGAATTATAGAGAATTACTCATGTTTAACCGCTACGGAGAAATCGGAGCCAGCGGATCATTTCTAAAAGTCCTGCCGGGATCAGGCTGCTCTCGGCAGGCAGCACAGCGCTGACGGCCCGGTGCTGCGGGACTCACGGTCCCTCAGCAGGAACTCAACTGGTCGCCGTATCTTTTTAAGTAGGGTGAATCTTGAATAACCGATCACAGATTTGATGCTTAAACAACTAACTTCTCGCCTGAAAACATCCTAAAAGTACATGTTGTGACTCAACAACAGTAGTATTCAGAGAACGTCAACTTTCAGTTGTGAGTTTCCTCATCATCAAGAACGCATATTGAGAAACGGCTGCTGGAGACATCTTAACGCTGATTGGCCAAGACTCATCAAAGATCTTCTATTATGAAGATCATGACCACTCCAATCTCAGAAACGCTGGCTGGCCAATTCACATATTTAGATTTCAAAACGGCGAATTTCGCCGTAAGGTGACAAGTTTGCAGGTATGCAAAAAGGAGGACAAATACGCGTCCGGCTTGATGCTGCGCCGGACGCCGGACAGGGCATTGAAAATCCAGACTTCTGCTAACGGTTAGCTGAGCTTGCCAACTTCAACAACATGTGCAAGGCAGAAGTAGTAGAGCACAACATAGGAGGAGCGATCACACTCCTGTGACCAATCATGCTTTAGACAGAGGTTCGGACCGCCCCAGCTCATTTGCATACAAGGACACATAAATACAGAAATAAATAAATATTGAAATACAGAAATGTAGAAATGGATTTATTTAATGATGTCCTGTTTAGGTATATTTATATATTCCTGTATTTATTTATTTATACATTTATTTAAGCATTTATTTATTTATTCCTGTATTTATTTATTTATTTATTTATACATTTATTTAATTATTTATTTATTTAGTCCTGCATTTATTTATACATTTATTTAAGCATTTATTTATTTATTCCTGTATTTATTCCTGCATTTATTTATTTATAATTAAGTCATTTCCGGTCCTCCATACATGTGTACCATACACGGTGACAACAAAGTGGCAACATGTGTGTACTCAGCATTTGAAGATAAAAAGGTAAAAATGTACCATGTTAAAATGTAGTTTAGGTCATCTTCTCTTTATATACAAATGTATGTAATGTCACATATATATATATATATATATATATATATATATATATATATATATATTTGATATTCTTGCAACATGTGCCAAGAGCTATATTACTCTCAAATAAGACCTGAATCAGTTGCTATCTGAAAAATAGCTTTATTAAAGTGCAAAATGAATTAAATTACACACATTCCATGTTTCCCAAAACATTCATCAAGTCACATCCAAAGTTATCTGCTGCCCAGCAGCTAGACATTGCTGTACCCTCCAGCTTTCAGTGTATCTACTCGTTAAGCTGAAATAAAAGAATGAGAACAAAGTGACCAGTTCAACATGGTGTTTTAATTCTCCACCATCACCATCAACATTGCAAGTGTTGTGTCCATTTACACTAGTATGGGAGGGTTTCTTTAAGAAGCATGTGAGCGGTTAGAGCTCCTCTGCCCAGCAGTCTCCAGATGTTTGGCCTTTGCCTCGATCATTACCGTATTTAGCACGTCCACAACTTCAGGGCGAACCGAGGTGGTGTGTGACTTTAACACCTGCTTCTTCTCCTTCTTCATGATCAGCTCTGCTGGTGCGTCCTCAACGGCCTCTTGCTCGGCAAATGGCAGCAAAACAGTTTCCACCAGTCCACCCACAACTCCCAGTATCGCCATAGTGGAGCCGAGCATGTAGATCTTCAGCATGCCTCGGCTTGGCCGCTGGTTTAGCATCTCCTTAGCGAAGGGGATGATCTCGCCAATGGTTTCCATAGTGTGGTGTTTGATAAGTCTGTTGAAAGAAAAAAAAACTGATTATATATTGGAGAAAATTGTCAGAGAACTCCTTTGATTTACTTTGGAAACGTAAATCAATCTTTCCACTACACACAAACAATGTTGATACTGAAAGGCAGATACTCACTTTGAAGCACACCCCAAACTCTCAAGCCCAGTCAAGGATTCAAAGGCAAACAGACGAGGGCAGATCCTGTGATTTAAACACAAGTGGAGTTCGGTCAACTCCCACAGTGGCGAAGGAATGCATTATTCATGAGGCTATCGTCTTTTTGGAGATCAGAGAGGGCCTTCTCGGGTAAAAGGGCATGGGTTACCGGGACAAGAAGTGAAGCAAATATTCCCTCTAGGTGAAGCCGTGCCAGTGACATCACATGAGGTCGATATGTGTTGCAGCAGATGCAGCTCAAATACTTCCCATGTTGCTGAACGGTGAACAACATGAGTGATTACCTGGCTTGTCGCTGTAAATATTGATCCTCATCCCGAGAGCTTGAATAGTGTCCAATCACAGTCTGTTAAACTATGTTCAGCCGATCCCATTTATTGGCGGGAAGGCATCGTGATCATGCCGTCTTGAGCGTCTCTGGCTCATGCTCGCTGTCTGACCATAGAGCTGACCAAGAAGCGGCGAGAGATGGCAGGGTGTGTGTGTGTGTGTGTGTGTGTGTGTGTGTGTGTGTGTGTGTGTGTGTGGCTTTGTCTGAAACTCTATGACCTTAGACCTCGTCCACTCACTGCAAGAGAGGAGAGAGTGAAGTTAGGCAAGTACGTTGTGAAATGTGTCTGAACCTTGTCACAGAGAGACGTGTGCTCAAATCTCAGTGAAAATGGCAACCGGCCGACGTCATGAGTCGTCTGCATGTCGGCTCAACATCTGCACACCAGATGTGAGAGACACCAGAACAGATGATCCAGTTGGGTTTTTAGCCATTTTATTTATTGTTGTGGCTCCAGAAATGGCGTGTTGGTTTGTCTGTAGGTTTACCACTTTGATTCAGACTCAAATACCTCAACAACTATGGAATGGATTGCTATTTAATAAACATATTCATGGTTCCCAAATTACATCTTCCACTGATTTTGGTGATCCCCTTAATTTTCCTCTAGCGCCAACATGGCGTTTAGTTTTTTATTAAAATAATCTTTGCAACCGTCGGATGGATTATTGTTGTGGTCCACACATGTATTGTCCCCTCGGGATAGTTGTTATAACTTTGGTGATGCTCTGACTTTTCATTTTCCATAACCATCAGGTCAAAAAGAGAAGAAAAACAAAACAAAAAAAAACACAGCTGATGGTGTGTCACAGCCCTGCTGAGAGCAGATCTGCCGACCAAAGGACTTCTGCTGCTCAGGCTTAATGTCGCTGATTCCTCTCTTATTGGGTAAGATATAAAGTACAGACGCATAGGAACCAAACAGAGGGGCCGTTACTCTTTCGGTGGTTTATTGATCAATATTTGAACTCTTCCTCAGTGACAAAATGCGACAAAATTCAAGAACGACCTTTCCCTCATTACTCAACTTTTTGAGTGAAGACTTTCCACAAATGTTGCTGATAATATCACAATAATTACACTGTCAATAATGTTCCTCTTTGAGCAATTCAGTATGGATTCTGGGCCTTTATGTTTGCCGCTGCTAGACAGAGGTCAGATTGTTGGGAGACCTTTGCTCCACATTTTTGCCTTTTTCTGCTTGAATGGAGAGTCTGTCTGTACACTTGACTTCAGCAAGTCAACAACGTTGTGGTCGTGTGTGTGTGTGTGTGTGTGTGTGTGTGTGTGTGTGTGTGTGTGTGTGTGTGTGTGTGTGTGTGTGTGTGTGTGAGGGGTAGATATAACAACTATCTCAACAGGAGCTCAGGGTAGAAAAGGTTTTGTATGTGATGCTTGAAGAGAAATACATATATAAATCTAAAGGAATGTCACACACATGGATTTTTGATGATTACTGACATTTAAAAGTTGAATCTTAGAGTTCTTCATCAGTTCTTCATCAGCCATTTATAATTAGACTAATTTGTATCTGATGGTTTACTGTAATTTACTCTGACTGAAAGACATTTCTCTGAAGACACCACTCTTGGTAATCCTGGCTGAGCGGATGTGTCATCTAATCTACTGAAGAAGTAAAGCCTGGTAATTGGTTTAGAGGTTAGTTTAATTAGGGTTTCCAGGTCATGTTACAGAATCAGATAACATTTGTTATTTTTGCTATTTATTTCGTGTTAATTTATCTTAAAATAGCGCAAACAGCATCAAACCCAGAATACAAGTGTTGCAGGATAAAACAGAAAAAAAACTAAAAATAGAAAAAAATTTAAGAATAATACACATGTCAATTTCACTTTGTTTCATTCCATATCACACATTTCTTTTAATTTAGAGCCAATGTGCAGTTATACTGTATACGTTCACTTGTTGTAAGCAAAAAATAATAATTCAACAACCAGGAATATCAACAATATTCAGGATTGCTCTTGAGATTAATTTGCTCCAAAATCTCCAACAATTATTGACAAAAACAAAAAACCTCAGTCTAAATGTTCACCAGCCTCGGGCATAGCAAGAACAATGTAAATAGTTTTAGTCAGTTTAATTTTGGAGTTAAAAAGAAGTCAGCTGATAATATTTGATTAATCTTTCCAAATATTTCCAAGAGTAATGGGACGTGTATTGATATTTGCCTTCATTCCATTCCATGTTTTATTCTCAATACATTTATTTTATTCTCTGAGCTCAGATTCCCATTCATTTAAAATGTGTAAAACGGGTTTGTATCAGTTAGCTACTAATTTACTATTAATCATTCCAATCTATGATCAACATTATATATTGTTCAGTGGTTGGTGTGAAGTCATTTTTCGAAGAAGGAGAGAGAATTAAGACAAACAAAATGGCAGAACAACTAAAGCAGATTCTGTACAGGCTTTATTTATGAGCATCCCATCATCATACATGGACTAGATCAGCAATAAAGCCACTGACAGCTGGAGGGACAACACACAGCCTCTGAAGAGTGAACCACTCACAGTCAGTTGAACATCTACAACAGTGTTTATGATTGATATTTACATTCCAGCAGTTTGATCGCAGTGATCAATATGAGTTCAGCAAGTTCTGGATATACTTCTGGCTTTTGTACTGTTAATGATTCATCAGTTTGAACATGTGTGTGTGTTTTTTTTGTCTGTATCGCTCTATTTTTATAAAAAGGAAAGATATACTTTAGAAATAAAAAAATAAATAAGAACAATAAATAAATAACACAAAGACGGTAATAAAGATAAGAAACAACTTCACCAGGATATACTGTATTATACCGGTATGGCTTATTTGAAGCAGTAAGCATGCATTTTTTTCTTCTTCATATATTCTATTGCACTTACAAATGCAGGTTTACTGAAGAATAGTATTTTACACATAAAGCACAATAATATTGCATTGTGTGTATTTTTTTAAACAGGACAGGTCCGAAGTGTTTGAGGGATGGGCTCACTCACTGCTGCTGAATGTCCAGCTCGTTCATCGTGAAGTAGCCTCTGATCTCATGAAGGGTTTATTTATATCACACTTTATGGTTTTTGATCAGGGAGAGTTTAATTCACCAACGCACAGTGTCCAGTCTTATTCGGACTGTGGTTTCATGTTGTTTAACTGAAGTCTACCCTGTGCATCTGAGTTAAAGTGAGTCTTGTGCATTTGAGTGTGTGTGTGTGTGTGTGTGTGTGTGTGTGTGTGTGTGTGTGTGTGTGTGTGTGTGAGTCCCGCTCTAACCAAATGGCATATGAATGACACACCAATGTGTAAGTCATTTAGCGTGCAATAAGAACACCTTTCTTTCTTTTTGCATGTCATTTGTACAGCATGTAGTCTGTGCTGACTGCGATGACAGCGTATCTGCGTAACTATGATATGCTTTCAAAAAGTGGTGTAGTATAAAATGCGAGAAGGACCGCTTATGGTGGGTCAAACAAACACAGGTAGCGACGTGGTGTTAAACTAGCATATAAACGACAAGCAACAGCCAAAGAATGGAAACTAACTACACGTGGATGTGTCTCGCTATTTATACGCCTTCCCATGAGATTGGGTTGGTGTGTGTGTGTGTGTTTGTGTACTTCTGTGTGGTTATCGGGAAGCTTCTCAGGCACTCTTTCCAAACATAAAAATGTCCCTCTGACTGCGTGGACCTCTTGGACCGTTTGGGTCCGTCATAGGATCAACCACTGCTCAGTCACAGTACCGGGGGACCTGCTGACACAAAACAGCTGCATGCTGAGTCAGCACAGCAACACTGACCTGCAGGGGGCAGAAACACACTCAGGGTGAGACACACACACACACACACACACACATACACACACACACACACACACACACACACACACACACACACACACACACACACACAGTCAAACAACATTTAATTAAGTGCCCTGCACAACCCACACAGGGATGTACTTAAAGAAGGAATAGGCCTTTTTTTCATGGAAGACATATTGACATGTCACTTCAGGAAAAGCAGGTGTAAATAATATACAATCAATATTGCCTGAATTCCATTAAGCTGCTTCAGTTTCAGGGTCCGGGTATCGTTCATGCTAGTTCACTGCCATGGAGCCCTCGGTAAAGTCACCTGTGCTTCTCCTACTATGACAAATTCAAAATGTCTGCCTATCATAAAGGTAATATAATGATTGCTATGTTCAATGTCTTTGCAAAATGTTGGGGACATTTAATAATAAAGGTGTAATTGAATACAAATATGACTCGTACTACAATGCATGTGATAATGAAATGTAAATGTGCTACTTGAACCTACCAAGTAAAATCCTTGTTTCCATGTAAACTTCCTGCCACCTTCACATGACTGAGCAAACTCCAGTCTGGAGAGTCTTGCCGTTACGATTTTTACCATACCTGAAAACAGAGGAGACATTTTCATCACGCGACAGTCCTGCTGTGATATCAGAAATACAAAACGCACGACATAAGATGAAACTGTTAACACACCCGTTGAGGTTGGCGGGCTCTGAGTGGTAGACGTTCTTGCCCTGCTCGGCCATGGTGGGAGCGTGATGTGAGACGGCCTGACTCTGAGTGGCCTTCAGTGTGTGATAGTGGCTCTTTGTTTCAATGGGGCTCGTGGGCAGCGACATGTGAATTGTCCCCTTAAATTTCTCCGTCATTTGGTCAAATTTGTTTGGATCAAGACGTTTGTTGTTTTTCTTTGGGGAGGACACGTCGATCACCTTGATGTCGGGGATGCTGGTCTTCCTCAGGGCCTTCTCCGACTGGGCCAGATGCAGCTTCTTCATGTGGTTGATGGCTACGGCTGCGTTATAGGCTTGCTGAGAAGTGAACAGGTATAAAAAGAGATCTGAGAGCCATAGACATAGCTTCACTTTAGCTGCTTATCAATGATGATGCGTAGAATGGAAGGTACCCAACTTCTGGCACAACACATCTGAGCATACAATAGATTGTCCATGCAATAGATTCATGTTTAAGAGTCATTTTACTGCTGATTTAATAATCAAGTGCACTTTGGTTCTTCTAACAGTAAAAGCCTCACATCGGCCATCGGTGGCCTTGATTACAGATCAACATTGTATCAAACTGTCCTTCATCAGGAAGGATTTAGGTAGCCACCTGATTAAGCTACAATAAACTACAGGTCCTAAATGAGCTTACCACATCAAAGCCAAGAAATCGGCAAGGACTAACCTTCCACTTGGACTTGGCAAAGTTCTTTTGGATCTGAACGCTGACGGAGTAGTAGATGTCCTGACTCCGGGCCGTCTTTCCGATAATCCTGGAAAACAGATGACGTAACGGAACGCTTTAATGTATTTCAAAGTAGGCAATATTTCCAAACCCATCTGTGTAGAGATACTCTTGTATGTCGTACCTACTTCATTAATGTGTTGTGTCACTAAAATGTTATAAATCTAAGGATTATAATGAATTTCCTTTCACTCTCCCTTATCCTCAGAGAGATATAACTGCTTTTTGGGATTAGTGCTGCACAGTAAAAAAAAAAAAAAAAAGAAGAAGAAAAAGAGCAATAACTCACAAGGCAATCTGTTAGATTTAAATAACTTTCAAGACAAAAAACAACAACATTCTAACTATGTTAGCCAATAGACATTTCACTGTGAAAAGAAAAGCCTAACTCTGCTCAAGAAATACAAATATATAGTAGTTTATATTGTTTAATGTAAAAGAAATTGACAATTTACCACTGTATGTGTTTAATTGAATGCATTATAATCAATATTTGTATCAAAATCTTCCCAGGCTGAAGATTGACACTCACCAGGGATGACTGAGCGCAAGGTCAGTGGAGTAGCGCATGCTGGGATTTTTCTGCATCATGTTACGGATGAAATCTTTAGCTGCAGATCAAAAGGTGACACACACACACACACACACACACACACACACACACACACACACACACACACACACACACACACACACACACACACACACACACACACACACACACACACGTTAGGGCTGGGGCTGTATGAAGGCATACAGCTGCTGCAACAAGCTCTGTACATTATGTCTCCATGAAATTACCAGATTCAGATATGTCATCCCAGAAAGGCGAGTCAAACTCATACTGCGCCTTCATGATCTTGGAGAACAGTCTTGCCTCACTTTCTTCATAGAAAGGCGGATATCCACAGAGTCTGAAACAGAAGCATTTATGATTGTTGGAGCACTGAAGAAATGTTCCACACGTATATATATATATATATATATATATATATATATATATATATATATATATATATATATATATTGCCAATGTGTGCATTTTATTTATCAGTATGCATAGTAGATGCTCACTAGGTGGTGCTGTGTCTCAATCACTGCTTCATTATTCTGTATTTAGGTATCTGTGTCAGGCTCAACACACACATGACCAGAAGTGGCTTTTAATCTGAAAATCTACTTAAGACCATGAGCTGATTTACAATCTTTCCCCTCTCTCTCTCTCTCTCTCTCTCTCTCTCTCTCTCGCTCTCTCTCTTTGACTATACTGATGCGTGTGCACACATTCATCACAACTTGTATACTTACAAAATGTAGGTGATAACTCCAATAGACCAACAGTCCACTGCCTTGCTGTAGGGCTTCTGTGCCAAAACTTCAGGAGCTGAAAGAGTGGAAACAAAAGTCAGGCCTTTATTAATTAGGCCTACATGTAGGCAGAGAAACACAGAAATAAATATGACATACAGTATCATAATGCTGTCGTGCACACACACACACACACACACACACACACACACACACACACACACACACACACACACACACACACACACACACACACATTCGTGACATACATAATTCATTAACCAGACATGTCTCCTTACCTACATATCCTGGGGTGCCACAGGCTGTCGACATGATGTCATTGTCAACCATCTTGGAAAGTCCAAAATCACTGATCATGATTTTGGAGTTCTCTTCCTGGCTGTAGTACAGAATGTTCTCTGGCTGCACAGGGACAACACAGACAGGAGAGCTGTTCACACATTGATGTCCTCAATGAGTAGCATCTTAATGTGTTACTTCGCCTGTGGTGGAATACATTCTTGAGTATCACTTTCTATAAAAGGACGAGTGCTGCAACTGGAGCTGTCTTGCATTTTGGGAAATACGCTTATTCGCTTTCTTGCCGAGAGTTAGATGAGATGAACAAAACCACTCTGTTGTACACATAAAACTACAGATAAAGAAATAATCCAGCACATAACGCTGTAAAATTATGAATTTAAAGGTTACATAGCAAATAGTAGTTTGCTGCTATATTAAAGCTCTGAGTGCTGCAGGGCCGACATACAGCAGGGGGTTCCCTCGCCGAGAAGCAAATGTTTTTTTCCCCCCATTGGATTTTGGATTATTGCAGAAAATAAGCTCTGTGGCAAACACTTACAGGTTTGGTTCAACAAAATAATCTTCACAATGAAGTCAAAAGCTCACGTTAGGCGATAAACAAAGTACACCATAGTCGCATGAGCGCAATTATAACAAGACTTTAAAAGCAGACTTTATAGTCTCATTTAGCCACTTGTTAGATACTGCTTTTTAAAAGACACTTAAAAGCTTCACAAGAGGGTTTATATAACAAACCAATTCAAAAACCAACTGACTTCGAGACAAGAGAACCGAAAGTGCAAACATGCTAATTTATATCAGGTTTTAGGACTCATTCCTGCAGCACTCCATAGACTTTTTTTTTTTTTTTAGAGAACCTTCAAGCATTAAAGTAGAAGTTATCATTCTGAAGAACTGCCATATGTAGTATGAGGATAGCATTTCATCAAGTGTTTTAATAGCAGTGTAAAGGATAATAATCTATAGATGATTGATGGTTGGTAAGTGGTAAAGTAAATAGGCAGGCCTAGATAATCTAACCTCTGAGGCTGGATTTGTTATCAAGTATTTACTTCTTTAATGTCAAATTATTCAACAATTTAACACAAGGTCCTGTACTGTGGCTTTATCTCAAAAGTGGGCTTGTGTAAAACACTTGTACTCAAGCTTCGGCCAATGCAAACGTGTGACTTTTTATTTGATCTGACTCACACCTTGAGGTCCCGGTGCACGATGCCGTTCTCGTGGAGATAGCTAACGGCCTGCAGCACCTGCTGGATCACGCTGCTCGCATCCTTTTCTGAGTACACCCCCCGGTCCAGTATACGGTCAAAGAGCTCCCCGCCTGAAACTCTGGGAAGAAGACCACACACACATCAACATGTGATCTTAAATCCCAGTTTATTTAGCTCACCTGCTCATTTTACATAAAAATGTAAAAACTCACAGCTGCATGATGAGATAGTAATGGGTCTGACTTTCATAGAAATCCTCCATCCCCACGACATTGTCGTGTTTGATTCTGTTGAGGAAAACAACATTATGGCATTGCTGGCATAATCCCACAACGGAATTGACATATTTGCATCATAAACAAACAACCCTCCGCTGACTACTTAGAGAATATGAAATGAAAGCCAAAGGCTCATAAAAATGCACACATTAATTACCTTCTCAGCACAGTGATCTCATTCTCCAGATTGAGGTCTCTTTTCTGTTTCTTTTTCACGCATTTCATGGCAAAGAACTTTTCTGTCTTCTTCTCCTTCACCATGTACACCTCTGAGAACGCCCCCCTGTTCATTAACACACAGACACATTGGAAATGAGTTATTAATGGTGCAGTTGTTGATTGTTTTGAGACATCACAGAAAGATATAGCAAGGCTCCTCCAGTTATAGGAAATGAGTCTTCTCTTTTATTAGAATGGGGACCTGAACAGAAAAGCTTATTGCTTCTTGGTGGTGTACTTTGCATTTTTCCCATCCAATCAGGGATATTTTGCTTGCTTTGTTTTTTTGTATTCATGGGTCAAATGGGACTTTTTTAATTTAATAATTATGAAAATGGTGTGGGCCTATTTCCGCCGTAAAAAGGTTAGGAGCTACTGAGGTGCTGGGGATTTCGTTACCTTCGAACAGAACCAAGCAACATTTAATCCCCTCTTAAAGTGTTAAAACCGTCTCCTGTTTTGTTTCTATAATTGTATCATGTTTTTTTCTGTTTTCCGAGAGATGGAAACAAACAAAATTTTTTGGGAGCGCCTCAGAATTAAAATAAACACACGGCAGATTCAGCAATATTAAGGGGTTCAATCCAGGTCTACTGAAGATCTCTGTGGCTTAACTATTCACATGTCAGAGGCGTATTATAGCGCTCTGTGCTGCGTTGTCTGGGAATAGTTGTTCTACCAGGTGGATTAGGTGCTTTATCCCTGATGTAACAGAAACTGGCAGAGAGCTCAAGCAAGAAGGTCCGAGACTGAGCATGAGCGGCAGGGAACAAGCTCCACAGTACAGACCAGGTCACAGACCGATGTAAAGACACTGCCCTCTGCATATAAGGAGGATCTGAGTATTAATTCAACAGCACAATGTGAAATTATAATGGTTTCCAGTTTGATTTTCCCATTGTTCTAAGAAGTGTATTGTTTCACATTTAGAAGGTCAGTGTTGCCACACACACACACACACACACACACACACACACACACACACACACACACACACACACACACACACACACACACTGCTGCCGTCATCACAGCACCTCACATCCTACTGCTCAACTGATTTCTCCTTGGTTATGCCACAGCTCATTCTATTCCTTAGATCTCCTTGAAGATTATTGTTCCTCTCAAGAGAAATCGCCAATCAAGGCCTGAACACAAAAGCCAGACAGCATCCTGTTACAAAAGCACAAAAGGGCAATCACAAATCACTGGCGAACAAACTTGAGTGTGCAAATTTGGGAGCTTAAAAGTCAAAAATGTTGATGAGAATGAAATTGCTCTGTGCTTTTTGAGAGTTGCATTTACCCCTGAAGAGACTGTGTGCTGATTGCCAGGAAACCATTAGGATGTTGTTTAAACTATGACGGCAGAGGCCCCATGGGAAAGGTTGTATTTGGTGATATCCTG
Source organism: Myoxocephalus aenaeus (assembly GCA_038501785.1). NCBI lineage: Eukaryota > Metazoa > Chordata > Actinopteri > Perciformes > Cottidae > Myoxocephalus > Myoxocephalus aenaeus. Next base: position 6,768,511 of record JBAMJR010000039.1, on the reverse strand, counting down.
TCCCTTCTGGATTCTTTTCCATTTATTGTGATGGGAAAAAAAAAGCGTATACCTGAGAACGAGCATAACAACTCAGAGGGTTCAGTCTGTTGACAGGAAGGAAAATCATTCAGTGGCTCAGGCAGTAACGGTGATCCTTCAACGCGCTTTTAAAACTATCTTTTGGTTCCTTGTCTTTAATCAAATTGCAAACTAAAGCATCATTTTTGCAGTGAAATTGATTGTTTTTTAATACTTTAAAATGAGGGGAAATAAAGCAATCACAAATAGGTCGACACTTCTCCACCCACTTTTCCACTACGCTCCAACGCAATTGTTCGGGGAAATGAAAGTAATTGCTGCAAACTAATTGGGCCATGTATTATATCATGTAGTGTACTCAGGAGGGCCTCGCCTCCTTCACTGTCCAATCACCGCTGAAAACCTTTTTCCCGAAACATGCTGACAGCATTCGCATCCGCACCTTTATTTACTGTGGGCCTCTGACCTACTGTTCTCCAGCCACTTGCTGAATGCTGCAGAGGACCCGCAGATCATCACAGGAAATAGGTCCGCACAAGAAACTGTTAGCGGAGTGTGTACAGAGTGCACAGTAACATGCAGCAAAACATCATCTTCATTATTGTTATTAGAAATAACTCCATGTGATGATGATAAACATCAGTTTCCTTTCTTTGAGGGCTGCAATTTATGATTCTTTTCATTTTTGATTAACCAGTTCATTATTGTCTTGATTCATCGATTGATTTTTCTATAACACGTCAGAAAAGAGTGAAAAATGTCCACTGCATTTTTCTAAAGCCAAACGTGATGTTTTGTAGGACCCACAGTCAAAACCCAGTTTCAGTTTATTAACACTAAGAGAACCTGTAAAGTCTTGGGAATATTTTACATTTTTGCTTTAAAAATGACCTAAATGACTAAGTTATGACTCAAGTTATCAAAATAGGTGTTGATTATTTTTCTGAAATCTACTAATCAAATAATCACCTAAACAATGCAGCTCTACTTGTTATATAACCATTTATTTATTTATATAATTATGTTTTGTCAGAGCGTCACAATCCAATGTGATTCTCAAGAAAGTGATTTAAGGTGAAACAAATATTAGTTTTTTGTGCTTTTTTTGACTGACTAACAGCCGGCGCGTGTTGTTGTCTAAGACCTCAGTAAAGTAGGCCTCCCCATGTCAATCCAATCAAACCGGTAATCTGTTCTCCAATTTAAACTGCATGTGCAGAGGGAATTATCACGCCATGTGCAAGTCAAGACACAAGTTTTACTGTCGTGCCTCAACATCACTGAACTTAAACATCCAGCACTGGTCAATATTCCCAGAGGTTCTAAGATACACAGGAAGACATTATACATATATACAATGAAACTGAACAGGAAATTAAAGCTATAACCCAGTAAGTATTAAGATTTCTTGAATAAACCAATACTTAAATAAACAGTGCTATTTTACGTTGAGTAAAATGTACTTACGATCCCAACTCCTCCATGAGGTCAAAGACGTCCTGGATGTTTTCAGTGACCTTCTTCCACATGTGTTCCGCCTCTTGACGACCCATTTCTGCAGAAGCTTCAACAGCGGTTTCTTTCAGAGTTAAGGAGGAAGACAAGCAAATATGTCAACACTGAAGTACCACAATGTTCCCGTTTCCTTTCCTTTGAGTAAATTTAATAATCCTGGTGTATTGTCATGGTCATAATCATAAACAGAAAATCCTTTGGGATTATTGAAGAGTCACGCTATAGCAGGTGTGAAGGTTGTCTGCTGCTCAGACGGTCTGCAAGAGGACGAGCAGATGAGACAGATATGTGTCCGGCTGACAAAAGGTTAGAGCAACTAATCCGTGCTGTAACTAGCACACAGGAAGGAAGGAAGGAAGCAGTGCTGTCTTTAATGTCTTTTTTATATTTATCTTTTTTATATATTTATCTTGTTTATTGTATATGCATGTGACACATGCACAAGGCCTACTCTTGTTATCTGTCCCCAACGTCTGTTTCGAAATGGGAAAAAGGGGTTTTAGATTTGCTGCTCCTGTGGCTTGGAATTTGCTGCAGACTGATTTGGGTCTACAGGAGCCGGTCTCTTTAGGTGTTTTTAAAAATAGATTGAAAGAGTTGGAGGAAGGTTCATCTGGTTGTAGATGTTTTTGACTGAGCTGTGTGAACTATGATATGATGACTTGACTCTTAGTTTTGTTTTTTACTCATGCCGTGATCTAAAAATGTTCTGTCACTGTTTTATGTTGTATGTCTGAAACTTTGTTTTAATGTGCTACTGCTGTCTTGGCCAGGACACTCTTGTAAAGGAGATTTTTAATCTCAATGAGGCTTTTCCTGGTTAAATACATTTTAAATAAAAAATATATATATATTGTGTATATATATATATAAGTACGAAGAGCTAAGTGAAACCAGAGTCAAATTCCATGTAACACACATGGCCAATAAAGCTGATTCTGATTTCAAAGTGTATGAATCAATAATCTGTCAGAGATGCTAAACAAAGTGGAAATGTGAGGATTTCACTGTCATGTCAATATGCACTTTGGAGTTACATAATAATCAAAAGCTGTTGGTAAATATTTTTTTTAAATAATACTCCAACACAACTCTGATCATCGTACAGTGACATTCACTTCTTATGTTGAGAACAATACTTGTCTTTGCTGAGATAATGAACATTCTTTAGGATTAGGAAGAATGACTGATCCAATGAAACTATTAGTACCGAGGAGGATTAGGAGCACTATAAATGAGCAGGTTACCCAGTTTGGTTTCCTGCCCTCTTTTCTCTTGTATAAAGGATAAGTAACTCTTGATCTGGAGACCTGACCTTGTCACAGGTATAAATACCATAGTATAGCCTCAAACAACTTAACTTTAAGTGCAGAATTAATGTATTTAAATATACAGCCAAACTAAAGTAAAAGTACTAATACACAATGTCAAAATATTATGTTATATTTAAAAGTAGTGCGATGAACATGGACAATGTTAAGTTAAAAGTATGTAACTGTAATTGGGATACTGCATGAATATATGCGCAACAGTTCTGATATCCAGGTGTTTGAATCAATCTATCTTTCTTTCATGTTTCATTTGGCCTCATGCATATACATGAGCTCAAAGGTTGCAGAACAATTCATTTACGACATTTCATTTGCATACTAATATATCGCTAAGATCATTTTCAGAGTGTTGTCTATTCACACTCTGGGGGTCTGTGGTTCTCATGGCTTCCCTCCGCAGCAGCCTTCTCGTTTCTCTGCTCAACAGATGCAGCAGACTCGGCTGTATCTGGCACACACTGCCATGCAGAGAAACCAGCTGAATGCCGGGGAATGTGTTCAAAACAACAACAAGCAGTGATGCAAAACACGTTTGCAGAATCAAACCCTGCAGCATTGGTCCATCGTTATTCTACACGAGTCACTGCTCTTCCCTTACTTGGAGGTTTAAAGTCGAATCGCGCGATTTAGTTTGTTTGTACCTTGGCACCATTCAATGAATGGACAATAGCATGCATATATCTGATAGTAACTGACTGCGGATGGTGCTATGCAGCCCTTCTTCTCTACTCTCAAGTTGGCTGCGGCATCGCGCGGAAACATATCACTCTGCGGCAAAACAGCTGATCAGATATTCAGATCAAGCTTGCAGCACGCAGTTCTGATTTCAGCGCAAAAGTATACAACACAGTCACGTTTGGACTCATGACACTGAATTTGAATGCAACCAAAAAAAGAAAAGAAAAAAAAGGCAGATTACGCACAGAATACAAATTAGGCAGCACTGCACTGGCCCGTCTTTTGGGGGGGAAACACTACAGTTGTATAAATACAACGGCAGTCGTTTTAGTAGCTCCAGATTCAAGTGATTCACTTCACAGAGAAGAAGAGACTTACCTGGAGACTGTGCGCGTTTGTAGCTGTGCTCTGACTCTCCTGCCAAATGCCCGCCGAGGTCTGGACAGTTTACTTTGTCTGGGACTGAAGTACCTGTTGTCGAGTCAGAGATTACATCCATGAGGAGAGCCGAGGGGAGGGGCTGCTGGCCGTGTCACAGGTGCTCATTGAGACTTCAGGTCAGGCTGCTGCTGCTGCTGCTGCTGCTGCAGCAGTCATCTTTCCTAGCAGCTATACAAGTTTACACAGATTCATTCAAAACAGCAACATGTGCACGCGCATGCGCAGCCACGCGCACACGCACATCAGTTTGGCAGGCCTCTAAGCACTAATGGTGGACTAACATTTTGAAATGTGGAACCAGTAGTGATTATTTGTATTATTGTACAGGTGCCACGGTCTTATAAGGCCCCATTTATACAGGACTAATTGCTTAATTAATACAATGGATGGTTATCAATGTATTATGATAGTCATAATTGTACTTATAGCAAAGGATAAAAACTACCAAAAGGGGGGGGGGCACCACAGTAACCAATTGCAGGATACAATAGAATAAATGGGTCCTAATTTAAAGTGTATGTGTGTCCTTCTTTTTAAGGATACAGGCACAGATGCAGCGGACACAGATGTCCTCATGTGGTCTGTCTATTTTCGTTTTTACGAAAACAGTAATAATGGTTTTTGTCTTCTTCAGATTACATTAATTGCGTTTTGAGAGGAAAAACAAAATGTTGCGATGATGGTTGTTTCATACAGTGTTTATTCTTGAGGTCCCCAGGTACCCTAGTCTGTAGTCATGAGGGTTAATGTCAAAATACTTGAATTTAAGAGGTACAGTTAGCTAAATACTGTGTTTGACTTTCAAATAAGTTCTGATGGTTTAGGTGTGTCCTATTAAAGTTTCAGAATATTTCTGCAAACAAGTATTTTGTACTTTATATGCTTAATTAGTCATCAGATGTCTCTTTCTCAAATGTAATACCTGTATATTGTGATAGATAATTAACTAGTTATTTATATCAATCATTAGTTAATACAATATCAAGGGTTTATCCTTTCTATTTGGTAAAAATGACATACATGTTGTATGATTAATACACATTTCATTTTTGTATTCAGTAATAAGCAATCATAAAGCGTTTTTACAGTAATTCATACAGTGTTATATTCTTAGTCGCTCTTTTGGAACATCTAGAATTTTTTTGAAAAAGAAAAACGAAAGATGCTCCTATAAACGGGTTTGTTAATGATCTATAAAACCTTGGTGAATGATTCATGAAGAAAGCCATTTGTTAAATTTAAACAAGGGCCCACCTGATTAGAAAGTACAGACAACAGACATGTGTTTGGAAACTTGTTCCACCCCTGGGCCACAGAAGGGATAGCAGCATTAGGCTCTAAGCACGTTGCAGTATTCAACATGGTCTTCCGAGGCGACCTTTAACAGGCTTATGTATTAATCTGCATCGGGTGCTCATGAAGCCATACATATGCAGCGGCAGAAGACAGCTCTCTCTGCTCGTGTGTTCACTGCACACAAAGGACGAGGACACAAAACAAGTCTGTGCCATGCAGAATAATTATGCACAATGGACAGTTATGACAAAGCAGGCATGTTTTTAAGACAAACATTTTGTTTTGTACTGTTTTTCATGATTTCATCTGTCATCAAACGCTGCCGTGTTGATCCCATGTGATATCTATCTGGTTTAGTTTTACAGCTTGAAATGCAGCCTATACCTCACTTGAGAGACAGAACATCAATGGCTGGACCGGCTCATTGTGTTGTCATGGATACTGGGCCAAGAGGTTGTCATGATCATCCTCCATTTATGGTGTTGGTTTTAGAACCATGAGGTCAAGTGTTTTCCATTCAGGAACGACAGCGTCGGGCCTGCAGGAAACAGCAGTGTGGTCAGTTATGACGCGCTCCAAGTAGAGAGCGTTTGAGCAGGACAGGAGAACAGGAAACAGCTGCTCAAGGAACTCCCTTAGTTTGCAGAACAGATTATCAAAACTATTCCGATATAATACATCCCAAATATGTAAAATTCTATACACCCCCAGTTGTGGAGGAAGTATTACGATCTGTTACTTAAATAACAGTATTAATACCCCACTGTAAAAGCACTCTTTACAAGCAAAACTCCTGCATTGAAAATATAATTTTTAAATTATTATTTATTTATATGAAAGTATTATCAGGAAAATGTTATTAAAGTTACTTAAAGTTGAATTCAACGTACATGGTAAAAAAAAAAAAAAAAAAAACACCAGGCCTGAAAGAACAGGATCAGTTTGAACTTTTAAACCTGAGATTAAGGTGAAGTTCGTGCTTGCATGAAACTAGTGAGACAAGTGTGATATCTGCACACAATCAAGGTTAAGGAATCATATATATATATATATATATATATATATATATATATATATATATATTTATTTGACATGCATTTGTGAAAAATAGGTTATTTTTCAGGTTAAAACAGTAACACTTATATTTGGCTGCATAGAGTAACACAAATTGGGCCACACAAAGAATCAAATTTAGGGTATTAGCTGCAGTGGTGGAAAATAACCAACTGCTTTTACTGTGGTGCTTTCCTTCAGTCCAGTATTGAGGTAGTTTTCTTCAAGTATCTCCATTTAATGCTAGTTTATACTGTACTTTTTACTCCACTTACCTGACAGTTACTTTGCTGATTAAAATTAAATATATATTTTAATAGATTCAAATACCAGTGTGTAAAATAGTTAACATGAGCTCCAATCAGTAATACTAATAAAATAGTATAATATATGACAATAGAACACTGAACAAGGTAATTCTGTTTCATAAGTCATTAGAAGTCAGAATACCGCAGGCAGTAAAAACCCTTTATATAAGTACAGTGTTAAGTACTCCATTTATATAAAAGGGCCAAGGTTATGGCAAACAAAAACAACTCAGTATTTTATTAAAACATGAAAACTAAAACATCAAAGTGCATGATCTTTATTTGATATACTGTGAAGTGCTGTCCAGGCAGCACAAAATGGCAGAAGAACAATGAATGGATAAGGCTTTTTTTTTTTTTTTTAAACAGACAACAAAATGGTGTTTAACTCGAGTTTGGCTATTCTGCCAGCACACAGAGGAACACCTGCAAAAGATAAAAGATAGCATTTATAAATATATGAACCAGTCCGTTAAGTATTTTTTCATTCAAACTCATATCCCTGTGTTCATATAATCCAGCAGCACTTGAAGAGCAGCCAAGGGCCGTTGGTGAAAACCCCAACTCTGATCCAAGAGGACTGAGGGATCCACCCATGAGATTATTTTATATATATATATATATATATATATATATATATATATATTTTATATCTCCCACTCGTAAAAGGACATGGTGAACAGCAAGGAGCGCTACAAAATTCATAAACGAAAAAGAAACTGGTCAATAAAAATGTAATCATAAATACTTATTGTGGAATTTATTAATTGTAATATTTTATCTACCCCTTTGTTTTTGTTTCCCCCACCATCATATTTCTACAGTTTATTCAATGTACAAATATTAAACATAGAATTATATGTATATTATGTCATCGTGTACAGTAGCATTTACTCATTAAAATATTTCTCAAAAACAACATCCATCCTGTGCTTTCGACCTAGATCCATCTGTACGGCTCCAGAGACGGCTGCTGCACGTTCCCCACCGCTCTAATTGTATGCTGCTCAGTCTTGGTTTTGCTCGAGTCACATCTGACACCACAACAAAGCCAAGGGCCAGGCTAGGTAGTAATTATCTGCTGTGTGGTGGTTGCTCAATTGTACAGCAGACATTAGGGCTCTTTTTTCCCCCATACGTGCTCTGTTGCTTTGACCACACTATCAGGCCGATCTTAGCTGGAGCGTTATTGAGCGTAAAGCATCAGATCCCCGGGCGTATGTCTCCCTCTAGGGGGCAGATTGCAACACATTCGCTCAGCCTCTGGCCCATAAGCCGCAACTCTTTCTCCTAGTTGTATAAAGAGGGACCGCTTACCCTCCTCAACTATTCCGTATCATCTTTGGCTTTGCAGAAGTCAAGTCTCTTCTGAAAGCAGAAAGTCTCACATACAGTAGATGTGAGGGCACCTACTGCACAGTACACACAGGTTCATGCTGAGTATGTGTGCGTTTGAAAGCCCTACGCCCAGTGAACCTGAGATCCGGCCTTCGAGTGCCGCTTGGCCTCCTTGAGGGAGAAGGCCTCTTGCTCCTCGCTCATCTCATTCAGCCTCTTCTCATCCAGAAACACCACCAGGGAGTCCCTCATGTCCACCACGTCGATCATCTGTTGGAGGACCCGATCTTCTTCTGCCAGCTGCTCCGATGTCTTGTCTGCCAGACAAATGCATATGCATATGTTAATCTGGCTACAATCAATATATTTATAATGATAATATATCGCTGGCAATGTGAAAATAATGTGATCGCTCTTAGTGATGAACCTACAGATAACGATCACTTGAATCTGCAACTTAATGAACTACTGATTTAGTTCACCTTGTTTCCAGAGAAAAAGCTCTTAAATCACATTGTACACGACCACACAGTTAGTGACTAGCTGTTGAACAAGGAGGAGCATCAAGCAGCTAAAGAGACAGATCTTAGTCTCAGAAGATGGTAGAGACTAAAAACTGAGCGAGAGGAAAGTGAATATTAGACTTTCATTCATCAGGGGACAGAAGCACTACTCCAAAGGTTTGCTCATAAGTAGGGATGAATCATTTACTGTTTTTTCTAACTGGCATTTCAAAGCTGATAAGTTTACTACAAAATATACGGATTTGGGTGAACAGGGCCACATTGCCAAAGCACCGATGTTCTTATTAGAAGGAAAACATGCAACGATCATCTCAATACACTTGGCTTAACACAACTGGTGCTTGGCTCGCTCTCGTCGAAACTGCGTCAAAATCAATAGGACTATTCAAGAAGCACACCAAAGTACACACCATTCAGTTCCATGTACTTCCTGAGCTCCAACTCCAACATGCTCTGCTTGTCTTCGAGTTCCAGCTGACGAGACCTGAAAGAAACCCAAACATCCTGCTGTAGCTGCAGGTCATCATAAGGCCATATGACAAATTGAGTCCGACTGTAAACAATGGCTGCCACCAAGGTGAGAGCAAACAGTAACCGCAGTGTTTCGATGTGGACGCCTGCTCTTATGTGGTAATGTGTCACTTCTACTTTGCACAAAAGCTGTGTTGTATTCCACCATGACTACTCAGGCTTTTAGTGGGCGTCACGGTTTTTATTTATTTTATTTGTGTACACTCACGCCACCATGAGGTCAGACTCCTCAGACACCAACGCGTTCTTCTCGTGGACGAGCTGGATCCAATGCTCGATCATGTCCGGAGAGCCGTTGCTGCCTAGAGGTGGAACAATAAAGTGTCAGGGTATCTGCGTTTGATGTTTGTTTGTAAAGAAGAGAGGAAGACAGGTTGTTAATGGAAATTCTAGATATGGTGAAGTGCTGCATGTGACACAACAGCCATGTAAGTGAGCGCATCTCGAGGATTTCTGGAGGCTGATCCATGCAAATTCAGCTGACTCGTACAATTCAAAGTTAAACATTTTAAACCCATCAATATCCATGTATTTAGTATTTTAGTACAGCATTTATAGTGCTCATAATATTCCGTTTTTTTTTTTTTTTTTAAATGGAAACACCTGGTGTTTATTTATAATTAACTAAAAGCATATTTACCATTTGCAGAGCAGCCACTCTACTTGTTTACTCATTTATTTATTTATAAAATCTACAGCAGCTCATTTGTGTTTTAGCTCCACTTCCTATTACAGGAAGAGAGAGGACTTCATGTAACGTACAAGTCAGCATCTTATGGTTGCATGGAAACGTTTGTGTGAAAATAATTTTAAACAGTTCTGGCTATTTTTTTTATATAAAAAACAACAACATTGAAATCCAGGACCCTGCTGTTGGCGTGTGGGTCTTACCAGCCTCTCCACGCAGCGTTCTCTCCAGCACTACACCCTTATCCTCCAAGTCCTTGAAGGTCACCTCAATCTCCTCCAGCCGCCTCTGGATGGACTGCGAACCAGAGACAAGAAACAGTAAGAAAGGTGCTTGAGAAAATGTTGACAATTCATTATTCCTTTATGATGGTATTCATTTACACCAATTTTTTGCTATATACATCTCTCTCTCACTCACACACACACACACACACACACACACTCAAAAGTAATTTGTATTGTCAGTCAGCGGAGTACGGCATTCCCACGCTGGGTTCACATTGCCTATCTAAGCATGAGAGATTCATAATGCGTGTAATCCAGCTTTACTGCGTTTACTTTTATCAGCTGCAGTATTTACTTCTCCCACTGTTGGACTTATATTGTGAAGAAGCCACTGGAAAAGTATTAGTCAGAAAAATTTGTCGACAAAACAATCATCGTCAGGATGTTTTCATTATTATAATTTTTTTTTACAGTGGATCCGTTTTAAATATTGAAGTGAGTACAGGGACGAGAGGGAGCAGGCACACAAAGCTTTTAGATGAAGAGTTGCAGCCGACAAGGGAACCAGCTGCTTTTACTGTACCCTGCTGTTGTGTTGAAAACTACTTGCGCAGTGTGCAGCATGAAATCACACCATGCTAGCTCATGCTATGATGTAAAGAGAGACTATTGACCGACCCCTTAAATCAACTTGTGTTTCTGACAATCTACTGCATAAGGAGTGTTTGCTGGCCTCAGAATAGTGAAGCATATAGTATTAAACCACACTTGCTGTTACCACAAGTAACCATGGGTGTCACCAAATCAGCCAGGAAGGAAATCTCAAGGACAACAACTCTAACATATCACAAATATTCAAAACAAATTGATACACCTAACATCACACCACCAATTGATGAGCTATACAATTGTATATTAATAATATACAAGTGAATTGCTTCCGTGAGGGAAGTCGGAGAAGCCACAGACCAATAAAACATAGATGAGCTGTGAGTATTGCAACGCTGAGAGAGACACACACTGACCTGGGCTTTGCGCAGTCGCTGTAATTCGCACGTCTTGGCCCGCCGCTCCAGCGTCCTCATCTTCATCAACTCCATTTTCTCAGCCTCAACAGGGTCTGATGGCAGCGTCTGAAACTAAAGTCAAAGTGTCAGTATTGGAAGTCTACTGCAGTTTAAAATGTAGCACACTCACTATCAAATGAAAATATATCAGTTCCATTGCTGTCCTTACTTTCTCATCAAATAAGTCAACATCATCTCGCTCAAACATCTCATCTTCCTCATCGTCCTCATCATCATCGCCACCCTCTTCCGAGGTGCTGTGAGCATGTCTGAATGTTGTTTCTGTCGTACAAAAGCAAAAGTGTTAGTGTTTTTCCTTCTCCTGCAACCAGCAATCTTTTTCTCCAGCAAAGATCAAAGAGAATGTATCCTTACTTACCCACTCTCCCTGGATGATTAACGTGGACACTGAGCCGGGTGTCTCTGCTGATTCTCGGAGAAGAGAGATTCCAGGGGGAAAACTTGGATCGTACCCTGGTCTGCCCGCTTGGCATCTCTTTCCTCCTGAAGCAGCGTCGATTCCTCTTCTCCCGGATGTGACTTGCGGTGCTCCCACTCCAGTAGCCCTCCTCTTCTTGCCCATCCAGGCCCACTGGTTTAGGAGGGCTCAGACCTCCTGCAGTTGCAGAAGACGAGGAGCAGGAGGAGGATCCACCGGGGGTCTCGGAGTCAGAGTCCACGCTGAGGCTCTGAAGGTCCACTAGTTGGCTTTTCTCCTCGTCGCTCAGCTGAAGCTTTCGGAGTGTTTGCTTAGGACGGGAGTCTGCCGCTGCCGTGGAGATCTCTTTTGTCGGGGTTGGAGATGAATGGTTTTCTGGTGTCGAGGGGTTAAAAAGGTGGACTGTGCGAGGTTTTGCTATTGGAGGAGAGGGCTGAGGGCTGGGTGTGGTCTGCTGAGAGAGGCGGGGCTTTGGCACAGGATAGGACATGGTCTCCTCCTCGGTGGGTGCTGCCAGCTCAGTTTTAGATGGAGGATGTATGGGAGTTTTTGAGGTGGGTGGTTGTTGGGAACCCTCTTTGGATTCAAGCACATGGTGGTCCTGTCCTTCAGGTTTATGTGACTGTGAGTGAGCAGAGGGACCAGAGTCCAGCGTATGCTCATACTCCTCATCTGATGGAGATGGTGTATAATCCTCACTGGAAAGCCTGTTCTCCTCATTTGTTCCTTCGCCATCCTGAATACAGAAATGTTGTTAAAAAAAAAAAAAAAAAAGGCAACGAAAGAGCATAAATTCCTGTTTAATATGTTTTGTTCCTCAGACAGCGGTTGCTTTGACACAGACATCCTCAGTAGTTGTGCGCAACTGCTGCGAACGAGTTTGATGACATCGGAGCAGGCAGCAGAAGGATGATATATCATGCAACAGAAGATTGTGTAACACGAGCATCACGAACAGAGGGATTCAACATGGAGTCCCGAGCAGCAAGCCGCAGAATGGTTAACATCTGCTCTGTTCAGTGACCCACCTTAGACAATGTTTCAGCCCCGTCTTCCAGCTCTTCAGAGTGCAGCTCACAGTAAAATCTCCCTGAAGAGACATCACAGACAAAAGCAATAAAAGGAGTTGAAAAGTCAGAGACAAGTGAATGTTTACGTGCTAAAGAAGAACAAGCCTGCTGATTTTTGTAAATGATTTATGTCCTTTCAGTCTAAATGGAAACCTCTTTAAAAAAAAAAAAAGGGCCCTGTTGCAAATGATTAATTTTCTAAATTAATGTGATACTCCGTTTAGCAATTAACATAGCTACAATACAAGTGCTTTATACCGAGCAACAACACATCCAGTGCTTAAACCGAGGATTTAGCAAACAAGAGGCTGCTAAAAAGGGATAACATAAAACAGATATTACACCAAACATGTACCGATACTTGGGGAAACTGAGAATTACAACAATATGTTAAATATGTGTTGGTGTGTTTGTGTCCCCATTAGTTCCCGTGAACACATGACAAATGAGGACAGGAAGTACTCACCTGTAGTCTGTTCAAAGGCGTATCCTCCCAGTCTGAGAGTGATGCTGCACCGATGGCAGGTGAAGCAGCTGCGATGGAAGAACTTGCCCTCAGCACTGATGCGCTCCAGCACGTAGACCCTGTGGCCACAGAAGTAACACTCCTCACTGTTTCTCATCGACAGAACAGCACCAGGTTCAGGATCAAGATTAAGAGCCGGATCAGGTGTAGGACTGAGCTCGGGGGACACAGGAGGCACCTCCGTCTGAGGGGAAAGGCAGAGTTAAATTCAGTGAAGCCCCACTGGCAAAACAAAAGAGAAGAATTAGTAGAGAAAGCTACACAACGCACACTGTCCTCATCTCCCATGCTTGTCTCTTTTTTTCTTTTCTCAGTTGCCATCTTCTCCTGCAGAGGAAATAAGAACAACTATTGACTGATTATGTGGCGAACATTCAACCAAACATTCAAACCATTTAAATGAGTGTCTAGAAATCACATTCCTTATTATAGCATCTTACAATTTGTTCCTGAATAGCGGATGTGAGTCACAGACAGCAAAAGAACACAGACTGAAGGCCCAGACGTGAACTCCAGCCAACAAGCCAGCGCGTTTGAAAATGTCGTTATCAAACATTTCTCGGTGCAGTGTAAACAGTGAACACACAGTCCCGGTGGGCGTACCTTGCGTCTTTGCAGAGAGTTGTGCTTCAGCTTGCTCAGGAAAAAGACAGCCGACTGTGTCTGGGAGAGACTCAGAGGCTTGGACGACGGCAGGAAGGCTGCAGGGTCTGTAGCCAACAGATACAGAAAGAAAAGAAATTGTCAGAGAGGGACACACACCAAAATCAGTTTATCTTACTATAGCACTAGGGTGCACACCAAAAGACACCTGAGCCTTAGCGTTGGCCTACTTGCAGCTCTGCATACAGCAGCTTAAAATATTCTAAGTGTGCCTTCTTAAATATCTTCAAGATACATCCTTTTATGTTGATACTGTCAGAAAGATAAATAACCCATTTAACTTGTATTTTCTGCAGCGTCAGAGCAGCTGAAAATAACTTGTCAATCCACATAAGAACTCTTCAGCTCCTGCCCGGACTACCACTCCCATCCTTTCATCATTCAGATAAGGTTACCGGAGAGTGACAGCTCCCTCCTGCCCGCACATCAGGCGGCGGATCCCAAGGAGAGCAGCATCACAGACACAGAGAGCGTTTATCACACCCACTTCAGCTCATTCAGTGCCTCCGAAACGCTGGGCTCACAGTTGCGCTGCACTATACTCCCCATGCTGCAAAAGCCTGTAAAAATACCTCTGCTGCAAACAGCCGGGAGAAAATCCTCCTTCAGTGCAGGAATAGTAGCTCCTCTTCAAGAGACGCTTGTCCCATCAGACCTGATACGCCAGGTCCACACGGTGACCGTTTGCTCTGTCTGCTGCTGCTGCTGCTGCTCGGCTGGCTTAGTGCAGGAGAACAGCACTACCAGTGGAGCTGGCTCTAAGCACAGCACTAGCCATTTAAGCCAAATGAATTCTGGGTAGCAGGCTCTTAAAGAGACAGCGATTTGATTGCTTCTCAACACCAAACACATTTCAGTGGGAAGGGATCTGACCCTTTTAAGTTGATGCAAAAGCTGTGCAGTGTCTAAGCAACAACGATTGATGCTGCTGTCACCAAAAGCTAGCTTCAGAAATACATCATAATATTAATAGCTTTAATCAAAAAAAAAAAAAAAGTGGTGAATTGCAAAGTGTTTTTTTTATTTTTTTTTATTATGCCGTGACATTTGTTTTACCCTTAAACCTTTACCTTTTGCTGGCAGAGTGAAGGCATTTTTGACCTGGGTGAGGTAGAGGACCATGGCCAACTTGTCTATCTGACCACTTTTGGCTAAGTCACTGGCAGACATGACAGGCGGGATGCCCAGCTCCTTCTCCAAGACACTGAAGGCCAGTTGGTGGTTGTGAACAGCACTGGACTCATCCAGGGAGGACATGTCACTGTGTAGGAATTAGAAAAACTGGGATTACTCTACACTATTCATTATAGACAGTCTTTTCCCATCAAAGATGACAATCACATGTATATGCAAACCTCTTTTAAAGAGCTGCGTCAAACAAACACAATCAAACCAATACATACAGCATCCTACAATCAGATGAATACTACAACTCACATGAGCTGAGGTCTGAAGTGGTGGATCAGAGCACACAGAGCCAGCCCGGACCGCCAGGATTGGGTAAAATCATTTACATTCACCTTCTTATAACCTGCGGTGTGTTTCTGACACCATCTCAACAACTCTTCAAAACCATTGACTGAATCTGAGGGGACAAACAAAGACAAATCATCAGACAATGCTCTATAACCACAGTACCGAGGTTTTACAGTCATAAAAGTGTCTCTCTTTGCCATGCAAAGGTGTGAGTGAATTGTTTTTTTATGTTTGAGGTGTCAATGTTGACCACAAAACGCTTCCTCCTTTAGTCAACACAGCTGAATATAGTCATCGTTGAGTGCCTGCATGATGAAGAGCAGCTGACCTTGACGCATGGTAGACAATCGGCTCTTCTGGTTCTTGATCGATGGATTGGATTTATCAACGTCGTATAGGTGCTGCACCTAAATGAAGTGATAGGTAGATTAATACATTCAGACGAAATCAACTCTCAACCAGTTCATCAGGGTACATCAAATATATTATTTAATCCAATCCATACTTGTTATTTACAGTAACCCATTCAAGACCTAACAATAATTATACTTTGTGAGAATCAACACCACTGTCTAGCCACAGAAATTATGAATATTAGCAGTTTTACTTTAATGACAAGAAATATGTAAAACTCGTAATCCAAAAGAAAACGGCTATGGAGCAGTAACTCAAGCCAATACTTATTTCTAATATAGTATTAGAAAACAAAACAAAGTCTATTTTGTTAACATTACTTTGCTTTGATGAGACCGCGGGGCAAATAAAAAAATAATGGTGTATTAATTGTGCTACATTTGCTACCGCTATCTGCCTCGGCTCAAGGTCCGATCCACGCAAGATACTGGGCTCATTATATGAGAGTAAACACGGCCATAAAGTCTGACATGTGAGTGCAATTTGCTTTTCTTTTGAGTCTGATTAAAATAATCTATGTGGCAAAGTATTAATGCGCTTGAGGGCAATGCATCGGATGTGAGGGGTGAGATTCTCAGGAGGGGCCAGAATGTCACTTCCATCCAAACCTCCAGAAGGCAATTAAGAGAGACTAAGACTAGGGAAAAATGTACACCCAGGATTTGGAAAAGGAGGGAGGGAAGAAATACTTTGTTATATATATATATATATATATATATATATATATATATATATATATATATATATATATATATATATATATATATATATATATGTATATATATATATATATCTCAACTTTTTTTCATTCATCCATTTATTTTCTCTTGTATTTAAAAGTAATTATCTGTCAGGGAGCTTTATTCATTTATTGTCCATGACACAACTGTCATTGCATCCTGTCACGGCTTTATAAAAATGTATGAGTTTGAGTGGACACCCCTGAAGACACTAATAAATTCCCTGTTGCTGTGTGGCCATTAGCTCTGATCTTTGTGAATTGGACTGTTTTTGCAATGAGGCTTATTTGCATAGAAAGGGACAGATTTTGCGCTAGATGTGTGCGTATTACCTGATTTAAACACATCCAAGTAGCACAGAGACACTACATGCTTAGGGGTGTATTTCAGTTTCTGAGAGTACTAGTCTGTAATCTGCAGCCTTGACCTCCATGATGATTAAAGTGATTCAGATCTCTGTTTAGTAAAGAAAGGATAACAGTTCTGACCTGGTTGGTCTGGATAGATGAGAGGTTGGCCCTTGTGTACCGCGTTTTGGGGTCAATGCTGTAACCAGCGTAGTTTTTGCTGGTGTTTTCTGGTGTGGTCTGGGACAGGACCTGGTAGATACTTTCTCTGCACAATTGTGAAGAAACGAAAAAGGAGACATTTAGAGCCGAGCACAGCCCCCAAATCAATCAACAGATGGAAACACAGAGAGCAGATGAAATTTAACAGGAAATGGAAAGGAACAATAATAAAGAGTGTGATAAATAACTGGGTGAGTTTAGAGATCACAGTACACATTATTTTACTTCACACTAGATGAACAGAAACAGACCTCAGATACCGTAGTCAGTATTTGTAACTTTAAAGTCTGCAGATTTTATGGGTTAACATGACTTCTGTGCTTATTATCTAATGTTTAAATCCTTTTTTTAAGTCAGGGTTAGGGTTAAAACTAAAACGTAATATCCTACTAATAGTAGAACCTCTGGTGTTTACTCTGTGTCTGAGAAACAGAAAGTAACTCTTTGTTAAATTAGGAAACATAAATAGGGCAGGAAACAGGAAATAGCGGCATCATGTTATCGTTTGCTGCATACTAGTTTTAAGAAACCGGCTCACCGCTCAGCTAGGACCTTGAGATGTGGGACCCCCATGCCCCAGCTCCTCACCATCCACGCGGTGTCAAAAGAAGCTAGAAACCCACGGGCAATTCCTGTGCCCAGGGGCCAGAAAGGCTGCAGAGAACAGAGCAGAAGAACTCATTGTAGCACATTAACGTCATCATACAGTCGACAGCATGCCATGTATAAAAGATGATGAGACAGACAAAGAAACAGCTGCCCAGATTTTCATGCAAACCCTACAGAATCTTCTACTTATCTTCCGAATAATCAATATCTTTATGTAAACAACACTAAGAGTTCATGGCTACACTAGCTGCTGTGTCAGGTGTAGTTAGTCACAGTGGGTATTTAGGCTAAACACTAACATCAGAAAGCAAACACAATGAAATGAAAATGCTAACATGCTGATCTTTCTCAATGTTTCTAATGTTTACCACCATCTTAGTTAGCATATTAGCATGCTAACATTTGCTAATGAGGGCAGTAAGTACAGCTGAAGCTGATGGGAATGTCAACAATTTTGCAGGTATTTGGTCATAAACTAATTAATGAGTCTTTTTACTCGGAAACACAAATGTGAACCTCGTGGTGGCGAAAGAAAAATCAGTGGATCACCGAATTCCTTACATCATCTGACAACCATGGATGTTTTAGTACGATATTTTCTCCCAAGCCGTCTAGTAAATGTTGAGATATTTCAGTGAAACATTTGACCTGCTTGTGGCGCTCAGGGATTCATCCTCTGGGGACCATGAATGCATGCGTTATAGCTAGCCCATCCATGAACATATTTCAGTCTAGGTCAAAGTTGTTGACTGATCAACAGACATCACTGTGTAGCTACAAATTAAAAGTATGGTCAATTTGCACCACATCCTTAAACATGTTGCTCCCTACCTCCACCAGGCAATCTCCAACAAGACCCATCAATAATTTCTTCCCCCTCCTCTCCCTGACCAGAGAGGCATTCTCAGCACGGTGCATGCAGGTGAAGTCGAACATGGCCACGTCCGGCTGGCCGGCATGGTTCTTAGCAAACTGGAGGTCAGGCAGTTTTCCACCTGTGGAGAAGGAGGCAGCATCATGGGCATAGCGGTACAAAGCCTCATGGTCCACGTTTGCAGGAGCCAGCAGCTCCTCTGCATCGCTGTAGTCCTGTGGAGACGGAGTGAGAGGTGCAATCTGATGAGTCACGGCATCTTGTTATGATTCTGAGTGACACTTCTAATATTTGATTTACAGCTAATGGGCCCGGCTGCAGAGAAAGAGGAGATGATTGACAGTTCATCTCAAACTGGAGCCCCTGCATGGCTGTTTTATCCATTTGGTTTGTTTCTTTTTCCCTTCACTGGCCAAAGCTGCAGCTTGTGCCAATAAGAATCTAACTTTTTTTTTGTAATGGATGTGTTGTTCTCACCTGTTTAATGACCCCCTTCTTCAGCAAGCTCTTCTTCTTGGCAGTCATGACAAAGTAGTGGGTGTCGTCTTTGTAGTAGACAATATTCTCCAAATCAATACCTGGAATGGGAAATGGTGAAGGACCAGCGAAAGAGAGTGAGAGAATCAGGAGGGCTGACTTTAAGAACATTTGTTATTTGAGAGGGATATTTTTCTACATGATTAGCTTGCTTATGATTTTCTACTAGTTTTCTTGGTCAGAGTGAATTAAAAAAGTAATACAATTGGGTGCTATGAGGGTTATAAGGCGTCACATAATTCCTGTAAGGTTTGTTCAAAATCAAGGTGCTGAGTTGGTCAGTAAGCAAGGGCGGGTTTTATCAGGGTTAACGCTGTCACAGGAAATTAACTGAAGATTGGAACACAGATTAAAAGCCTCGCTGCCCTTTTCACACTCCACATTGAACCCGACTTGACAGTGTGAACATTCATTTCATGCCTTGAGGGTTTCGTTCAGCGAGGCACAACATCAGAACAGTATAATGACAATAAGAGTGCTGATATTCTTATTAGAAATGTTATGGCTCAGTGACTCTCTCATAACTCCTGTTCTCACTCAAGTGCAAGCTGTGGTATAAAATGAGTTCAACTGATTTCCTCTTTTCTTGCTTAAAGTGTTTTAACAGATAACTGAAACCGAGCACACAGTTGCCTCACTGCAAATAAAGATGTCCTCTTGTCTTCCACCCAGCTGAACGCGACTGTAGATGTCATATGGATTCATTACCCGTCTCAGTGAGCAGCTCTAGGAAGAACTTCTGGTTGTAGATGCGGGCCACACCGCTGATCTCTGCTACATGGGCCTCTGCAGCCGTGTGTCTGTTGATGAAGTTGGTTGTGATGCCGATAGCCAGCTTGCCTCTCAGCTCCTTATGCTTGAAACCTGATAGTTTGGGAGAGACGAAAAGAGGAAACTGGGCTGATGAAAGCTCACTTATTGAATATAGCTGCCGGAGGAAGTTTGTGACTGTGTGTAACCACGAGGCCTCGCAAAATGTCAAACTGCGGATACTGCAACAGCGGGAACAGAAGTGATGCATGAGTACATGTGTGTGTGTTTTTCCTCACCATCAGGAACAAACCTGCCTCCTCCAGCAGAGATGAAGACGTCAAACTGGAAGGTAGCAGCAGGATGAGACCCCGGCTGCAGCTTGGCCATCCAACCTGTAAGTAACACAACTGATGATGGTGTACTGAGAAAAAACTAGCAGGCAGAGTGACTGCTGGTTGGCAAATGTAAGTACCGTTTTCTCCCGAGGGCTCAATCAAGCCCTGAAACTCCACTCCGGTGTGCACTTCCACCCCGAGGAGAAGCGACACTTTCAATAGAACCAACTGTAGCTGACGGATGCCTGAAAACATACATGTACATTTCATTGGAAATGTGTGAGTGAGATATGCAAGATACTAAATACACAGTCAGTCATGCCAACAACAAGTAATTGGGAGCGAGGGCTGTAATACATAATTATTTCTAATACTGACTAATCAACACATTAATTCATTATTGTTCAGACTGTCCGAAAATAGAGAAAAAGGCCCATCATGGTTCCCCGGAGCCAAATGTGATGTCTTTGCTTGTTTTGTCAGAGAACAGATACAATTATTATTGAATTAAATCAATTCATGATTATATTTAATAATTATTTAATAATATTCTTTATATACACAATAATGTTTATTATTATATTACATTACATTTAGCTGACGCTTTTATCCAAAGCGACTTACAATAAGTGCATTCAACCATGAGTACAAACTCAGAACAACAAGAATCAAGAAAGTACAATTTCTTCAATAAAGTTCAACTACAAAGTGCTATCAGTAAGTGCCATTTAAGTGCTACTACGGTGCTACTTTCCTTCAAGGTATAGTCGAAAAAGATGTGTTTTTAGTTTGCGACGGAAGATGTAGAGATGTATTATAACTTCATTTTCTTTTTTCTTATGATCCCTGGGAGCTTTGCAAAACAACACCAGAACTGAGCCACAGTACAGGTCAGTCCATTAAGCACAGTCATCCGTCACTCACTGATGTGATCCAGCGACCCGGTGCAGAATTTGCCGTAGAACTTCTTGGCTCCGAGCCCGCGGAGATCATAAATGGTGAAGGGCCACAGGTGCAGAACATTGTTCCTGGAGAAGCACTCTCTCTTCTCCAACACCACCACCTGAGCCCCCAGCAGGGACAGTTCAATGGCCGTTCTCAGCCCACATGGCCCAGCACCCAACACAAGACACTGAGAGAGCGAGAGCGAGAGAGAGGGGGACAAAAGGCCAGCATGGGTGATATGATGCCAAGCAAAGAATAAGGAAACGAGGTCAAAGTCCCGTGGAGTGAAAAGTAAAAAATGGAACCATGTCATGGTTCAGACTTCCTTATTGTCCTGTTGGTGTTTTTAAAAAGCTCAAGCCCTCGACATTGTGTGTGACAGTAAAACACATGATGTAGTTCCCTCCTTTAGCCAGTCAATATTATTTTTTAAATCGCTTGAAAGGACTATTGACAAGGTTGGTTTTAATCTGATCAGCAACAAGTCCCCCAAAAAACAATCACTAGATAAACAAATGAATGGGAAGGATTGATCCATTCTCCATTCCCAATAGATTAATACAATTGTATGCTAATAGATTACAGTTTGAATAATTTCAAAATAATTTCAAAATAGCCTTCGACCAAAAAAGCCAGCCACATCCTTTTAAAATACAGAAAGACAAAGAGAATCTCCAGTTGCCACTACCTTGTTTTTGGTGGAGGCTGTTCCTTGCTTGTAATCTGGGTGAGATGCCCTTTTGTCCAGCTTGGTCCACAGGGCTTTGGCCTTCCAGTAGTTTAGTCTTTCCTTTAATTTGATGTAGAAACTCCTGAAATCCTTAGGATCGATGTCCAGCTGCCTGCAGAGTGCAGCCAAGTGGTGCTTCACATCCTTACAACTCTGGGCTTGGACGAAGAGGTCAAATGTAGCATGTGAAGGGTTGACGGGGTCCTTGCTCGCCATAGTGGAGGATGAGGTTGGGTTTGTTGGTCAACTGTGAAAGAGGAGGTTATAGCAGAACTGTTTAGAACTTCCTGCCTGTAGATAACTGGGGTGAGGGGATAGGATTACTGTAAATGATCAAAGGGTTACAAAGTCCTTAAAATGTTGTTAACATTTATAGAGGCTTCAGCCTTCTGTGCTATGGGCAGGCTCCTCCTCGTGTTCTCCTAAATATAGTCCAGATGTTTAAATGTGTAGGACTTCCTTGTCACCTAGTATACTGAGTCATGACTAACTTCCTCAATGTGTTTTCTGCAGCTCACTGCATCTTGCCTTTTTTACGACTGCTCTGCACTGAACAGCCCGCCCACAGCTGATGCGTCATTCTCACACGCTGCCTCAGGAGATGTCTTCAACTTCAGTATGCAAGAGTTTAATGTAAACACTTAGCTAAAACACATAGTGAGTATGTAACGTTTTCCATATGTCTGGACTGCAATGACGGTTGAGTATTGCGGTCCACATGCACACACACGCACGCACACACACACACACTTGACATAATTACATTATTTTTCTTTCTTTTGTTGTCTATCTTATGCATATTTCGATGTATGTTTGTAATTTTGTAAAATTTGAAATATTATATAGGAGGCTTCAAATAAGCCCAGTTGGCTTTTTCTCTCTTCCTGCACTGTGCTATTCCTTTTCTGTTATGATTTTTTATTTTATTGTTTGAATTGTACAAAATAAAATAAATAAAAAATATTGCCTCAACCAAACAAAGACAAACTAGATGTGACACAATTCAAAATGATATACCTGATATTAATGAGAAGGACTTGCTGTTGATAAGTATCGCACGACGGCAAGTGTACGCAGTTCAGCGTAATGAAACAGCAGGTTTTGTTTTGGACAAAACTAACACAAGAATGGCTACAACTGAACATTATGTTCATTAATCTGCCAACCATCTTCAACATCAACTGATTAAAAGTTTGGTCAGTGATCACAATTTTTTCCAGCCTCAGCTGATGTCTTCAAATGTAACAGTGCAAAGGACAAATACATTTAATTGACTATAATGTAAGACAAGGAAAGGCAGCAAATTCTCACATTTGAGAACCTGGAACCAGCAGTGGATTGATTGCTAGAATAAAATGTCGACATTTCCCTTCTATTGACTAATCATTGCAGCTGTAAACACAAGTGTAGAATAAAAACTAAAAAAGTAGTAGATTCTTAATTACAATTTGCCTGGAATGAAAAAAACTGGTCATGTTGATTTCAACATTAGCAACATTTGTAATTAATTAAGACATTTCTTACCATCAGAAACATTTGTTTTATGATACCGGCTCACAATCTATCTGTCAACATTTACTCAAGTGGGGTTATTTTCAGAAACTACTGGCAGCGCCGTTTGAAGCACCGTTCTCACAGGACACATCTACCACATCTCAATGCTTTTCTAGCAGCGGCATGAAATGCAGATGTACTTCAAAAGTGAAGTACATCTGTTGCTGCAGACATTTCCTGTAAAACTCATGCATCACTTCCTGATGATACACTCACAGCCGCTCCCTTCTGCTACTAAGTCTGCAGCCTCTGCCTTCCACCTGAGACACAGTCTGTATAATTACTGGCACAGACCCATGCATGTGTGTGCATGACTGTGCTTGAGTGTGAACCTGATGCAAACTGGATTTAAGCTGCCACTAAGAACAACATTCTTCACTCACATCTCTTAACTGACATTCATAGTCACTGGAAAAGAACATCTTGATGACACAGCTTTAGAACAAACATGACAAGAAGCTCAAACCCTTCTCCGCCTTCCTGTTTGTTACGGCCTTTCACGCTGTTGTTATTATTCAAACAAGTTACTACCTACAATAGAGCCAAAGACAAACAATTCTGGAGCCTCCATGGATTTGGATACCCAAATGATACTGACCTAACACAAAAGGCAACCAGAATTTCTCACGATGAGCATCTAAAGGCATTTCAATGTTTCATTTTTTAAGGATAATCATTTTCTAAAATCAATAAACACCCCCTCTTCCGTTTCCCTATCCATGACGAGCAATGTGGACACAACATGAGCAAGTAAATAAGATCCCTGACATATACAGTGTAGAGTTACCTTTGGTCCGAAATTATTAATCAAGATTGCATCAGTTAAAGTCTCTTAACGGGCTACCAATGGAGCCAGTGTTCTGCCAGAACAAAAACATTTAGCAGGAATAAAACCGCCTGTGAAGACAAGACAACCTGTCAAAACTAAAAATAACTCCAGATGATCGTCTTTTATCCAATGCTCAAGGAGGCTGCTGTATTTATACTCTGTTCTGATGCTCCCGCACACATAGCACAGGAAATATAGCAGAAACATAAAAGCAGAAAACTACTTCCCCTGTGGTTAAAAAAAACCAACAACAAAAAAAACACCCTTTTTGAGGCTCCTAAATATAGTTTGCAAATGGTCATACTGAATGAAGTGTCATCTGTGGCAAAGGTAAACACACACACACACACACACACACACACACACACACACACACACACACAGTCATCATCATCATCATCTGACTCTTGTTAAGCAGTTCTAGGGACGAGACGAGTTTTAGCAGGAATCCTGTGAACAAGATGAGGCAGAACAAGCAGGATTTAAAAAGGTGAATTGACCTAATTTTCCTCGCAGCCATTGGATTGGATTGACCGACCTCATTACATGTGTAAGCTCTGCTCAGTGCGTCTGGCAGCGCAGTGTGAATCAGGAAGTTGGATCAAACACTGATCTCCAGCCTGGCAGGTTTTTGGAGAGGGGACACAGAAACAAAACAAAAAACAGAAGATAGAATGAGAGGGATGGAGAGAGGCGATGAAAGAAAACACACATATTTAATGTACTGCATTAATCTGGCTAGTGAGCCATTAAACACATAACCCTTAATTAAAGTATAAGACCTCACAATGATAGGAAGCTGATAAAGGAACAGGAAGGTGTAGCCCTGAAAAAGCAGGTTGCAGTCACAACATGTTACACAGTAAGAAAAGCCACGTTTAAAAGAATGACGTATAGGCAGGACACATGGTTTACTTATACATCCTGTATTTACCAAATACACCGATGAATGAATGTCACCGGAGAGTACCAGCACACCACCAGGCTACAAAACCCACCGACACACGTTACAACTTAGCAACAAGATAACTTACGAAATAAATCGAAAACAAAACACTGAAAACAAAAGAATATTTTCTTACAGGTTAAATATGAGCAAGTGTCTGCTCATGAAAGTCGTCCAGAAGTTACATTAGCAGTTTAGAAGTCGTGCCGGAACCGGGTACCGTTGAAACTGTATCCAGTCGTTTCCATGTTTGTTTGCTTTTTTTTGGTTGAAGGTAACAAGAGTGCGCGCGCTCACCTGCATCTCGCGATCACGCTGCGCGAATGCAGCCTCTTCCGGGACTTTCTGGTAAACGTTACGGATGCAGCTGCACGTGACGACCGGGTGGGAAGGCTTTTAGGTGATATGGTTATCCTGAGGGCATCACGAACGAATGAGTGATAGAATGGAATAATACATCTTCTTCAAATCTGATAACATTTTTATTTTTAACTAAACACACCCGAATGTGTTCTTCCCACTGCTTTATGTGTAAAAGATTATATGTGTATGTTATATGTTTAGTAAAAACAAAACATATGCAGGGAAACTCTGACAAACACAAATCATTTCTGGTATTCCGTGTGATCTTCTCTCATCTGTTGAATTAATATAAATATAAGTCAAGTTTAAAATAAGTAAAGTTGTGCTGATAAAGAGGACACACGGTTTCCAGGACCCCAAACACAGCAGTCGGAATAAACAGTTTTGAGCTATATACTGCATAAATATGCTGATTATATGTCAATACATCAGTAATAATATTGAATATCATGTATGACAGGGTACTTCTATTTTTTTAAATGAGGGTTGAATCAGGGTACTTTAAATATTCTATTTGTTAAATCTGAAATACATTTAGCTATTAATACTTCTCTACTTAGTGGAATTTCCAGTTTTGCTTTAGTAAAATATTGTAATACTTTGCCCCGCACTGCGTATACAATGCCTCATGATTTACAAACACAAGTATACTATTACAATGCGTCTCAATAGAATACAGTTAATAAACAAAAACCTAATTTTGAAATGAATAATTCTTGTGGATTTGATCTGGGTGTTCATAAACACATTATACTTTTGTAATCCTCTATAACACAGTATTCCTACTTGGATGTAGTTATGCTATGGTAATAGCAAGGTCAATTTCCACAAATTATCTCCTCCTCACCTATAAAGCCTTAGCTGGTGATGCACCATCATATCTTAAAGAGCTTATAGTGCCATATTACCCCACTAGAGCGTTACGCTCACTGAATGCAGGGTTACTTGTGGTTCCCAGAGTCTTAAAAAGTAGGTTGGGGGCTAGAGCTTTCAGTTATCGGGCTCCTCTTCTGTGGAATCAGCTTCCACTTTCAGTCCGGGGGGCAGACACAGTCACCTCATTTAAGAGTAGACTTAAGACTTTCCTCTTTGTTAGCGCTTATAGTTAGGGCTGTTTCAGGCTTATAGTTAGGGCTGGCTCAGGTTTGCCCTGGTCCAGCCCCTAGATATGCTGCTATAGGCCTAGACTGCTGGGGGACATCTTAGGATACACTGAGCTCCTCTTCTCTTCCTCTTTCGCTCCTCTTCTCTTCCTCTTTCACTCCTCCTCTCCTCTTCTTTCTCTCCATCTGGATAAACTATTGTCTCTTCAATGCACGTTACTAACTCTACTTTCTTTTTCCATGGATTCATGGCTGCCTGGAACCGGTCCTGCCCCGGGTCCTGCCCCGGGTCCTGCCGCCCCCCCCCCCACCCCCCCCGCACCCCCCCTGCCATGGATCCATGGCTGCCTGGAACTGGTCCTGCCTGCTACCATGGCCCTGCTGATGGAACCGGCCTGGAACCGGTCCTACCTGCTGCCATGGCCCTTCTGATGCCCCCCTCCTCTCTACCGCCTTCTGCTTCATGGATTATCAGGATCATGGACCATGCCTAATACTCATTATATGAATAATTTCTGTCATATTCATTGAATGTGCTGTAACTACGCTATTCATTCTGGCCACATGACATCTATTGCTTCTGTCCATCCGGGGAGAGGGATCCTCCTATGTTGCTCTCCCTCAGGTTTCTTCCCTTTTTTCCCTGTGAAAGGGTTTTTACTATCTTTTTAGGGGAGTTTTTCCTGATCCGATGTGAGGTCCCGGAACAGGGATGTTATGTGTACAGATTGTAAAGCCCTCCGAGGCAAACTTGTATTTGTGATGTTGGGCTGTATAAAATAAACTGACTTGAATTGAATTAGATTATTTTGGATTTAGTTCACAATATTCATTGATATTCATGCAGCTGGATGTGGAAAACATCTGTTAAAATGCCACCCCCACACTGAGGCAGCTGACAGATAAAAGTAAAAAGCAGGTCTATTATTGGTTACGACCTTTGATCACAGACGTATTGACTCATACAATCTCAGCAAATGGTTCCTGATAATAGAGATTTAATTCATTCAGTTGATAAACACGATAGGATACAGTTGGCAATATACAAATTTTATTCAAATGTACTTTCAAATTTGAACAATAGTCAGTAGGATTTAACAAAGATCTATTTAGCTGAAAATTCCCATTGGATACAGTAGAAAAGAGTATATATAGGAATATCACAGATTTAAAAAATATCTGCATAGCCAGAGAGAAGACCCACAGAACCCAACAGGAAATAACCTTGGCTTGTAAGCAAGGCTGCATACAAATAATATGATCTTTTTTCGTGCACTTTTGCTCATAAGCATTGAGTGAGACAGGTCAGGAAAATAAGGGAACGATGCCAGAACACCTGACTACACCCATGCAGGTCAATGCATTCATTGTGGCACATGTCCACAGGACACAGTACGCGTCACAGATATTAAACTTCTTTAATTCACGGCAGCCAAATCATTTTCTGTATGGAGTTATTTAATCATAATGAGTAGTGCTTCATGAACAACAAGCTGGAGATGTTGATCAAACCATTGAGCGATTGTACACAGAGGATGGCAGCACACGCACGCACACACACACACGCACACACACACACATGCACGAACGCACACACACAATGTTGGTCAGGTGTACCCAGAAACCCCTCAAAATGTTTCACAAGAATGACATTTGACTACCTGCTCATTTACCAGCCTCAGAAGCAGCACCAAAATGATTTGAAGATTATCACAATGTAAACATTTGTGGTTTTGATTGCATTGTGGGAAGGAGTAATGCTGGTAGATGATCAGTATCTGGCTAGACAGAACTGTTGCGAGTCAGGGGATACGGAGCAGTTCTCCTCTATAATTCTGTCATAGAATGAGTCATATTGAAAACATACAACCAAGATTTACGTTTTACAGTAATACGAGCACAAAGAGAAAGAAAAAAACATTTCTGTTTCTATAATATATATTTATATCGTTATTATTATGTTATTTAACCCATGAAAGTACCATACACATTAAGGTTTGCATGATGATGCCAAAAGTCAAATAAACAATTGGGTTATTTTTCAAAGGAATAAATTATAAAGATGATATATACAAAAATTATTATCATTAAGGATATTTACAATTAAGTCTCAAGATGCCAATTTATATGCTGTACATGCTGTTTATATGGGAAGGCTCTCTGGTCTGCTCACTACAGGCTGGAAAGAGCTCTGTTGCTCATTTATCACAGAAACATAATATCTCCAGTGTACGATTGTGCACAAAAATGCAGTAAATAGGAAAATACTGAGGTTGATTAAAGATAGAAATCTTCATGTTAATGAAGGTCAGAACGGAAAGGAGACAAGAAGAGTCACCTGATTTCAATTTGAATTCTCGAAAACAAATCAGCACCGTGAAACCATGCTGCTGAGCCGGTTGGTACTGTACTCGGGTGCAGAAAACAACTGCTTACACAACTCAAACTTCATTGTAAGAAAGGTAGAGTAGTAAAATACATTTTTACACAGTAGAAGAGAGTACAAAAGAGATTTTCAAATGGCACAAAAATCCTTGCAGCAGAATTCTTGTCTTCTCCATCCTGAGACGACCATTAGTGATCAGTAGCCTTTGCATTTGTGTGTAAGAAAAGTCACAATTAGAAAATAGATAGACTCTGCCTGTTGTCTTCTTTGAGTTTAGCTGTATGTTGGTCACAGCGTTACACCAATTCGTCCAATTGGCGAGTGAGACAACACACTCTTATGAGAATCAAAAGGTGTTAGTCTGGAACCTAATCTCACAACAGTTGGGAAAATGTTGCACAGCGGAAGCATGATTATAAAGTCAAATCGTTCACCTGAATTTAATCCAGTTGATCCAGGTCTAACAACAAAAACCCACAACGTCCTGGCACATTATTGTACGCTCCAAATAGAAGCTTGTCAATTGGCAAAGTGGAAGACAGACTCTGAGCATGTGTGTTTCAAATGGTACCCCAAAGAAAATTTAGAGAAAATAGACATCCTGAAGAGGGGCTTTTAGCAGGGCAACGCTTGAACCCAACATTCCTTCTCTGGACTCCCATATTTGACCCATATGGAGTCTTTTATGTCATCGTCTGGTGTCACTTGCAGTGTTGAATCTGGCAAACTACAAGATCAGTCAGGTGAGTTAACACAGGAAGAGTGCATGGGGAATGTATATTATTAGGACGCCTTACAAACACAAGGAAGGTAGAAAAACATCCTTGGATGTGTAGGGTGTGGATTTGACTGACAAACAGAATAACACAGAACTGTATAATGAACTCAAAATACGACAGTTTAGCCTTTTACTTTGAAAACAGCCCATCAGAGCGGACCTGTTGAAGAGCATGACTTTGGAAAGAGGCAGGAACTGAAAGTTGCTGATTGATTTCATGTCCCATTGATACTACTTGATGTCAGAGAGTAACTGATAGTACCCAGAATGCAGTCGGCTCTCTGCCCCGTCATACAGTACATACATACCCTGACACATACTTGTCCATGCACTCTGGGAGTAGATGCACATGCTCAGTTTTGCGCATGCAGGAGGACGCATGCACACATCCACATTCAGCCCAGTTACAGGTTCTCTCCTGGCTGGTACTGAGGCTCTGTGGAGGTGAAGTAATCCTCCAGGAAGCCCTGCAGGTACTCGAAGGTGGGCCTCTCCTCGGCCTCCTTTCTCCAGCAGGTCAGCATCAGCTCATGCAGGGATTCGGGGCACTCTGCTGGGATCGGCATCCTGTAGCCACGCTCCACCTGGTCCAACACCTCCCGGTTCACCATACCTGGGAGAGCGAAGGTAAGAAACACGTTATCACAATTTGAGCGATCGATAGACTCACAATCATAAATCTTTATGCTGTTGGACTGGTGGAGCGTGATGACTCAGTAACTGAGACTCTGTAATAAACAGGTTCATCTCTCAAACAAAACAAATGGGCTAAAAAAACAATTCTTGCCTGGGTAGGGCACTCGGCCTTTGGTGGCCAATTCCGTCAGCAGGACTCCGAATGACCAGACGTCAGATTTAATGGTGAATTTTCCGTACAGAGCAGCCTCGGGAGCCGTCCACTTGATGGGGAACTTGGCTCCTGGAAGCGGAAAGGTTTATCAGCAAGTTAAAATGAGATCATTTTAGCAGAGACTGAAACTAGATGTACCGCCTTGTGGTTGTAGTGCACACTTGAAGGCTTTCCTGAAATATCGCATTATTGAGAATGGACAAGTAAAAAACAAAGCACATAACAGCTGCTGCGTAAATTATTACGTTTCCTGGAGTCTAACACCTGAGATTATCAAAGTGATAAGAAAGAAAACAACATTAACCTCTGATGCACAAAATGTTTATTTTTTTAAAATCTTTTTCAAATGATTATTTATAATATACTAAATACTTTCACCACTTCAGATCTAAAGAAATTATTCAAATTAGACATGCTGAGGGAAATATCCCTCTTTAGTTGAACTGTTCATTCACCATAACCTGTGAGGTGGGGTCACAAACAGATAGGACTTCATTTTGGTCACAAGCTAAGCAGGTGGGGAACCACTGTGCTATATTGAGAAACTGTAAAAACAACAACATCTTCCTGGTCTCACCTTGCCGAGCAGTATATTCATTGTCCTCAATGAGGCGAGCCAGACCAAAATCAGCCACTTTGCAAACCAGATTGTCTCCCACCAGAATGTTAGCGGCTCTCAGGTCTCTGTGCACATAGTTCATCCTCTCCACATAAGCCATCCCTGAAGCAATCTGAGAAAGAGACAAAGCTTTGTGATGGTCCGCACCGAAAGAAAACACCAAAAATACTTAAAAAGCAAGATATTTGTGCTGACCTGTGAAGCCATGTCCACCAGTTGGGGGAGGCGGAGCATTTTACCCATGTCGCCTTTCAGGAAATCCAGTAAGCTACCTGTTGGCAGAGACACATGCAGGCTCATATAATTGTCCCTTTATTGTGTGATTATTCTATTTAAGTACATCCATAATGAGGTGTACATAATACAATGATTATTATCAAGTTGCTTAGTTTTGAAGATCGCCTGTAGATATGTTTGCCTTGTCTATAATGGAGCTATATTGACTCTGCTTGTGGTGCTCAAAGCGGCAAATTAAAAAAAAAATTACATTTTAAAATATATTTGAATTTGCAATCAGTAAACACATCATAGCTTGACTTTTGATTGGCTCTCGTTATTAAAAAAAGTCGTTGCAGTCATGCAGGTTTTCAGTAGATACATTTACTCAAATACTTTTTATTAACTAGGCTACAGCTATTTGATTTATAAATAATGAAGAAAAAAAACGTGTTTCCTGAGTTGTACTGTAAACATGATTATATGTGAAAGTGCGATGAGTCCTCGCTGACCTTGTCCCATGTACTCTGTGACGATGTAGATCGGTTCCTCCGACACCACAGCATAGAGCTGAACCAGCTTTTCATGTCTGAGTTTCTTCATGACCTGAGCTTCCATGAGGAAGGCCTCAGGAGACATAGTGCCGGTTTTCAGAGTCTTTATTGCCACTCGTGTTGTCCCGTTCCAGGTTCCTGTAGTTGCCAGGAGGGACGAGGACAGATTGTGATTAGCTACAACACCTAAACACCACGTGTATACATGAAAACCTTTAAGAAGCAGGCAGAGAAGTTGAAACATTGAGCTAATGTGATGGCTAAAACGTTGAAAAAGCAAAAGAAAATGAGAAATGGTTAAAGTGACCTTCGAAGTGGTAGATATACGAATGCAAACTTTGCCAGGTAAATTGTATAAAAAAAAGTGTAAAAACATCCACTTTTGTATCATTAAAAGTTAAATAATATCCAGTTTATGATATTGTGTTGAACATTTGGAACATGACAAGTGGTGTTGATGAAGGAATAAACTGATGGGAGGTACATCTCACAAAAAGTGAACGCAAATGTCCCCACAGAATGACAGACAACCAGCTGAAACACTTTCCGAGATGTCTGCGTTTTTATCAAGAAATAGATCAAAGCCCGGCTTACCCATCCAGACTTCTCCAAAGCAGCCCTGTCCCAGCTTGAGGTCAAGTCGGAGGGACTCTCTTGGGATCTCCCAGGCATCCTTGGACAAGCCCTGAGTCTGAGGCTTCAGCACAGGACAGATGTCTGACAGACTGTGACACAGCCCATCAGAGTGCTCTGGGGAACACAAGAGAGGACATGTGGTAAAAAAGGAAATCCGGATTCTTTCCAAATCATAGATTCATCTTCAAGTGCCAGTATGAACTCACTGCGATAGTGGTTAACAAGCTGCTGCAGGTTGCTGAACTGTGTGCGTGATGTGATGTAGAAGCCTCCGCTGTCCAGCTTCCTGATCTTGTAGTGCTTCACGTTCAGCCCTTTGGTGTTGTCATAGTCCAATACAGACAGACAGTAGGCACCTGGAAAGAAGAAGAGCAAATATATGTATGTGGCGAGTAGAAATGTGCTACAAGTCTAAATGACTCTAATAATCTGGGACGAAAATATTGAATCAATCAGAAACATCACATAAATATAAAAGTAAGATATACATTGTTTGATACAATTGTTTGCGTGGATATTAAAAAGATAAATTAGGCTGTAAAGTTTGGGTGACAATGTGCTCATTGCGCCACCAGAGGGCAGTGTCAGTCAGATGAATAAAACAGCATGTATCCCAGAGCTCTCTGATGTTTGAACTGGGTGATATGGCCTGTAGTTGCACAGTCCTCAGCCTCAGCTCCATACTGACCTAATTCTGTCGGGCTCACCCACCCAGTACCTCTCCACTCACTCATACTCGCTCTCCCTCATCCCTCCCTACCTTGTCCCTTTTCCCATTATGTGCAGGGCTTACATAGATATCCAATAATAGGGCACTACGGGAATCCTGCATGTGTACACAAATCACACACACACACACACACACACACACACACACACACACACACACACACACACACACACACACACAGAGCTAGCTAAACCTGTGGGGACCTTGCTGCCTAACTATCTGCAGACCGAGTCCCACAGGCGTCACATCCATCCCATCTGCCTGCATCGTCTCTCTACATGTATTCACATCGACGCACCACTGTCACGACGCAGCGTGCCGCACAGCAGACAGCGTGCATGGCGACATGGCTTAATGCTTGACAGAATTTGTCTTTCTTCTCCTCGGTGCATTTTGGTAAGACGTGTCATGAGCTTCACGTAGAGATCTGAAGGTTTTACATTTTTTTTATTTTGAAAAAAATTAATTATAAATCAATAACACAAAGAAGCCCACAAAAATTGTATTTGAAAAAATACCATTAATAAATGGTATTTGCAACACATTTCAAGGACAAACTTGCTTCCCCTTAAACTTGTGAGCTTTTACCGTTTATCAGGGCTGGGTATCATTAGAATTGTTTCGCTTCAGGTGCTACACCATATCTGACTTTCATTAACATATCAAAATAACAATTAAAAACATCTGAATTTGTATCTGAATAACATATTGCCCATGTGAAGGTATATTTGCCTCCGTTGAGGAATTTCTCTGACATAAGCCCTTTTTTTATTTAAAAGAATTTTGGAGCAAACTTTGGATACTCATCAGATTTTGATACTTGATGCAAATATCACATTTTGGCCAAGACTCGAGGCGTATTGAGGTTTGACTCCCAGCCCAACGGCCTTCTGTGAGGCACACTTACCTTTGGTGGTCTCACTCTCTCGCACCAGGAAAGTCCCTCTCCTGTTCTCCAAACTTAGCAGCAGCCTCTCTGAGTCGCGGCGAGTGACTTTACCAAAGTACCACCTGGTGCGGTTGAGATAAAAAAAAAAACATGGGACACACAGGGAGCAGGTTGGTGAGGGGAAGACGATGTAATGTGGGTGGAGGAGAAGGAATGAAGAAGCAAGGGTGAGTTGTTGCTCATGGTTTCATAAAATGTAGTTAAACTTCGTCTTTGCATTCCAGATGCAATGCATACTAATGCCTACAGTGCAACAGCTGCTTACCTGGACTCTAGAGTCAGTCTGAGATGACTGGAGGGGCAGGAGGAAAAGTGAGAAATCGAGTTGTTATAAAAGTAGAAAAGATTTGTGTGTGTCTTGATATAAGCAAGCAGGTTAGCAGGTAGAGGTAAGTAGTGTGTGTCCGACAGGAGGAGAAAACAGTAAACGGCCCTCAGTCATCCACATTTTGGGAAATACGCTTATTTGCTTTCTTGACGAGACCTAGATGCAAAGATTGATACCACTCTCATGTGTTTAGGGTAATTATGAAGCTACAGCCATAAGTCAGTTAGCTTAGCATAGCATAAAGAATGGAAACAGAGGGAAGCAGCTAGCCGGCTCTGTCCTTACCCCAAAAGAAAAAATCTCGGTGCAGTGCCTTCCGTGTGAAGTTGCCAGACAAACAGCTGAGACTAGAGGAAGTTGCTGTCCCACAAATAAATAGCCCCACACAGAACACCCCGTACAACCACAAAGCGACGTTTTCACACTTGGGTTTTTGTACAGAATATACACACACAAAATAGTGACTTAATAAGTGAGCTACATAGGTTTAGTGAGGTGGATTTTGCTACCTTTGGACGGAGGCCAGGTTAGCTGTTTCCCCACGTTTCCAGTCTCTATGCTAAGCTAAGCTAACCAGCTATCTGACTGTATTAATCTAAGGGACAGACATTAGCAATATTTCAATTGTCTCATCTAACTCTCGACAAGAAAGCAAATAGGTGTTGCACTTTCCTCAGAGACCTCATTTGAAATTAACATTGACATTAAAAGCAAGAAAACTCTTTAGAACCAAATGTTTGAGTGCGCCTAATTAAAGACAGATACAAGAGACAGCAAGAAAAAAAAAGGTTTACTCTTCTGCCTGGATGGAGTCAGATGGAGCCACATAATTGCTGGGGATATAGCCGCTCTCTCCAGTGGTAAGGGAGCGCGCCAGCCACCAGTCGCCTTCTCTGCACAGATAAAACGATAACACACAGCTTTACGGAGGCTCATCACACAACCAACACACAAATGAATCAGTCTGACTTTAAGGGCTGGTGTTTATCAAGTGTCTCAGAATATAAATGAGATGCTGCTGCTGCTGATAATTTTGCTTTCTCTGTCGCCACTCAAAAGGTTTTAGTTCCCACAGCAATTGAGCTCTTGGCTCCTGAAGAAGCTTGATAAATGCACGCCCAGGTATCTCTATTTGGGTGTTATGTAATTAGAAACACACATGCATTCATGTAGGTATGACAACAGGGAGGGATGGCGCTTGTGTGCTACACTTAATCAGGGAGTGAGTAGCTTTGCAGCACTAGATTCACTTCCAAAATAAAATTACCGTTTGATTACATTAATTGCCTCTAGTTGACCTGGATTGATTGTAGTGCTGCAAGGCTTCGCACCAACTTCCCCAGACTACTTCACTGAAGGTTCAGGGGTTGCAAGGGCAGAGTTATGTGGTTTGTGCCTTTCTAGTGAAGTGGTATTACAGCTTTATATGCTTCAGGTGTACTTTATATGCTTCAGTACTTTATATGCTTCAGGTGATACAAACACAGAGACAGACAAATGGCACATTCAAATACAATTCCAGGGAAGCTTCACAAACCTGCAGTTCACCTTCCTCCTGTAAAAAACATTGTGAT
This sequence comes from Myoxocephalus aenaeus, assembly GCA_038501785.1. Classification (NCBI taxonomy): domain Eukaryota; kingdom Metazoa; phylum Chordata; class Actinopteri; order Perciformes; family Cottidae; genus Myoxocephalus; species Myoxocephalus aenaeus. The sequence continues at coordinate 6,732,398 of JBAMJR010000039.1, read as the reverse complement.
GGTTTGTGATGAAATGGAAAAGAGAGATGGAAGGGAAATGGTGGAAAAGGAAGGGGTTAAAGAAAGAAAGAGAGCACGTTATGATCTGTTGAAGAATAGCAGAGTACAGATTCATAATATGGTGCATAAAGCTATGACCCTAAAATATTTAAATCATTGCATAACTTGCAGACAAGGGAGGCACAATGATGAGGCAAAAAGACAAAAAAACATGCAGGGCGCACGACAGTATTAGAATAAAAGCCTTTTAGGTCACTGTACATGGCTGCAAAATGCACCAGAAAGCTATGACAAGCCTGCCTGACACTTTGTTTGACTGTGATAATCCGTAAACTAATCTTAGAGATTGTTAATGGATTCTGGTTGTACTTGACCCAATAATGATCCAGGTCTTGGCTTAAGGGGCCAGATGCAGTGATAATCCACTATTGTCCTCAGCCCCTGCCTTCTAGGTCAGCAGTTTGTAAGTGGGGAAGCAGCACTGGGGGTGCAGCACTACAGTATTTGGTTCACTGCACCTCTATTGATTCATAGTGCAAGCACTAAAAACAGACATGGCTCTCTAGAAACAGGTTGATTTGTGTTCGGTAACTGGGTCTCGGGAAAAAGCAATAAAAATAGCCACATTCGCTCTGAGGTGGGCCGAGCAGCGAGACATAGTAGTCTTTTGTGAATGAAGCAAAGATTGTGCAGAAACACGTCAGCAAGCTCTACTGAGGAACCCCGTTTCTATGGTTACAGAGGGTTTTCAGAGGAGCGACAGGCATTTCGGGGTGCAAAGCAACCAGTCAGACAACCGAGCGATAACTCAGACAGACAATCTGTGGACGTGTCTATGTGCATCATTCACACAGTGACAAAGATTGATTTTTTTTTTTAAAGGACATGTGATGCTGTATTTTCCTTACGTGTTGTTGACTATCTGGAGGCGTTCACCCTTCCTGAAAGAAAGGTCCGAGGCCGTTCTAGACTCATAGTCATACAATGCCACAAAGGTCGTCACGCCTCCTATTAGGACAGAAAGTTTGGCCATTACCAGAGACATGTTGTACATATACAACCACAGACACAAGAAATCCAAAAATCTCACCTGCGAGTGTGATTCTGTTGGGAGAGGTGACAGCATTGTTCTCCACACCTCCAAACAGGGACATCTCAGGATTATTCGTCATAGACTGATTGCCACCCAGACCTCCATCCATAGTGGGACTACGGTTGGGTGTTAAGGACTGTTGATTGGAGCTGAGGTGGTGGCCGCCAACTCCTCCACCAGAGCTGAGGTTGCCTTCGAGGCTGCGGGTTCGCTGGCCGACATCCTTGGGCTTACTCTTGGATCCCCCCATGGCCAAGGCCTGTAGTGCATTCAAAGACATATATAACAGTCTATGAGACCACAGGTGGAAAAACTTTTTTTTTTAATGGAACTTGCATTTCAAGGCACTGTCAAACATAAATTACAGAATAAGTTTGCATCAGATAGACTTGCTATAATATGTCATTTTCTCAGAATACATTCCCTGGAAAAATTCCTCTGACTGCAACAAGGTCAGATGCAGAAACCAGAGACGGAAAGGAGACCACGGCTCTAAACCCACCGAGACACAGTGTCATGTAGACCACATGAATCCCAACTTCCCAACGGACGGAGGAGCAGCTGCCACTCCACAGTTTCCAAACACACACATGAGATACATTTCACCCTACTGCCACCAGCTGAGCAGATATGTCGCGCATTCCTGCATGAACATGTGTCAGACACAGATGCACAGAGCCATCTGAATTTGGTGCTATCATAGACCTTAGCTTTATTTGAATTGATCATTTAAAGAAGAGTCAGTTTATGTATCTAGTCAAGCTGGGTATCTCCTGCCAAATCCTATTCACAGCTACACCCCTTGTAACGATATGGCTGGGGCGGCAACAAAACGGATCTTAGCCACCTGGTCCACCAAAGGAAAAAATCGGCATCAGTTTAAGTGGAATATTTTTTGCCAGCTTACCTTGCCTTGAGGCAGCCATTTTGACAGGGAACTGACACATTTGTTTTCATCTATGCTCTCTCCATCGCCAACAGACTCCATTGGAGGAAAAAATTGCAGTTTTACCTCGCAGAACATAGGGGTTTCTGATCTGTGTAATTGCCGGACTTTGGTAAATCCAAATTAACCCTTTAAAAACACCAAAGTCACACAAGAGCACATACATTCTAGCCAATCAAGGCAGCGGTAGACTGGATACTCAATGGTTCTGAAAAGATTTAAATTTAAATGTCAATGGATTGTTATGGCTTTGGTGAGAGCAGAGACAATGGCTTCAGTTTCCAGTCAGAAACATAGACTACTAGAGCCTACTCACCGCAAGGTAAACCAGCGTACACTTAAAGTGGTATACATTTTTTCAGGCGTTTTTTTTCTTTGAGGGGGCTAAAATACATTTTGCTACATTACTTCTGTCCAGTAACTCTATTTCTCCAAACATGGAGTGTGCACATAGATGTGTGCCGACCACAAATCTACTGAAGGTAATACACTGACCTTAGATAAGAACCTCACCCACAAAACACCTGACCGATCCCCTTTAAAGGTGAACTGACAAGTACAAAGCTCTTCAATGTTGAAGTAGTACTGAATTACTTCATTGATCAACAGAAGATTGATCACCACACTTGCAGCATCGTGAGGTTCTGCTTAGACACACTGTTGCTACTACCAGCATGCTAACATGATGTAAAGTAATGTTTAACAAGTTAGCGTCTTAGTTTAGTGTGTTAGAGCATGCTAACATTTACTAATTAGCACTAAGACACAAACTACAGCTGAGGCGGAGGAATGTCAATAGTTTTATTATTAGTATTTTGCTCATAAACCAAAGAATTGGACAAACATATTTTTTAGAAGGAAAGTGAATGGATCAACACAGTTATTGTTGCAGATGACGGAGCAACCGACCAATTAACATTTATATCACTATAGCTGCAATGCCGAAAAAAAACAAAAAAACAAAAAACATTCAATGGTTCGAGCCTCTCAAATGTGAGGAATTTTCAGTTTCGTTGGTTGGACAATACAAGCAAATTGAAGACAAAATCTTGTGTTTGAACAAACATTTGATTATTTACACATGCAGCAAAAAACAACATCATAAGTACTTGGAGAAATGTCTCTGACACCATGACAAACCAAAGTCCCATACTCATTTTTATTTAGCTCGGTTTTGGTTTCAACCAAATCCTGCAAAATATATCTGTTTCTTAGGCAGCTCCATGCTTCCCCATGTGGTTTGGTGCTGGGGAGGAACACTGGGGTAATCAGAGCTTATTTGCTCATTGTTGCTGCTGCAACAAGGTTAATGGGAGACTTGTGAATGAACAAATATGGAAGATTACGGGCTGTAAAACAAACAAATTGCATGAAAGATGCTAAAATGCTCTGTAATTTGGATGTAATGTGAGGTGATAACTCCCTGTGGTTCCATCACTACAAGGGAGTGACCCTGTTAACATTATAGCTGTTCATTTGCTCTCTTGTTAATTTGAAACAATTGATTGGTACAACTTTAATGGTAAAAAATAAATCAACACATGAATTGATAATGAATCCTCAGTTGCAACTCTACTGGGCAGCCACTGATCCATGTATGTGCTCTAGAGTCTACGTGGATATTTGACAGCAGCACAGTACTTGAACATAGTTTTTATTTGTCATGTTGCTGACTCTTACAACAGTGAAGTACGTCCAGATAGATTTAACCAGTGTGAGCATAAGTGAGTCATTAGATGACAGTGTTGAAAATCAGTGAGTTTTTAACAATGTATTTTTTTATTAGATTCTCTCCCATAGCCTGATGAGAGCAGGCCAAAGGGCAAGAGGGCAGTTTTGGATTGGATTTGGACTCTACGTCTCTTCATGACTGAAGCTTTCCCGCCTACTCGGGCTGATGAAGTGGCTCTAATAACAGCTTAGTGCCAGGAAATTGTAACACTAAGCCAAGGATAATTTAGAGACTCAAGCCTGTGCTATCATGGATAGATATAGCCACGGGGGTCCACTAGGAAATGCTAATTTACAGAAAACACTAAGGTGGGGTGGCTGGGGAGCCCCCCTGATAAGCAGAGGAGGGTCACCGTGCATATGGGTAGTGTCAGCATGCTCAGCTCTCAGCTGACATTACCCTGCCTGACTGTTGCTATTTAGGAGGCCATACATCTGTTGGATCTGACATTGGAGTCAGCCTAATCCTAAACAAGAGACAAGCTTTCCATGCACAGGCTAGCTAGCGTGCTTGCCTCCAGGGCAATGCAGCAGTGACATATGTTGGAAAATGCGTGGCACAAAGAAGAGCACAGTTATCTAACCACGCAAGGGATATTATCAAAGCTGTCACTGGTTCTTGTCTGTCATTATGCCTACCCCCCCCTTATTTCAGACTGGCAATCTGCTGGGGAAGGGCTTTTTAGTCCATTTTGGAGATTCCTATGGATGTACAGTATGTGCAAGTGCCATAAACAGAAAGAGGAAGCAGGAAAAATGAAAGGAAGGGAGGAGCGACGGGGGTTCATTTTGGGTTGGCATCGTCAACGGGGAGGGGAGGGCGAGGAATCGAAGAGGGGTCAATGGAGCCGGACAGTCGATACCCCACAACTCCCCCTCCCCCTTCGCCCCCCCCAGGGCATGTCTGTGTAAATGGGAGTCGCATCCCAGCAAGTGTGACATAGCGTGCAGGTTGACAGACACAAAAAGTGCAGACACAAAAAGTGCAGACACAAAGATGACGGGTGAGTCGGGGAGCTGCTCTTTGTGTGATCTGTGTTCTCCCCGAGCAAGCAGACTGGTTGCATAGTTAATAAGCTATCGGAGGCAGAACACTGCGGAGACGCTGCCTCTCTCATCTACAGTTGTTGGCCGAGTTAAAGCTTTCCCCGTTCCACGCAGATGCTTCTTTCACTTCAGGGTTGTCACCTTAATGCGGGATAACTCTTAACTGCTTAAATAAGACATTATGTGGACAGACCATTGCTAAATAATGATGACTGACGCTGACATGCTGAAAATGCTTGTAGGACAGCAGCCGTGCATGTAACATGGCATGTGATATGATTTAGCCATTCACAAATTTCAAGGTTGAAAATAATTACGTTTATTCGGCCAGCAGCGTCCTAATACTCTGACCCGGACTGCATACCCAGAAAAATACACTGAAAACTCCCGGGAAGACCGAACCAAGTAAACACCAAACAGAGCACTGATAGAGTCTTGGGCCTTTCTTCACACTCAGTTTCCAACAAAACCATCTTTTGTCAGCTCGCAGCAGGCGGCGTAAACAAGACACAGAAGTGGCCTCTTGCTTGCAGGCTGCCAGATCTTAGCGTGTTTGAGCTCCAACAGCCGGCAGGAAATATGGAAATGAAGGAAGTCAGGAAGACAAACAATGTCATGTTTTGCAGGAATCATGTTTGTGTTTGTGTATCATCAGTAGCTAATGGGAACGAGAGCCTGATTCTGGCCTAATAGGGCTGAGGTACTGTAACAAGCACCCACTGTCTGGGGATGGGGGGTGGGGGGCTACATTAAAAATCCCTCTGGCAAAGTGGGGGTGTGTGGCTGAGTATGTGGGGGATTTGTTTAATTATGCATAAGATCTGACAATGAATTCCAAATCCTTCAAGTCTCCTGGGCTTTTGGTAAATGGGAATAGTCTTTGAATATTGCTGCCGGGGTTGTTTCCCCCCTACAGGATGCCGTATATCCCTCTTTTGCTTGCTTTTTCATTTGATATGAAAAGAAAACAATTACGGGCCCCGTCATTGAAATCAACAAAAAGAGGTGGTGTCTTTCAACCATTAATAGGCTTCACTGATGGAGTCTTTGTCAGGGCAGGATCGTGACACTGGTCCATTTCCCACAACAACACAGGCTTTGTAATTATGTCTCCGCTGCTCTGGCTCGTTAAAAAAACACATCTTTTCATCATTCGAAAGGATCAAATAGTCATAAACATCAAAATTTAACAATCCTGCTTCAGATGTTCTGTATGCAGACTTAATGAGAGATTCCCAACAACGGGGCTGAAGCAAACCCAAAGTAATACTGAGGGAGACGGTGAAACTCTGCTATGTGACGTGGCATGTCAGGGCTTGTATGTTGCGATGACAGCTACAGTAAAAAAGACCACTCACTTCTACCTCGTGGTGCTAGCTGCTGTTGGCCTGTGGATGCATGTTCTGACAATCTACCTTCACTAATAAAGACCGGTCTTTAATGCCTCAGGCAGCATGGTTAAAGGTCACAATTAAGCTTTAGCTGAAACAGTACAATTACAACAATGAAACTTTTGTCTGAACACTTCGTCACATTGTAGGAATAACAAGTGTTCCTGCATGATGGCAAATGTTTAATTTGTCCCTGTTGTCATATGATGATGGATCACTGAGGGCAGCCAACATGTGATAGTCTGAAGCCCTCTGCATTTTGAGATGAAAGATGAAATACTTGTAGAGCAACCTTAGAAAATATAGTTATTCACCTGACATTAACATTTTGTGTAGGTCTATTTTTAACTTAATGTATCATCAGCCATATCATAAAAATAAAATAAAAAATGGTCTATACCCCAAGCAAGTCTCTTACTCAGCTCTGTAAGGTTCAAGTTACTGTGACTAGTTTAGACATGACAGCAATGCAGACCTACAGTACATTTAATATGCAGGAATCTGAGATAAATAAAACATAAATAAAGGAGTTTCTAGCTGGCTAGTTGCTGGTCATATCAGGCCCAGACTCTGATGGGGATGTGCACAGCTTGACTGCTTCAAAAGAAGTACACTTTGGATCAGAAAAGCAACATGATATGATCCTGAATGTGGCCATTGTGCAGAACATGGCTCACACAGTTTAAAAAGGAGACAAGTTAACATGTAGGCCTCTTCTGTGAGTCCTCTTAAGGGAGCTGAGTGAACAGGTGCTAGAATGTAGGGAGATATAGTCCTTTTTCTTTTTAACTCCATTTGCATAAGCAGACGTGCTTAAAATGGTATGTACGTATGTGTGCGTCGACAGGGAACGTATACAGTCTGTGCATGAGTGAGTGACTGGTCCTGATGTCTGATGCCTGGCGGATGTATTCCTTCATCGCAATGCTCTCTATGTAATTACTACGAGGGGGGAGCGGGGAGGCTTTGGCTCCTGCGTCACCAGCCACCAATTGTAGCATAATCCAGCCTTGCTTGTTCTGTCCAGATTATTAACATCTATTCCCTAATCGTATCCACCAAACGCCATGATGACATTTCCATCTGGGGCCTGCAAACAACTCGGGCGCTGCGGCGACAAGACCGGACAGACCGGTCAAACCACTACAACTGTAGCTGCTGCTGCTGCTGCTGCTGCTAGGCCTCAGAGCCCTGCTGCTTATCTTGTCTCAACAAATCCATCTGCTGTGGGAAAAACGGCGGAAAAATCTCCACCCACAATAGTTTACAAGCCACTTATACAGTTTGATAAAGTAACGCATGCACTCATGCTGTATCACAGCAGGTGGGCTGGTTCCTGGTTCAGGACAAACATCGGTTGTAGTTGAACGTTGTCTTGTTTCTCTTCTTCTTCAATAAACATAAAATAGAGGAAATGGCTGTTTGGATGTGTTTGCACACCACTGAATCCACTGATCAGCAACTGATAAGTATCCAGCCACACTTCCCATTCACTTCCCCGTTAGGTTGATCACAAAGAGCTAAAATGATATAGCACAGCAGCAGAGAGTATGTTTTAAAGCGTGTGGCGTTAGCAGCTCCTTTGTTTTGTAAGTACACACCGAATCAAACTATGAACTCGGAGCTGCTACTCTGTGTTTGGAGGTGTGAAGGTAAACAGACGCCCCCGGTGGCAGGACTTTGCTGAGTCCTGGATAAAGTGTGTGTACCGATCTCACCCCCACACACCCCACACACCCCCACCCTGTGCTCCTGTCACGGACAGACACGGGGATGGGAAGGTGGTGAAGTCAATATTTACCATTCCACACATGCACGTACACCACACACACACACACACACACACACACACACACACACACACACACACACGCGCGCGCGCGCACGCAGCTCGTTGCCATGGATGCGATTCCAAGCATTCCACAAACCAACAAACTACACAAATGTAGTCTAGTTGCACGCAGACTTTCTGGGCCAGAACACTGCATGCCTATCTGATGAAGTCAAAGGCAAGATTAGCGGAGGCTCCATCTCTCTAAATTATGTGCGATATCTGTCACTCCCTGAGAGCATTTGGGAGAGAAAACAGAAGAGGGGTGAGATAAAGAGGGAGATAGTGACACAGAGAACGAGAGGAAAGGTGAGATCACCTGAAGAAATTCTTTCCATTGTGATGTATTTCCGAGGTCTACCACGGGAAGAATCCCATCAAAAACATTTATGTTTACTCATTTTCGCAGTCTCTCAGGAGGCTGCAGGGTTTGGGCTTCTATAATAGGATCAGAGGCTGGGAGCCCTTATCCCTTACTGTGAGTGCATATTTGTTTGTTTCTCACCACTGGTATTTGTGCTAAAAAAAAAGCGACCTACAATGTGCTCAGATCACCTTTTTGTTTGCCAAACGCCACACACACACACACACACACACACACACACACACACACACACACACACACACAGACACACACACACACACACACACAGCTAACCCAACCTTTAAAATCATATGACATCTCTGGGCTCGTAGAGCTGAGCAGCTGGCTGCTCTATCTTAAACCCCGTGCTTACAGAGGAATTTTTTTGTCCACTTTCAAACAACAAACACTACTGGCACCAACCGTAGGTTCATGGATTTTCTGTTATCCCCTGTTCCTAATCTGAGTATGACATACACCAAATTATTTTGGGATTGAGGCTCAGTGAGAAAATATCTGGGCCATTTTAAATGGCGAGACCTCCCAAAAGAGTTTGTTAAACAAATAGTTCAGCATTTCGGGAAATGTGGCAATGTGCTTTCTTGCTGCAAGGTGAGACGGGAAGATTGATACCACTTTCATGTCTGTATGCTAACATGACTTAGCATAGCTTAATTTAGCACAGAGACTAGAAATAAGGGGAACAATAGGCTGACCAGGAAGTAAAATATGCCTTCCAGCACCTGTAAAGCATGTTATATCGCCTTTATTTAGCTTAAAAAGGTGAATTTGTGGTTTTACGGGGGGATTTGTATTATCTTCAGACACAGCTAGGCTAGTTGTTTCCCCCTGTTTCCCGTCTTTATGCTAAACTAAGCTAACAGGAAGCGACATGGACTCCACAGAGACCTTTTCCCCCTGATTATAATTCATCTCCAGTAAACTCCTCCTTGTTTTCATCTTCCGTCTTCTCCTTTAGCTCGTCTGGAACCATCTCCGGCCACTTTGTGTCAAATCCCACATGGCAACACCCTGTTTCACAGCAATTAAATATGGAGAAGATGGGATGCATGTCATACAACATTTCTCCTGCCTCACTTACAACCAGTCCAGGCACATGCCATCTATCTTTCTTCACATACAGTACAGAGTCGAGTTGCACCATGTAGTGACTTTACACACCTATGGTTGTGTATTCATACCACAATCATTTTGCACCTTTCCCTGTCAACTGTGTCCTGCTTTTAAACACTCACCTCTGAAGTTCTTGAACAACCTTGTCACTCCTTGCCAACCTTGTTACGTTCAAATGTTTCTCCCCTTATTTAAAAATAAAAATAAATTGCACAAAAAGTAGTCCCGTGGTTTAACTGAGACGCTCGACAATCCTTCCTAGACTGGGTGTGACAGGCCCGGCTTAGACGAGACAGACAGAGGACATTACTGTAATTTCCTCTTCTTAGCTCACCAGGTGTGTTGCAAAACAACAAATAAATTCCAGCACATTAACCAATAGTTACCATTGCACAATAAAACAGTTTACAGTTTCATGTTTATAAGGAGGGGAAAACATAATGTCAAATGCAACACTAAACAACCACATGCCCTGTTTTATAGCCCACGGTCTCTCAGCTGTTCCCTTATCGCTTGTGATGAATACAGACACGCATCCAGCAGCAGCAGCAGCAGCTATCATTCCTCTTGAAAATCTATGCGATCTGAGGCATCTGTGGCATGCACAGTACCGTGCAGAGACCTGGGGGTGTTCACTGTATTGTGTTGATAGGGGGGAAAGCTGCGTATTGTTCCTTGGTGGCACATTGAATACCAAGAATAGACAGAATACTTGAAATCTGCTCCACTGTGTCCGACAAACTCCAGCTTTACATCCGCTTCTCTCGGTTCTGCTCTCATATAAACATGGTCATTAAGTCAACTGAGACTGATGAGCTGTGGTCACGTGTTCAAACAAGAAGCGGGGAAGAGAGAGAGAGAGAGAGAGAGAGAGAGAGAGAGAAGATAAATATAATCCTCAAGGGCTTTGGCAACCCCCCCCCCCCCCCCCCCACAGTTTTACTCGCTCACTCTCGGTCCACCCCCACCCCCTCCCCTCTCGAACTCTTTGCCCATAATTTACCCAATCCTTTCAGGAGAAGGAAAAAGGTGAACATAAATGATCTCAATTCCTCTGATGTGTCAGCCTTTTGTCACATGAGGAGGAAAATCATCCTTTTTTTTTTTGCTTACCAAACGTTGGTGAACTGCTCGTAAGGGGGTGGAGAAACATTCAGAAACAAGAGAAACTCTTTCGCTGGTAATGCGACATGACAAATATACAAGAGAGACGCAGCATTAGCATGCAATTCAGATCTTCTGCAATGTCATATGGGCCTAGGTTTTAATGCTTCAGAGTAACTAAATGTCGCCTACAGTGAATCCTTAAATTCGCCCCCTCTCATCACATTTCAAAGAGGCAGCATTTGATCAGCTCAAGTCCGCATTGACTTCCAAGTGCCTCATGCTTCAGTAACCTGAGGGTTTCACCATTTAACTTATCATCTGCACTGCCAGGCAGTAAGAGAAACCCCTGCAGCCCAGATATCTAAAGTTCAACTTATCCCAAAAGGACTATGTATGTACAGTATATAAACCTACATACACATACATATATACATGAAGAGAGAGGGAGAAAGAGCTGCTCATTAAATAAAATAGAAAATCATTACATAAAGCAACATAATAACATGTTAACATGTTTAAATATGTGAAAGTGAGCCAGGTGTGCATGCGCGCTTGTGTGCATTGTGACATTCCCAGGTTTGTTGCAGCAGTGCGACTGAGCCCAGTCATGATTGAAGAATGCCGAGTGGAAGAAAAAGACGAGTCGCAACTTCTCTCCTGCTCGCGCAGCCCAAAGCAGGAATGCACGGCGAGCAGGTAGAGACACCGTTAGATGCCCGGGCTTCCCCCGAGCCACACATGCCACCCACCCCAGCACATTCCCTTTACCGTCTGTCAGGGAAAGAAGCATCAAGCAGCCACGTTGTAAGTACAAGAATGTGAGTCAAGGTCACAGCACACACTGTGGGGGTTCATCCAGCCATGACAGGGCTCTGGACCAGCTTGTGCTCAGTGTAAGCACAACATTAAAAGCATGCTGAGGATGTCATACTGCTGTGTCCCCAAGAGCATCTCTATTATTACATTATATTCAAATATATCTATATATTTTTAAATAAGTCTTCACTGACAGCATGGGGGGGGAAAGAACATTGCAAAACATTTTGGGAGTGAGGGAATAGCAGACTCTGTGCTTCTGTGCAGATGCAGAATTATAAATATAGCATGCTGTATCAACATTTCTATAGCTGTTATGGCTGAATTCCAACTGAAAGCAAGACACAAAGATCCCAGCCCTGCTTGCTTAGAGATATACAAATAAGAGCAGCAGAAGAAGAAGACAATCTGAAACACCCACCAGGGTTTGGCATTAAAATTGTAAAATGTGCCCATGTCCCGCTTCATCATCAAAACATAACTGCTCCCAGCCATGACATTTCCATAACAGATTGGAGGGCGAGACCTCCCAACACTGGAGTGATTTCCTCCATCTCTTTTAATCCACCCCTTTGTTCAGAAGGCGCTGATTTCAATATTCAAATTCAACTCAGTGGGGCGGTGAAGCCGGGAACTATACACTGACTAGCTAGGCAATCAAAAGCAGAGCGTTGGTTGTGTGGTTGGAGCTTTTCTATACGAGACAGAAGGCTGGGTTTAATAAACTACCCCTGCTGAGAAAGAGGAAAATGGGCCTGTTCTGTATCTGATCCAGACTCACATCAGAGGTGAGGGCAGAGGTCACATCCTGTACCTGTTAAATTTAATGGAGCTAAATTTTCATACAAAAAAGGTACAGCAAAGAGGTCCTGCATCCTGGACCCTACCTCCTGATGCTCGTCCGCTCTACCTCCTTCTGCTGACATGGAGCCTGGTCATCTGGATCGTGGTCCATGACTACTACTCATTATATGAATAATTTATTATTATATATAATAATAAATATAATATTATAATAATTAATATTATATATAATAATATCATATTTTTGAATGTGCTCTAACTATACGTTGTTCATTCTGTACACATGACTATTGCTTCTGTTCATCCGGGGAGAGGGATCCTCCTCTGTTGCTCTCCCGAAGGTTTCTTCCCTTTTTTCCCTGTGAAAGGGTTTTTACTATCTTTTTTGGGGGGGGGGGGGAGTTTTTCCTGATCCGATGTGAGGTCCCGGGACAGGGATGTCGTATGTGTACAGATTGTAACGCTCTCCGAGGCAAATTTGTAATTTGTGATTTTGGGCTACACAAAATAAACTGAATTGATGATGAAAAATACTGGAACAAATATACAGCTTTTTGCTTGAACTTTTGTGTCCAGAACGGAGATGTTGGTGTGTGTGTGCTTGTAGTGCATCAATTAACAGCTAAACATGAAAGGAGCTTTATGCAAAATTCAAAGCATATGTATTGCCTCGAAACGGCTTCCAAGATGGCAGCTAAAGGTGCCAACGGTGCTATAAGAGCAGACAACTAACTGGGCTGACAGAGCTACCAGTGTTTACATGAGGGGGAACCAGAGAATGGACGCTATGCTTCCACAACGATGCCATTGGTCGAGACGGGGTTACCCGCCATATGTACTGTCATTTGTACTGTACTATGTGTCATATAAGAGCAGTGGCCATGAGCGCACCAGTGGGACACAACAGTAAAGAATCAAATGCATTAAAAGGCACGCAAGAACAGTCCGGCTATGTAAACAAAGCTCTGATTATCACACACAGAGCAAGTGACTTAATTCTCTGCTCAGGTATACATTACTCTAACTCATTACTATATCTTGACATAGAAAACAGTTATTTGCTGCTATATTATTGCCCTGAATACCATAAAGAGAACTTGGAAAGTAGGTGGAAGGTCCACCGATTTTGAAACACCAATGAGTGATGCTATAAAGATAAGTATGAAAGTGAGAAATCACAGCAGTGATGGTCATTCTGATAAGAGAGTAACAACATTACTTATTGCTGCTTTAATATCTAAATTATTTACACACATGAAGCATGCAATGATTATTTTCATTATTCTACCAGTTATTTTCTGCCACAATTATGTCTTTTCAAATTGATTGTTTCGTCCAACCAACAGTCCAAAACTGTAGAGAAAATCCTTTTGTCTCTCTTACGTGAAAAATTTGATTATGTTATTACATAATTTTGGTCGATCATCAAATCAATTAAACAAATAGTTTCAGATCTAATCATGTTTTAGTTGTATTGTCAGGAAGTGATTAGAGAACACGTAAAGACATTCACAGCAATATATACACATGTTTTTTTGTGTTGTGATAGTAGTCATGGTAAGTACAGATTCTGCTCCTCGATGCGTCACTCAGAAATCCTAACTACCCACATCTCTTAATGTATATTTTGAACAGGACATTTCACACAAATATGTTCCTGCTCTACGGTTTTTGTTCAGTCGTTGGGTGTGACGGGATCGATCGTCTCCGCCAGTAACCGATATGCATAAAAACTCCCATGTCAACATATCCCACAGTGATCCTCAGAGGATGGAGCGCCTCCCGCTTCAAGCAGGGGGAGAGCAGCATGTGCTCCTCTGAAGCAGCTCATCGTCCTGACCAGGCTCGCACAGCTGCGCCTACACAAAGCCACACATAGAGGCTTCTTTCCAAATGCCAAAGACGCTTTTCCTGTCACAAGAAACGTGCACGGAGCGATGGGAATGAGGGGTGTGAGAGTGATCGCTTTTCCACAGAGGCAACAGTGGGTGGATTGAGTGGAGATGCGTGGCCTGTGTCACCCTGGCCCGTTCCCAGAGCAGAGGGACAGGAAGTGGCGATGGGATCCTGGGAGCGTACAAGCCCTCCTCTGTGTGTCTGTATCAAACTATCAGATACTTAATTCAAATGGACAGCAAGCACAGGCCCCTCTGACAGAAGGCTCAGAGGGATATGTCAGGAGCGCTTTAGTTCTGCATCCTTATCATTCAACTGCCATTACTGGGTGCAATGCACCAGCTTTGCTGCTCCATGTTTGAGCAGTGTATATATCAACTTCCCTCCTGCGGTCACTTATCCAGGAAGTAATAAAATACAAAGTGCACTCCAAAGTAGGAGCAGCATGGAAGTGAAACCTTAAGGTTCGTGGCCGACAAAGCGCACACTGTAACGAAGGCAACAATGACGGACACAGAAGTAGGCCACCGACGCGTGAAGCTCAAACAGAGAGAGGCGGACGAATAAAGACAGGATGGGAGAGATGAGACACAGGGAGAAAGAGTGAGAGAACAGGTGGCACTGGCATTCCCATGCTCAACAGTGTGCCCTTGAAAGTGGCTGGGCACTAATTACTGACAAATCTGGGCCAGAGCGACAGAAGTTTAGTATCTGCCGCATGAAAAATTCAAAGGCTTTTGTATGCAGGAAGCCATCACAAATCTCAAGCCCCTCTTTCGTCTTTCTCTCCCTTCGGAGTTTGTCGCACATCTCATTGGCAAACTGAAGAGCGGTCGTTGGCATTAGACAAGTGTTTTGTAGTACTCCAAAGTACTCCAAAGCCAAAGGGGAATAATGTGTTGTTTCAACAAAGAGGAGGCAAACTACTACTATTATACTACTACTACTACTACTACTAGAGCCCCGACTCATGTACAGTCATCCTCAGTCCTGCAGTTTGTGAGCTCTTGTTAAAAATAGCTAGATCCTCTTTCTGTATCACAAACAAACAATAGTAATATATATATATACAAACAATTGCAATACGTCCTTAGCGCTCAATGCCAATGAATCCCCATCTGACCTAAAGGAAAGTGGGCAACTCACTCGATCAAATGATGAACTCAGCAAACTGCCCGCGAGAGAGGAGTCTGTTTAAATGCGACTGCTCAGTTCACTTCAGGGCAGAAGCAAATACACACATCACTATCAATATGCTTGGTTGGGATGCTTGGGAAAAAGTCTCTCTATAGACCACCCCTAAATGGTTCTCTTCCATCTTTCTGAATAGGTGCACAAAGGCAATTTTGAAAGTGGAAGCGACTTGTCTTAAAGCCGCCGATTCCTCCAGGGCCGGATAGCTGCGGAAACAAGCACTTCATTGATGCCAGGCCCAGTGTATCACCCTGACAGACAGACCACTCCAGTATAAGGGGGGACAAAGGGGCCAGTCCACAGCCACGTTGCCAATTAGCAGGAATTTCGTCCACGAGAGCCACTTTCCACCAATCGCATTGGAGCTGACATAAACATCGACAGCTTTCACTGGTGAGCATTCATGGGATTCCAAGGAGCATTAGGTCCCCTCTGTGCAGTCAGAAAGTACAATGGGCCATCTCGTACCACTTTGAGAAACACTTCTCACTCACTGATCGGCTGCAGAATGCATGTTATTAGCTTCAATTATGGTAGAACCTGCAACAGTTAGTCTTGGCATTGGCATTGCCGTAGATGGAAGAATGCATCATGAATCGGGTCTCACTTGGTGACAATGTTAGATGTGTGAATTTAGCAGAATGTGTGAAAACAGACGAGCAAAAGAGGGCATCAAAGAGGCCATGGAGGGGTTACATGCAACATAGCTTCATTCCGGCCAGCATCAGTTTGCACGTCATTGGCCTGATACGCAATTTAAGGATATTGAAACAGGATATATTATGTTTTTGCCTGCATGTTGCCAAACATTCTAATTCCTTCAGGAAAATAATAATACAAAAATATAAATAAAAAAACTCAAGCAAAATCTGTGGAGGATTAGTCTAATGCACTACTGATAATCAAATATAATAGCAATTTTATGTTCATAATTTTTTTTATTGATGTCTCTGCAGAAATGTTTCAGATTTCAGAAAGGATTAGAGACAGTGCAAACGAGCTGGAATCCACTGCGGGTTTATACATAATATTTAGGTTTTAGGCAGATCAAAAAGCTCGGAAATCACACCGCATCAGTGACACAGCAGGTTCAAGTGTGTGTGTGTGCCAAGAGCACACAAGCTGAAGGAAGTGTTATATATCAACTGTCGTGATAGTAAATGGCTCACATAGTGTCGTCTCACACAAATTTTTCTAGACAAGTGAGAACAGACTAAGTTAGCAGATCTGTGCACTGATCCTGGACCAGCAGTCAGAGCCAGGACTGATGTAAAGCAGCCTATACACATTAAAGGCCAATGTTACAATGCTCAAACAAACAATTTGGAAGGATATGGACTTAATCTATATGATCAGGGACATCAATTACAGACTATACAACTACTTAGTCTTTTGTATTATTAGTCACCACCACATTAGAGTCAATATTTGGGCCTTTGAGTCATGTTGAGAGACTCAATCTAAGCATATGAGAGTCATGTCTGTGTGTGGGATCCTAAGGAAGGAAAGCCTGAGTGAAAAACCTAATTATTTAGAGCAGGTCCTGTTTAAAATACATCCACAGTCTCTCTGATCTTTTCACTCACACATAAAGCAGCACAAGTACAGCAGGTAGCCCATAAAAAACTCTCACTGCAGAGCGGCTACAGCTGCCAGGTTTCAGATTGTCTTGAAAGAGCTTCTACCCAGGGAGCCATTTCTCTTAAAATTGAGGGTATGCACACTGTAGAGGGCTGCTTGACTATGCTCCCAAAAATGCTGCAGAGACAGGACTGTATAGTACAGTATATGGCCTAAGCTTGTATCTTTAGAAGAAAAAAACAACCTCTGATGAGTCACTGTAACTCTCTGGTACAGTTGCTGGCCAAACAATGACTGATGAATCACAAAGTGAGAAATTACAGTGACCTCCATCTACTGATCATTAATAGCAGAAGCAAAAGTATATTTGCCAATATCATACGTAACATGTGGGTCATATAGAGATGTAACGCCTGAATCTAAAGAGGAGGGTTTATTCACAACATAGTAGCCTAATCTGCATCAGCATTGTTGGCATCAAACCTCTCCATTCATGTTTAAAACCGTCTGCCCTGCCTGTCATTACTGAAGTCACCCGCACCAACATAACAAGTTTAGGGCTACTTACCCTGACGCGCAGGCTACCGGGGATTTGGAGTCTTCGCTGCTCTGAGGATCAGACAAGGCGGATGTCGCCTCAAACCATTCATGGACTGATACGAGAAACCAAAAGCTCACAGATCCTAAAATCGGAGGCTTGGAGCGGCGGCGGAGACAGTCGGTGCCAAAAGGAGCGACAGAGAGGCGATGAGGAATCCCATTCAGCTGGAGGGGCGGTCCGGTGGTGAGGTCATGACTGGGAATGACTCCGAGGATAAGGAAACATCTTCCACACACATATATATTAATAACATTAAAAGTATAAAGACCAGAAGGGCCGATCGCATGTGTGAAGCTAGATTCTCCCGACAGACGAACACCAAATCATGAGCAAAACACTGGGAGGCGATCTGAGAGGCAGGCAGGGGAGGAGACGCAGCGGATTGCCGGGCTCTGATTGGTGGGATGTTTTTGTGCACAGTCGAGACCTGATTTAGGTGAATGGCGTTTCGTGGAAGTCCCTGTTCACCTGAGGGTGCAGGTGCAAACGTGGCCGCTCGGTTATTGATGTTGTAAGACTAGACCGTGGTTGTGTTTGGCATTTTAGTCCGCTTGCATCCGTTTTATTTTGACAGTCGAATTGTGTGTTCAAAACTGTTGACTTGACGTGATCCATGTCATGTGACTGCAGCTTTACTGTAGGCCATTTGAAATGTAATAAACGAGCGCAAGAGACATTACCTGCAGAAAATACGTCTTTCTGTCATGTTGTGGTAAAATACAAAATCATAGATAAGCTTCTTTGTATTTTGTGACACAATGCTGCCACCTACTGATTAAAAGAGGTAGCATGCCTCGAACAGTATATGCATGAGTTGTAAAAGGGCCAACACTAACTTGTGGCCTACTTTTTGCTGCAATGTTGTGTGTTTTTGTTTTCTCTGGGAAAGTAGGAAAAATAGTAAACTTCCCTAAAAATACTACATCTCTGAATAACTATTTTTCTTTCAAATCAGTCACATTTAGGCTATTGTATGTGCTCTTTTGGTAACTAATGTCATATGTTTTAACATTAATTGAGTCTCTCCTGAAACACATCTGGAGCCCACCTGGAGAGGCCCATCTCCCACTTTTAAAACCTCTGTTGTAGAGGATACATTCAATTGTGTGTTCCCTCCACTGCCCTATCTCTCTAATTTTAGGAATGTTTTAGTTTTTGAGGAAATTCAGTAAAGAATCCAGAAATTTAGAATTTTGTTGTGATATTTTTGTTTTTGTGAAATTGTCAGAAAATGTGAGAGAGTACACATCATTGCCCATGATAGGACACCAGTATTTTACGATCGATTAACTCTTTCAGAGGCCGTGTGAAATTTGAATTATAAAAGTAAAAATTGTTGACTTTCCACCACTGATTGCTGTATTGTTTTCCTTCTGCGTGTGCGTTATGACACCATGTATGCTGTCAGTGGATTTGGATGTCTGCCAAATTTGGACTGACTGTTTTTATTGTGTTCAGTTTTGTCCTCAAAACAATTACCCTGGGACTCTGGGATTATAAAGTTAAAAAGAGAAGCGACAATGAAACAGACTTCTGTTTAAATCCACTTTAAGGAGAGACATATTTATAAACGGCTATGGACAGCAACTGCAGTAATTACAAGCACAACAATGTTATCTTCAATGTCCAAAAGTATTCAAAAATTGCATATAGAACCTCAAGGAGCAGAAAACGGACAATTAATACACCATAATTAATATGTGGATGAGGGGAATTAATCTGTGAGCACATTTGAGCATTTAACCTTTGGGATTTAACAAAAGCAGAGAGCATCTTCCATGACGTGACACCGGCTAGGAGCACATGACATCAACAAATCCATTAAAACCTGCAAAAGTCAGAGAAGAGAAACATCACTATGTTGTTGGATCATAAGGACACATTTCACATGTCGGAATTACATCATTGTTATGCTCGAATGCTTCATGGTTTATTGTGTTTTTTCTTCTTCTGTAAATTGGACTTCTAGTTAGTATTTTGATCCCATGTTATAATGTTTCATTAATCTTTTGAAAGAAACATGTTTAATACTTAAATCATATTTATTTATTTCACAATATTCCTCTCATTCTCTTCTGTGTGTTCCTCATGTTTATAAAAGTACACTGCTACAGCACGGCTGCGTTTGTGGGGAAAAAAACAACACCTTTTCTCCTCTGTATCTCGTTTACAAAGACTTCTCTCTCCAGCCTTCTATCTAGATTCTCTCTCTCTTTCCCTCTCCACCCTTCTATTTTATCTGACTCTCTCACTCTCTCTCTCCACCCTTCTATCTAGATTATCTGACTCTCTCCACCCTTTTATCTAGATTATCTGACTATCTCTCTCTCTCCACCCTTCTATCTAGATTTTCTCTCTCTCCACCCTTCTATCTAGATTCTCTCTCTCCACCCTTCTATCTAGATTATCTGACTATCTCTCTCTCTCCACCCTTCTATCTAGATTATCTGACTATCTCTCTCTCTCCACCCTTCTATCTAGATTATCTCTCTCTCCACCCTTCTATCTAGATTATCTCTCTCTCTCTCCACCCTTCTATCTAGATTCTCTGACTCTCTCTCTCTCTCTCTCTCTCTCTCTCTCTCTCTCTCCACCCTTCTATCTAGATTCTCTCTTTCTCTCTCTCTCTCTCTCTCTCTCTCTCTCTCTCTCTCTCTCTCCACACTTCTATCTAGATTATCTCTCACTCTTCACCCTTCTATCTAGATTCTCTGACTCTCTCTCTGACTCTCTCTCTCTCTCTCTCTCTCTCTCTCTCATTTTTGTAGACTCCATCTTCGTCTCTTTCTGTCCCACTCCCTGTCTCCCTGTCCGGCCGCGTCGGCCGCCCCTATGGGGCCGAGCACGTCACTCTCCAGGGAGAGGTTGCTGCCCAGGCCGGCCATGCGGCTCCGCAGCAGGAAGTGAGTCCTCCTCTGCAGCAGCCTCTGCTGCTCCTGCTTCAGCTCCACGTAGGACCGCGAGAAGGTGTGGAAGATGGAGGTGACGGGGAAGGCCATGAGGAGGATCCCGCTCAGGATGCTGCTCAGAGCCACCACCTGGCCCGGGATGCTCCTCGGCACCATGTCCCCGTAGCCCACTGTCGTCATGGTGATGACGGCCCACCAGTAGGTAGCAGGGATGCTGGTGAACTCCTGCGTGGCGGCCATCTCATTCTCAATCAAGTACAGCAAGGGGGAATACAGTGCTATGGCAACGCACAGGAAGAGGAGGAGCAGTCCGAACTCCCGCGTGCAGCGGCGTGCCGTCAGGCCCAGCGTCTGCAGGCCCAGCGAATGGCGAGCCAGCCGCATCACATAGAGGATGCGCAGGGCTCTCAGGACGCGCAGCACCAATCCCACCTTGTCCAAGTAGCTGTTGCCAGAGCCCAGGCGCTTCTCTCCCTTGGAGGTGCTGTCCACCACCAGGGTGATGTAGTACGGCAGGATGGCCACCACGTCTATCAGGTTCAGCGGCTGCCTGAGGAAGGCCAGCTTGCTGCGGTCTTGAATGAAGCGCAGGGTGAACTCCAGGGAGAACCAGGCCACGCACACCGTCTCCACTATGAAGATGTTGTAGCACATCTGGGAGCATTTGCCCTGTTAAAGACACTTGAGTTAGCATGTGCATCATCAGCATGTGCGAGTGGTATGTAGTCACTAGAGGGAACCACGTCTCTGTGAAATCAAGAAGCTCAGCACTTTGGGATGCTGCAGCATTGCACACAACGTGCAAACATGTTTCTACGACAAATGAAATAGAGAAAGGGAAGATATTTGCTCAGCCTAGATGCCAAATGGGGGTTCTGCAATTTTAGACGTTAAAAACATAGCAACTGTTAACTAAAAAATTGTCCTTCAGAATGCATGTTTTAAGCTTTTTTTTTTGGAAAGCTTTTTTTTTTGTCTGACACAGTGATGGTGCTGAATCAATGCGTGGCTGAGAAGGCTCAAAGCATTTCAAAGCACATAGCATGGCACGGAGCCTTTGAATGCAGTCCATATCAGGGCAAAACATCATTATGAAACACACTCCCACAGAGGAGGAGATGCTTTGAGTAGACCCATACAAGCACCTGAAAACTCCAGTAAACCTGTTCTCACTCCGAGAGAGGAACACTTACACACTTTTAATGCAACACTTTGTTGTCTGGCTGCAATAAATTAGAGGCGGCGGAGTTGTTAGGACGCGATTACTGGCACCTTTAATTAAAAACCGTGATTGAAAACATACATCGAGCACAGCAAATACAAAGCAAGTGTGTCAGGTCAAATATAATACTGGAACTTCATCAGTGCAGTTGTTGTATTTCTTTCATTTTTTTCTTTTCACTTTCCCTAATACATTTTCCTATAACATTGACTAATGGTTGACTTTATGACTGTGCAAGAGAGGACGATAAACTCATCCCACATTTAAATTGCTTAATGCACTGGAGCTCTCAGAAGCCACATGACGTAAAATGAGATTCCAAGATTAAAGTCGGCCTGATGGAGCAGAACGTTGAGTCAGCGGCACGTTTAGCAGTTAGTCTCAAACAAAAACCAAATTTGAGATTTTGGTTTCATTTTCCTCCCACTGGCAGTTCCCCACATACAGTATCTGTACTTGACTTCCTGAGTGTATACAAGAAGTATAAAAGTAGAACATTTGAAAACCACTAAAACATTTTTTTAAATGGAAAGCAAAGTAATGGCTGTTGCTCTCCACTTCCATCCGAAGTAGATATTTCTACAAAAGAGAGATTCATTAATTAATTAAAAACCTGTCAGCACTTTCCTCTGAAAGAGCATAATGTGTGTGACTCAAATAATTCCCCGTAATTTGACTGAAAAGGCCAGTGTGCCAATTATGGTTGTGTTTGAAGTCAGACATAAATATGAAAGCAGATCTTCAAATACATATTTTTCCTCTTAAATGGCAAAACAATCTGCTTTCTAAGCAGCCGGCTGTTTTAAATGACATGACAGACGAGACGTGCCATCATTAGAATGTTCAAATGACTGCTTTTCAGAGTAACATGTCAATTTTCCTCACTCAGACAAAGCCGATCTCACCACAGTGTGGGGTTCAAATGTCCACCGTCTTCACTCTGGTGTGTCGTTATGTGGAATGACAAATTCCCGACAGACAATGAAGATGTGTTTGCATGTCTTCACTTTTGCTTCTCCTCACTGACATGACAACGCTTGACTCTGACAACAACATGTTTTGTACTTACTATCTTTTTTTTGGTGTTATGTTAAAAGTCAACTCACCGCCTCCTCCTCTTCCCTCATGGCAGGCATGGTGCTGATGGATAGGTTGACGGCAGTGATGGTGACAAACATCACGGACAAACAAGCGAAGATCTTCCCCGGCAGGCCTGAGTGAGGCCTCTCCACCATGTCTCTGAGGTTTCCCATGCACCGATTGAGTCTGGATTCCCCTTCGTGCTCCTTGTGTGCACCGTCTGAATCCAGCAGATCCTCCAGGAGTTCCTCCTCCTCCTCTGCTCTCTCCATCGCTTCAAACTCCTCCACGCGCTGCAGCAGACGCCGGCGACAGCACCACTCCAGGCTCTCCTCGGGGACCCCCCAGTAGAGCAGCTCCTCCCTGAAGGAGAGGGCGCACATCTCCCTGAGGGACCGCAGCTTGCCCGCCCGCAGGAAGGTCAGGATGGTACGGAAGGCCGAGGGGCTGCGGTCGAAGAAGAACTCATTGTGTGTCACGTCGTAGTCGTCACAAACACACATGATGTCGTCAAAGCTGCTGCAGAGGTGCAGCTGGCCCAGGCGAGACAGGGGGAAGTCCTCCAAGGTGGTCCAGGGCAGCTGGTAACGCAGGCCACCCACATTGATGATGGCGTGGAGCTTACGGGCGCTGGACAGTAGGGTGTCGCCGTGGATGGAGCTGAGCTCAGGGGCCCGCTGCGCCCTCTTGTAGAAGACCCCCTTTTGAGCCTCCTCTTCTTCTTGGGGAGGCAGGTTAAAGGAGGAATCAGAGGCACAGCTCAGGGCGCTGTAGTCGTAGTCGGAGCCATCACCCCCCAACAGGGTCATCTTTACTGGTCCATGCTCAGCCTGCCACCATCACACTTCAGAGGGGAAACAGAGAATGAACAGATTA
Organism: Myoxocephalus aenaeus; assembly: GCA_038501785.1. NCBI lineage: Eukaryota > Metazoa > Chordata > Actinopteri > Perciformes > Cottidae > Myoxocephalus > Myoxocephalus aenaeus. The sequence continues at coordinate 6,708,775 of JBAMJR010000039.1, read as the reverse complement.
GTCTCCCAGAAAGTTTATGACGTTGATTTTTTTAAAGAGTTTCCATTAGTGGTCTAATGGTAAGTCTAAAAGTAAGTTTATTTAAACAGTACATTGTAAACTGTGATTTACAGTAAAGAGTCAGAGCAATACTGACATTGTTATGCCATCATGCTTTGCCACTAAAAACATCGACATCCCTTTTTTTAAGAAGACCATGGTGCAGCATTATTGCAGCAGGAGGCACTTAGATTATTGATATTTTAATAGCCACATGAAGGCATAGTCATAGATATTATATTTCAAGCAGGCACACATAAACCTGCTCGAAATATTTCACCACAAGACGTCTGATATAGTGAAGATAAGAAATTAATTGCAATTGGGTTTTTTTTAATCGTTTTTCCAATGGTTAAACTATGTCGACTTAAATTTCAGGCAACATCAGGAAACCCCTGTTGTGATGGGTAAACTTTATCAAAGCTCTGACTGTGTTCCAGTTGTACAAATGGTTCATTAAAAGGAACAGTTGATCCGGTAGAAGTAGTCTCCGTTACGTCAACCATTGATTTTTGAAGTATACCATAGTGAAGCTGAAAGTGGGCGGCGCCAGCCGTCGCCATCTTGGCGGCGATGATACAGATTACAAGTGGGAGTATCTTTATTGCCTTTCAACTGCTCTCAACATGGCGACGACGACATCACACATTTTTTTACTAGGCTGTAAACATTTCTGCTATGAAGTTGGGTATTAACATGGTGATCATTGGGGATGGACTCGATTTTGGAGCCAGACTAAAGTTGCCATTGGAGGATGCTCAGTTTTTGGCACTAGCTTAGTTTTTCCGCATCAGAGGCTGCCACTCGGGAACTACACTTAATTGCTTTTGCTGCTGAGATCTTTCTGCGTAGACTGATACCACTCTCACTCATCTAATTACGGAGCAGCAGTCACGCGTCGATTAGCTTAGCTCAGTTTAGCTTACCATAAAGATCCTGCTGGGCAACCTCACTGCAATGACAAGACGAGCAGCATAACTCCCCGTAAATCCACAACTTTGATTCCTGCTTTTTGTACGAATTAAACGAACGAGATGGAACATGGATTTTTTTTTAACTGTGGAGAGACCCGGGCTTGCTGGCTGCCCCTACTTTCAATCGTTAATCTAATAAATAATAAACTCTGGGCCAGAGCTTCATGATTAGCGCAAGAACATGAAAGATGTCTTGAACTTCTCTTGTCACTCTTAGAAGGAAAGCAATTAAGCGTGCTTCCCAAGATGTACTGAAACAATTCAATTAAGCTTCCATAACTTCAACCTTTATCTACAAATTGAATTACAAATCAACACGGCTTTTCCATTATCTATGAATATTTTAGTTATGTGTCATTAAACATGATCACTGATCTTGATACATTAGGCATCGAGGGATAACATTTTCACTCCCAACTGTGTGCATGAACATCTGTTACACAGCAGCCTGGGAATTATACATAATGGCCTGATGTTATACTGACTGTTAGATTATTCACTCTTGTGCTTTGTGCAGCTACTGAATACACATATTCTTTCAGTTTGTTCTCGGCATTAAGATGTTTTTCAAGCCAAACCAGATAGGTAAATCAACCGAGAGACAGAGAGACAAAGCAACAATATATCTAAAAATAGGAGAGAGAAGATGTTGACTGTCACCAGTGCACGGGGTACCACGGGGGTCCAAACTAATTTAATAAATTACAGTAATTTAGTGGGAGGCAAGTTAAGAACAGTCAGGAATTAAAATGTCAGTGCTTGGATTTGCTGCACCACTAATTCTGGGTCAGGAAGGAGGCCTCAGTTTCTAAAAACAGGGATACAAATGTGTCACTGAATAGTCATTAGGCACCTGCATCAGCATCATTAGAGCAAACTCTCCAACACTCTGCCTGGTTCTTAATGGCGTTTAATGTTGGGCATTATTTGATAGTTCACATGTGAAAAAATATCTGAAACTGAAATATGTCTCTAATGGAGCCTTAGCTGCACATTTTCCATATTTTGAGTACAATTACTGTCTATCAAATCATCACTAGTGCTTAATAAAACCAACACACAAGAAGAAAAAAACTATTATTCTCAAGACTGAGTAAAATCCCTCCTGTTTGCTGCTATAAATCCATCAATTCTCACATTCTCCCTCCATGGGGCGGAGGTTATCGATACGCCTACAAAGCATCATACAGGCCTCCGCGACTCTACCAGATTAAATCACACTTAACCCCTCGAGGCTGTTTGATTTCTCCCCCTCTCTCTTAAATCGACTGTGCTTTTGCCTCTCCACAGTCACACAAGAGCATTTTTTTAAACTGCTTTCCATTGTGTTGCGCCTCAGATGTCTCCTCTGGGGGACGAAGTCTATCTCGGAAGGAGAGATGAAACAGTGCAAAGACAGCGAAGGCTGTTCTCCCCTCCAGATCGGCTGAGGTCTGGCCTCTCTCTGTGCCAGCGTTATCACAGCTAAGCCACAGGGCATGTTCTCCAGATTGCCTGGTGAGTCACTGGGTTGTGAGTCTCTGGTGCCCGACTGCATTGAGCATGCATTACCCACAGTGCCCTCCTCAAGAGTCGTTGAAGTGCATCGCTATCTGCAATATTAATTGAGATGATCATAATGAGCGTAATAACGATAACTATCACTGTGCGAGGTCAACACAGAGCAAATCTTCTAAGAATTCTGAAGCCTTTTAGAAGGTGAAGTTCATTCTCTGCCGAGAAATGTGTGCAACATTCCTGATTGATCAAATATATTTCAAATGAACAAGTGCAGAGTATGTATCTCACAAAAGAGACACAAATAACTCAGTTACTCATCATTACTATATATGGCTGCATATCTTCATACATATTGGTGGAAGTGCTGTGCAATTTGACGGATTTTTTTCCAATCTGTCTCTGAATCGAGGATTTACAATTCAATGACTGAGTCTGTGAAATACAAACACATGGTAATTAAATGGGTGATCAGGAATTCTGATGAAAATCTGAAGCGCAGAGACTTACAATATAAGGAAACATATTTAACAGCTGTTAGCTGTCTGGTGACAGCTGTTCAGAGTGCCGAGTGCCATCTTATTTTCTTGCACATAACCGAACAACCGCATCTATTCATATTGGCGTGGAAATAATGTATTGTAAAAAAATGCTCTTTGTCAAGATGTTTTCAGGAGCTGTCCTCCTTTACGCTCTCTCTCTCTCTCTCTCTCTCTCTCTCTCTCTCTCTCTCTCTCTCTCTCTCTCTCTCTCTCTCTCTCTCTCTCTCTCTCTCTCTCTCAGGCTTAATGACCATTTCCCCTCCCCTACGACCAATACTCCCATCTCCCTAACAGCTCACTGTTTCCAGAAATGGAATTGAAACCACCAAGACCCAACTTTCTCTCTGCCCTTCTCCCTCTGGAATCTGGTGACACGCTGAAACAGTCGGGCATGCCAGAAGTATTTCCACCCCAGGAGCCCTCTTCCTTACAGTAAGTCCAGCAGGAATAGTTGTAAACATAAATGTCTCTTTTGTGTTGCAAGTGGGCGGCTGTAATGCACACTGAAAACCCCCGGAAGAAGCTATAGCTCCAGGGCAATATGTGTCTCCCTAACTCTAGATGTGGTCCACCACAATGTGTTGCTCTCCGTTTCTGAGGTGCAGAGAAATATTCGGTGGATATAATGCACTCCAGCAATGAGCTGCGTTCGCATTAAACATTATTTAATTAATTATTTAATCTGCAACCCACACATGCGTTTGAAAATGCATTAATCTTTTCTTTTTTTTGTAAAGCTTCATAATCATTATTGTAAATGCTGAACAGACTGTAACCTTTTGAAATGGCCTCCATCTTTTGGTAAAATGTCTCCGTAACAAAGAGCAAATGAGAAGCATCACAGCTCTGTCATTTTCGGTTTACAGTTTATTTCCCAGCCCATCCCCCATCTGTCCGTCCTCTTAAAGCACTCTATCCCCCAGACAGGGTCTGAGCCAACCCACCAAATCCTCACATTTCTGCATCACTGCTCCATATTATACCTCAGCGCTCCTTAGCCCTAACAAACTGTGACATATAATATCCAATCAGCCCGCAAAACATCTCACCATCACCTCGACTTCACACCTACATATTCACCGTATACGAGTGGATGATCGTACACTCACCATATGCAAGTGCTCAACTAACTCGATTATCTAAAGATTGCATAACATTAAGTTATCTGCATTGTCTGTGTGGGCATTAACCAATTCTCGCTTTTCATATTTTCATTCCCTTTTCCAGCTGCAGTCAGTGGTGCTGAGGCCAGGCATGTGCAGGCAGGCATGACCTCAGACCGGTGGAGACCTGACTGTCTGTCACTATAGAGACAGAGTGTTTCAAAGCATCTCTGCTCCAGGACACAGTGCACATCCCCGCAGGATGAGGTGACAGGAGGCACAAGCAATGACCAGTCAAAGATAGGTGACGGAAAGCTCTTAGCGTGAAAAAGTACTTCAGTTGATGGGATGGATTAAATGGACCAGGTTGATGGTTGCGAAGTGAGTCTACGTAAAGAAATAAGATCGAGTGATGGGCAGTACTTTGGTGTTGAGTGCAGAAAATTACAGCTTCCCTGTCACTGGATATGACAAGCCATGTGGACAAAAAAGTGACAATTGGCCTTTAGTGTGGATGGGTCCATTACTCCGTTTAGACAGCAGATGAAAGAAGAACATCTCATTCAAACACAGACCAAATGCCCAATGTTTTTGCAAAAATCTGTGATTGCAGGGAGAGAAAATAACTGTATCCGCCTTCCACTTTCATAGCAAATCCATCACTCGATCTGTGTTGAGTCTGGTGCTCCTGGGAAATAGTGTTACTGTTGGGACCGCAACTCTTCGATCCGCTCTAATGAAACTTGAGGACATGTATTCCAGATACCTTACACATAAAGGCACATGGGAATAGCAGATTATAATTAGTTTGTGGGCCCTACTTTGCGAGGGAAGAATCAGACTATTAGCTGTCAGAACAGGGAAAAGTCATTAGTTCATCTCATTACGGTCACAATTACCTGGAGGAGGGAGAGCGGATGATCTATTACGTGTCATATATCCCTGATCCAGAGTCTAAGAGAGGCATTTGCGTTGTGGACCCATAATCACATTATGGGGCATAATCTAACATCATCTTCAAAATGAGACCATGTGCTGTTTTGGAAAGTGATCTCGCACTGACACCAACATCAGCTTTTTGGAGGACTCGAAGTGGCTCTCAGATTCTAAACTTATTCTCACATTTTCATTTTGAAATTAGAGGATTTTTTTAGCTGCACGAAAAGCCTCTTTAAACTTATCGAGCGTGCCAGAGAAAGTGTCTCTCTACAATTAGTCGATCCTGACTGATCCTAACATGCTAGCTGCAGGCTTGTTACCATGGTGTAGTGCAGGGTATCCAGTATGCACACGTTTATCTCTGATCCCAAATAAAATAATGCCACTTTTAATACAATCTTTTAACAAACGTACTCTATTAAAGCATTAAACAATAAAAAAAACAAGTGCACTGCATAATTCACAACTCTAATTAAATACAGTATCCAAACAATAATCTTAATATCAACCCTAATCAGCTGCTAAAATATGTCAGCCCTGCCATTTCCAACTTCTTTCTGTGAGTAAAAAAACCCCACTGTGCTGCATGTGACAAACTCTCAAAGTGTGACTTACAACTAGAAAAGTGTGTCTTAATGCACAACGAACGCCAAGTTTCACCACACGAATACTGTGAAAGAGAAATGAAAATACTCACTGTGCATTCGGAATCAGTTCCTCAGCAGCTGTTAGTTTGAAGGCGCTGAGAAGAACACCCATGAAGGAAAACATGAAATCTGTTTCCAGCTTCTGCTGCTTCCTCGTTTACCTCTGCTCCATCAATGCACAACAGGCGGCAGGCTTGTGGAGTACGAGGTGGCTATTTGATGATCATGAGCAACAGGCTGCCCTCCCCGCCCTCATTCCCTTATTCCCTCTTTCCCTTCCCTTTGCCCTCGTCTCTCCCTCTCCCTCTCTCGCTCAACTCCTTGCTCAAGCGCTGACATCAGAGGTGGGTGTGCCATTATACCAAAAGCTTTTGAGAGAAATCCATGGCAACCAACATCCATAGAGCCGTGCATCCCTTCCACCTTTACATGAGAATATTCCCAGTTTCTTTTATTCTTTTTTTCTCACAAAAGGTTTATATTAGTCTAGTGGGTAAACCGACTGAGGAGGAGGGACGGAGGGAGGGAGGAAGGGAGGGAGGGAGGGAGGAGAGGAGGGCCGCTGGAGGCTGGCTCAGACTCACCAGGGTGTCCAATTTTAGACAAGTGGTGGGAAATTCTATCATGAGGTATGCTGATAAGGAGGAGCGGATAGCTCATACAGAGAATGTGTATCGCCCCAGAGCAAATGCTCCTTTCATGTGTTTCCTTCATTTGTTCCCAATGGCCAAAGAAGTGATGTCTTGTCTTTAGATGATAAGACAGACGATAGTGTTTACATTACAGCGTCCAAAGTGATTGAGTAAATGCAATTTAAAAGAGAAAACAATGTAAAATACATTTTGATATGTGTGCATACCATAACATTTGCATTTCAGCATGCGTGGCACGTCAGCATTTTGTCCACTGAGCATTACCTCAGAACTGTGTTTGGGTTCATTACACCTTTATTGATCTGCCTGTCTTGGATGTAAACACACATGACAAATCAATCTCAGTGTATTATTTTCCCTTCAGTGCTGTTATTACCCATAATGGGGAAGTGGGGAAAAATGAATGTGCATCACTGTTTTGGTGCAGGTTCTCTTCCAGCCTGCTGTGTATGACTAGTGTTTAAAAAAAAAAAGAGATTATTATGTTATGACTGTGCACTGAGTGTGTGTTTTCATAAATATATATATATATATTGTAACACAAAGGAAGCATGCAATTCATGTGAGATATTATGTCTCAAGAGCAGAGCTGTTTTCTAGCTGGGTAAGTCAGTAAGTAAGTCAAGTTTATTTATATTGTACTTATCACAGACAAAGGTCACAAAGTGCCGTACAGGAGTCGAGAAAAAATTAAAACATAAATTAAAGTGACCATAACAGGGGCCAAAAACATTACAACAGTTAAGAAAGCATAATCAAATATACATTAAAAGACGGTGCAGTAAAATACACAATAAAAACAATAAAGAAAACAAATAAATCAAAACAACCAAAGGCAATTTAAGATAATGATACAGACCAAGAATGAGAATACAACATTGTTGCAGCACAACATCATCAACAAGACCACGTGATATTCGAAAAGCGCTGATTTCATGCAGCAATATAAGAAATGTTGCTCTTGTCAAAACAAACCAAGTTAAATGATTATCATCTAGCAGCTCATGCATCCAACAGGCTGCATGTCGATTTTGTTTTGACTGAGCATGAACAGCACATAGCCAGACCACCGTGGCAAACCAGATACATGCCTCTATATTCTATGTTTAGCAGGTATAATATTTATCATATTTACCATTTTAGTTGATTGTGTTAGCGCGCTAACATTTACTAATCAGCACTAAACACAATCAGGTACAGCGGAGGTGGATAGGAATACCATTTTAGGTTAACAGGTATCTGGTCATAAACCAAAGTATTTTAAATTATAGCTGACAAGTTGAGACATCATCACAATGATAACAGTATACTGTTCATAATAATAGTTATATTTTCTACCGTTTATTATTACTTATTTATATTACTTTACCCTGTCTGTAATCCTGAAGTGTCCCCACTGCAGAACTAATAAAGGAATATATAATCTAATGAAGGAATAAAACCTTTGAATTTAAATCGCATTCTCAAGTGAAGGGACAACCCAACGATTTTATTTTATTAAGTTAAATTGTTCCAAACCAGTTTGAGCAACAAAAACCTGGGAGATGTTCTTGATGACGTGCGAGTCTATTTCAGTCTGGACAAATCCCCCCAAAAAATCCAAAGTGGTGGACCGACCAGAACCAGACCATTGCCATCAACAGAGCCAGTCTGCTAATGAGGCTAAAAATATGCACTCACTTTCATGTTACAGCTTTTGGTGGCAAGATCGTGCATTTCTAGATTTAGATTAAAGATGGCTTGTTGTTCATGACTACGTCTTGATGTATGCTAATTTTGGCTTGACACTTGAGTGGGCCAGTTTATGGGTGTTAACTGAGGCTCAGTTAGACTGCATGGCACAAACAAAGGGTCTAACTATATTCTGAAATCACATCAGTGACAAATCCACCTTTGCTGTATTTGCAATTCATAACTATTAATCACAGCACATTAGGATCCAGGCACGCTGCGTTTCGTACAAATCCCTTTGGAGTGCTACCTGAAATAGAACATCACCCGAAAAATGAAAAGAAGCAGGCACTGGCTGTTGTGTGAAGCTGTTTCACCAACTCAGCCCCAGCAGTGATTGCACCTACAGGTGTTTGGCTGCTGATTGTTGATTGCTAATTAGGCTGCCGATACAATTTTAACACATTTTGTTCTGATGATTGACGTCACCCTCTCTATAACTCTCTTTTTCTCCCACCATTTTCTCAGTGGTGAATTGCTGTTATATGAGATAAAATCTTCTCTGAACCTCCAGCATGTGGAGAAGTGTCTTGGCTTAATAATCAAATACCATTTTCAAGGCCAACGGATGCATAGTTTGTGTGAAGCATAGTATGCTCTGTAAAACCTTTGACTTGATGTTAGACCGCTGTGGGGAAGTGCTCTATTCAGTCAGCTGAATTATTATAAGTGTTTAATACTCTTATAAAATACTCTTTCATCATCATCACGGTTATTTCTCACAAGGAGGTTAAAAAGATTAATTTCCACCACAGACTCATGCTTCTCTACTTGATAAATGGTAAACAAATGGAACTCTTTCCCATGAAACATTTGAATGTTATCTAAATCTTAATTAAAAAAAGCAGGCCCACTCCGAATTAATGAGGCTTCATTTTTGCTTCACTGAGTAGTATGTATGGTGTGCCACTGGGCTCACATATTTAACATACGCATAAGCAAACTCCTGAACAATAGATGGTTTTGAGTGCCAGGGTATATGTCTGTGAACAGATTTCTTCCCCAGACATGCAGTATAGCGTTGAAGCCGTGCAAGATACAGTGATGAAACTTTGAAACAGATGTTAAGTTCTCAAGGCCTCAATCGAGCATCACACTTTGCACTGTAGAGCTGGTACAATGTATTCAACGTACGGTCCTAATGAGTCAGGCCGGACGTTACACAAGTTCTCACGTTCAGCCCCTCTGGGTGATGTCTCGATAAGTTCATGGGTCTGTTAAAGGGGTTTATGTTATGGTCAAATTTTCTACTTTCATTACTTCATTACTTGTATTTCAACTTTAATTTCTAAACACACTGGTGCATTAACAGCACAGGACACAGTGCTACTTAGCTACAAAGATGGCTCTGCTATTCAGAGCCATCTTTACTTTCTATCCGTTTCCCACAGACATCTTATCACCGTTCCAATGCAAATAAGTCTTATGTGAGTCTAAGCACTCACATAATTATTTTTGCGAAGTATTTCTGTTGCTTAGTGAGAGAAGCCCATTGAGCTTCTTTTTTTTTTTTTTTTACTGATAGTCAAGAAGAAAATCTTGAGAGTGGCTGCTCATGTCTTTTCATTTTTTTAATTGGCTCGGCCACTGTGGTCTTCTGAGACCGGATAAAGCTGTGGCACCAGAGTCACCATTTCACTCAGCGTTCTGAGTGGTGTCAGCCTTTATTGATCTAGAAGATGTATGCTCTCCTGTTTGCAGGGATAGACGTGGAACCAATAAGAAATATTGAGACATCTCCCCTGTTTCTAGAATTAAAAAAATATTTTATAAAAGCTTGTACAAAGCATGCTAATAATCATTTAATTTAAATGTGTCCAAATGTCTCTTTGTACCTACTGACAGACTTCTGATAAGACAGTCGAGACGAATAAAAGCCATCCATGTTTGCCTCTACTGTTTCAACCATGAAGAGAGAACGAGGTATTCTTTCAATAAAAGTGGAGCTCTCTCACTCACATAATTGTTTAGGTTCAACAGCTTTTGTTCCCTGCCATCGTCAGAGAAGCTGAAATGGCTTTCTCTGTTATTAGCTTGCTCACTGCATAGTTGATGCTGCCCGTGCAGCAGCCCTGATGACATTCATTTGAAAAAGTTAGACAATGGCCTTGTAGTTAATGAGAATCACTCTCACTGTCCCCTTGTTTTAACAAATTGTTTTTGACCAAACGGAAACATATTCCAGGAATTGCTGCTCGGGGTTCTCCGAATGACACTCAGCATGCCCTAAGTCTGCGCTGATGAATTAAGAAACTGAATGAGTGTAGGAGGGAGCAATTAGATTGATCATCTAATTTTCTCATTAGCTGACCTGTTGTGGCAAGAACAAAAGTATGTTATATACTCTGCCAGGAGCAGCACAGGGGTCGATAGAACTGCAGCAAGGTATAATGTGCAACCTGCCGCAATTATTACATTGGAGCAGAAGCCCAGTGGCTTTGCTTCTGTGATGTGTGATTTTCAGAGGTGGGGGAAGGGTTCAGATGCTGACTTTAAGGCGACACATCAAGAAAAAGCTTTTAGTGTTTGTGCACACACACATGTGGGTATCTGGAAACTGTGAATAACAACAGTTTTTTGTGGGCTGCATCGAGAAAACATGCGAGTCAAGAAGCCATTCAGATTTGGCTCCCCTTTATCTCATGCAGGTTGATTGGAACATGTAACCCACTGTGTGCGAGACTGGGTGAGATGTTTAATGGGGTTATAATGAAGAGAAAAAGAAAATTCTGCGACACAAATTTTACAATGTTTTCTAATCTTTGCTTGTATGGTAAAATACTGGATAATTAGGCCTTGTTTGGCTTTGAACATCAAAATGACAGGGGGCCCCCAACTTGATACTGCTTTATTGTAAAGGTCAGTAAAAAATGTGATCTGTAAAGTAATGAAAGCTGTCAGGTAAATGTAGTAAAGTAAATAGTAGACCTAAAATATTCAAGAAAAGTACAACTACCTTAAATTCTTGCTTAAGCTCAGTAATAGGTTATAGGAATGTTCAGAGAGCCCAGTATTTGTGTCTGTATTTGTTTATGGCAGCAAAATATTTGTATTCCAATAAAAGTGGAAATGAGCATCTCCTATTGTCGGGCTCAAATAAACTCCACAAGACAAGTTGGTTATAATAAATTAACTCAGCAAACCAGTTAAGGTAAAAAAAAATAACAAAATAACAAAATAATGGAAGCGTGACCATGTACATGTTTTGACTATATTTTAAAATCAGGCTGTGCAGCACAAGCAAAACCCACCGCTGACAGTAATGTGGAAAACCAGCCATTTTACATGAGTTTTTTTCTTCCCGCAAACTATTTTAAACCATTTTTTCGCCAAATAAATATTTGTAAAACTAGTTACGCTTTGCCAAATACTTGTTTCGGCTCCACCCCTCGTAAATTATCTAATAAACGTAAGCTAAATCAAGTCAACCTTGAATTTTGGCAGCACTGCACGTCCTGGCTCACGATCACATGCATTATATATGATTTGTGATGCATTACGTTTCAAAGTATAAACAGTGAGTAAATGGAGGTTTTAGGTAATTCAATCGCTCAAAACACGTTAAAAATCCAAACCAAAATGAGGTTCAGGTGCCAAAGAGGCACAGCTGCATTTGTTTGACTGAGATCAGTAATAATCTGAGCTCTACCTCGCAAACTCAACTGAGTTGATCTGGCATTGCAAGCGTAAATATTATAACTTCTTTGAGTGCGGGTGTGAGATAAAGATAACCTCAGTATGTGCTGGAATCAAATAAGAGAAGCACGAGATCAAAGTATAGCGAGAACGACCAACACGGAAGAGCCGGAACACAATGTATGACAGTGTGGAAACGTGTGGGAGGTGTCTGTGACCTCAGCCTATTTCTGACAGCTGCCAGGCCATAGTGTTGGTTCAAACAACACACTATTCATGCTAATCACACGTGCAAAACACTCCATACGTCTACCACGAAGAACTGTATGTTATGTACGAAGATATGCGTTTCTTGGGCTCGTGCAAACCGTTTCTTACATTTATTTGGTTCATGGTTCCAATATAAACACAATATTAGATTCAGGAAATGAAAAAAAAAGAAAGAAAAAAAAGTGTGATGACACATTTTCACCCAATCATGAAATGTTAAATCGTCCACCTGGACGGTCTAAAAATTCCATCTTCCAGTAGTAGCTCAGGGATCTATTTCAAACCCATTTATTTGGCAGGTAAAGTGCTCCATCTGTTGGATGAGCCAGTTTGCATAGTTCCTAAAATATGTGCTCATTTTGAAAATGTTCCTCTTGAATAATGTCTTATTAGGCAGCGTTATAAAGACTCCCGTGAGACACAGTGGGCTCTAAAGGGTTAAAAGCTGCCGGCTCAAACTGGCTGAAGAGGTTGATGCTAGAATTTGCCTTCTGATTCAGGAGCAGGGTTTAAAATCAGCGTCATCTGTAAAGTTCTAAAACATGGCCGAGCCTCCTGACATGCACACAGCAGTTATGATGCTTTCCATTAAAAAAATATCAGAAGTCGAAGCCAACGTTTCTCAAGTACGGAAGTTAGGTGACAAATAAGTCAACATTTGGACATTGGACGTTAAACCCCCCTCCACAATTGCCATCGGGTATTTAGCACAACTTTTGGGTTAACTACTGATGTAGCGTAATTTAAGTATGGAAATTACAAGACAAATAAATCAATGTTGACTTCACATGGAACACAAACAGCGGCCTCCAGGGTGAAAGTCTTGTGAATTAGACCCCATCCACCCCAACTTCCTCCCTATAGACTTTTCTGTTATTTATTCTACCTCATCTGGTTCCCTTATGATAAAGTGAATTATATGAAATTATTAAGTGTGTTACATACAAATGATAGTGCATTACTTTAGGTATAGCTACCAGCAGTGTATGACAAGACCAACTGACAGACCAACTGGTGCCTTCAATTGTATTAATGTTTTAATAGAAAGATCAGAATGGAAAACCAGAAAACATCTCCATCTAAAAAGGGAAGTGAGATTAATCCCGTTGCAGAGTAAAGGCAAGAATCATATTGTTTTTCTTCTTTTTTTCCGCCAGGTGAAAAGAGGAAGCCTACCAGTTTCCCCTCTTCCAGAGACTCTTGTACTGAGTCTTCAAAGAAGAAATCAATGAAGGGGATCAGGACATTTTCAGTCACGAATTCAAGCTACAAAAGCAGGTAAGCTGTAAAGAGCAGAAGGTGCATATCCAGTGAAGTGGGGAACATATATATATATATATATATATATATATATATATATATATATACTTGAAATATTAACCACACACTCAGAAAATAAATCAAAAGCGAAATTACCTTACAAGAGACAAATGGTACAACACAATGTCACCTTACTATGCGACACTGATGATTAAAAGCAACCGAGTACCTCCTGCTCTGAGGTAAAGTGGTGTGTGATAAAGTGGTGTGTGATGCAGGATGAGAGTCATGTTATTTCCACTAGATTACAGAGAACCTGCTCATGCTACAGCCCTAATTATGTTCTGACCTATTACCTGCCACCTTCTGTATGCACACCTTAAATGAAAGGCAATACATCCAGTCTTAAATGTGCCATTGCAAGGAGATGAAATTACAAGTTGTGAATAAGGGATTCTGAGTGTTTTTGATTTTCAAAGGAAGTTATCAAAAATAGTGTGATGGAAATTCAATTAAATTCAGTTTATTTTGTGTAGGCCAAAATCACAAATTACAAATTTAGGGCTTTACAATCGGTAGACATACGACATCCCTGTCCCGGGACCTCACATCGGATCAAGAAAAACTCCCCCAAATAAAGATAGTAAAAACCCTTTCACAAGGAAAAAAAGGAAGAAACCTTCAGGAGAGCAACAGAGGAGGATCCCTCTCCCGGATGGACAGAAGCAATAGATGTCATGTGTACAGAATGAACAACGTAACAGAGTTACAGCACATTCAATGAATACGACAGAAATTATTCATAAAATGAGTAGCAGGCAGATAACCACGATCCATAAAGGAGATAGAGAGGATGACAGGAGGTAGGGCCCAGGAGGAAAACTTGAGAGGCGAGAAAGCACAAAGACTCCGAGGAAGAAGTAGAGTTAGTAATGTGCATTAAAGAGACATGACTTCGTCCGGAAGGAGAGAGAGAATAGGAGAGAGGAGCTCAGTGTATCCTAAGATGTCCTCCTTTAGTTCCTCCTGTTAGAGCACTATATTGTTAGTGAGGCTTACATCTTTAATCCAAATACCAACATGTATTTTTCTAAATCAATTCTTAATATTTAGTTTTCATTTTGGCCTTTTCTTTCAACAATATGTCATTTGTCTGTCAGCAGTTGTCTGTCAGGAGAGGATTTGATGTTTCAGACCAAAGCTGTGCTAGATCAGAAAAGTCTTTTATTTTTAATATTTGTAATGGTTTTGGAAGGCACAGACAACCTGCTGACTTTGTCGGATCAGAAAATGCTTAGATATGTCAATCCTTGTTTATTATAGATTCACAAGCAAACAATGTATATAAGTACATTTTAACACATTCACCTTGAATCCAGTCTCAAAATGGCGAAGTTTCCTCTGAAGCTTTGTATATGGTTTTATGTGATTAAATGAGAATATTAAAGATGAACTTTTCTGACCTCCAGTGAGTGAAACTCTTCGTTCATATTGAAAGACGCATAACATGAATAATTAACTTATTGCGCACATAAATGTGGGTATCTGGAGTGCCTATCAACCCACAATCTGTAAAATAAGACAAGCCAGTCAGAAAACATGTGAGTCAACAAGCCATTCAGACTTGGTTCCCCTTCGTCTCATGCAGGTTTATTGGAATATACAACCAGAAAACGCCCACGACTTGAGAGCTACCTCTGCAAAAATTGTACCATGTTTTTCTCGCAAGCCAATCAGAGCAGACTGGACTTTTTTCAGTAAGAGGGACTTAAGCTTAGTTTATGATTGACGTAGCGAAGTCAGAACATGACGCAATCCTGTCCTGGAAGGAAGCGGTCGCCGTGCTTGGTCGTGCACCTTTTTGTAACTTGGTGTGCGCGATCAGACGTTTTCAGACATGGTCCCAAATAGTTCCCTGATAAAAGCCCTATTTACTTTTGATACTTCATATTTTTCAGGTATTTTTACAGTTTAACGAGAAATAAATCATTCAAAAGTAAGAAAGAATAAAAGTAATTAACCATGCATCTGGCCAAGAGGGCCGTAAAGAAACAAAATGTTTAAGCAAGTAAATAAGTACAAATAAGAAGAATAAATAAAAATAAAAAAATACATAAAAACAACCATGCAACACTTCAACAACGTCTGGACCTAAACTTATATATGTGGAGTTGCATCCTGGTTAAAGATAGTACTTGTCTGCACTACTTACATGTCTAGGGACAAGGACAACTCATTTGTTATTCAATTCAATTCAATTCAATTCAGTTTATTTTGTATAGCCCAAATCAGAAATACAAATTTGCCTTGGAGGGCTTTACAAGGGCTTTAACAGAGCATTTCAGACACAAGGGGAATACAAGTATATATTTAGACAGATGGTATGAGAGGTTTTTTTAAAGCATGCAAATACAGTATGTCCTTGTAGAAAAATCCAAGCATGAACCTGAAAATGAGCATCATATGTCCCCTTTAAGTAACTCTTTCAAGACGTTGTTTAAAAGTGTCTCCTTTTCAGCAGGTGAGTAAATTCATATATATATATATACACAGAAAAGTGAGTCAAGAGAATCATATTTTCCTCTGCAGAGCTGCTACAGAATTTAACATCCAGCAAGAACAGAACAAAAGCAGGAGTGAGGAATTAATTAGTGTTTCAGAGTTTATAGAACTGAGACTGCAAATTACACAGTATGCTGTTCTCATCGAGAAGAATAATACACAATGTAAATACAGTGTCTTTCATTCCTTGGAAAGCCTTTTGGCCGACACGACACGAGAATAAGTATAAATGCACAGAGCTGCAGTGGTTGATGAAATAATCCAATTATAACTCTGTTTCACATAAAATAAAGAAACCACAGTAATATCATAGCCACATTTCTGCCACTTGAATATCACAGGAGTTCACATGGCTTGATACCAAAAATAGCACAAGGTCTTAGCCTAGCATCCAGTTTTCTCAAGATGAACATGCTGCGACGGCAGAATAATGATTTGTGTTATTAGTGCTGCTGCTGCCGTGGACAAAATGTCTCCTTTCCTGCCTCCTTTCCTCCCTCCCTCCTCTCCAGAGACCATTTATTCAGCCTGACCTGCATGACTTCATCCTTAATTCCCCGAGCAGGCTAATCTTAGTGCTTAGACTGCTGTTAAAGCACACAATACAAAAGCTGACATTTCAGATCTGTTGCTCCCCAATAATTATTCTTACGATTTGTTGCAAACTGTTACATGATGTCATCTTCTCTTTCTACTCGATCAAAGCCCTCAGGTCAGGCCACTTAAAATGTAAAATATCAAAAAACATTTTGACGGAGGTGGAACTATTGCATTAACGATGGCTACTGTATGTTCCATTAAGCGTCCCTGGAGGTCTCCCCTGTGAGCCGACATGTGCAATATCAATTTTTCCTCCGCTGCCACTAATAACGAGGGATAAATATTTCTCCACTTGCTCATTCTTGACTTGAACTTGCTCCGTTGAGTTGAAGGCTGCACACATACAAGCCAGCATCACGTTCAACAGTCCTGCTACCAACAAAGCACAACAAGTTTTCCACCATTTTCCACGTCTCCTGAACAACTTCATGCTCTAACAAAACTGTGCAGCTGACGCTGGTGCACAGCATTTAAAAAAAATCGTTTAACATTGCACACCATTGTTAATAATAATAATAATAGTTATTGAATAGGGACAATAAAGCTCTCCAAGTGTCAGTTAACAAACTAGCGTGTTAGCTTAGCTTAATCACAAGTTTATACAGAAGATGTATTTGTACCAACTTTTGTGAGGAAGGAGGTTAAATGAAAGAGAATGGTGCAACACAGCTAATGTCTATGAAAGCTTCCACTGTTGACTTTTGGACTCCCTGGCTCGCCGTCCCCTCAATAGGTCAACACAAGACTGCTCGACCAATGGGGTCAATGGGACAGACTTGCAAAAGTTCACTAAAGTTGGAACAATTGCACGGACACATTTTCTTCCGCATTATGAGCCTCTGATCGCACCGATTCCATTGAAGTAAAAACATTTTTGCCATTTAAAATCATGGAGTCTCCAGACCTTGACAATTGAAATTGGTTGATTGGAGATCTCTAAAATGTAGAAGCACCATCTTTTATCATAAGCGAGAACACTCAATACTATATGGACAATTTTGCTTTTTAGTAAAAACTGCACTACTTCACTCTGTTCCTGTACTTTATATTATATTTGTGTTTCTTTAAGTATTCCACGTAAATGCATTATGCGTAATTAAGTAGGAAAAAGAAGATTTGATGAAACACCAAATAGTGGTGACCATTAAGCTATACTTTATCAATTTAGTGACTGCTAGAGGAAGCCGTGGTATAATTTAGTTCTCCGTCACTGGGGATACATTGACCAATTAGTAATCAGTTTTACTCGCCTTCATTTTTCCTCTGGAAGTGAGCACTTTTCTCTCTATTAATTCTGTTCTGCTTCTTCTCCTGCTTTCAGTCTGAACGACTGTATAACAGTAATTCTCTTTAACTTGTTTACAGTAATTTCATCTTGACCATTTTTGGACTGAAACGTTTGGTGCAATACATATTACAACACAGGTTACACAAATGTAATACCTTAAGTTTATACACTATTTTAATCTTGTCTGGACAAACACTGATTAATGCAAATCCTTAATCAAGCATCAATACCATAATGTAAGCATTCAAATAAGGAATCTTAAGCCACCTGTCAAACGTCGTCACGGCCACCTTTTTTGCCTTTCATTACTTCGCAGTGAGATAAATAGCTTTCTGCAGAAGACACTGCTTTACGCAAGAAAATGAGGATTCCCGCTGTGCGGCCAGCTTTTAAGGATCTCATCCCACTGACGGTGAGCAGCTGATGACCTTTGGCTTGGCAGCGAGCAGCAGGACTCATCCCTGTGCAAACAGTCATCTGATCACTCAGGGGGTTGTGAAAATGAGCAACACATGCTGTACATCCTCTTGAAAATGACATGAAAGGTCACTCTGGCATAGAGGTCAGTGACCAGGAAGAGTGCATTGGTAAAAATAGCTGAAGATCCAGCTGTTCAAAGGCACACTTGACATTATCCGTCAGTCGAGAGCACCATATGGAGCTCCGAATGTCTGAACGAAGGCATTTTCAAAATGACATGGATTGTGTTGTGAGGCTTTACTTGAATGTCATTTGCATGATCCATGGAGGTCTATCCCATGTGTTGGAACAGAGCACTAGTTCCCAGGGCTCTAAGCCCGCTGACCTTCATCTGAGCCATCTAAACACAGCGTAGTATATCCACCTCATGGATTAGTAATGAAACATCTTAATGCAGAATTCAATATCAGACCTTAAGACCACAGTGTTAAAGTAATTTCATTTATTGAGGCTCTTGAGATCAATGTGCCTATGTGTGAAGGAATAATTGCAAGCAGTGCCAGTCAGGTGCATCCCATAACAATCTACTTCATTATTGTGAATTTATTTACGAGAATAAACTTTCAATCCTCTGTCTGTAAAGCAGGCCAACTTAGTCTCCTAGACATGATGTTTACTAAATTATATTCCCAGTTACGTTGTGGGAAGAATCATAACCGCAGGCTGGAGGTTTTGCTGGTGGAAAGTCTAACCCTGAACTTGGACTCCAGAGCCCGGCGTTCTCCTCACTGTTTAGGCAACACATGCATATTGGGAGAGATTGTGGTTTCAGTTAAATATCTATATGTCTCAAGTTACTGAATTGTTTTAATGGTTGCAAAAACAAAGCAGTTACAACAATGATATATACAGATACAATAATTTAATAAAACTAAATCTGTTATAGATATTTTTTTTAAGTCTACAAGGATTAATGTAGCATCATAATAATTATGATAGCATCATGCAGTTACTGTGATTTACATTAATGTAGAAATGTTTCTGTCAGTTGTTGCAGACTAAAAACAGATCGGGTATAATGAGTGCACAGTCGCCAGGTGGCAGACGCACAGGTCAAAAGAATGCTAACGTAGCTCTCTAACTGCCGAGTGTGTAAATACTGAAAGCAGCTGCTTGGAAACAAGTGTTACCATATCAATTATGTTAGTGTTCTTTTCACAACCTGATCCCCACGACTGAGGAAGATTGTGTGAGATGATCAAAAGCTTGTGGTGAGATTATCCAAGGTGAATAATGAGCTCAACTCTTGAGTGGTAATGTGTCACAGAAATACTTTTCAAGGAAAGACTTGAGTTAAAAATCCTGTTAATAGGATAGTCATCTAATTAAAACAGATCATCGCAAGGCCAGCTCCTCAAAGACAAGGCGTTGCAGAATTACTATTTAAAGAATTGTTTTCGATGAAGACGTAAATATCCTTTGTTTTAAGTTTAATTAAGTTTCTCAGGATGTCACTTTGTTGCTATGTGACAGAGTAAAAAGATGAGTTGGGGTTGTGGCATGTAAAGGTGTGTGATGCATGTGTTTTTTGACAAAAGGAGAAAGTGTTGCTTTTGCTCTCCATTTGACAATATTAGGGATATTATTTTTGCAGAACCAGTCTGTATGACAATTTCAGTATTTATGTGTACTAGCAAGTTATTTCAGTAATATGTTACAGATGAAATGCAAGTCTATCTGCAAATATTCACCTCAAATTGTATTTTGAATTATACTGAGCTCAGTGGTGAGGATAACTATTCCATTGTTTGTCACACCGCTTACATGAACCAAAAACCCAATTAGTCAGGGTTCATTTAATCAATGAAGCTGGTTCCTGCTTTTCTCTGTTTTTCAGCATTATTTGAAGCTTCTTTGTGTTTGTGATTAGGCTTCACAGAAACACCAAGTGATTAAAGATAGAGCACATGAATATGCCAAAAAATATGTATTCTTTTGCTTTCTTTCCTTCTGTTCCGCTTGTCTGTAAAGTCTACTTGCAGTGTGAGGAGTTGACGTCTGCTGTCAGTGTTAAGATGTCAGTTTATAACTCAGCAGGTCTGTTGATCACTGTGGCTTTGATTGTAGCTGTGCAAAATAACAGCTCCCCTCTCAGTGCAATCTGTGCAGGCTTTCCTCTGCCTGCTCTGCTGTGTGCCTTTTTAGGGGCTCCTTTGTTCCCTTGATGCTTTTCGCTGATCATAGTTATCATCAGCAATGTATTACTGCTATAACAATGTTCTTTTTTCTTATAGGCTAGTTGGTAAGCACACCATGGTATTTATGTATGCTTTCTCCATCAGTAGTCCAACTAAAATGATTCAACCCGCGCTCTAAACTGCATGTTGTGCATCAGTTTTGTTTTGGTGCTTGACCAACTAAGACCTCCCGTGGGATGTCAGCAGAAGCTATGATTTCTTTCCAAACTCTATAAGCTTCTGACGGTCATTAAAATGTGTCATTTCTTCATCTTTGCACAAGGTTATTTACACCATTTGGACTGAGATGAAGTCTCTGCTAGATGTAAATAACGTCTTTTGATGAAGGAACAGGAGGCCTTTGATGTCTGTTATAAACTCGGCAGATGGATCCCCCCCTGCTCTTTCTCACGCTTTGCACAAAGAAAATATGGCAAAGTTTCCAACACGGCACTTTAGGTCATAAATGCACAACATCATGGGCAGAATATGTAGGGTATTTATATTGGTAATAATTGTGAAGCAAATGAACTCATTGTCTCTTGGGTTTGAATGTTTCGCTCAGTTTAAGCACTGGAACAAGTGAATAAAGAATATATATTATTATTATATTACAGTGTGGAAACTCTGCAAAATGATCACAGAGGGAAGATCCAGATTTGCAAAATAGCAGGAAACAGAATATGATAATCCACAGCACTTGAAATAATTAGCAATTATCTCATAAAATATCAATTATAAAGCAGAATGGGAACTCTACCAGGTACAAGCTTTTCCGTAAATGTAGAAATTGGACCATGCCAAAGTCTTTGCTTGTTTAGTTCATTTACGACAGTTCATAAAATACATAATTACTAGCCATTTTCCCCAAATAACTTTTTATGGAGAAAACTGAAAACTCCAAAAGGTTTTTTAAAAAAGACAAAAAAAATCATAATGCAGATTATTTTTTAATATGGCAATTTTGAAAGAGTAATAACACCTATTTGGTGTAGCCAACAAATAAAACAGTCCCAAATTGTTAACAATTTTAATGACATTGTCTCTTGAAATACGCCTGTGTGGTGCTGATGTGTTTGAGTTGTGTGTTCTGTTTGGGGCAGAGGACCACATGATAAAGGACCACTGTTACCGTGCAGATTGGTCAATGGTTTGATTTCTGAGATCAAATCACCGATGCTACTTGTATTCTCCTGTGAGACGTGGCTGTAGCCGAGTGCTGGTGAAATGAGAGGAGATAAAGACCGCTCCATGTCATTTGTCTTACGGGCAGCATTTCGTACTGAACTACCAAAAACACTCCCTCTATGTAAGCAATTAGATGTGTCATGACATATTGTGAGCAAACCCCTTCACACCATCAATATCATACTGCTTCTACCGAGTGTAAACAACAAAATAATGCACATGCGTGCACACACACACACACACACACACACACACACACACACACGCACACACACACACACACACACACGACTCCTGAGAAGGAACACACAGAACGTTTCCTTTTATCAGAAAAATATCAATTTATTTTGCCTATAAGATTAGCATAGTGATAGAGTACAGCTAATTACAGTACATTTGTGTACGTTTTTTTCATTTAGCGGCTGACCTCGCAGACATCACCAAGTTGTTCAGCAGTCATGGCTCAGCCGAAAGGTTTCAAACCAGGAGTGTGAATCAGACAAGTGGGATAGGTAACAGTCCACTTTTACTTGGTATCAAAAAAACAAAACCAGTCAAGCTTTTCCAAAAAGGGGTCAGGTTGCGGGGCAGCAGTCTGAAAGTCAGGCAGGCTGACGCGAGGATGGAAGCACAATAGACAATCAGGAAAGGAGTGTGTGGAAGTGGGCTGGTGTAGTACTGGCAGGGCTGATGAGGGAAAGTGGAAACAGGTGAGGAGGTGAATGACAGAGTCAGGTGACTGGGACAGGTGGAGAATTGCGAGGGCATCTGGAGGATCGATGGAGAAGGACATGGGTTTTCGATGAAATGCACGTGTTCTTCATCCTCTAAAGTTCATGAATATATAAATGTAAAAAAATCTGTATGAAATGTATATCCAGCCAATAATTTGGGAGATATTTTTGTCTCAAAGCGGTGAACCAATTAATAGACTAACTGACCTTTCCATCTCCAGAGGCACGCTGAGCATGAGCTTCTGTTTAGATCAACAATGCAACATCACGATAACACACTGCATGTGTTGTGTCATGTACGGATGGCACAATGACACAATGACTACTCAACCACACACACACACACACACACACACACCTTTGATTACAGGCAACACAGTCACATCTGCTAGTAGTCGTTGTTGGAAGTAAATTCAGGGAAAAAGATATATTTATAACATCCGATTGATTGAATCTGAGCGTGTTATTATTCCTGCAATAACACATCACTCTGCAGTGATCTAACTGCATATCTAGATTAACAACCCAATGAAGTCTGATGATTGACTTGTTTTAAAATGATGCCTTTCCATGAATCCGGATATTTTCTATAAATATCCTGCCAATTACTCCCTTGTCAGGAGTGGACAGCAGTGAGAAGGAAGCATTATGTAAACACGATAACTCTGACACTGGAGAGAAGTAAAGAACTGATCTATGGAGCAGTGTGTTGCTCGTGTTGCTGTTGGTGGGCGGCAGCTGTATTTACCACTCCGGCCGGTTGTTTCCTCTGACTTAATGAGCATCAGGGCCACTTCAGAGCTGATGTCACTGTTCACCTCGAAACAGAAGTGGGATTTTACCAGCTGGTTATGATAATAATAATAATAATAATAATAATAATAATAATAATAATAATAATACACCATTATAACAGTTTGGACAGCTCTCTGCACTCTGCTTTAGTTTGGTCACTGTAACATGTCAGTGAAAGTATGCTCTGCTGCATGAGGACATCGTATCACTTGACATTTGAATAGAATAGAATTGAGGCTGCAACATGTTGTGAGTTGATCTGGGGGTGTAGCTTGTTGTATAGCTAATGTCAAGTATAATCAGTAGTTATTGTGTTTTTCAAATACAGTAGTATTGTTGCATTTTCAATTAGTATTAAGAACATTACAGTGTTTATGTCCCTTGTGTGTTACCTGTATCCTGATGTGGCAGTCCTCATCAGACTGTAGCCATTGACTATTGATATGTTATAGTTGGTCAGACCCATACACTGTATATGGACATAGTCACCATGACATCACCCATTTTTTTCGTAGACTACGGTTTTGAAGCCTCGAGTTCGGCCAATGCTTTTGAAAGAAGGCTGGATCTTGTGCTTTGGGAGAAGTGTAACTGGGACTGCAGTGACGGAAGGTTACAGAAGACCGTTAGGACATAAAGGGACGTTACCTCTCAGGTGCTCTTTGGTTGATCTTTGCCTGACAGAATTTATTGGGCACACCTGAAAGGACGTTTACAAACAGAAAGCATTTATTGTTTATAGTATTTTATTAGTATGTTTTTAATAATTGGAGAATTGTAATTCCCACTCATAAAAGCTACTTTTGACACCCTCAGTGAAACAAATCTATCATCCTCTCGTTCAGTGATCGTGTGCCGGCTAGTGAGTCCTTCAGGAAGTGCAGACCAGATTGTACACTTGTGCACGTGTGTTGTGTCCAATATGACATGATTATTGCACTGAACCGAACATCGCTCTATGGCCCGCTTTATTGAATGAATGAATGAATGAATATATACTTTATTAATCCCCGAGGGGAAAATTGTCTTTTTTATTCTAAATGATGGAGACACAACTAGTGTTAGAGACTATGAACTCATTAGGAAAATGTTCATCGAGATCATTTGATATAAATCAAATGAGAAGTATGATCATTTTCTTTTAGACTTCTATTAAATCTGACTTTTTGCAACCAGAGGAGTCCCCCTGCTGGCCAGTAGAAAGAATAAAGGTGTAAGGCACTTCCACATTGGCCTCCCTTTTCAGAACTGGAAGTTGCCGACTGGTCAAAACCAATTTATCATGATTTATAGGTGGAGCTCAGAACTTAAAGCCTTAGTTTAATTTCTGATATTCAATATGACTTCAGTTTTAAATGATACAGAGTCAAGTGATGCTGTGGATTAGACTAAGAAAATGTCTATAGCTGATATTGGACATCACTATATATGGAGGCCAAAGAGAGGTGCATTACTTTGTTTTCTGACTGTAAAATATGTTCACGTTTATGGTTTGCCGCTCATTGATATTGAAATGTGGGTTAATAACAATGACGTAGACTTGACTAACGTTGCTCCCTCACAACAGCCCATAATCCCAGAGTTGCTTCAAAGGGCTTTACAATCTGTACAACAAACACAACACTTTGTTATGTCCTCAGAAGTTGCAGGAATGAGTCTGCCTTCAACAGACTCACTAGTGTCCACATTAAGAAACATCTATGAAATGGTTCAATTCACTGCAGTTGTTGAAATGCTAAAATGTCTTCAGAAAAGCTAAATAAAGCATACAGCTGTTTTGTCAAAGAAGCTTTTGTAACTGCTGACATGTGCTTCATTGGACTCAATTTGCAATACTGATGGAATTTTCCAGCTCAGTGGTAAAAATACACTGTGTTGAAGTATTCCCTTCCTTTGTACAACATGCCTTAAAGTCTCTCGATTCCAGTGCTGCTGCGTCCAGTGCTTCTGGATCACATTCACAACTTCCTGTCTCCCCCTGCAGGACATGAGCAGAGCTCACCACTCACTTTTAGTTTTCTCCTGCTACACTAGCTGTCACTATAATACAGGGTATGGACATACAGTTGTGTACTTGTACTTGTTCCATGCATATCTGCCTTTGCATGATTCATATAAAACAGATGATCATCAGATCCCCAACTATGTTTCTCATGGGTCGAAGTAAGATTATGTTAGACACTTTACCACAAAATGATTAAGAAACAAGTTGCATATTTACTTTATTGAAACAAAGACAGCAGATTAAAAACAACATCATACAACTTTAAGATTCACGTATTTAATCATTGCCTTAATTTGGATAATGTGTAATGCAACGTTCCTCATACTCCACCTAATAATTCAATAAGACAAACTACTTTAGCATTCAGAAGGGGGATTTGCACACCTGAAGCCCAGGAAACTGACTCATGTCTGAAAAAAAATATGTGGAGTTTTTTTTTAAGTGTCTGCAAATGGACAATGTCATCTTTATTCCACACAAACAGCCCATTATACTGTTGCTCTGCAGCGGACCGTGTCACTTTAAAAAAATACTTTATTCCTCTGGTAACACCATATCGAGACACCTGAGTATAATAATAATACAACCAGTTCAGCTTTGCATATGGGTCCTTCAAAATCTAAACTCATTTGTATGTGTACATCATATTAGTCCATTGAATATGAGTGTACAGCCAAACACTAATTAACATAGCTTAGCTTTGCACACGGATTGGAAATGGAGTAAACAGCCAGCCTTACAAAAGCTTCTCAAGCTTACTAATTAATACATTAGTTCTTGTTTGTATCTTTACAAAAAAAATACCAGGTTGGCCTTTTCCCCTCATTTCCAATCTTGAAGGTAAGCTAAGCTAATTGGCTGTGAGCTGTAGCTTCATAATATGAATATTATGTAGTTTACAGAGAGCGGATCTTCTCATCTAACTCATGCTATTGTTGCGGCCCGTGCAACTTGATGACCTTTTGTGTCACGATGAGCTCAGTCCTTAGTTTTTTTTTTTAATGACACAAAAAGCGAGCTGAATGGAATGCCAAGCTCATCATGTATTTCATTCTTGTTGGATTTCACACAGTAAATCTGTATGCGCTCCGAACTCATTACAGCATCCAGTGCTAAAGGGCGCGTGAGTCATCGTGGCATCTCTACGAGTGGGCTGTATGAGACGGCTCATGCAGAGAAGCCCACGTGCTGCTTTTTTACCCCTGGTGATGTCATAACCAGAGACTTCCTGAACACAGGGTTCATTCACAGAGTCCTCCTTCCGACACGGGGACCAAGCACCAAACAAGCTGTCTCCATAGCAACTGCAGCCTCCGGAGGGGATGCAAGTCCCTTTCTAGTTGTTATTTGTTATTTGAGGGGAGGAAGCTGTGTGTGCACGGTACATGGACATGTGTGTCTATGTAAATAGCACATACTTTTACTGGGTTAAACTATTTTGATGTTAAATTAAATACATTATAAACAAACATGTTGAGTCTCCCTTGAGCCCGTCTGTTCAGGACAGGAGGGGAGCGCTTGATGAGTCACTGTCTACTGTGGGTCTACTCTTTTTCAACTTTCCTCTCTTAATCGGGAGCACAGAGAGTGAAGAGACACCTTTGAGCCGCCTTTACTGCACACACTGACGGTACTTTAAATGCATGTTTAATATTCAGTCACTCGTGCATTCTTTCATTCATGAGTGTAACTGCAGAGGAATAATACATACAAAACGAAGACAATTGCGTTGTATATGGTTATTATTTATTGCTACTTTTAAGGATACAAAAATAGCATGAAACAGATTTTTTAAGGTGGCACAAAGTCTAGTAGACACACCAACCACAAAGATAATAAAATAAGACAGTATTTATAACATTTTCATTTCTAATGATTTCTTGAAAGATTGTAAAATAATAACAAATGCAGAAACAAAAATATAACCTACTAAGGGCAGATTTAAAAATGTTAGATAATGTCTTCACCTCGGAAAAAGTTTTACATTGTAACAAAACAGATACGATATGATGATAACTAGAACTTTGTGTAATGTATAAACACAAGACATGTAACAGATACTCAACAGACAACATATTGTTTCTATTTTTATGATAAGATGTGGACAATTACACCGTAATATTTACAAAGAAAGGGGAAAATATATTTATTATAGATTACATTCAAGAAATGTCAAATGCATTGGCTCAATAAACAATATCATTAATAGATCGATATTAGCTTTACTAATATTACAAAATAAAATCTTATTTTATATCAAATAGGTGCATTTCAAATATTAAAAATCGAGATTCAATCTTACATTTTCCCTTAATTGTGTTTTTACCGCTTTACTTCACTTGCAACATTTTTCTCTTTACAATCATAGAAAATGGCACGATGCACTTTCAATATACTCCAATTCACTCAGTGAAATATTACAAAAATATTGTTTTCAAATACAGCCTTTCCCGTCTAAAGCAAGCTGTATTAGCACATGAGTTATACACACTGTGTTCCCCGACTGTGCTTACAATGTACAATGACATCATATTGCTCTTTACTTCAGAAAGCATGAAGCTTCTGCATAGGCAGGCATGTAGCTTTGAGTATCACGATTGTCATTATGGATACACTCAAATTTCAACTATACATACAACAATACACACATATAAGCTTTGGAATATTTTGTTTGAGACTGTGGAAGCAGCCACATGTGTTATTACAATCAGTTTTTAAGAGCAATACAAATAAAATAGACAAAAACATAGATTCAAAAAAGCATGAAGACCATCTTGACATTTTCGGGTTCAAAATCTCTTACTGAGCTTGCATGAGCCAGACTTCAGATACATTTTTTATTTTTATTTTCATTGCAAGATTGGAAGAAAAAAAATCAACTCAAGCAAAGAAAACATTAAAAAAATGTAGACCTATGCTATCACTGTCGCATGGCAGGCCCCTGTGAAGCCACTTTGGCACAATGACCTGAAAATAATGCAATATAGATTTTACGAATATAAAATGGTACATTATTCACATGACTCAAATATTATGTAAAAAAAAGTAATAACATTGACCCCCTGTTATTGAAAACAGTGCATATTAGGAGGTGTCACAATAGTTCATTTGAAAATGGTTACGGCAGTGTGCGCTTCACTTCAATCAGAAAACTGCACTAAAAATGAGATGATCAGCATGTAAGTTCAAAACAATCTTTTCATGTAAAACTGCATATGAAGTCAAACAGTCAACACATTTTGTGCAAGAAGAATGAAACAAAAGGATGACAAGATTTTGGCCACACGACATATTTGATATATGATATTTGGATTGAATCTTTGGAACAAAAACAAGCTATTGACCAATCAATTTACTTGAAATAGAAAAGGTTGAACTGCTGCATGCTACATAACTGTCATTCATTAGTATGAGGCAAACATGTGAGAGGCAAACCGGTGTGAGTTCATTACCTGAACAGTATGGCTAATGCTTTATTTCATTTTATCGCTATTCCTCTGGAAAGCAAACTGCATCCAAACTTCTACAGAAAATCAAATATTAAAAAATAAGGCACATTCGCCTGTTTCAGTTTTTTGGAAACCTTCTGGGTGTCTGTGACGTTATGGGTCAAATGAATTCTTCTGTTTGCCAAATTAAACTGTTTATTGCAGGAAAACATCCAAAAGCAAACACAGCAGCCAGGAGCTGATATTTCTTTCTCTATAGCTAAAGAAAATGAGGAAGAGAAGGTCTGATTGTTGGTGGATGTGCGTCACCTCCATGGAAGGTTGAAGACCGTGTGTGTGTATGTGTGTGTGTGTGTGTGTGTGTGTGTGTTGGTCGGAGGCTGCGGATGGGGGTATGTTGTAATTTCCTGCTCGGTTCCGTCCTCTATGTCTGCCCGCTGGCCTGCACGCCCGTCAGATCCTTACTTATGATCTCATTCACTGTAAAGCAAAGAAAGAGAAGGATGTTGAACAGTGACTAGATTGATTCAAGTAATTTAACAATAACATCCTAAAATAGTGTTAAAACAGCCAACATCAAAAAGTAAAATTGTTTATATAACGGAAATACTGTTGACTTATACCTTACGGTCTGATTGACATGTATGTGCAGTGCCTTGATGGAGGATGGATACAGGCTGCATTAATGTTGAGTAACCACTAGAGGTAGAGCTATGCAAGAGCCTATAAGTGATAACTCCCTGTTGCTCGGATGATTTAAAGTGTGTATATCCACATCAACAAAAGAGGACGGTTGAAATGGAAACTTTTGGTGTCATGGTTCCAAAAATAGAATCATGGTGTACAGTGGGAGGCATGAAACCGGTGTAATGCATTGAAAATAAAAAAAATAAAAAAAGTTGTTTGGAATAACTGATATTCTTTAAATCTGCCAACATGTAAGCACTTGAAGCTTTGTCGTGTATGTGGGAATAAAATAACCGCTGACAGCCGAGCAGTGACGTGAAGAGGAAGTGTAACTACCTGTGACTGTTTAAACACAGTCACAAAGTCACACGTTCAACAGGTAGTTCTGCATTTAGCGGGAAGGACTGTAGATGTCATCTCTGTAGATATGCCACACCGTCTGTGTGGAGATGTGGTGTTTATCTGGGAGCCCTGCGAGCCTACTGTGTGTCTGTGTGTGTGTGTGTACACTGGCACTCGGAGACATTATAGGCTGGTGCCACCGCTTCCACCATGCCTCTGGGAACTCATTAGGGTCGATGAGTAATAGAAGTATTTCAATGTGGGCCAAAAAAGCTTTTTGCCTGTAACCAAGCCATTGCAGAGCATATTGTGTCCGGGATACTATGTAACTATGGTAACGGGTTTGGGTTATTCAACTAAAGTTACAAATGTTAAAATCTGAATATCAGTATCATTAGCAGTTTGTAAAAACATTAATGGCATACGTTATTGCCGTACACATTTGTGTTGTGTATTAACCTTAAAAAAGATGTTCTAGTTTCTTTGCTTTCTTTACATGAGTTAGATGAGAAGATCCGCTCACTGTAAACTACATAATATGTTCATATTATGAAGCTACAGCCCACCGCTGTAAACTTAGCTAATTTGCTAAACTAAGCAAATTAGCTTAGTTTACCAAGACTGAAAATGAGGGGAAAAGGCTAACCTGGTTGGTTTTTCTGTAAAGAAACAAACAATAACTAATGTATTAATTGGTAACCTTGAGAAGTTTTTGTAAGTCTAGCTATTTACTCAATTTCCAATCCTTGTGCAAAGCTAAGTTAAGCTATGCTCGGCTAATTAGTTTTTGGCTGTAGCCTCATTTTCAATGGACTAAGATGAGAGTGCATCCATCATCTTATCTGTTCTAACTATTGGTAAGAAGGCTAATAAGTCAAACCATTCCCCTAAACTCAAAAGGATAAATGAAAGATGAAAACTGTGAAGCTAATTCGCCATTGAAAGAACCTTCAGCTGTTCAAAAATACTGAATGTTGCTACCTTGCGCGGCCTTATTTTAGAGATTGAGGGACTTTATTCAGTTTACTCGTGTTCGCTCTATTTAAAGCCTTGATCGCGAGGCAAAGGGTGCAACTATTAAAACACATGTTGAATGAAAGCAGACACCACCTCACCCATACAACACCATCTCTAAGCAGATGGGAGATTGTTAAGGGCAGAACAGTTTGCCACAAAACAAGCTGAAACATTTAACTTGCAAGGTGACGGCATATTTTTCTTAAAAACTAGCAGTTAGGAGCTCAAATAAAAGCATTTGGATCCATTTGATCCTGGAGAGAAAAACATACTTATAATTGAAATTATGAAGTAGTACAACTGCAGTGTTATGAAATATAATTAAGCTATGAGACAGATATTCTCTTCTATCCAACAAACCAATCTTTGTCTGTCTCTCTTTCTATCTGATCATTTGCAGATGTGAAAGAGAAACAAGCCATTACAGCAGCTCAACACTGAGCACATTTTATAGCCAGAGCAAAATCAGAGGGTTGCAAAAACTACAGCGGCAGCCAAACTGGGTGCTCTGCTGTCGTCACACCATCAGCGTCCCTGTTTATTTTAGTCTGTAGTAGAATTCCCTCTGACACCTAATGCCTTAAAGAAACTTTCATCTCCCCAACGGTGCCACAGGATTTTTCCTGAGCATAAAAACAGCTCAGAGAAGCAGCAGAAGCGCCGCAGTGGGGCAACATACAGTGGGGCTTTACTGAATCTAATGAAGGGTTGGCACGGAGCGGCTATTTGAGGCTGGCCCGGGGAACACTCAGGCCAGTCTGTTCAATAGCTAGGTGTCTGGCTCCTGAGTTCTGCACCAATGAGCTGCACTGTTTACCAACCGACTGTGAGAGGAGAGAGAGAGAGAGAGAGAGAGAGAGAGAGAGACACCCTGTACAGTAGCTGACTCAGTCGCTGCACACTGCCTGCTGCGAGCTTGAATGTGTGTGTTTGTGTGTCTGCAGGTATTTGCATGATACTACAGTGTATGTGTTTGTGTGTTGAAGGGTGCACAGTCCGTTCATAGCTAACGAGGGATTGTAAAGACAGCATGAAGCTGAAAAGAGAGAAAAGAGAAATTAAAGTCAGCTAACCACCAATCTAACCACTGTTATGGTGGGTGAGTGCTCACATTTCATTGACGTCTTCAAACACTGCTGACACTCATATTTAAAAATCGGTTACTGCTGTTGTTGATTATTTCTACCTCGACTGAGAAGAGATTTCTTTCTAATATGATTCCAATGGAAGATTTATCCATCTCTGTGCATACATGTGTTCTAAAGTTAAAATGAAGCTTCTATAAGGCTTTAGGAGGCGGGGTTAGGCCATGTCTACACAGATAAGTACAGATATGTTTTATTGGGGATGTTTTCCTCTACAATTTGAAATCAAATTCTGTCCACTCAACCTTCGTTTTACAAAATATCTCCGTACACACTAAAACTCCAAACGCTCGCCGGGCCAGTAAGTGGCGATAAAAGCCACGTCAGCGATACGTCAAATACCAAAGAAGAAAATTCTGTGCATTTTTCTTTGTTTCATGCTAGCGCTAGGATGAAACAAAATGTTGTTTTGGGTCTAAACAACTCTTGGCTAGATTGTTGTAATATTTGGTTCACACATTTATGTTCCTCTCAGGATGAATTTCATGAATTTTGAACTTTTCATCTAACCCCACCAACAGGTCAAAGTTTCCTTTTGTCCAGTATTTGGGTTTTAAAAGTAATGCCATTTTCTCATCAGCCCTGAACTGTACTACTCTCCGTTTAGTGTTTCTTAGCTATTGTAAGCATGCTGATATACTTTAGACTTTATTAGAATCGTCATGAACATAAAGGTACAGTACATTCAATACATTTGACCTTTGAAGTTCAGTGTCTCGCTCACTCAACACTTCAACGTGCGGACAGCTGGAGAGAGTGATCGAACCTTTTACCTTCTGGTTCAAGAACAACCTGCTCTTGGAGTAAATCTCTTCACAGTGTGGAGAGTATCCACCAATTACAGCAACTGATGAATCCTGCACTCAGCGCACTGTACATATGGTCCTGTGAGTATTGTTTGAATCTACACGCATGAACAAACTAACTGAAATGACTGATGATACATTTAACAATATAACGGTTTTAGAGCAGTTGTCATGCGCTCATCACTGCGGTTGTAGCAAAGCTGCGTATTTGATTAAGCCTTTCAAATGGGATGGAAGTGAGCTGAGACTAATGTGTGTCCACCAGGCTGTTGCTGTGTGCTTTATCTCTCCCGTCCCTGATCTCTACCTGCTGGAACCATTTCACCTGCTCCACTGCCTCTGGGCTTTATTCCGTACCCACTAAATCTGTCACTCTCAGCCTTTGTAGACTAGGCCAGAGGCTCTTTTACTGTTTTCACAAACTATGTGGCACACAGTGAGACATGCTGGATGTTCTTGACCTTTGTGGTCCGAAGGCAAGGCAGACTCCCACACAGGTATCTTTTCTTTTCTTCCGCTGAATAGATTGATATTTGTATTTATTTACCCATTAACAGAGTACCCCTTGTTTGAGCACCAACAGGAGGCATGGGAACTTGTGTGTGGGAGATTACGAGTCAAGTTTGGGCACAACATGAAATACCTGACTTTCACTTAACACTCTTCACTAACGGTTGACACAGTTCAAGCATGTTCAGATGTGACGGTTATCGACCACAACACTGTGACGATACCAGGATGTGGCATACCCCTCTTTTCACAAATGACAACAGACTGAAACACATGCCTCTAGCAATGAGCAATGTTGACAATCTCACTTTCGTAAAGACGTGTTTGATGGTCACTACTTAAATGACTTAAATGTTGCAGTCACACACAGAGGGGATTTTTTTTGACTCACTTATCTTCTCACTTTATATCGGGAAGTCCCCGTTATTTTCATCACTAAAGCGTTGATAAGTAGATGCTACAATAATGTGGGTGAGTGAGTGGATTATCAAATGCAGGAGGATACAGACTATCCAGCATTATGAATATAGTTTAAACATTCAGGGATGTGGTATTATAGAAGAAGAATTATATTGTAGTTTAAAAAAAAAAAAAAGTTCTCTGGAAAGATAGTGGGCTATTTACAATAAAAACTATAATTAAACAAAGATGCAAAGGAACCTGGCAAAGCTGACTGGCGGTCATCAATTCTTGATGATGGGAGGATCAAACAGTACGACTGTTCCTCTGACTCTGTGTTAATTCACCAACTCACAGCCCTGTTGCTGTTTACTGTGGAGGGAAACCCTGCAAGTTCCATCCAAAAAACACAAATTCCATTGGCCCTTTTTCTTCGTTTCATTTTTTCCATTGAAACCCACACACATACACACACGCAGCCCCTTCCCTTTTCCTGAAAACTACCCTCCACCCTCCCGCTATCTTACAGGGATCAGCCTGGTCTTCTGGAGGAGAGCAGCTGCAAATAGGAATTTCTTGTGCCAGATTGGCAGAATCCCGTGGTCGGAAAAAAAACTAATTCTCTGGTGGGTTCCCCCACAGAATCGAGGGGCGTAAGGCCAAGGAGAAGCGCCGTCCAACTATAACAAACAAAGAGGCTTTCCCCAGGTCTCCCAGGCAGCCCGTTCCACTGTTTGACAATGGTTGCCATGGAAGTTGTTTTTCACTTCATAACAGTGTCAACATGTCCAGGCGGCCAGCGGAGTGACATTTCTTTCTCCCTCCCTCTCGCTCTGTCTTTAACGTGAGATATAAAAAATGAAAACAAAATCTAATTTCCTGCCAGGCAAACCCCTGGGACCAGAAGAGTGAGCATTATTAAATGGAGCGAACCTCAACCGGCCTTCAGACCTCACCGGGCTGACACACACTTAAGATTAAACATAATATAGTTTGGAGAACCTTTTAACTCCAAACTGAAGAAGAGGTTCAACCTCATGCCTGTGGCTGGATGTGGCCTGACATTAATTCTGTCAGAGGGTAATGGGGTTGACGAGTAAGTATAAACACATGAGTCATAATCCCTGTTATTTCCACCTTGAGTGGAACATAACTACACCTCCTGGCGGGGATTGTTTTAACAGTGTGAGCTTTTTCTGTTGGCTTAGTTCAGAGGGATACTATAGATCACATAGATCATACTGTAAATATCCTTGAATTGTTCTTCGGAAAAGTCAAATTTCTTATCATCCATCTTTTTCGACAGAGAGAATTCCACATATCCATCACTTGTTTTCCTGCTTTTTGTCCCTACTCTCACCATTTAGCTGATAAAGACCCACACTGTGAACACAACAAGCTGTCCCACTCACACAGAGTATAAAAGCATTAACTTACACTCACCATCATCTAGGTAGGCCTGGTCCAAGTTCTCCTCCTTGACCGTCACCCTCCTCTGTCCGTCTCCCGGAGCCTCCATCTGCTCCGTGCCAGGCGTCGCCCGGCCTTTCTGCTGCTCCTTCTGCACGTACGGCTGCTGCTGGATAACGGTGGGGTAGTGCTGCGAGTGGGCCACCGCTGTCTGGGCCTGGGGGGATGTGGGCGAGTTGGCGGCGGCTGCCTGTGGGGAGTAGCCATCGCAGTAGATGATCTGCTGGTTGTCGGGCTGCGGATCAGTGAGAGGTTGAGGGTCACCTCCCCGAAGCAGGTGGTGGTTTGTGGGGGAGAACTGGATGATGGAAGGGTGCTGGCCTACACCGATGGGACCTACAGACTGAGCCGGGGAGCCCGTGTGGACCAGGACCGACCGGTGGGAGTCAGGCATCAACCCTCCAGTCTGCTGATAAAGGCCGGGGCTGCCGCTCAGACTCTTTCCCCCGCGGGAGTACACGATGGCCGTGTTCTGCTGCTGGAAACGTACGTCTTGGCTTGGGAGGCTGGAGCTGAGACGCTGGCAGGAGGCCATGCTGGAGACCAGGCCGTTGTCTGGATGAAGGATGCTGCGCGGGTTATGGTAGTAGGAATGGGGGGATAAGCCCAAGATCTGAGGCACGGTGAAACCCATGTGGTCTGCTTCATATTCATCTATAGGCTCTGTCTTGATAGATGGAGCTGAAAAAAAAAAAAAAAGAGAGATAGCTGTTAACATTCTGAGAGAAAGTGGTGAGAAAGACTGTCTATGTTCTAATAACAAGTCCCACACTGAGCATAACTACGCACAATGAGGCTGAGCAGCATTCTTACATGACAGCGGTGTGTAGGAGAAATGCTGAGGCTGGCTGCGCTTCCTCTTGCCATTAATGACGTAGAAGTTCACTTTGGCAGGATGGCAGACAGACGAGTCTCGGTATGACGGCACCTCCACAAACAGCATACTCTGCAAGAGAGCGAGTGCTCTGTTATGTGCTGGAACTGAACGACTAAATCAGGACAATTGACTCTTTTAGTGCATTTTACAGGCTGTCATACAGGTATTTAGCAAACAGCTCTAAATAATACATACAGGCTGGCTCTTGTCTTTGTCCACTGTTGCTTCCATTTCCCAGATTTGCTGCCCATCTAGATGGAAGAGAAGAGATCAAAGTGAAAAGCGAGTCTTAAACAATGTGGTAATTAACTCTGCAGGAAAGTAAGTAAGGTTGGTTGTTTCAAGATGCACCAGACGGTGGTATACTTCTGCGAGTCTGTAGCCTGTAAATTTGGAAAATTCGGAGTCCCAAGCGGAAAAAAATCCCAAAATCCAAAACACTGGTTCACTATATTTCACCAATGCGAATAGAGTTATATACCGTAGATGTGTAGCCACCATAACGTCTGTCTGGCAACAATTGATTCAAAATTCACGTGGACAGAAAAGGCCTCTTTGTGCATGTAGATAATATCACGTTTAAAACAACTTCCTCTCACACCAGCGAGCACAGCTGCAGGTAGAGATGGTCTGCAGGGTTAACACAAACACATGGCAGCCTTCCACTAATCAGAAAGACAAGTGGCTGTGACAGACGAACGCAGCACTGACGGACACACATCATTGGCCTGGATGTGGTGAGAACTGCAGGCTTTGCTCTGCGTCATGTCTGTCACGATTGCGGTTTATGTAATGTTACGTAACACTTCATCAGATTACATTCAAGTGCTTGTTTAGGTGAAAAAGTAAACTCCATATGCCCCGATGATGCGACACGTGCTGCTTGGAGTTGTGTTTGACTGTTACTGTAGGTGGGAAACCCTCTGTCAAATTAAAAACACATGGCTTAAATGAGTCAGCAGGAGAAAGGGGGATTCCACACACTTTGCCAACTTTTCTTCTGAACTTTATTTTTATGATCAACTCTCTCCACGTCCTACAAAAGGTGATGACTACTGCTTTCTTGGCGTTTGCGTTTGTTTGCGTTTTGTTGCAATTCTACTCTCAGGGATACCCCGACTCTTGTTCTGCCTCCGGGGATAATTGTGTGCGGGGGTGGAAAGGAGGAGCAAACCAGAGAAACTGGAGGGAGAGCCCGCGCAGGCTTGGCTTGGCCGGCGCGGCTTTCCTTCGCTCCGTACAACAACCCTCCCTGGCCAAGCACGGGAGCCAGGGGAGCTCCAGCCAGAGGCAGCTGTCTCTCATTCAGAGGGATTTCACAGACGCAATGGTCCAGAATTTCGTGTCATACATAAACTCTCCAAAACAATGGCAATCCCTCTGCGTAAGGTTTCTTTTTCCGTCTGTGTCTTACTATCCATTACTGTGGTGTGTCGTAACACATCGGCAGGGAACCCCGGAGAAGAGGGAAAAAAAGAGAAAGTAGCCGGGGCCCAACTTTTAGTGAAGGTAGCGTGAGCCTTTAGAAAGCAAAGCTCTCCAACAGCAGTGGAGTCAGTGAGTCACAATATCAGACAAGTATTTTAGCATAACTGTTCACCTTTGAAACAACCTAACATTACATAATACAAAAAATCTATTTCACTGCCATGAACAGACCATAAATCCTTTCCTTCCATCCAGATGCACTAAGTTTCAACCAGATCAACAAACATGTGGCATGTCACGTGACACACAAAGCTATTAATGACACAACAAAAGGCCCATCTCAGTTGTGATATCACATCATAGGAGACAGGGAGGAAGGAAAGGACAAAGGGTAGCGAGACTGCAGTGTTATCACTGGGATCATGCAAATAACTTGTGTGGCTCCAGCTATACAATGATGGTGTTGAAATGTGAAAGCTTTAAACATGTTATGCACAGACATGGATACTCATGAGTCATTGTTAACACTTGTGTTATGGTGTGACTGTGACACGTTTGAGCAGAACTAACAGATGCATAAAGCATAAAAGGTTTTATAGATTACGTCATAGGTTTCCGGGCAATGTATGTCTCTAAAAGCCTGTCAAAATCTTGTTTGAATAGAGAATATGATGCTTGTGATGCCAGGGGTGATGCGATATTGATGCCACTCACCCTGGGCTTTCTCCAAAAAAATGACCTTGGAATCGGAGCTGAAGTTTTGCCCAGTCAGGATCATCTGCTGGCCGCCCAGAACGGAGCAGCTGTCCATGTCCTGCTTCTCCACCATGGGAAGCTCATGTGCTGAGCGCTGGGCTGCTTGGACACAAAGAGGGGCGGCGTGTTACATTTAGCGTCTGCTGTCTCACACACACACACTCACGTAAGGAGAATGTTTAGCACATAAACTAGTATTTACCAAAAGTAGAGCTGAAATGATCACTGGATTAATTGATTAACAGAAAAATTATTGGCAACTATTTTGATAATCAGTTGTAGTAGTTTGCCAAAAAACTCTTTGTTGAATTTTCTTTTTTTGTCTGGTGGGAATCCATCATCAATTCTGTTTCCATCTGATGGAATAGGAGGACAGAGTTTGAATATAGGAGTGTTACGGAGTTAATGTTAGTAGTACTTCCTCGTGTTGCACCTTTTCGTCAACCAATCGCTCAGCCGTAACGCCACACTCACTGAGGCGAGACGGAGGTGTCGACAAACAACGCGGTGACCTTTGAGCCGGTTTGTTCGCACTACTACACTACGAGCGGATGAAACAAAGTGGACGGCGCCCGCTGGGGCCCCGCCTCCTCAAACACAGCATCACTGACAGTCTGCTTATCAACGGGCCTGGCAGATGTGTCGCAGGTGTCACTGTGAGCAACTTTACACTCGATTGGTTTTCACCGACGCGACAATTGTTCTGATGATCTTACGACAGATACCGGTTGTTCTGCCCTTGATGTGATCGGAAGAACAGATGAGGAAACAACGCTTCATATATTATATTTCATATTCTGCGTCATGAATCTGTTTTACAATTAAAAAAGGAGCATATTGCATGCTATGATGAATGATGTGTCTTGACCATGGTGTTAGTCAAAGCTAGATAAAGGGCCTTCTTGTTTGAGTTTTGATTACACCAGGGACTTTAATAACACTGTGTACACATGCGCTGATGTACCCAAACACAGACTTTACTACTGCACACATGCAAACAGATACAGTGACACACACACACACACAGCGCCCACCTACTGGACCCTGGTTGCATAAAGACATCTTTGTGTGCAGGACTTTGGACTATCTGACGAGCTCCAAACTCATTTGAATGTGGGTTCCTCTTTTTTTTTTTTTTATATTTGTTTTGAATAAAGTTTTGGCAACTGATAAAAACATCAGCAGTTGGACCACAAAATGAAGCATATGTTCATAATTCATAAATCCTTCACGAAATCAAAGAATGAAAAAAACACAAATATTAAAAAGCGTATCACAAAAGTGTTTTATGAGTAGCTGCTTACAGCACTCGATAGGATGCGAGGCCACTTGGAGAGAGACGTGCTGTCCTCCGGGCTGAGGTATGTGCACACGGAACACAAGACGAACGCGGGTGTTTTTCCGACCGACGTCCGTCTCGCCCTTCCGCAGCTCGATGTCGGCGTTCCTGAGCTTCAGGATCCCAGCACAGTCGATTCTGTGAGAAGGGATGAACATGTGAGCAAAACTGACAATTGAGACAGTTTGACAATTAATAAATCAATTATTCTATTCTCACATTGCTCTCATGTTGTTCTTTGGCTCCAGCGGGATCTCGAGGACTTTGGTGCCGTGGATGACCTTCTCGTAGCTGGTGGTTGTAACTGTTTTACCGGTGATGCGGTGGACTTGATAAAAGGCGTGGGGCTTGAGGATGCGCTCATCAGCTGTACCAATGAAGATCTGCAGGCCAAGTGGCTCCTTGCCTCTGTAGCCATGTAACTGCAGACATAAAACAAAAGAAGAAAAAAAATCATAAAAACACTCAAACACTTCACTCAAAGCTCCTGCCACCAGGCAATGAAACAGAGAAAACCAAATACGACTGAAATTGCTTTAAACTGGTTTGCTTTCTCCATAGCTGCTTGTTCTAACTCTGCCTTTCCAGATGTTGTTTCCCCCAGAGGTGACTAATCAGTGTCAGACCCACGTGTAAACGCATGAGTCTTCTTTCTGCAGCCTTGAACAGAAGCCAGCAGAGAGCTCACATCCTACAGCCTTGTGCTTGTTCAGAACTAGAAGAAGGGTCCTGACTGAAAGTGTCCTAAACATCCAGCCTGTCTGACACATTTGGCATACGAACTATTGAGATAGGTGAAGCTGTGAACTGGAAATAGAGAGGCAGAGAGAGCGAGAAAGAGAGCTGTTACTTTTAACCTGAGGGTGCCTCCTGAGGAAACTTGCAAAAACCACAAAGCATCTAAATGCTGTTTTTGTGCAAACAGTGTTGTGCATAACCTTTAAGATAGCATATCACCATGAACTGGTTGCACAAACGCTAACTGTAACTTATATTAAATACCATTTTAACTGTAGAAAATGATGCTGCCGTTTTAGTCTCAATGCCTGGGAAAATAACCAGTTTATTTAAAAGGTATTTTTCCCCATCTTATATATTCTTTTCATTGTGGTCAGGGAAGAAAAAAACTACATACGGCATCCATCACATTTTAGAAATGTTTTTTTCTGACTGGATGTAACTGGCAGACTCCACAGCAGCTGCTGGATGTGAGCTGAAGCGATGGCAACATGAACGAGCGCGCTGGCTCCATATAATCCAGGTAGCCGACACTCGGGGTGAAACAGAGGAAACTGACTGCAAACACTCAACAGGCCATGTGAGCAGTCGGCGAGTTGTCATGGCAGTGGCAGGAGCAGTGAGTCATGACAGAAAGCAGTGTAGGAAAAGTAAAGTGGAGGGTATGAGGCTCAGAGAGAGAGAGAGAGAGAGAGAGAAGAAGGGAGGAAGGAGGAAAAACAGAGGGAGCAAAGGAGGAGAAGAGGGTGGAAAGACGAGGTGAAGGAGTGCAGTTGTGGCTAGCCAGGCCTGACCATCTGATTGGCCGGGCAAACCAGGCAGAACTGACCTCAGGGTGAGGCCTTTTGGGGATGGGCAGAAAATGGAGAAGAAAAAAAAAAAAAGCGAGAGAAGCTATATATTTCCAACAAGACCCTACTATCAACCAACAAAAAAACAGCTTTGAAATGTTGCCACGGTAACACAGAGAAAGGGAAGTCAAACCTATTCTCGGACTGCACGGCGAGCCACGACTGTGTCACGGCTAATTTCAACACGCTGCGTTTGAATTCCATGTTGTGACTGTAAGAGAAATATTAGCAGACTTTTCTT
The DNA here is from genome assembly GCA_038501785.1 of Myoxocephalus aenaeus. Taxonomy (NCBI): domain Eukaryota; kingdom Metazoa; phylum Chordata; class Actinopteri; order Perciformes; family Cottidae; genus Myoxocephalus; species Myoxocephalus aenaeus. The sequence goes on along the minus strand of JBAMJR010000039.1, from coordinate 6,667,600 downwards.
TTTTCCCCCTACAATTATCTTAACCACAGGCACTATTCATTTTCTTTTACACGTGTCTGGAGAGTGTTTCGACACTTTAAGTCGGCTTCTTAATATATATACGAGACCCACGCAGTCAACAAACCAGTGTGTAAGAGGAAGTCAGGGACACAACACGAACACAGGCCTGTCTGTGTGGTTAAAACCATGGGGGCGAGGGCGCACAACGGCAAACTATTTTAAGCTGGAAGCCCGAAAAAAAAAAAGCTTGTGTTGCTCACTGACCCGAGTTCAGTTCTGAGGCTTTTCATGAGGCTACGGGGCGGTTACAGTGTGTCATATGTCTGGGGTTGGGGCATGCTTTAACGATTTGCTTTAGAAAGTGAGAAATAAGAAAAGCCAGAGTAACTCACATAGACTCACTTTCATACAGCTGGCCCTGGGCAACAACACCACCACTGAGTGCATAATGAGTAGGAAATACCATTATACACGCCATCGCGTCGGGGCCGCCTCAGGCTCCCAAACTGGAAGGTTACTGTAATTTACTGGTCAAACATGACAGCGTGCCTTCATATGGTTGTTCAGCACTTTGCGTTGAAGTGTTAAATGCAAAACTGGGTTCTAGTTGCAATGACTTTGAGTGCTTTGCTCACGCCATCCTGTTTTGGGCCGTACCTGCACAATAGGATGTCCTCCTGTGGGGGCTTTGACTGCACCCCGGCTTCCCTCGGTCTCATAGTGAGCTCTGTGGTGCGGTTTGGGCTGCACCTCGATGTGGAGTTCATACTGGTCTGTGCGTCTGGGCATTGGCCATTCCAGCGGCGGGAGAGACGCCACAGGGATGCTACGGGACATACAGAACACAGGAGAGGATATAAATAATGGGAATCATTAAAGTTATCCTCTGAGAAAAGGGAAATGTATATTTTGTGGATTGTGTTAGCCTTGAGAAACAGGCCCTGACCTTCCTGCTAATTTACCTGCAGATGCTGGAAACCAGCGGCTTGGACCAGATTGGGGGGATAACAAAGAAGGGCTCTGCAGCAGGTTTGTTTTTTATGTCCTGGTCGCAGGACACCAAGTAGTTCCCTTCTGCGTGGTTCTCTGGGTACAGAGTGTAAACCTGGTTTGACGTCTTGACTATTTTAGTGGGCACCAGGCCTGGCTGCCCGGTGCCAAAACCATTCATGGCATCGGCAAGGCTGCTGTGTGTATAGTGGGCACCTATGTTGTGATCTTCGTGGCCGCTGTGAGGGGAGGGACTGCGGGACCGGTGCCCTGGGACTAAGCCCGGATTCCTGTACATGTCGTAGGTGCGCTTGCCCTGCGGGGAGGTGGAGCGGGAGCCCGGCCTGGAGGAGGGCGAGCGGGTTCCCAGGCAGCCGTCCTCGGCTAGGCTGGTGCGAGGGGAGGTGCCAGGGGAGGTGCGCGGGGAGCCAGTGTGGATGTTCTGTAATCTGGGGCACAGGTCTCCGGTGTTCTGGCCGCTGCTGGGGGACACACAAGGAGACGCCCAGGGGGAGTAACTCTCCGAGTGCCAGCTGGTGGAGGAGTTGCTGCTGGCGGGACTCAGGCACTGGGGCTCGCGGTACGATTGGTTTTCATGGCCAGGCACAGTGAGGGTGGGTCTGGGGCTAATGTTCAGGTGGTGGTTCTGCAGGGAGTCCCGACCATGGTTGTAGTGCTCACGGGAGGGGGTGATTTCGATCCGCGGGCTCAGGGCCAGGCCCGCAGGCCGGGTATTGTCCAGGTAGTGTCTGGCCTCCTGGTTCTCATATCCTGAGAGGATCTCAGTGCTGTGGTCACCGTAGGAGGGACTGCAGGACTTGATGCCGTAAGGGGAGGCCTCCTCCAGACGGAAAGCCTGCTCGGACTCAGGGCTGAGCACTTTGTGAGGTGCGAGGTTGGGATCATCTGCAGGGGAGGGAAGACGAAATCTCATCACAACAGAGCTATTTTCCATTATTTCTAAGAATAACAGTATTTTTTTTCTCAATTCATCACAGATATTATTGTGCACCGCTCTAAAATCAAAGTCAACTCGTTTAAAAACACAAAAAAAACATCTTTCAGCAAAAAAAAAAAAAAGCCTCTTCATGTTGACATTTCCCCTCACATGGCTACCACAAGTCAGAAGCCCCATCAAAAAAGCCTGTCAAATGTACTTCCTGATTTTCTTCTTCAGTCACGTGAATTACAAATGAATGAATGAATGAATTCACATTAATTCTGAGCCTTAAAATAACCGAGAAAGGCAGAGGAGTCAACTCAGGTTGCCAAAGGAGCCCCCCGGACAAACCTTGATCTCCCGCAGCAAAGTCGCTGCAAGGTGGCTCATATTCAAACAAGTACTCAAACTCCAAATCCTCATCAGGGCAGTTGACTCGACTGAGCTCTTCCTCCAAATCCTTGTCGTCGTAAAAAGAGGTCATCTGTCTTTTCCTATGACGACTCCTTCGAGTTCGGGCGAAGCGACGTGAGACGTGATGGAGGTGTTGCGGCGCTGATGTGGATTTTAGGGAACCTGCTCAAGTGTCAACTAATGCATTTGGGTGAGCCTGCGAGAGGTGAAGCGCAGCAGGTTTCCTGTTTCAGCCCGCCGCACTTATTTTCAGATGAAGGCGGGTCTATTTTCACAATGAATGCTCGAGTTCATCCCTGTGTCTGATCACGCCTCTCCTCCTCGTTGATGCCTCGAAGAAGAAGAAGAAGAAGAAGAAGAAGAAGAAGAAGAAGAAGAAGAAGAAGAAGGGGGGGGGGAGCTAAAGTACAGTTTAGATGTGATGGACTGATTATTGCGAGACTTCTGACGGACTGCGCAGCCTGGTGCTGCCCCCGGGTGTCTGACACGTGACAGTGACACAGCAGGGTGCTGACTGGGCTCATCACCTGCTTAACAACTGACTTACACTAGATATGTAAACAGGGTTCAGGTGTACGTAGTAGTAGTAGTAGTATGGATGGTTAGATGCATCATGTTCCCTTAGTGGATTGGATTTAATTAAATCAATCAGCCAGCCTGGAGATACGATAAGATGTAACGGTTCATAAATAATGCGCTCCTGAGGGAATCCCCAGATTTACGCACGACGCAGCGCAGACACTCGGGCGTTCCTTCCTGTTGTAGTAGCACATGCTCAGTCAGCAAAACAAACAGACCGCACAGCGCCCATGGAAAACTTTCAATTGCAATGTTTGTATCTTTTTGGGGGTGATTCAACTAAATTAAATTATTGATTATGGGTTCATTTGGACACTGAGCCCAAATGAACCAAAGTGTCAAAAATGTACATCAGCCAGATCATGAATCTGAGAGTATTCGAGTAGAACGTCGTTGGGGGAAAACCACATTTGAATCTTAGGATAAACCTGGGACCACATCACACAACCACTATACAGTATTCAAGTAAGCTCAGGTGATTTGAAAATAATAAAATAGCTCTGTTCACACATGGGTTTTTCTGTTCACACAGAGTTTGATAGCGTGTCATAACTGTTTGTATTAACACCCAAAGTGGCGCTCCCATTTTGCACCGATGAAATAAAGTTGAGATTATTTCCTCATTAATTATAACAATTATTCTTCCCGGTGATGCCGAGGCACGCGCTGCCGTACGCGTATCAACTCAAGCACTCGACCCAAACGTCAACATCCCAAACCATCTGTGAACTGAAACAAGACTTTACAGCTCACATCATCACAGACTTCGACCCCGCAGGGCTAACACTACTCCATCAATTAGAAATCAAATGGTTTGATTACCAGATAATCACAACACTTCAGCAGTACCTTGATCCATCGACCTCATGGTGTGGTACTGTGCCAGCCTCCAAGTCTCTCTAAACATCTGGATACGAAAACGAAAAAAAAAATTAAAAATGAAATAATTTCCGCTAAAAGCCACAGCAGAGGAAGCTCTCTTCAGTTGAAAATGTTGAAAAGAGACAACAACAAAAAGATCTCTCTGTGTGTCTACGCGTTCAAAAACTTCAAGCTGCGAAACAGCAGCTGCGCGTAAACTCTCTTGCTTTAACACAAAAAGCATGCAGCCGCAGCAGCTACAGGAACGGTTCTGGTATGAAGTCCCCCTTCCTCGAGCTCTATAAGGATTACTTGTGTATCAAGCGGCTTCCTTCCCCGCTCTGGGTGTTTATAATGCTCCAATGCTGTAAAATAACGGGATTCCCTCAGTGTTTCCTCCTGTTTGTACGCCTTTGCCATGGAAACCTGGAGCCGGTCCATGTCGGAGACTCAGGGCTTTCCTGCAAAGCCCCACACTCAGGAATCCATGACGTCTCCGGGTCCTGCGCCAAGGCATTTCTGCGGCTTCTCTCAGACAGTAGCACACAAGAACTCCATTGTAGGGATGAAGACATTACTGTAGGACACTGTAGGAGAGCGAGAGGGAACTGCTCTGAAGTTTGACAACACACATGAAATGTATTTTACCCAGTTTTCTCTGTAGCAGTTCACGCTGTCTTCAGATTTTTAAATGTCGACCAGACAGCTTTACAATCTTTCTGTGTTTTGAGTAAATTGAAGTGGCCATGGTTAGTTAACGCTTAGAACATGGAATATAGAGAATTCCATTGTTCCCACTGAGGGAAGACGCTGCTATCCGTTTCCATTTCCTAATGGAAATCTGAAGCATCTTCTGACACTGGAAAAAAAGGCTGAACAAGACCACTACATAGCCTGACCCCAGTCGTCATGAGGTCAAATTATCTAATGCAATAGAAGTTGCATAAGGTCGACCCAATGTAAAAAACAATTCAGAATTCTGATATTTTGGATTCATGTCAAGTCTTCTGATGTTTTATTTTATTACATTTCCACAAATGACTTCATCAGTTGCTTGTATTGTGGCACAAGGTCACTGAGCCATTTACACTGTTAAGTCCCATTTAGTGGCCTTTTTTTCACCAACAAAAAATCTAACTTAAAGGGCCATTGATGCACCATGGCTATGTGTATAGGCTTAAGAGTCCATTGTCTACGCAAAGTGTCTATGTTTCCTCTGATTTAGTTCTCCCAAAAAACAAAAAAAAAGCAAGCAAATGAAAGAACAAAGAAATATCACTGTCTCTCTTGCTCTGGTAAAAAAAACAACTATATGTCCACCTAGGTGCATGCTGGTCCTATACCTGCCTGCCTACTCTAAGCCCAGAGGTGTCTGCAGTGTTACCAATTCTAATTAACTAAATATTATAAACAAGAAGAAAAAAAAAACTAAACTAAACGAATACCTAAATAAAACACTATTACAAATGTCATCTAAATAAAGCAAACATCTCACATAATGAATCAACAATGCTACTTATTATCAGTAAAACAACAACTAAATACTAACAACAACAATATCAGTATACATCCCCAGACTGGAACTTCTTTCAGTAAATCTAGTATAACAATGAGGATGGGGACATTTCTTGCAGTGTAGCCGACGTCATTTCACGGTGAACTGTCTCACGCTACTTTAAATCCCACACTGACCTTACTCCAGTGTTGGCAAACAATCTGTGAGTAAATCCAATATACATGTCTGAGTCATGTCTAAGTAGTTGTCAAGTGTATTAATAGCTTTGTTACTTCATCAAGAAATGGGAAGAGATTAAAGGACCAGCCACGTCTGGTCTGTTAGATAACGAGTGAAAACTTTGGGAGGAATGAGGAAGTTGTAACACTTTAAATCATTCGGCAACATAAACATTTCGTGGTATGAGAGATGTTTGAACCATGAGCAGCAACTGATTGTTATGTGCTTCATCTACACAGGAAAGCAAACATGTATACATGTGTAGATCATGCTTCTGGTAAACTCACACTCTATTGTGATCATATATATATATATACGTATATCTGTCCATCCATCCATCCATCCATTATCAGCCGCTTATCCTGTTTGTGCCTTGCCTTTGGCAGCAGGTTCAGCAGGCCGACCCAGGCTTCCCTCTCACCCGCAACACTTTCCAAGTGGAACTATACATTACTGTTTCAGTGCCATGAATGCTCTGGTTCTGCTTTTAGTTAGCTTATTCCAAAATATAGTTAAAAAAAACTGAGAATCAATTTTCTAAATTTCCAGCTACTTTCACAGGTGCATTTTTTTTTAAAAACCTTACAGATGAGAGCAGTAATGATCTTTTCATCTGGCTATTGTCCAGAAAGCTTATAATTCTATTTCCCAAAATGCTCTAACTTTTATATAAAGTAAATAACATACATCATACATGCAGTCCACATTCAACATAGTAAATGGATGCGGGAAGCAGGGGAGCAGCACCACCTAAAATCAACATTGATTCATGAAAAAGTTATATTGTTTTCCCTTCTTACTAAAGAGTCTCTGCTTCATTTAGTATCATTTGTATTCGTCCCTTATTCTATTCCTTGAAATGCAGACTTTACTGAAAGTACTGATCATCCTGTCACACAGACACCTGGACAGAGTTCAATCCACTCAGCTACACAGTAGCTAAAGTACATAGCTAACGTTTTTTTTGTTTGATACCAGAAATAAGGTCTGTGGTTAACACAAGCTTAAGAGTTTTTAGAGTTTGTTCTACAATATGAAATACATCAGTAGATGCCCCACTAATTAACATTCAAGCTTTTAGGTGTCTTTAAAAGGCGGTCGCTAACAAGTGGCTAAATGAGACGACTAAACGCCATCACAATGAACAGTAGTTAGCCTTTAGCTTCGGGGTGGTGTCGTCCATTTGTAGCCTTACGTTAGCTTTTTATTCCTGGAGCTTGCATTTACGCCTCACAAAATAGAGTTCATTTGTGAAGATTATCTTGATGAGTTTATTTTCCGCAATAATCTACAATCAAGTGGGAAAACCCCATTGTCTTTTTGTCAAGGGAACCAATGCGATGCTAACTTCTGGGGTGGCCGACAAAAAATATGTTTTCCCTGCCGCACTCTATGTCGCCCAGCTTTTAGTATGACATCATTAGAAAGACTTTCAAGACGCACAACAACGTTCAGTAATTTGATACATATCCAGTGAACATCATTTGTTTCTCCATAAAGTAAAACACCGTCCCTATATTGCATGTGCTCAGCCTTCTGCATAGCCTCAGTGGCTGATCCCGCGCTTACATCAGTCATGTCAGTCCCAAGGCCATTCATAGGAAGAAGTGTGTTCTTGAGAGAGGGGTAATCAGAGGATCTGTTTGGGATTGAGACATGGATTAGTCTGAGTGAGGGAGCCTGTGCTTCGGCTGTTGGGTGAACAAGGTGACTGCAGTGGCAATAGCCTTCGTTCTGGGGGCAACAAACCACCCAGCAGCCTTGTCTACCAGATGTAAATTCCTCCACTGTCACGGAACTGTTACGCAACTCAAATTATGAATGAGTAAATGAATACGACACGCGCTTAAGAGAAGGAAAACCGCCTGTGTCCAGACGGCCGAGTTTGCACCTCTGTCCTTTTTTTTTCTTCTTTTTCTCAGAGCGCCCACTTTTTCCAAGTTCATGCAGTTTTTTCCATCACTGTAAAAACAGCTCATTGAGGTAAAAGTTGTCTCGGTTAGAGCATTGCCCTCCTTCAGTTTTCCAAGTGTAACATGTGTGATTAAGCTTTTGAATCTAAGCAGTGGAACTTTGATATGGAAATGATACAATGTATCGTGTCTCATGGAAAAACCCTCCGAGGAAATTCTAGGGGCAAATTGAAGCGTGGACTTTTGCCTCCATTTGGGTCGTTTGAGCTGCTCTCTTCTAAGGCAGGAACATTGTACTTTTCTGCTTTGCATTCACTCTGATTAAAACTGTTTTGTGAAGAGAGTTAGATGTGTAGACTGATACCACTCATGTCTGTGAGCTAAATATGACACTACAGCCAGCTGCCAGCTAATTTAATACGCATATTTTCTACAATGTATGTGTCTGATCTGGGAATTTTCTTCATAAAAAAGTTAAATTAACCAGTTCAAAAGCTGTAAAAGCTCATCTACTCCTTCTCCATCATTAGAGATCGAGAATGTATAACATGTATTTGTATTTGTTAACTGCTTCATTTAACATCAAACATCCAAGTGTAGGGATTTAATTAAATAATGTACCATAGTCTGTTTTAAAGGAGGTGTAACACACAATTCAAGAATCTGTGGCTGATCTTTTAATGATGAAGTAGCACAATTAAATTAAGTTGTGTTTCATAATTCTCAATAGATGTTGGACAAACAGCGCTGGAGCTGCTGAGACTGCTACTGCCAGGATTTCAGTCAGGGCAGTGCTGGCATGTCATTGTGCAATAAGGAATCGTATTTCCTTCCTGCCACAACTTGAGATCCCTGGAAAACATTTTCCTCCTTTTTCCGAATTGTGTGAATGAACTAATATGTTCCATTAACATGGAAACTGCATACATCCACGCTGGATGTAACCGCCTCGTTATGTAACAGGATTCTGATCGATACTCGAATGTTTGTAGAAAGAATTCACGTGTCTTAAGTCCAGTGGAAAAGTGGTCGACGACCTCATAGATTTTTCCCTTTCGAGCACAGATGTATAAAATCCCATGAAACAAGAATACCCCCCCCCCCTCTGCATACACTTCTTTCTGTCTTATCCAGCTTTCCAATTCCATACAGTATTTCATAACTTCAACATCTCTCTGTATCAGCACAGTATGGATGCACTAAAGTCAACATTTGGTAGTCAAAACAAAGTGGAGTAAACTCATTCAGCGTTTCCCATTGAGGCTTCATTCTTAACAACTGACTGTATTTCAGCCTCAACAATCACAATTAATCACTCGTTGCACCCGTTAGAAGATGTGTTTAATCCAGCCAGTCTTAAAGTAATCTGGGGCGGTTTCGTTGGGTTGTTTTGGGAAGCATTAACTAGTGTCATTAGAGATCATGGGGAGAGAAAGGAAAACACATCTGCAGCCCTTCTTTAACAGTGGGTGCTGAAACAAATCAAAAGCATTCCAGGCCCACAGACCTATAAATAGTGCCAGAGGAGGGTGTGTTCTTGCTTTGCGATATTTCTGTGAGGTGCCTGTCATTGCCAAAATCCAGTGTTTACACAGAGCCATAACAGGGTGTAGTAAACACTTCACCTGCACTATGTTGTTTATTATTTGATGTCATCCATCAAGGGTTTCTGTTATTTCAAAACAGCAGACAAGTTTAATGTGGCATATAATCCTTGGAGCATTATGCAAGTTATTGCGAGTTAGTTCATTATAGGCCCCCGAACCAATGAGATGTGACGCAGGAAGAACAGCTGACCCGGAGCCCAAACTTTGCAGCAGGAGTTCAGCGTTCTCTCCAGGAAAAAGGCCCAGTGACCTCGTTGACCTGGTTGCCTTGGCCTGGAGGTTGGACATGGATCCTGCAAGGTTCCATGCGATCATTTGCATTAAGTGCACAAGTCAGGACCCTGTGACAGCTTGCGGTAGACTCTGGAGCACATTCACGGCCGTCGCTCCCTCTCTCGTGCATTGTTCCACTGGCAGCCGTGTGTAAGATGTTTCCAAGCTGGAAACAGATTCCTGTCTCGAAGTGCCAAAGATAAAAATGCACCGACGTCGTGATAATTGGGCCTGGATACGTTGCATAACAGTGAGCTGCCTCTTTTTTAAAGGCTGAAAAACCAAACCTTGTAAAATGCAAAGTAAATTTTAAAACTAACTGTGACTCTGATTGGATTGTGGATTTGGCAGAGGACCAGCAGCGGGGGCTCCACGGCTGGCTTCAAGAGGAGGAAAGACCACGGATGTTAAGGTTAGCAGGCCGTTCTGTTGATTCGGGAGTGGAATTTCACTTTTCATGGGACTGATTAAGTTAAATGGTTTCTTTTAATGGTATAACTTACGCATTTGGGCAATGGAACAAGAAAAAAAAAAGTTGGGCATGCGCTGTAGTTTTAATTTGAACATGCAGGACTGAGGCGCTTGGCCGCATGTTGAAAAAAAAAAAAAGGAAAATATTTTATGACTGGGAATCTAATCTAAGTAAAAGATGTGAGCTTCAACACTTTTATAACTTCTAAACTGCGTGGATAATTAACAAAGTTCCTTCTAATAACTCTGACTTCCAAGAAAAATGGGGAAAAAATGTGTCTGTAGAGTTTGAACTTTTTGTGATTTAAAGGTTTAATTCATTTCTAATGAAGTTACTTAGTTTGTGTTACTTTGCTTTTAGATTCCTGATTATGTTTCACGTGTTTGAGCTTGTGAACAACCAGAGTTATTTAGGATGCAACTGTGAGTGAGAAAACACCACAGCGTCTCCGGACATCAGGGACTCCCTCCTCTGGTGAGAGAGCCAAACAGCCGACTCCTTGATCGGCCTGAACGTTCAGTATATGTTCTGTGTAACTCACACCTCATCACAAACTGGGCCGAGGAGGAGCACAACCATAATAGCTATAATTGTTTTTGCATCCAAACTGTGATTGATAGTTTTCAGTATAAATTCAGTTCCCATGTTTGGGGAATGTCCCGGAAAAAGGGAAATCATACAGTTAGTTTAATTCACAATAAAATGCAACATCGGATTTTTACTATTCTGATCACAGCGGCATGTGGGCGACCACATTACGGGCCACCCTCGCTTTTAATTTAGTTCAGACCGAGTTTGAGGTCACACAGATTGCCAGGTCACATTGAGCTCAACTAGTTCCACTGTTATAATTCATTAAAAGATAATTAAGCCACTTTAAGTTCAATTATTACATGTTGTGGCGATGTCTCACCAAAGGTCCTCACAAATCTAATAATACAAATCACATTAAATCAATGAGTACATAAACTATATGTTCCTTCTTTATGAACACAAACACTGTAGTTAATTTTGAGTCAATCTCACAAACACCGTCCTGCTCCCCAAAATACTCACTAGATGTGTAATGCTCAGGTGAAAATAGCACTTTTTTTACTCCTGTTTGGTAAAAACCCAGCTATTTAAAAAAATACATTGAACTATATTTTTGTAACTTTGTCTTAATGATTTTCCTCTTTTTGAGGTATTCCTCGCGGCTACAGACAAGGTCGGTACATCTTAAAAGAATTTAGACAGAACAATACATTTAGTCTTTTCCTGAGAATCAATGAGAACAATATAACACCAGCTTCATCCTTCAAGCCGTTTGGAAATAAAGCCTTTTTTTTTATTGTCACATTGAAGAAAAAAAAATATATATATGGCACAGGAAAAGAAAACATGAGATTTATTAATCATTATCACAACACTGACATCAACACAATTCTCCCTTTTTTGTTCTGCTCATTTGAGTGCAATCAACACCATTAAATAAAACATGTTAATACATTAAAAAAAGAAACTCTTATTTACAAGCAACAAACTCAATTTAACATAATTTATGTTTTAACATAAAAATAAAACATGTTAACATAGAAATAATTGGTTGTACAAAACAAAATTCTGTGCAAACAGCTTACTGAATTCAGTGGGGATTACAATGTTTGTTGAACATATTAGAGAAATTATAACTTGTGGCACCCTGGATGCACAAGAGACATGAGACAAGTGAAGTGATTTGAAATAAGTGTCAGAGTAGTCGTTATTCTTTTAGTTGCTGATTATTTACAGTGTCTCCACCGTCACACCAGAGAAATGACAACGTTTCTTAGCTCTCGCTGGGCAGTTGTAATATTTATCGACACTAGTCACATTGTATTTGACAGAAGAGATATGATTTGATCCCTTTTTTTCTTTTTCTTTCATAGCTGAACTGTGGGAGCTAGTAGAAGGGAGCGGGGCCCCGGAATAGACGACATGAAAGTGGGCAGCTGGATGCAGGTCACAGGGGTATTTTCAGTTATGGCTTTAGGTCACTGTTACAGTGAGTCATCATGCAATGCTGAAGCGTGGCTGCTGGCGGCCCACATGAGAGGCTGCACATTCCCCTGCGGACGCACAGCCCGTCGGGAGCCCCGGCGGAAGGTTCAGGCTGCAAATAACCAGCGTTCCTTTGCGGCTGATCCCCAAACACTAACAACTCAGGGTCCGTACAAAGAGACAAAGACAGATTTACCGTCAGACGCCACGGCTCATGCTAAAAGAAACAACCACACCACCTCCGCCGTGTCGGGCCACCGTCGCATTGCAGTGACGCATAAACAAATACACAAACTTGCAGACGTGTGTTTTATGCAAAGTCTAGCCAGTCAACTTTTTTTCTTTACCATATCATTCTCAAACTCCATTTAGAAATCACTGTTTAAGGAGAGTGTGAATCAAGTCCTGAGTGAGGATGCTACGTCAATCTCAGTGTCTAACAATACCAACGCTTTGACTATTTCAGATGGAAGTGGAAATTAGAGAAATTAGTTTCCAGTCCAAATGGCACATCCACAAAGCCGAGCGAGAGACTTTCCGTGATATGATTTTTGACATTATAAAACAAACTGGATCTTGCATAATGAAATAAGCCGATTCTGTCCCTTCATTTATTAAACACAGGCTAAATAGCCGCAAGTTTTTACACAACATATTTACATTTAGGTTGAGGACACTGACATTATTAAGTCAGCTGACAATAAATAGGTCAGTTAAACTAACTCAACCTACAATTCACTGCAGACGTTCTCCACATAGAGACATCATCAGTTAGTCTTTGCATCAAACACGTGCAGCAAGTGCTTTTCAACACAAACTCTCAGTAAACAACCGGTCCCGGACATAAATCGCCGGCCCTTCCCATTTCCAAGTGGAACTTTTTGGAACAAATTAAAAAAGGGGGACGAATCCATGTTTGATTCTCTGGTCCAAGCGCAGGCTCTGCTGGATGAAGACAGGGGCGCCTTTCTGTTGGTTCTCCAAAAGCAAATGAAGCCAGAGTCTCCTCTCAGTCTTTAAGAGGTCAGCTTGGAGTAGCTGGGCGGGGAGAAGCGTCTGCGGAGGTACTTGAGGATGTAAAGGGGCAGACAGCTCACCAGCGTGATGACAGTCACCTTCCACAGGAACGATATGGTGGTGATGAAGTATACGTCTGGCATGGACGAAGGGGCAAAAAGAATGAGGTTGGAGGACACAGACATACATTAATAAGCATCATTCAAGACTGGAGGCACACCCGTGTGCTTCTAATGCAGATCCTTAAAGAGGTCCAGTGTGTAGGATCTAGAGGCCTTTACTGGCAGACATTAAATATGATGTTTGCATTCGTGTATAATCACCTGAAAGAATTGTTGTGTTTTCATTAGCTAAGAATGAGCCCTTCACATCTATATAGAAAGCCGGAGCCGTGTTGCACCGCTATGTTTCTAAAGTAGCCCAGAATGGACAAAATAAACACTTATCACATGTTTACATTACACAAAAGGCCATCGTAGTCCATCCAATATCCTTGGAAAAGGAGCGATAAGCGAATGGGCATTCAGTTTTTTTCAACCACACTGCTAGATGCCACTAAATCCTTCACACTGCTCCTTTAAATACATAATAAATAATGGGAAAAGCGATACATCTATGTACTGTAGGGTTTTTAGAACCAAGTTGGTCATTTTTGGACTTTGTACAATGTAAAATGAGAAGTTGTTTGGGTGTACATTACAATGCATGGAATATGATAATTAATAAGGGATATTATTATGAATGGCATGCATATGTAGATCACTGTTTTTATTAATGATTAATGTATGAATAGAAGGTTAGATACTAGAGGCTGCATGTACTGTTGCTTTAAGGAATTGTAGTTCTCTTGTTCGCCTGAGGGGCGGAGCTGGAGAACTAACTTGAGGGATCTGCCCAGAGGCAGAGGAAGAGGAAGGGGAGCGCGAAGCCCCCGGGGGATTAAGACTAATTTTTCTCATAGAGACTGCCTCTTTTTCTGGCCACCGCCGACCAGCGAGGATCTCCTGAGGAACTCACTGGGGGACTGGAAAATAGCTCGATCGATCGAATGCATAACCTGTTCTGTCATTTCACTCTTTTTATTAAATATTCCTTATTATAACGTCATTGGACCCTGTTCCATTATTTCCGCATCAGCCCCCAAAGTCTAGAACTCTACAGTACCCATAGATGTACAGGCAACTACCACTGGATTACATTGATACTGAAGAAACCCTTCACATGTACTGTATATTGCCCCCCTACACACACACTTTATGGTCCGATTTGCCATCATAATGTGTAAGGCACACACTGAATGTAAAAATATTTGCTTGTCCGTGTGTTCACCTTAGATTAAGTTTTGACTCATTGACACAAAATCCAGCAAATCGGGCAATTAGCTTGGTGTCAGAGCCACTGCTATTGATCATCCACTTTGCAATAACTAACTTCCTGTTGTTTTTACAACAGCAGCATACACCTCTCTCTCTCTCTCTCTTTCACCTTACACAGTATCTGCACACACTGTCTATGTTTAAAGTAAGTAAAATATAATCTCTCTCTGGACTTAACATCTTTAGTTTGAACTGTATCAATCCTTGACCTCAGGGAGGCAGAAAAATGAATCACTACAGTTTCAACCAAATGTAGTAAAGTGTTCAATTAACTGTGTAAACTGCACATGCACCAGAAGAATAGCCTTTAAAATCTATTCCAGTCTGACTTCAAGGAGGGAGGAAAAGTGTCCAAAAAGGGTACACTTGACCGCATGTCAGTCATGAACCTCAGTGGTCGAGATTGTCGGCTGAAAATGGAACTCCACACCCCACATAAAGCTGAAAATAAAGGCTTGGAAAGCTCCTGGTTAGGTTATTGTATATGTCACAAGTCTTAATATGGAACAACTAAAATTGGCTTATATTTTTTCGGCCAATAGCCTGGCAACATGCAGGCTGTAATAGAGTAACATTAACACCAACAACCATCTGATGTTGTTGATGTTTCAGCCTTCTAATGGCCTTGAATGTGTTCTAATGAAACATTAGGTAGAGTATTATATTTGTAGCCAGTGTTTCCTGCCATACACACCTTTACTGAGACAAACACATCAACCTTGGCGGTCCACAGGAAACTAACAGGACTGATGGCATTTCCTCTTTGATATTACGGCATGCCTGAGCTTCATCCACATCAGGACACTTTGTCAACGCACTCGCCTTTAGCCTTCCTCATATCCAGCAACACACAGCCCCACCAGAGGCATACTATGAATGTTCACCTGACTGCTGACGCACTATTTCAAGGTCGGCAAAAGCACAAAAACATCGATCAGGCTGCGGTGAATTGAACCTGAATTCGTTTTCCTGGCTCAGTGAGATAGGCCGCTGACAGGCGCAGAGTCACCTTCTGTGTGGGGGAAGCGTCAGTTTATGTCCGGGTGTTTGTGTTCGCTCACCTATGAACTCGTGCAGGAAGACGAGTGAGGCAACGTAGCAGGCCAAGCTCAGGAGCTCTCCGACTATCATGAGCCAGTGCCACGTCTGTATGGTCAGGGCCACCATCAGCAGCTCAGTCAGGATGAGGGAGGTGAAGGAAATGGCAACGATGTGGACGAATTCGGAATCGAAGAGCAGCAACGCCCCGTACATGATGATGCTCCCTGTGGAGGTAAACGAGGGCGCAGCCTTAGAATGAGACCAACACTTTTCAAGAAGGAATAGAAACATTTAATGATGGAATCCACAATCTGGCACGACAGTCAATGTTTAGTCTGAAAAAGAGTGTGCAAAGAGTGATTGAAATACTCTGCTGCAGGATCAGAATTACGGCGGTCTGAAACGATGAAAGACAGAAAACAGTTATCACCGCTAGCGGAAAATAGCTCAGTGTGTTTAGCTACCAGCGTTTTTTAAGTAGACAAGCTCTCAATTGCGTCACTGATATTAAAAAGACAGAATTAATAAGATTTTCCTAAAAGAGACTGTATAGACCCAAAGATCTACCAAGAGATCTGCTCTCGGCCCGTACCAAAATGGCGGCCAAAGCGCTGGAAAAAAAAAACGCAAAAACAGCGAGGCGAAAAACCAAGAAGGTCATTCCAAAACGAGAGCGAATCTGGGTTTGGCTTTCAACAGCTGGCGAGCACCAAGGCCCAGAAATACCAAACCCAAAATCAAAGGCCGAGCAGTAGCGAAGGGCGACTGGAACGTTGCCACATGTCGCCTGTGTCTCGGCCACAAAAATTGCACAAAATTGCAGTTGCAAAGACTACAGTGAACGGCCAACTAGCACGTTCTGCGCCTGCGTAAAAGGGAATAACTCTCCATACCGGCAGGTTGCGGTAGTCATGTATTAAATGTACATACAGTATATGTATATGTCGTTCAGATGGGGAAACCGAGGACTGTGGATATACAAGCCGTTGTTATGAAACATACATGAAACGAAGCAGTGTTCCATTTCAACACCACCCGTGTATTGGAATGAGCAGATGAGATGATGGAAGAAAAAAATAATAATAATAATAATATATATATATATATCTCTCTCTCAGCAACAGCTGGAGTTATTGACTGATTATCAGAAGTTTGTATAAACTCTTCCTTACCTTGATAGATACTTATTATGACCCATATTAGAAATGTCTTGAAAGATAGTGGTCGGCCCTGTGGAAACAAAACAGTCGAACACTTCATATTTACCATTTTCCATGTACGTATGTTTCTGTGTATCATACTTGGCTACACTCTAGCAGTCAGTGTGTTATCAGACAATAAATACCTTCAAGAGATCCTTGTATAATTCTGGGTACAACATAGCAACCTCTGACTTCACATCTTTGTCCAACACCATGGAGAAGACGGGAAACATTGTGTAGATGGTTGAGTAGCTGAAACAGACAAAACCCGTTCAAACTGAGTGTGAGGAATATTCCACAGATAAAAGGCCTAGAAGCTTCACACATTTCATTGTTAGATTCAGCAGTGAAATACATCGGTCCAGCCAAGACGTCGTCATATCATATTTTCCCCTTCTCACATTCAAACAGCGCTTTATCAAAGAGGAAATGCCAGGGAGGCACAGTAGCCAAATGCTCTCTTGGTAAGTCACAGCCATACAGAGCTTTTATCTCACCCAATAATCAGGAATCCTTGGTAGAGTGAGACTGAAGCAAAGTAGAAAACAGAGGAGAACACCGCCTAGGGAAACATACAAATATTTTCATATCAATACTCAAAGGCCATACATAACAGATGATAATGCAAGAAAGCAGGGGTATCACTTTACAAATTCTAAAAGTCAGTTTACATCAGAGGAATAGAAGTAAATGAAAGATACAACATGAATCTGGCAACATAAGTCACAGGGTAACCACACTGTGACTAGTCAATGAGCTAAATCCCACACATAGAATGCAACATCTCAATAATCCTCAATCTCCCAAAGTGCTAGTGCTGGAGCATGAGAGCTTCCCCGACTAATTCTAGCATGTGTCTTACCAATATTGGGCAGTCAATTACTCAGCCCCAAAACCAGACAGGTCACAGCTGTGGTTGGTGTTAATGCGAGACATGTGGCGAAGGGCCTCCTTAAAACCTCAAAGTCCACGTGCAGTGACTCATGGGCTGTCCCTCCATGGCGGGGGCTGAGGTTGGCCTGGGACACGGGACGGACGGTGGTGGTGGGTGTGTGTGGGGGCCGGCTCAGAAGGGCACCACTTACTGACTCATAATGCACCCCACCCTTCCATGACCACCCCTAAAACTTTGCCCTGCCTCGCCCCAATCATTTCTTCCTCGCATTTAGATTTTAGGTGTTGTGGATAAACCCAACTCATATCTCCCTGGCCCAAAGTTTAAAGTTACAATTTTGAAAATCTCAGTTTCGTTCTCTTTGGATCTCAATTTGCAGAGATCCAAACAAGTGTTGGGAATTCCTGGGACACCCAGTTTGTAACACTGCAAATGCCAAAACCACCAGTTCAATCCCCATTGTGGTACTCATTCGGCAATAGATAGTAATTTAACAGACAATTAAAATCTCTCATTAAAAATCAAGTCGAATGTATATCAGAAGGGGGAAAGAATGTGAGCAATCTCTTTCTTTAGATTACCATCAAACTGTTACAATGCATTGAGTGTGAATGATAAAACTTACGAGTGATTGGAGCATCTAAGGTTGGTCATTTTAAAAACAAATGTTATGGTTGATAAAGAACAGAAAAAGTAAACTGAAGTCAAATCTCAACCATGCTAAATCAGACTCTGGACCATTATCTATGTTTATTGTAATATATCTTTAATATATATCAAGTCATTCTTACTAATCAATTAAATTCTCATTGCGAATTGTATAATGTTGTGGTCAAATTCATGGTGTTATTATGCTCAGTATGTGATGTTTTATCCAATTTGATTCATATTTGTTCATGTTATGGTCTATGTAACATTTTGAGGGAGTATCTCATGGTTTTTATTGTTGTGAAAATGAAGAAAAGGCACTTCACATTTAAATGTATCATTTCAACATGACTGATGGACACCTAAATGGCTCCATGTTTTATTGGTGCTCTACCTGCATGGTGCTGATGCACAGGCTCCTGTGGATGACGAACTGGCTGAGGGCTGCAGACCTTTTGTAGCTGTTCCGACCGTGGACCATGAGCAGACGGCCTAAATGTTTGAACTGAGTCACAGAGAAGTCGGCCGCCAGCGAGGCCTGCTTTCCTTCCTGTCAAACACACAGTACAGAGGGCAGTGAGGACACGCTACAAGAAGTCTAAGCAAGCTTTTGGGTGTTTATTATGATTGCTCAGTGACAGATAAATAGCTTGTTTATGAGGAAACACCAAAATCAGACAGATGGTCGACAAATACCCTCTGCAAACATGACATGCATGGAAATGTAACAACATTGAATATGCCATCTTAAATTCACGATTTTTTACATTCTGCCCGATATCTCAATTAGTTGATTAATTGTGTCCAAAACCCAAGAAAGTAAGTCATAAAAAGACGAAGAAAATGTGAAAATATTCACATTTGAAAATGAGCCAAGAAAATAGTTTTGTTCATAATCCCTGATAAAAAAATAAATCATAAATATTTTTTTTTACACTGTTTTTTGTACTGATGACAAAAACAACATGTTAATGAGTGAGCTTTACAGTTAAGCTAACGGGTTGCTATCTTTAATGAAAAGAAATAGGTGTGGCGTCAATCTTCTGAACTAACTCTAATGAGAGACTCTTACTTTTACTTGAGCACAAAGGCTCCCTGTCATCTTTGTTTCCTCTACTCAGACAATGGATCCTCGTAAAGAGGAATCATCTGTGTGCCTGTCTCTCTGCATGTCTCTGAACGTGAGAGATATCTTGACAGGAAACCCAAAGTACAAAATCTGTGAGAGCGACACGCCAATGTGGGGCGATGAGATGAGATGGAGAGAGAGTCTTACTTTTCCCTCCACTCCCACGCCACAGTCGGCTTCCTGGATCATGCTGACATCGTTTCCTCCATCCCCTAAGAGAAAACAAAAGCCATGGAGGTGTCAGGATTCACATCAGTGACTCACCAATACAAACTTTTAGTGAGAGTGTTGTGTATGTATTTCAAGGGGCACACCCTTAATTTGGCTTGATTAAGAGATCAGAACTATGGCCACAGACGGTTGTTTAGAATTTGCCACATAATGGGCGAGATAAAGAGGCGGTGTGATATGACTGAAAAACACATTCATTAAAATAACGTTCCAATGACAATAAAAAACATAAAAAGTTTGCTGTTCAGGTCAGTGAGCTGTGTTACATTACAAAACTCTTCACATGTGGGAAACATTTCAATAATTAATTTAGTTTTCAGTTACAAGTTTCTACAAATTGCTGATATCAATGTAAGAACTTTGTAACAAGACAAATTAAGATTCTCGTCAAAGACAATAACAATAATATGAATTATCACCCAGCCATGGGTGTCATCATCATCAAGTGATACTTATCACTTGATGATCACACATATTTGCATTAATGCACACTTAAAAATCAGCTCTGCTTTATTGTGGCATTGTATCAGTGTTACTGGGAGTATTGGTGAGATGAGTAGAAGTGAGTTAGAGAGGTTTGTGGCTGCAAAAAAAAGATTTGTATAGAATAAAAAAAAAAAAAAGTAAAAAACAGAAGAAGCTGTGCAGACTAAATCCCAGCCTGAAAAAGCCGTTGGACAGTTTCTTTTTTCGACTCACCTACAGCACAGGTGAGTTTTCCTGTGCGCTCTTGCAACAGTCGGACTATCTGAGCCTTCTGGGTCGGGGTGCATCGGCAGCAAACCACAGCGGGACACTGACACGCAAGCTCCATGAACTCATACTCGTAGTATTTCAGACAAACCTGAAAGAAACCCACCAAATGGATTAGAGAAGCGTAGGCCACCGAATATAACTGATCTCATCTGAGAATCTTCAACAGCTTATTGTAACTTACAGTTTAACTCCTACTGCTTTTTAGAAAGTGACTCTAACCACAGATACCACTGCCAGAGATGTATCCGTTGCAGTGATATTATCGTGCATCACACAGAAAACATGTCAGAGTTTCATATGGAGAGATAAGTCAGTGGGAGGAGTGTTAGACGCGCACAGATGCACTCGAGAGTTTACCTCAAGCGAGTCTCCTGATATCACCAGCGCGCAGTCGTGTTTTCTCCTGAAAGCGTTGAGCTCCAGGTGGGCTTCCCCTCGTGTTGTCACCTAGGGCAATGGCAACCGCATTTGAAAAGCAAGCACAAAACACACTCGCAATAATAAGTTATCAAGGATGACAATCTGTCTGCCTTTGCATCCTGATCGTTATCAGACAGGTAGCCTCAAAGAACAGCAGCTCGTTTCCCTCCAGCTGCAATGATGGCAAATGTTAGAACAACCAAATACCCGCCAAACATCCAACTAACTAAATATCCAACTGATGATAGGATATGTTTTTTCCCCCCCATACTATTTGCCTGGAAACATTAATTCAAATAACATAATTCAGTTCTATAAACTCTATAATCAATTATATTAAAATTGCAGTAACACTTTAATTTAGCATTTATTATTAATTATATATTAAAAGTATATAACCATTCAAAATGTTGAATGGTTAAAAGAAAATGTATTGCATGTTAAGTAATAACATCTAACTTGTAATGGGAAATTGGGAATGCACTGTATTATAAAATTCCATTCAAAGTTCAAATATAGAGCTAAAGAATCCCTCCAGAAATGCAGCACTGACAGGGCATGGTGTTAATCTGTCAACAAGAGTTATGCTCGGGAATGAATATCCTTCAGCCGCCGACTATTCATACGTCAATCCAGATCAGGCCATTGGTGGCCACCAGGAAACTAATCCAGATGTATGTGTTGCAGGCCCAGTCAGCACTCCCCCGTCCACTGGGACAGAGGTTTTCAAGCCGTGCCAACCATTGTTATTCTCTTCCGAGTAACCGCAGTTGTACGCAAGTTGTAACCTTCCCATATGGCAGGCGCTCCTTCTGCTCTGGCACGGTTCCAGAGGGGAAGGCAGAACGGGACTATCAAAGCGGCGAAAGAGCCCGAAACCTGCAAAACAAATTAGGAAGTGAGCCCTCTCCGTGTTCCCTCTGGGAGTGGTTCAGATGGTTTCTCCTTTCTGTTTGAGCGAAGGCCTGTTTGTTCTCATTGACAGCGGCTTGGATGCTTTCGCTGGTGGGAGGTGATTTATTCGAGCCGTGTGGATGCTGACTTGGCCTGCATGCGTAGTTGTGTGCGGCGGTATGACCACGAGCTGATGGGGCCGGGTCGCGCAGAGGATGGATGCCCGTGGGTCGAGGGAGTCAGGAAACTGTCAGTGCTGCATTGAACTGGGAAGAACCCTGTTGTACTAAAATCAACTTATACCACTTTATACCCATATAAGAGGAAGAGAGGTCAATGTCCAGCACTTACGGGTCTGAAGATATGGATGTCCTGGTTGCGGGTGATCAGATGGGCGTTCTTGGCGGTGCATGTCGCCGTCTCAAGCTTGTCTCCTGTTAGCATCCAAACCTACAGAGAAACCAGAAAGTAACATGAAGGAAAATATATATTTTTCAATTCAGAAGATCCACGGATGATTGAAGAGAAATTTCCCACAAACATGTTACTGCATGACATAAAATGTTTCCATCATCGGTCTGTTAAATCAGTTAACAAAAGCTAAATTCCAGGGATCAAAGACTCTAATCACTGACTTCAAGCAACCTGTAACTGCTCTGTCTGGGAGCTAAGGTTTGTCAACTTATCTTACGATCAAACATGGTTTACTTCATTGTAGCACTTGTGCTTCAAACAGAGGACAAAACACAGTGATCATAAAGATTGGCATCACGGTATCCAAATTCTGTCTCGGATTGATTGTTAATGGAGATTGCTTATAGATGGTTAAACCGGAGTTTATATGGTTAAAAAAATTACATTAAAAAATAGAATTACTGCCTCATGGTTGCATGCTTCACCTCATGACATTATTTGATCTTATTAGATATCTGTGTGAAATTATTATAACAATTATAATAAACATATAAAGTCTTTATTCACATAAATGTGATGAAACTCTGATCTTTGATCACCAAATTCTAATCACTTCATTCTTGAGTGGACGTTTCTGCAGAATTTGAAGAAATTCCCTCAAACTAGAAGAAACAGCTATTGATCACTTAAAATTTGAATTTCTTAAATGATGTGAGCAATTGAAATTCCATTCAACCTCTGCACTTTCTGCACGGATACCACAGGAGCCAAGTGAGTAAATGTGTTTTTACATATTTGTAAGAGCAAAAGGGACCATCAGCCCAACTTTTACTTCTGTGACTAACCTTCCTTGAACAAAACCAAATCCTCATTTCCATAAAGAAATGTGGTGAAATATTTCAAATCAACCAAAACCGCTTAAAAATGTCCTTCAAATTCACTAGAACTTGTTTTTTCTACTATAAAGGAGGCCCTTGAACAAGGCTTGTTCTTGTCAGTAGATATGAAAAACACATGTACTTGTCTTGTCTCTATGTTTTTGTTTTCTTAGTTTGTTGCTACTATGAGCTATGAGTGCGTCTGGCCCCCAGACCTTGATGCCTGCGTTGCGGAGGATCTCCAGGGTAGGCCTGACATCAGCCTGGAGCTGGTCCTCGACCCCAGTCAGACACAGCAGCTCCATCTCCATCTCCAGACTCTCAATTACTGTGGCCACCTTCAGCGAGCGGTCATGGACGCTGAGCTTGGCCTGGACGTACCGGGCCTGGGGAACAAAAGAGGACGGGAATATTTTGAGTGGGAGGAGATGAAAATAGTTTAAAAAAAAGTAGAATCATTGTAAGACCAAATAAGGGATGGGATAGAAGGAGAAAACATCAATATATGGCCACCAGCCAAGGAAGTCATGACAAACACAGAGACAAAAGTATAAAAAAACTAATCACAGGGATGGTTCATAGTGTGCATACATGAAGATTTCTTTCCCCCTCAAGCATGAATTAACGCCATTAAACACACACAGAAAGATCCATATCAGATATCAAAGTTTCAGTTGGCATATAAACTTTCAGGTATTTGCCTGCAAGCAGCCGTTAACGCTACTATGTTTTAGAAAGCTTGAAATACAGAGCAGACGCGATCAATTGGTTAACGCCCATCTCCAGCTTTTCAGCTCCAGGGTAATTAGCTAGTGAGATAAAGCAAAAACAATCTGAGAGTGACTCATACAGGAACACAAACTCTGTGTGTGTGTGTGACTCAGTTGGTGACTCACTGCTGCCCACCAGCTCTGCTTACACAATTATACACTTCAGTAATGGGCCCGGGGCTGAGGACTGCAGGGGAGACAGCCCTGCCCTGCTCAAACAATGAGTGGGGTGTGTGTGTGAGAGGGTGGGGTGTGTGGACTGGAGGGACGAGGGGTCAGAGGTCACTCCAATTACTCAGCAACACACTTTGACATTTAGAAATACTGAACAAGTCTGCATAAATATCATTCTGCATGTGTGTGTTTTTTTTAGTGTAATCTGCAAATAGATATCCAACAAATTGTTGATATTTCTGCGGTTTATCAGCTCTAATGGCTTCATTAAACATTAGACCGACAAACTATTAGTGTGTAGGTATTGTCTTGTTCTCTAATGAATCTGAGAGCTAAGCCTCAGATCGCTGTGTGTTAATCTCATGAGATGCCAACTTGCCTCAAAATCTTGATACTGCTCCTCTGTGAGAGACTTCTTTGAGACCACAAGGACCCTCAGGCCTTCCCTCGCCATGTTCCCGCACTAGAAAACAAAGTCAGCAACATCTGGATTTAGCACGTTAGTCTGTGAGTTATTTATAACGGGGGTAAAATCACTGTTGTTACAGCCTCATCATGTTTTGTTAAAAAGAAGGAGCTCTACCTCCTCTTCCAGCCAGTCGTTATACTGGACGATGCCTGCCATCACCACATCAGCACCCTTCATGTAGAACGTGATCTCTCCTGTAGACTCATCCTTGAAAACAATAATCCACAGTTTATTTAGATTTAAAACAGGAAAGAAAAGCCGTTACATTTTACCCAGTGGGTTTCCAGTCCGTAGCCGTGCGAGTAAAGGTGCACATGCACTATTGTATGACTTTGTGTTGCCTAGAAATGCTAAACTTATTTTGGTATTTACATGGGCTCCAAAAAGTGTTTGAAAATATTATCATGAGGAAGTTTGAAAATCCCAGGCTTCCTGAGTTTGAACCCGGGCCAACAAAAATAAAGTTAGTCATCAGACAGTCAGAGGTTATAAGGTGAGGTTTTTCACAGATAATGTGATTTAATATTATTTTTGGTTTGTCTTGTTAAAGCTAGAGTGCCGTCCAATTCACCCTCCGAGCAACAAGCACTGACCTACATTGTTACTGAAAGAACTATTTCAGTAATTGGTCAAAATAGGAAATCAAGCCAATTTCTTTGAAGAGGTTAAAGAAAACAAAATACACAAAAGCTCCTGAAATGTAACCGACAGAAGAGTAACAACGTTATCTTGGCACTCACTCGCACAATGATGCCCATCCTCTTGCTCTCATAGGTGAAGGGAAATATCTGCAGGATGGTGAAGTTCAGTATTTGGCCAGTAGGGGTCCGCAGCTGCATGGAGGACTGGTCTCTTCCCACCAGTGTCAGACCAACACTCTCAGTCCACTGCACTAGCGACACCTATCAACATCACATTGTAAAGGCTGTAGTGGGTGGTCATTACAATATATAAGTGAGGGGACAAAATGGTCAGGTTGCAATATTTCTCTAACTGCTAATACTTTATGTTTTTACTAAATATTAAACATAATCATGATTGAAGTGCGGCAAGGGAGCAAAAGGGACAACTGCTTAGGGTTTTTATTGTTCTTGTGAAGCCATTATGTCAATATGATGTTCCATTACTTGAATTACAAAACAAACAGTGAAGGGCACTTTGGACTGAGTAGGATGCCAGAGAGCACAGTGACCATTTACTCTTAATCAATAGCGCAAACATTTTCTGCACTCAAGACTATTGATTAATAAACTCGGGAATTGTCCATTTCTGAACAAAAAAAATATACGTTTGTCTCTCTCCTTTCTGAAGGACACGACAGATAGACGACATTGATTAATACAACGTTAACGTGTGCGAGTCTGTGTGGGGAGAAAAAGAGGGGAGACGACTTTTCCCAATAACTTCCAGACCAGAAGTCAGATCACATTCATCATTCATCTTCTGACAGGTCTAATGGCAGAGTGGACACAGATGCGAGAAAACAACAACGATTTCCACGATCCAATTTTTAAACCACAGGTTTTGTAGTGGGGAAATCACTTATTTTGGGAATACATGACAATGCCTGGCCAGGAGCACTTTAACGTCATAAAAGCTCTGATTACTGTAATGTTCCCTATCCAGGTTTGGGAAATATGAAGATTGTGCTTAGTCACAGTCTAGAAATATTCCTTGTGGGGGCATTCTTGGATCTGGTGTCTGCCACGGCAGCAGCACCTTGTAAGAGCAGCAGCTGGGTTGGCTGCAGATTTGTAACTGGACTGAATAAAGCTGTAACCAGTTTGCTTGACTCAGAACCTCCACATGGCTGACACGTTTTTTTAAAAGCTGAAAAGGAAAATGATTCAGATATCGACTCTCTGTGGTGAATTACACATAATATACCGCAAGACGTCCTTTTGGAGAGGATTTTAAGATACCAAAAAAAATCTGATACATGAGATCAGACTTTTTGCCGGTCAAATTCACAAACGAAATTAAAATGTTTTTTAGGAATAATTTAATTTCAAGTTACAAAAATGACTATGCTGTCGATTTTAGTTCTTAGAAAGAAGGAAAGAAAGAAAACTGGAATTAGTCAAAATAAATTAAAATCTTTATAAATCTGAATCGCCAGATCAGACTTTAAAAAAAACTCTGAATCTGCCAAGAAAATTGCAATTGAGGCATCTCCAGGCATCTTTTAAGAGTGACAAGTGCTTAGTAAAATGTCTGTTTTGACTACATTGGTAAAAACCATGCATTCAACAGTCACTGACATTGTGTCCATAGTGCTCACAGACAAAACCAGATCTATATTAAGACTTCCTGAAAGCGGTAGGGAAAGCCAACTGAAGCTTGCTAGATTGTATCAAACTGATAAAATGCAAAACGGTTAACATTTTTATTCAGTTTGACCTCAAAATAATAAAACGGCTAAATTTCCTTCCCACAATATAAACCACAGGCCTCTAATCACAACAGATGTACGTGGCTCTATTAAAATATGCTATCAAAGAGGAAATTCAAAAGGGGATAAGTGCAATGGGCTGGGGAGCACATTAAGGAAATCCGTATTTACACCGCAGGAAATGGATCGAAGTCAAATTCCGCAGCCCTCTTCCTGATGTTCAAAGAATTTATACAGATCAAGGACATAAATGTAGGATTCTTTTTGGCTTGTGAATGTTCCACTTTATGTAAGAAAGCAGGGAAGACACTTGAGATAATGGCCTTTACTGATATCTTGAGATCGGAAGTCTGTTCTCCTGTCGGGCCTTTCGTGTTTGTCCTTGAGAAAATTATGTTTGAATTAAGTGTACATATTGCAACAGGTCAAGTTGATGTATATCAACATGTAGGTATTTGCCTGTGTGTAATTACGCACATTATGGGATGGCTGTACTGCAAATGTGGGAAACGTGCAAATCTACAAGTACGTTTCCACACAGATGCAAAAAAACAAACACATGAATCAATAATTCCCTGCTTCTTTTTTATTTTCCTCTTTGTGCAACGGATTTGTATTTTACTTGACTCCTCTTTTTACATGTATTGTTATATTTTAAATTGCTTGACTCTTTTGTTTTGTAAAGCACTTTGAGCTGCATTTCTTGTCGGAAAAGTTCTACCAGTATATAAATAAAGTAAAAATTGGTACTATACATTTTTCCTATCAGCCCTGAAGCTAGAAATAACATGAGTGTCACTAAAACTGGAGGAACATGTATCGGGTTCTGTGCGGCAGGCCGTGGTACCTCATCTGGGCTGGAAGCCTGGTAGACTCTGCACGTGTCTTCATAATGCTGCTCAGCTTCGGCCTGGTCGGTCACTCCGTTGGCCTCGTATACGGGAGTCACGTTGTGCACCAGAGCGATGGCCTTCACAGCCTCGTGAACTCGACTGATGATGGTCTTTCGGACCTTAGTGGCTGCTGGAGCCCTGGAGGCTGGAAGGTCATGTGTGGGCTGGAGACAATTACAGAAGGTACTGGGATGAAAACAATGGCAAACAGGAATCTCAAAAGAGGTATAACCTTTCTTTCATTGTAGTCAAGGTAAAGACGGCAGCTATTGTAGCCAGTAGAACTGATAATATGTACCGTCAAGAGAAAAAGAACTGTATGAACATGTAAAATCCTGTTTACAACCACAAAGACGACACACATTCAAAAAGCTCATTCTAAAATAAATGATAACTAACTGGAGAATGTTTTGATTGTAGAAACAAGCTGCTTCACTAATGGCAGTTTCAATGATTGCCGTGCTAGTGGCCTGTAAATATAACCAGATGTGTTGAGTAAATATGAACAATTTGCTTTTGCGTTGTGGCCTTTCTATTTTTAGAAGCCTGTGCGATCCAGGGGTTAATGGTAGCGTCATTTAAGAAGTCCGGTCATTGCTTTGCTTGTGGGCTAATCCTGTTTCCTGCTTCGCTAACCTCTGGTGTCAAGGGGGACAAAGAGTGTCATCTGAGGTCAGGAAGCATTCAACCAAACAATAATCACAAACTGATATGTTTCTTAAAACAATGCTCATGTCTGTTTGTGTTACCCTTTCCCATGATTTAGGAATTTTAATCTTTTGTTTTCTAAATGGCATTGCTTCTCTTTGACAGAGCACTGCCATTACTTGTGCATGTTATTTTTCTTTCTTTTTACCTGCGTGTAGGCGCTGAACACAAGGCTCTGGACTTCATCCATTGAGTCCATCCCATATGCCACAGTTCCAAGATGGAGGCGCCTGAACACCATTTCATTTTGAGTAAGAGTTCCTGGTAAAAGGTTAAATTACAGACATTCAAAGAAGTGGAAATCCCTTAAAAAAATAATTACAATTGAAAGAGTTTTGTATACTTCTGCAGAATGATTGACGGGACAAAACATTTTGGTTTCTAAATTAATTTAATTTTGAAAACATCACAAGCGTCAATATCTGCAAAGTATTTCCACATTGTTTATGCGCTTGGATTTACAAACGGTAATCAGTTGCTTAAAAGAGTTTGCATGTCACATATGGTGATTGTAAGGAAGCCAGTAGCCTTCACCTTCAACACTACACACACAACCTCTGTATCCTCACACTCACTTTAAAAGCATTTTCCGCTAGTATATCAAAAAGACCTCAGGGGTCTTGCACGTACATTGGCCTGAACTGCAGACCCTACCGGCCTTATCGCGCTCTGGATGGGGAAAAAGCCTGATCAGTTTATTGGGCATGAGGGCTATAAATCTGACGTGTAACACCTCGAGCCTGAGGAAGTGCACTGGTGGAGGTGTTGTGCTCTTAAGGCGTGTATGGATGAGAGACTTTGGGGCTTTTTTATGATTTAATGGTCCAATAAGTAGCAGGTCTCCGGGAGCAGAAACCCCACCACAGAGCAAACCCCCCAAGGGAAGGAAACAACTTAACTCTGTCCCACTGGATACTTCCTTGGTAAATCCACAGCACTATAACTCCTCATTTCAGTACTCCACACGCTGGCCTCAGTGATTCTTTTGGCCACAAACAAGGCTATTTTTATATAAAAGTATGTTGCTTATTCGCTGCCATTTCCTGCAGTCTAACCTGTTTTGTCAGTCAGCAGGTAGGAGATGCGTCCGAGCTGTTCAGGTATGGTGCTTGACCTCACCATCGTCCCAGGGATCTTGGAGTCTCTCTTAATCATCCAACTGAAAACCATCTTTCCCATATCCAGATTGACACGCAAACTGCATCAAATGAAAACAATACACGATTTAACTCCTCACATGTGAATACAAAGCAACACTGCAGATGACTTTGAAGTAGAGACGCTTAAGTGGCACCTAATCGGCACGATGTTGGAGAAGAGCAGCAGGAAGCGCAAAATCTGGAGGTACCAACGGCCAACGAAGTGCTGGAGGGCCACCATGACCAGTGACACCACCACAAGAGCCCCAAACAGGATCTTAGTCAAACAGTTCACCTCCAAGTCAAACAAACCCACCTATCATGAGCAACAGAGGCAAAGATTAGGAGTCAAATTAATGTGAAAACAAATGGTGTGTGCAATATGTAGGTCTAAGTAAATAAAGAAAGTTGAATAAATTGCACAATTAATCAATTAAGGATGAATTCATAAGAATCCTCCGTCTTCAGGATCTGGTTCACACTACTGTACCTTGTGTCTTGGGTTGGAGGTGTTCATGACACTGCGCAGCTCCTTGCCTGTGTAAATCACAACCCCCACCACTGTCCCTGGAGTGAGAGAGAGAAAAAGACCTGAAAAAACCTGCCTCGGGTCAATATAATAAAAAGAACAACATAAAACACACAGTATGTCAAGGAGATGTTTCCCAGACCCATAATCTTGACAAGAATATATTTTTTCAAATGATCAATGAATACAGGATGCAGATTTCCAATTGCTTAATGGATAACATGTGTCCGCATGGGTTAATGTCTCCTATGGAAGAAGCACACTTTCCTTACCATTATGGGTAGCTGCCCCAGAGCTATTTAAAAATAATGGTGTGTTTTGGTTGGACAAGTCTACAGATCAACAGTTGTGAACTAATCAATGCTTCAGAGCAGCTTTTTGTGCTAGAGGCTAAAAGACTGTCTGGGTCACTTCCTGGGTTTGAGCTGCGTTATCGACAGAGCTGCGCGACCAGTCAGGTATTTACCAGAGGCGACAACGGTGCTGGCCCACAGAGTGTTCTCAATGCTCAGACTTTCGTTGACTGGAGGGTCTCCGTCCTCCTGTTACAATTAAGACCACACATATTCACAATGATGAGGGGAGACAGAAACTGGTCAAATAATTGCTACGTTTGTGAAAGAAGTTTTGTAAACATTTCTGGCTCCATCTATCTGTCTAACAAATGTTTGGTTTGTCTCTCACACAAGATGCATCACTGATGGATTTTAAAACATATTTTGCCATTTAAGCCTTAAATAATGACTTGTGTGTTTAAGGCTTAATCTCCTTTATCGCTGTCCGACAGAGCAAAGTTGGCTTTATGTAAAAATGAGTCAGACGCTTATTCAGACATAAGACCAACATGTTACATTGCCATCAGATGAAGGGGCTTCGGGTTCAACAGAATAGTAACGTAAGCACTCACCCTGGTGAAAGTTCCAATAAAGTTATGGATATCGATGTTTGGTTCTTCCGCGTACACATATGATCTTATTTGTAGAAGGTCCTGTGGGAAATCAAAAACACGGTTTAGGATTACTGACGGGACAAAGTGATTGAATATTGAAAGCCGTTTGAACAAGCACAGCTTTGTCTTACATGCTTATGAAACATTATGCAACTAGCTCCGATAATATGTCCCTTACATGGAAACCAGATCCATTTAATCCTACACAGTCCTTTACAGTTTATGCAGCGTTTGCTCTATGGTTTTGCATATTACATTGAACACCTTTTCTCAAGGCTATAATTAGACAGTAGTCAGTCTGAGACCTTCAAAACATGAATCTTTGTTATATTTGCTTGACAAATATGTCAGTTATTTGATTTTTACAAACCAGTCTGTCCACACATGTTGTTTTCTCCCAAAAGGAGATGACGGAAACAAGTGGGAAAAGTAGCACTTGAGTTAGACCTTGGGCTGCAATTAACAATAATTAATATTATTGATTAATCTGCTGATTATTATCTTGATTTGTCAAAACAATTGGTCCAGAAAATGTTAGAAAATAGTTAAAGATGCCTTTCACAATTTTCCAGAGCAAAAATTCCCATCGTCTCGTTTTGTCTGAACTCTCAGATACTCAGGATTAAGAAAACCAGCAAATGTTTGCATTTGAATCAAGAGAATCAAGTCGGAATCAGGGATTTTTTGGGGGGCACTTTGACCTATAAACAAATAATAGATTTTCTAAATAGTTGTTAATTAATTTTCTGTCAATGGACTTGTTTTGGCTTCGGACCAATATAGCAGCTTGCCAATAGAAGCCTTTTATTGCAAATCAAATAACAGCAATGCCCTAAAATTTAGGTTGAAATAATAAATAAATAAAATAGCACTATTTTTATTTTTATAATATAGAATTTAACTGTATCATACTGAACATTGTTACAACTTATTGACTTAATGACACTTTCAAATAGAAAAAAATCTACGTGAGTATTTGCCTTTAAAAAACCCAAACTGTTCCAACACTGAAGAACTAGCCAAAGATATGGGCCTGAGGTGAACCTTTGACCTTTTAGTCATTCTCTGATGTTCAGGCCACCCTGTACTCTAGTCAAATGACCACTCTGTCCTCACCACTTGCTTCTTTGAGCCCATTGTCAATATGTGCAATTACAGGTATTTATCAGTTATTACAAGGCACAGCCATGGCATAAACACAGTGTTGCAACATACAATTTTCTCCCGACTGCCTCTCCATCTTTATTTTATGACTCACGGCAGCAGTTGGCAGTCTCTGTGTGCAGGCCACTGGGAGGCGTAGTTTCCAGTCCGTCTCTCCATCCAGCTGGTCAGTACGCAGGAAGCAGGAGCCTAGGAAGGAGAGGACAAGAGCTGCCAATGATGCCAGATACTAACACATTCACCCCTAGGGGGCAACCATAGATTGGCTTTTAGTTAAAGGGGGTATATGTCACAATCTCAAATTGTTTGAACAAATCAAAACATTTATATTTCAATAGATACTGAAAGCTACTGTCCAGGTTGCCGCTTTCTGATTTTATTTGTTCTAATAGACGTTATACTATACGTTTCCAAGTTGCGGGGTTGAATAAATACATGAAAAAAAAGAGCAATCAAACAATTTAGCATGGAGTCACAAATGAATTGTAGCAACTTCTGTGAATGGTACTGAGCTTCATTTTACTGCTGGGACAGAAGTGAAGGCATCCACCAAACAAAGCCCCCCTCCCCCCACTGGCTTGCATGCGTCATCCTGCCCAAAAACTACAAATCCTGGCCTATAGGCTCTTCATAATTGACCTAATGGCCTCCACATGGAAGAGAGATAACCAAGAACTATTTCCAGTAAAACAAAGCTTGTTGTTTTTCTTCCTTCAACAGGAAGACGTAACAAAAAAAAACAAGATGCAACTAGCTTCACTGGCAGAGTCACATTTGGGTTTCTGGAAGCAGAAAAAGAAAACATTGTGTCCCTGTGATGTGCGTTTTGATGTGCTGTGCCTTGGAGGTTGTTATTTTGAATGAACTTTTGTATATGTGCAAATAAACGCAATGCATTGGCCAAGTTTGTGTTATCACCGACAAATCTGGTCCTAATCCATATTTGATTATTCAGATGAGGCATCCTCCACTCATGTCTCCTGTGTTCTCTTTGCATCAGATGTTTTTGTGTCCTTGATTTCCTTTTCCTTATCTTCTCATTTGAAAGACAAAATGATTCATCCAAGGTGAAGCGAGAACAAGGTTTTGTCTACGATGCCCGTCTCACCATTACATGGAGTAGTAACTCTCCACCTCTGCACTTTGAGTGATAGTTTAGTACTGGACCTAATTACAATTTAGACATTGTAGGACTTCCTGTCCTGACTCAGGGCTAATCCCTGCACCTCAGCGCCTTTTTAAACAAGTCATTTCCCCAGCCAGCCAGCCGGGCCGCCAGCCTGTTGTGGAGATCTGGATGAATGACCAGCAGATGTTTACCATTTCTTTCAGAGGTCCTTAAAAAGATCATGTCAGCAGGAACACGCTGGTTCTACAAAGAAAGGCAGAAAGAAAAACATCACTTCAACATCACTTCCTGAGCCTGCACTTTTCCTCCTCCCTCTTCTGCTCTTTAACTGTAGAAAAGTAAGACTTTTGGCTTTTCATGTGCCACATTACCAACAGCCAGTCAGTCAAAAATAATAAGCCCTCCAGCAAATCATCCAGTCGTGGCCTGAACAGGACCCTGACCAGGTTTTACACTCTGCCTGACCTGGTCGCTGCACGACACGAGACAAATTCTCCATTCAATTCATCTGGACAGCTTCCCAAAAACTGAACCATGCATTGGATTATTGCTAAATAGACAATAGTCTAACAAATATGTTTTATATGAGTCTTTAAATGCAGGTTCATTTAGAAATCCTAACCCTTTCTTTGTCAGCTACTGGTTTCCCCACTGCTGATGAGTTTCTTAGTTGTAAATCACATAACCCTGAATCACTGAGTCATATTAGTGAAACTTGTAGGACAACATGTGTGACCTTTCCCTTCAGCTGCTTTGAAATGAGTGATTCAGAAGGAAGCCCTTAGTTGGAAACTGAAGACAGGACCCACTTCTCATGTTTCATGTACGAAGACCTCAGAGAATCCACTGTGTCCACGAGAAGAGCCACAGATTCGCCTGAAAACTTAAACTAACTTAGATATTTTAAACAACAAAAAAAAAAAACATAATTGGGATTTCAAGATGAAGACGATTTTATCAATAAATAGTAGTTAATTGAATTTGTGTGTGAGCTCTAATGAAAGGCATATTAGGTTCACGTGTGCTGTGCATGCATTGACTTTGACAGGCTGTGGCTCAGCATTGATCACAAGATTACAAAATCTTTACTAACTCCTTTCACCTCAGTCACCAGTGGAGCAGAGAAGATTAACAACCCCCTCATTATTCTCTGTCATAAATGGTGACTTGACAGTCCTGAAAAGCAAAACTATTCACAGATGTGGACGAAACAATCTTTAACAAACCTTCTCCACGATTATAAGATCTCCAACTTGAATACCACTGCTTTTCACCTTCACTGTGCCTGAAATACACGGAACAAAGTCGAAAGTTAATTTAGAGTTCAGTAACTTTGTAAACGTTTTGATGGATTCCATAGTATGCTAAAAACCATGGAGTTAAAATCTTCAATACATATTGGCTGACCATTCTAATACTATCTAGATCATGTCTAAAAACACATAAAGTTCTCCTGTGTTTTATTCAATTAGTGACCTAAACACACTAATGTCTTCTTTGAATGAATGAACTGTTGCTCTGCATGCCTCACCAGTCACCTTAGTGAATTTGGGAAAGTAATTTTCCTTTCAGATTTGAAAGAATGCTGGGGGAGTTGAGCCTTTTCTCTCATTCCAGTTGGAACGAACAGGCAAAATTGTTTGGAAGAGATCGCTGAACCTTGACCTCTGCCTTGACCTCTGGGCTTTGCATATGTAAGACATTAAAGCACATTAATATTGCTATGCAGTAGGCTTCAAGGGACTTCAGATTAGTGCTCTTAACATTTTACAGATTACACAGCAGCAAGTAACATGTAACACCATTAGGAAACAAAATGTGGCAACGCATACTTTATCTAAAATAAAAAAGAGGACGCTTTCATTAATACAAGAAAGTGTTGTATGTGATCAGAGCTGCAACAGTTCATTTGTTTGACTGATTAGTCGATTAATAGAAGACTAGTCTGCAACTATTTTAATAAATTGATTCATCAGTTTTTACATTGTTTTATCAATTAAAATGCTTCCTAAACTTACAGACAGCCACAAAATGTTTTGGCTTGACTTTTGGGGACTGTCCTGGTGCTACAGCAGCAGCCTGTGAAAAACTTCCCTCAATGTTGCCGCTGGGGACCAGAGTAGAAGAATAGACCCCAATATACTGGATCTTTTACGGGCAAAACTGAAATGCACTCAATTCAGTTGAAGAAGAACCTTATTTTAAGTCTTATTTTGATGCAACTATTTGTTAATTAGCAGGAAGGTAAAGTAAACATAACATGAAAATGAAAGCAGTGCTCTGTTGATTTAATTTTGGGTAAAAGGTTTTGGGACAGCTTGGAGATACACTGTGAATAAGGGCAAGTCTCTCAAGTACTCCGTTTATTTTAAAACGTGAAACTCCAATAAACATATTTGGGCCCTAAAATGATAACTGTGATAAATAATCATGACCTCCATATTGATAAAAAATAAATAAAGTATGATTATATAATTTTGGCTGTTATTGTGTAGCCCTCGTATGACAGTAAACTGAATATTGCTTAAATCTCCTTGAGCAGTAGGAAATTAAAATGAGCAATTTCTACTTTTATTTCTACAGTTTAAGGATACAATTATTAATCGATGAACAAACAAATAACTTAAATTACTTTCTGCTTTTGTTAGAAAACAACACATACAGTTCTGACACCATAAAGTTTCTATGAACCACAAGATATGCACGGGGGCCGCTATCATGGAGG
The DNA here is from genome assembly GCA_038501785.1 of Myoxocephalus aenaeus. Classification (NCBI taxonomy): domain Eukaryota; kingdom Metazoa; phylum Chordata; class Actinopteri; order Perciformes; family Cottidae; genus Myoxocephalus; species Myoxocephalus aenaeus. The sequence goes on along the minus strand of JBAMJR010000039.1, from coordinate 6,631,855 downwards.
CAACCAGTCATTGTGTTTATGGGTAAAACAAGCTGCCACATCAAAGGGGAAAAGTGATGGAAACCACAAGAGGTCTCCTGCTTTTTATTGCTGGTAGCACTTTATACCAAGGCCTCTTATGTACACTTTTACATCTCTGCTTTGAATTACCCACCATTTCCCCTAGCCCCAATAAGTTTTAATAGGACCAACCTCCTACAGTTAATAGACGCTGATGCTAAGAAATAAGCACCGTGAATTAGATATCAACACAACCAAAACATAACCAAAGTTGTTTCTCAAAGCCACCAATCTTTACCTCTCGTTGAAAGCTTGCTGTAAATCTGAGAGTTCATCTCTTTGTCTCGAATGTAGCATCTTATTTCTTCAACGGCCTCTCTCATGATGGTAATAGCCATAACGAGACCCTGGAGAGTGAAATGTCAGAATAAAAACATTCTTCAACATAGAGAACAACAAACCAACTTGATATAAGTGAGTGCAGTGGCAACTGTGTTTGTGGGAAATAACAGAACATTCCCATTAAAAAAAAGACATGCCAAAGATGCACTGAGCACTAATAAAGTCTGCAAAAAAGGAGATGATTGACCAAAACAATTAACAGTTAGTGAAATGCCACATACCAGGGGGACCCAGTAGGTGTAGAGCGCACCCAAGCGTAGCTCCTTGATAAATTGAGAGCAGGCCAAAAGCAAAAAGTATAAGTTGAAGAAGTACTTGAACTGATTGAACAGCACCTGTGAACATAAAACAAAAAGAGCAGAGAGTGAAATATTTGCAGTGTGGAAAGTTATTGTGCATGTGCATGTATCTGACATGTAGAGGCCATGACGGATTTTGATGGAAAATGCAGTGGACACCATTGGTCTCCATTTGCCTTATTATAGTAATGTTTAAGTGGCCTGGAGAAGAAAAGTCATCTTAACATGTATAAACAGAAAATGATAAAGAAAATAAAAAATTCAGGTAATACATAAAACATTTGTTTGAACAAGATTTCACTATTTTTTCAACAGTTTTCTTTAATTAAAACTGCCCTCTCATGTAATCTAGTTATGTTGACTGAACAAGTATCCCAGCAAACATACAGTGTGTGTGTGTGTGTGTGTGTGTGATAAAAAAATTATAAAAATTATTTTAAAGCAAAAATACCCCAAATGTTGCTTCTCAAATGTAAATATTTTCAGGTTTTAAGTCTTTGATGAAAGAAAAGTGAGATTATATTATTACATTATAGCCTCATTTTTAAGTATAAGCCGTTGGGCTTCGGAAAATTGAAAACTGCATCTTTATTAGACATTACATTACATTACATGTCATTTAGCTGACGCTTTTATCCAAAGCGACTTACAATAGTGCATTCAATCATGAGTACAAACTCAGAACAACAAGAATCAATAATCAATAATCAATAATCACTAAAGTACAGTTTCTTCAATAGAGTTAAATTACAAAAATTACAGAAAATTACAAAAGTGCTATCAATAAGAGATAGCAAAATATTCTGCAAATTAACCAATCATGAAAATAATCTTCAGTTGCAGCCCTAATCAAACAACTTTCTTAATATCAACACAAAAATGTAACATAAATTTCCAATATTTTCCACAATCATTGTCCTTGTTGGCCTTATAAACAACCTAAAAGATATGAAACAATATCCAAAGACATTTAGCAGCTTTCCTCCGCTCGTGTCATTCTTAAAATAAATCATGCTTCAACTTTGCCCTATTTCATTACCACCGGTGTGCAAGATTACTAGCAGGGGAAACGTGTCTTGCTACTGTGCATCACTTCCCAAACTGGTGCCAAGTGGAAAGTAGAGAACATGAAACATGTACGAATAAAAACATACAGACGACCATATTGTTCTGGTGAGAAGAACTTCTTGACATGAACCAAAGTAAATAAAAAACATCGCAATTTGCAATGCAAAAAAGGCTCTGCTCTTGTCTTTGGCTCTCCAAACAAATTTGAGCTACTTTCAATGTCTGACTTCATACACAAAAAAAGTCATAAGATCTTAAGACAACTACTGTCTGAAAAACAAATGCATATGTAAATCAGGCTGGGGAACAAAGAGCTTAGTAACTGCTGCCAATGTAAGGAATCGCCAACCAGTGTCACATCTGGCCCTGCCATGTTCTTCTAAGAATATGAATGTGGTTTGGTGCTATGAGACCATGTTGCTGACTGTTTGTCCAAATGTGACAAGACATGCTTCTCTTATCATCACTGAAAGAGCTTCATTTTAACAGTCATTCCACCATTTATGAATTACTTCTGACCTCCTTATACTATCAGGATGTGAAGTGAAGCCTCCCCAACATATCAGACTGGTACATTCCTATGACAAACTATGCCCTCTAGCATATGTCATATAGTCATATATGTAGCCGATTGGTATTTTGATAATTGATTAAAAAAAAATCTCTGTTTTACATTATTGTGAACTATATCTTAATATCTTCCGGTTTTTAACTGTTGGTCAGACCACACAAGTGATTAATCGACAATACCGTGGGCTCCAAAAGGTTCTAATGGCATCTTTTGTTATTTTCCTGACAATTTATAGACAACATTAGTAATCAATTAATCTGGAAAATAACCGTCAGATCAGCTCGATGGTGATGCTCTGATCCATGGCCATTTCAAATGAGTCAAACACAACAATGACCACCCACTGGTGCAAGTAAAGTGGGTGATACAAGATGACTAGATTCCTCAGATTATGATCGTTTTAATGGGAAAATGTGTCTGATAGTGAATCAGAGCCAGGATGAGAGAGGTGGGGGGTGTTTTGGGGGGGTTAAAGGGAGAGGGGGGGTGGAGGGGTGACCTTTGACTGACACTAACCGCAGGCAGGAAGGTGAAAAAGTTGTACTTCTGGTTGTTAATGACATTCCTTGGGTATCTCTGCTCCCTCTTTTCTGGGTGGCCGAGCCACACAGTGCGGGGTCGGAAGTCACCCATGCCACAGCATCTCGACCACGGGCAGCACCTGAGAGGAAGAGATGGCGAAGGTTAAGATACTGCACATTCAATCCCACCATTTGGTTCAATAGCAGACATGCAGAGAAACAGACGTGAAAAAAAAAGGGACAAAATAATTCAGATGTATGCAGATTCTGTAGTTTGAAGCTGTCGAGGTGACGGCTCAATTTGTAATGGATTTCCTCTCGCAGCTCTTTGTTAATGTGTTGCTTATTGAAGCTACGAACCCACAGAACCGACAAGGCTGAGCTTAAGGTCCATGATCATAGAGTCAGGAGAGATTATGCTTTCCAAGATAAATATTAACTTAATTCGGAAAAGGGTGGCCACACCCATCGCTCTACCCAAACAAAGCATACCATATCAATAAACTAGGAGTGACCTCGTGATTAATAACTGAACTACCTTCCAAGTAAAAAAACATCCTATAAAAAAATATAGGCGTAACAAATATCAAGCATCTATTTGATGCACACAAAATGGTTACTTTTTTATGACAGATCAATTTTTCTTAAAACAAAAAGTCAAAAGTTGTCTGCCAGGCCTGACAACTTTCCTACTGCAGTTGATAACCCTGTGTGATAACCCTGTGGTGGATGGGACCCCCTTCATACGCTAGAGCTGGGGTTCCCGAATGGCTCGTATCCAGGGAGACACCAAACATATTATATCAGGCCCAAATATGAAGAGATATTATTGGTGCTGCATTTAAAAGACAATTATTATAATTTTTTAGCATAAATCACAATATGGCCTACTGCAATTGTCCTGGACTTTACTTCATGTTCTACAGACTTCAAAATCAATCTTTTTCTTTAATGAAAATAACAATAGTGATGTAAACATTACCCTTCCCTCTAATATCGCAAATATTTTTTTCAGCTGAAAGACACCAGTGTATGTTCATTAGAGTCTGTACACTCAGATGCCAGTTTATTGGGTACCCAGATAAGGCAATAACTAATTAATTCATTGCAACAGCAATAAATGCTACCTTCATAAAGATTATAATGTTTTTTTTTTTTTTGTTGAAACGGTTTTAAAAAGGTGTTTATTCAGCTTTAGGTTAAATTTTGAGGATGCATTTTTGGGGCATTACAAAGAGATGAGTTTCTTTTATATAGCATAACCTCCTTCTTGTATAGTCTAATACCCTCATTGGTGTAAACTGAACATTAACCTCCATGAGGGTATGATTTATTGTATTAGACAGCATTATTTGTACCTAGACTGGCAATCAAGTGCACTACCATGTCTGGATGAACAGGTGAATTGGATGCATCGGGCTCGACTATAAATTATACTGCAAAATACAGAAAATAATGTACATCCAGCTGCTAGCTACAGGCCAATATGTCTGCATTAATGACAGCACATTTTTTTAAATCTTTTGTCTTTACATGCTGTGTATTATTACAGGAAGTGACGTCATCGTGATAGCCTGACCAGATTATTGGCTGCCTGTCAAGCACCGAACTCTGCCCTGTACGTCTGTCTCCATCATCATCATCATCACCTATGAGGCCTGCCCCTTCATGTGCTGGTCAAAATAACACCACAAAAGCACAATTGGGTCAGCATGTGAATTTAGCACACATTCCAGCTCATAGCAGCGTTTTATTCCTGCTCTCTGGCAGACAAGCGCCGGGTCTGCCGAGCAAATATTGACATGGGCGTCAAATGCACTTGCTCCGGCTGCACCCCGGAACAAGGGTGTCTCCTGGAGCTACTGCTAACGTTAGTTAGCTGTTGTAAAGCTGCTTTGAATTGTCACATCATTTATAAGTAACAGCGGCCAACAGACACAAGTCTGTTGGCCGCTGTTTCTTTTTGCCCTCACTGATATCCCCTCCCCGCCATGAAACCCGCCACCGCTAAGCTAGTTATAGAGACAATGTCGACGCGCTCTTGTAAACAATTTAACGGCTACTCTGAGAGAAGCAACCGACGACACAATTCGTCAACAAATGGCTTCATATTCCCGTCCCATGTGCGGTGTAACGCCCTTACCCATTTCTGTGTTTACTGTCTTGTCTTTTCGGCCGCCTCACGGGTTGTAGGGGGATATTGTCCGTCATCGCGGCTCCTGGTAGCGGGTGGAGGCAGTAGGCAGCGCGCCTGGCTGTCGCGGTTCTGGGCGGAGGCTTCCCAGCTGTCACTCACACGGGACGGTTCAGCTGGCCGCCGGGACCCAGCACGCTTATCTCAGCAGGATAGCCCGTTTGATAGTATCATCATTTGGTATTTTGAGCACTACATGTATTCATAAAACTAGGCCGTCATCAAATTAGAGTAGTTTACATTATTCCTCGTGATATGAATATCTATCAACGTGCCTCATATTGCTGTTTTGAGGATATCATTGAGCAGTGGTAGGCTACATTGACTAAAGTACTACAGTTTTGTAGGTAATTGAGTATTTACATTTAGCCAACATGTTCTGCCACTTTACACTTCTACACCCCTACATTTGTATATTGCACAACATGTATTTAACTACAGCTACAAGTCACTTTGATTCCATATAATCTACAGCATATAGATTAGGAATCATAAATTAAAGATATGGTGTCTTCAGCATTTGTGGCTGATTAGATCTGCTCAGGTTGGACAAAGATATGTACTAATAAAAATGACATGATTACAACTTGTTCTGCAAAAAGAATTAGCAGGTAAATGAGAGAGGGAAGACCATGTCTGTGTATATCTTATACTCGGCAGCAGGCAATCTGTGTATGCATTAATGTATAAATACTCTGCCACAAATACATATCGTCCATTAAAACCTACGAGTGTAAAGGTATCAAAGTTTTACCAGCAACATGTACCTTCTGTATTAGAGATACAGAGATTGTAATTCAAAACATTACATTTTATGAGTGGATTATAATATTGATGTCTTCAAATGACATTTATTATTAAAATGATCATAGCATGTATGTTTGAATGTATTAATGTGAAGACTATATTCGATGCTCTTATTTGTCATGTTTTATTTACTAGAGCTGCATTGAGGCAAATTCCTAACAAATGTGTTAACTTGCCAATAAAGTATTGCATTGAAATATAGGCAACATTTCAATGTCACTGGTTGTAAGTGCAGCTATATGAATGAAGGTAACCTATGTATCTTGTTTATTGTATATAATGTGTCTATATGTACAATGAGAGCTAAGTGAAACCAGAGGCAAATTCCATGCAAGTGTAAACATACACTCACCTAAAGGATTATTAGGAACACCTGTTCAATTTCTCATTAATGCAATTATCTAATCAACCAATCACATGGCAGTTGCTTTAATGCATTTAGGGGTGTGGTCCTGGTCAAGACAATCTCCTGAACTCCAAACTGAATGTCAGAATGGGAAAGAAAGGTGATTTAAGCAATTTTGAGCGTGGCATGGTTGTTGGTGCCAGAGGGGCCGGTCTGAGTATTTCACAATCTGCTCAGTTACTGGGATTTTCACGCACAACCATTTCTAGGGTTTACAAAGAATGGTGTGAAAAGGGAAAAACATCCAGTATGCGGCAGTCCTGTGGGCGAAAATGCCTTGTTGATGCTAGAGGTCAGAGGAGAATGGGCCGACTGATTCAAGCTGATAGAAGAGCAACTTTGACTGAAATAACCACTCGTTACAACCGAGGTATGCAGCAAAGCATTTGTGAAGCCACAACACGCACAACCTTGAGGCGGATGGGCTACAACAGCAGAAGACCCCACCGGGTACCACTCATCTCCACTACAAATAGGAAAAAGAGGCTACAATTTGCAAGAGCTCACCAAAATTGGACAGTTGAAGAATGGAAAAATGTTGCCTGGTCTGATGAGTCTCGATTTCTGTTGAGACATTCAGATGGTAGAGTCAGAATTTGGCGTAAACAGAATGAGAACATGGATCCATCATGCCTTGTTACCACTGTGCAGGCTGGTGGTGGTGGTGTAATGGTGTGGGGGATGTTTTCTTGGCACACTTTAGGCCCCTTAGTGCCAATTGGGCATCGTTTAAATGCCACGGCCTACCTGAGCATTGTTTCTGACCATGTCCATCCCTTTATGGCCACCATGTACCCATCCTCTGATGGCTACTTCCAGCAGGATAATGCACCATGTCACAAAGCTCCAATCATTTCAAATTTCAAACATGACAATGAGTTCACTGTACTAAAATGGCCCCCACAGTCACCAGATCTCAACCCAATAGAGCATCTTTGGGATGTGGTGGAACGGGAGCTTCGTGCCCTGGATGTGCATCCCACAAATCTCCATCAACTGCAAGATGCTATCCTATCAATATGGGCCAACATTTCTAAAGAATGCTTTCAGCACCTTGTTGAATCAATGCCACGTAGAATTAAGGCAGTTCTGAAGGCGAAAGGGGGTCAAACACAGTATTAGTATGGTGTTCCTAATAATCCTTTAGGTGAGTGTACATGGCCAATAAAGCTGATTCTCGTTCTGATTATGATTCTATTTCTACAAGTCAAGGATCTGAGTACTTTTTACATCACTGGCAGAAAAACTGTGGAATGCAATCCGGTACAGCAGTTATTTGTGTTCAGCTGTAGTTTATGCTGTTGCATTATATTGTAAGATTTTGTTCTTTTCATGCATTTTCATGCATTTGAGCAATAATACAAGGCATAGTCAATAATTTAATCAGAATGCACAGATATGACTCTCATAGATCTAAATCATTGTCGGGGCCAAAAGAACATCTCCACAGATTCACACAAGCTTCTAAAAACAGGAGTAAAAACGTATTAAAGGGAATGGAAAGAGAGATGAGCAGGTGTATGCTATAGTAGTACAAATGTACTATTTGTATAATGCATGCCACAACTTTGTCTTCAGTGTGTAATGTAGAACAAGTCTTTGTTATTATCTTGATTAGGGGAGCCGCAACAATGAAAACATGTTGCATTAGCATTTCAGTGTTTCTAGCCTGTGACATGTTTTATACTGTATATAAAACCTTGGGGTTTAACTCATTTTAGTCTCTGTTTCCAGCTCTTCCATTTTCATTTTGTGAATGGACAAGTGTATTGTGTTGTCCAAGACAAACAAATCCAAGTCTGATACACAACAAAAACTGCACAATAGACTATGGTTGTATGTATAGTAGAGCGGACATTTTGGAGTTCAGGGGTTACTGACTGTACACCACTACTAATTTGAGTACACTGTGAAGACCTTTAAGCATTATTGTATCTTGTAAAGACCACTGTATAATTGACCTAAAATAGAATGTGGACAGGATTGGAGGCAGGATTCAGTTGTGGATGCAAATCTCCGTTCATGGAGGATGCAAAACAGCAGGGATTAATGTCTACCGGTCAGTCGGAAGAATAGCAAATAATACTTGAGTCATCTGAAGGTGAATTGATGTAAATTAGGGATAAAATGTACATGAAATCTTGCCTTGGCACTGTCAAATAAGATTTCAGCCCGTATGCGGTTAGAGACACATTTCCTCATTGGGTCTCAGCTCAAATCATTTTGGCAACCATAACTTTAGTGGCGAAGTAATGACAGGAAAAATATTGAAAAAGTCACCCTGATTTTATTTTTCAAAATCAGAAAATATTTAGGTGTAGGAAACATTTGAAGAACAAAAAAAACATTTACATTGTAAACAGGCCAAATTGGCTCAACATCACTTGAATTGGAGAGACCAACTTTAAAGCAGTTTTGACATGGTTTGCTAAAGAAAGGCACAACTTGGCAAATGCATATCAATAAGGAATGTACAGCAGGGGCCTACAAAGTACTCTGACCATTCTGAGTTGTGTAAAGTGTCCAGTGATACATTCATTACTGTTCAACTCAGCAGGTTGAGAATGAAAATCTTATCGTGTACTCAAGAATGTATCGGAAAATGTACAGAGCATTGCGTTGAGTGTAGGGGGCAAGGAGGACAACTAAAAGCTAAACGAGGTAGAACGAACCCCCTAAACTCAAGCATTTTGTGAATTATAAATAAATGATGCTACAGTTGATACGATAACCTAGAAAGAAAAGTTCTGACGATTGGTTGTGTCACACAATATCTGACAGGAAGGGGAAAATTAACAAAATTGCTGATTTGCCATTTCCCTGTTCAGCCATCACAATAAAAGCAGTGACATGTAACTATAATATGTAAACATACTCAAACCTGAAATAAAGTGCAGGCATGAGATCAGTAAGCATATAATAGCCTTCAGCTCTCAGCCAACTAAGTTTGAATCTGCAGATTTACAAGTGGAATATGTTTGGGGGGGAAATTGACTTTTTTTTTAAACTGATATATGAAATACAATGCAAAGCTACAATGTTATACGGTTCAACACAGAGCCTTCATAACAACCTTGTGGCACAGTGAAAGACAACAGCAACATTGTACAATTCAATTGAGGCACTTGGCAAAAAGGTCCGAGTCATTACCTACTGTATCTTAGCCTATTTTGTAACCTACATTCTCCGAAACAGACGAGTGAACTGTTGCACCTTAAGTTAACGGAGAACACACTGGAATAAGTCAGTCTGATCAAAACCCCCTTCAAAATGAGACACGCAAATGACATTTACCACTACAGAAATGTACAATGTCATAAAATCTATGGCACACAAAAGGAGGGAAAGTAGTCATTCTAGATACACACGTTAACTACACCATCATTTCTGAACATTGAGACATGGTGTCCTTAAAAAAAGCCATGCCCTGAAACTTCCTATTAAAGTCAAAATCCTTCAAAATAAAAGTATCGAGGGGACAGTCTGAATGAAAGCAGTTTCAAGTAAGTTATACATTCAAACTTCTGGATAGACAGCAAAACAAAACAAAAGTAAAGAGAAAAAAAAATACCCGCATATATATTTATATAAAATACAACTACAGTAGTTCTATCAAGTTCAACTAAAAATAACACTTAGAATCAAGATGGGAGAGAGCTGCAATGAAGTTCATGAAAAAAAAAAATATATATATATATATCAAACACACATCTAAGCACATTCTACAAGGTTCTCCGTGAATATTGATTGTACCTCATTCATAAAGAGACATTCAAAAACTGAGTTCTTGTGATAAATTGACCGAAGGCTAAAGAAAAACCTAGTTAACTGCAATTTTACCCTCCTCCATGAAATGTGGGAACTGTGATTTTGGCACGCTGTCAGAACTGGTCTTCTCCATTTCTGCCATGGTAGCAGGCAAGCCAGAGTGAGATCCGTCCATCTTCATGAGGCCTCCAGTGGATCCAATCAGATGCCCACCAGCAGGACTCCCAGGGAGTGGGATGCCACCACCCTGGATGACAGAAATTTCATTGGTCTTCATGGTGAGGCCCCCACTAAAGGCAGAAGCATACTGGTTCCACAGAGACTGGTCAAAGTTCATTGGTGGAGCACCCATTTCTTTGGGGGCATGCATCATGTCTGGCAACATCTTAGCCTCGGAGCTCATTGCCATCAACGCCATGGGGTTATCCAGGGACAGACGCTGGCCACGCCGCGACGTGTTGTTCCACATGTGAGTGCCGATATGCACCTAAAGACAAAAACACTTGTTTACTATTACACCACAACACTTGAGATTACATTACTCCCAAGAACACGCTTGAAAATGGCTAATTCAGCACTTTGTCAGACAAAGATGACTTACCTTTAGATTTCCTTTGGTGGTGAAAGCCCTGCCGCAGACATTGCAGGCAAAAGGCTTCTCCCCTGTATGAGTGCGCTCGTGGATCTGCAAGGCGCTGGCGGAGGAGAAGTTCTTGCCACATGCATGACACACGTGCTGTTTGGATGATCGTCGCGGCGCACTGGAGATGGAAGAGGGCAAGGCTGTTCCCTGAGGCATGTGGGAGCTGAACAAACCATGGGGGCCCACAGGATTCTCAGGAGGAAGCTTCATCTCCAGGCTGGCCAGACTTGATGGCATCCTCATGAAGGTCATGTTACCAGAAACTGTTTGAATAAGGGAGGTGGAAAATTAGAGCAAAGAATCCAACAAGATAAATGCACGACTCAAATTCTTCGTTCTATTAAACTCACCATAATCTCCATTTGTGAATAGCATGCCAGGCTCTTCTTTGATCGCTTTGGGGGTGAAGCTGCTGGAAGCTGTGAGGTCAAGGGCGCCGCTGTACTCTGTGCCACCTTGAGCACCACCATCAGATTCTAGTTTAGACACACTACGGGCAAAGTCATCAACAGCAGACTCAGGAGACTTTCCAATACTCGTCGTGTTGTTGTTGTTGTTCAGTGGGGGAAATGAGGGAAACGACATGGCAGAGTCAGAAATGGCAGGACTGCGGCCATTCTGATATTCCTGCTCTTTGGGAGCTGGTGGGGATTCTTTGGACGTTCCTTCACTTTCCGAAGCCGTGCTACTCTGTCGTTTCAGTGCAAGAGCAGAGGTGAGATTCTTCAAAACGTCAAGGCTGGAAAAAATGGCGGGCGCAGCATGCATCTGTGGTGGTTCCTCGGAGGCGGCAGGTGGGAGGGAATCTGAGGTGTCGTTTGGCTTCTGGGAGTTCAGCTCAGGCTCATCATCCTCCAAGCTTTCGTCAAAACCATTCATATCCATATACTTCTCCTCCGACAGCGAGGACTCCATTGCGTCTGCTGCATCAAACTCGTTTTCTGCTATCGGGGTGTTGGGGATCTGCCCCCCCATGTGCATACGGATGTGCTGCTGCAGAACCACAGCGTTGGTGAACTTCTTCTGGCAGATGGGACACGAGTGCTGCATTTTAAGGGGAGTGTTAGCCCTGTGCACTCCGTAATGGGCCTTGAGGTTACCCTTGGTGGAGAATGCGCGGCCACAGATTTTGCACTTGTAGGGCCTCTCGCCGGTGTGTGTGCGGTAATGCATTTTGAGTGAGCTCTGGCAACTGAGCACTCTATGGCAGATTACACACTCGTTGGGGTCACTGGTCCTCTTGTCCAGGCCGTCCACCATCTGCTGAAGTTTTGCAGTTCCAGAGCTTTGTTCAAGGGCATTGCCATTCATATGATGCAGTACTCCAAACAGTTCTTTAGCATCCCTCTGATTGGGATCTCCTCCCGTCTCTTGGACAAACGCATGAGAGGAAACGGATGGGGAGCCGTCACTTGTTGGTGGGGAGGGTCGCTGAGAAAACCGGTCCTCTGCAAAACTGTCAAATGTTGTCTTGAATCCTGGTGCGGGTGACGGGTGGAAGCCAGCAGCAGGATGACCAAGCATAGGCTTGACATCGGTCATATTTGACTCGTCTATGGGCATAGACATGCCAAAGGGAATTCCACTGCTGGTGGGGATATTGTCAAGATGCTCTGGCACAGGATGTGGGTTCATGCCAATGGTAGGATACTTGTCTCTATGCCTCTGGAAATGCACTTTGAGGTTTCCTTTGGTTGTGAAGCGGTTTCCGCAAATGTTACACTTGAAGGGCCTCTCGCCGGTGTGAGAACGCAAGTGAATCTGGAGAGCACTGTCATTGCCAAAGGACTTTCCGCAGTACTTGCACTTGTGCTTATATAACGAGTCAACAGTCTTTGGTTCTGGTGGGGGGCTCAGCATTTTCTGCTTCACTTTTTTGGAGGAATCGATCCCCGATTGGATACCATTGAAGGTGTTAGTGAAACCCATGACACCTACTGACTGTGGCAGTTGTGCTTGGAAGCGGCTAGCCAGATCTGGAATGCCCTTCAAAATGTCTGTTTTAGTAGTCATAGATTCTAGTCCTTTGGGTAGCGATGTAGGGATACCAGTGGGCAGAGGTAGTTTACCTTGCTTCATGGTCTCCATAGAAAGGCTCTGACTGCCGGTCCTTTTTCCTATCAGAGCTGCTGCAGCAGACAGCTGTTGAGAGAGATGTGCACCGAGGGCTTTCAAAGGGTCAATTGCTGCTCCTACTGATGACTGGAGACCCTGTGGAGTCATTGTGGCTACTTGGATTCGGATCTGTTCTGTGAGCTGGATTTGCTGTAGCTGCTGTTGCTGGAGGAACACCAACTGTTCCAAGATAATTGGGATGGCCTGCAGGAGCTCTTGTGATGAGGTCAGCGATGTAATATTTGAATAATGTTGGGAGACAGCCACTTTGGTGTCGGCCATGGTTTCAAGAGTGACATTTGAATTTTGCATTTTCAGTGCAGGACGGAAAGTCATCTCAGGACTCGCAGGCATTTCAGTCTGATCCTGCTGTCCCGAGTCATCTGCAGTCATGCTCGACTCCTCCTCCGTTCTTTCCAGATGGTCTGTATTGACATTTGATAGGGAATGGCTGCTGGACTGGCTATCGTCATGGTCACTGGTGAAGCCTTCGGGAGAGCCTTGAGAATATTCCTCAGGCACTTCATTGCCCTCTCCATCTTTCATGATGACCACTTGCGGACTTTTAGTGCATTTTTTCTCATGGTCAAGAAATTCTGCTTCATCAAAGAATTCGGCACAACACTTGTTGCAGACCCTGGTCTCGTCGACTCGGAATCTCTTTGCTGCATTTCCAGTTTCCTTAGCTTGATCGTCAGGAGGAATCCCTAAAAAAAAAAAACGAGAAGAGAGAATACAAGATTTAGATTAATGCACTTCATATAGTTACGGCAATATCTCACCAATCAAAATACATTAAAACAAGTTATCCAACACTAAAAAAAGACAAGTTTAACAATCTGTAATCTGTCGAGATTTGTACATTTTTTGTATTTACATTATTTTAAATGTTTGTTGCCATTGTGACAAAGAGTTGATTCTGTGGCATTTTTAGGATTTAGTGTTGTATTCATTGAATTATCTTGTGAGGTGTTCCTTTTCTTTTGTCAACTCCCTGTAGGTCACTGCACTATTAGGGACTTTGAATTTGCCTCCAGGGCCAGCAGAGGGCAATCACCTCCCTTTGACATTACCCAGAACAATGTCCAGAAAGACAAAGAAACATGGGCATTAAATTACAGTTTCTGAAACACTCCACCAAATACTTGCCAAAAATCTGATCCGTTTCCAGTGCTACGTGTGGGGCAAAAGCTTTAACCAATAATAAAACTAACACCAAATAAAATGTAAATGTGGGTTCCACAATGAGCATCAATTTCTAGAAACTGCATTTTGATGTCCAAATTTGTATATAATAGGGAAATAACAAAAGTAAGTTTACGCAAACATAGGCTTAAAAAAAAAAAAAAAAAAAAAGTATATGAATGGGGCAATCTAATGTTTATTACCTTCAAGGATTTTCACAGCCTGTGAAAGCTTGATAAGTGCTCCAAGTCAGCATTTTAATTTGTCTGCTAACCAAGAGGCCATTTCACAACTGGGTGTATTGTTAAATGCTAATGCCTCTGAGAAAGGGGGTAGACCACCTGTTTGCATTTGCCCAAGGAAACTGTTGGACTTGTTAATTGCTCACCAGGAGGTATTGAAGTCACACACAAAAAAAAAGTTGTGAACTGCATTACACTCTTATTTGTGAGGAAACAGTACCCATGGTTCAGCCACGCACACACACACACACACACCATAACGCAATTAACTTCGATAGGAACAACACACACAAGGTGTAACTGAGGAATATTTAACTACTACTCTTTCCAATAAAATCACACAAGCTGTCCATTGTGAAGTTAAAAAATAAATTTAAAAAAACAAGGGGACAACGCTGTAGTTTACCACTTGACGGCGCATGACCTGTACAGATCACCTTTGGTGGGGTACATGACACGAGGTCAGACTAAACATCCAATACATGATCCTGTGTGGGTCACCAAATGTGTAATAGTTCATCAAACAACGATGTTGATATAAAAAAGAAAGAAAGAAAGAAAGAAAGAAAGAAAGAAAGAAAAAAAAGAGAGCAAAGAATGCAACACCGGTTTAACAAGGCCTCCTAATTATAAAAGGGGAGGTCTACGCCAGCAGTTTCGGGAGTTTGCTTATGGCAACACCAAAACGCACCCCCACCCAGTCTCCACTAAAAGGCCATTGCGCCATCCCCCACATATGTACGAAAGGAAACAGTCATGCATTAAACTGGGGGATTTATTGCCTTTAGCTCAGCTTACTCCAGAGTCACATTTCATTCAGTTTTTATGTACCTTTGTTTAAAACCTCAATATTGGCGCGCGCGTGCAAACAAAATGCCACATAATCATAGTTGCTGGAATTAACTAAATGTGTAAGTAGTTACATTACATGAAGCAACATGACATATTAAAAGATGTTAAATCATTCAATTTAGGAGAGGTCAGACAATGGCAACGGTAGCAACAGGCCACCCCTTTAATAAATCCGCTCTAAAGAGATTTGAAAGTGCGCATTAATATTTGCTCCGATAAAAAGTGCTGTTACATGGTAAATGAGCCCAGTTAGTGATATCATAATGATATAAAAAAGGAGATAAATAATACACAACGGACATCCTGACCAGCACAGGCTCATTATATGCCACACAACTTCCTACGAAGCCTCCAAAGTATCCTAAAAAGCAACAGGTAGCAACATATGCTTCTACGAAGACACAAAAAACGAAGAAGTTAAAACAGAGTCGCCGACTTCGATTTTGCCCACGAAAGCCCTAACCTACTCCACAAATAATCGATTTAGAATGAAATTGGTCCTTTAGTTAAATACCACATCATTTACACAAAGGCTAAATGATAACTTCATGGTTTGACCCGTCTCGTGAACAAAGTGAACGCGTATAGTATAGTGTAAAAAAGAAGAAAATAGTCCCCCCCCCAAAAAAAAAGGTGTCGCCTGCCATGACTGTGGTTAAGTTTCGCTCCTGGTCAACCCAAACGGACAGCAACAGGTCAAAGTGCGAGCGGAGCGATGTAAAAGTCTGACCCCCCTTACACCACCCCAACTCTGGGATAAAATGTCGATAGTTTGCGTTATGCCATGGCGGAGTTACTCGATACATTTTTTTTTCTTTTTTTTTGAAGGAGCCAAAACTCTCACGTCTAGTGTAAACTTACCATTTTGTGACGACCCGGGCTCGTCGGAGTTGATGTGCTGCGGTTTGGCTTGCTTGCGCCTCGACATGGTGCAACCATCAGGAGCAAAAGAGTTGCCAACAATATTCCTCTCCCTTCTTCAACAAATTCTTCGGCTCGGGAAAATTAACCCCTCAAGTAGAAATGCGCATGTCAACGTAATTATTATTATCAATAATGCATTGCGATTTATCACGGTCCTCTGACAGCTGATTGGCTCCAGTCCAAGCGCTCGCACATTATTCAAATGCGCTCCCCCATCGATGAGCGCAGCGCAGAGGGCAGGAGGGGGCGGGAGGAGCGCTGCTAGTGGATGGACGGCCGGATGGAGGCAGGGTTAGGAACACCCAACTCATCGCTCTTTGCCTGGTTCCTGAAACAAATAAATATTGGCACGGTTAGTCACAAGCGACCGAAAGATCAGCCAAAGCAACATCATCTTAAACTGGAGGTCTGTTAATAATCTGTGGCACTTTTAACTCAAAACATAAAGATGTAAAAAAGATAAAAACATGACATACCTCATGTACTTTGTGGTATTAAATTAACCATTAGATCCCTATGAGTTTTTGTTTTATCTGACTTACATTATACTTCATATTGTATGTATTTATTCTCCTACAAGTTCACTGCAATCATAAAGAGTCAGAAACAGCTTTATTGTCAAGTTGGTTTCCTCCTTATATGGAATTTGTTTGGGTGATTTCAATAAACACAGTGGCAAAATCAAGACACATGAAATGTACACTAAAAGAAATGAAATAAAATAAAAAAATAAGTTTTGTAAAAATATATCTTCTTTTAAAATGTTCCTGTCGACAAATGCGGTGGTCAGTTGTATACTGACCACCACATATAAAAACCTTCTCAGAATATTCCTTGGGACATTTATAGATTTATTTGGATATTCTTCCAACATGTATTATGGGGTTGCTGTTTATTAGTAGTAAGGGTAACAATGTCCATCTAAACTCTTCCAAATACAGTCAAAAAGTTAGAGCAGTTTTGTCTCAGGAATGTACATGAATGGAGGATTCGCACACACAACTCTTTTTTTAAGGCTATATACAGAAGTATTTATGGCGTATGTTTACGTTATCAAATATAGAACCAAACGAGACATGAAAATAAAGTAACAGACTTCCTTTTTTTGGTTCATGGTGTTTGTTACTGTGAATGGCAGTTGCCCAGTAAGCCCCAGTAACTTTTGTCACTTCTCCAAAAATATATCCTTTAGTGTTATAGACAGAGATCACTTAAATGCTGTGAATATTCAGGCTACTGCAAACAGAAAGAAGCAATCACTGGTGTTTTTTTGCATTTTTTTCCACTTGCGGTGATGCATTATTTATTAGTAAAGATACATTTGTCACATATATGTCCTGTGTTTCCTACATGTCAACGTGCTGAGCTCTAATGCACTAAAACATACTCTTTTGAGAGTTTATTTATGTCAGAAAAAATGCAAATGTCACCCCAATCTTCAGATGTATTAGGCTGTAGTGGTGTTATGAAATCAGGAAGATACTGCTTTACATTAACCTTCCCCATTTGGGTATTGTTGATGTGCCAAAAACATTCCAGGAAAATCTTTATGAGTGTCGCGATCATGTTTTTCAGATTTAATGTGACCTCTATAACAACTAAAGCGGTTTAGACGGGTATAGAAGAAAAACGGAATGGATTATCAACTAATCAATAACCCGACATTACATCTTCTGATAACACTAAAATCTGTGAGAGTAAAGATCCCGACATGTTCAGTGATAACGCAGCATGTGGATTTGGCTTTACATAAGAATCCAGACCACAACTTTCAAGATGTATAAATGTTCAGAGCATGAATATATGTGATATGCATGTGCAGAATATCTATACCGCCTTGCTTGTGTTTTATTCGCACATTACCTTATGCAGGCACAAATGTATTTTTGGATTGTGTCCCACTGAGGACATACCACGCTGTGTGCAGGGGTCAGCTGAGATCATTGGAGTGTGGGAAAATGTATTTTTGGATACAATATTATTATAGATGAGACATAGAAGAAGAGAGAGAGTATTCTGTTTGTGACACGAGTCTCCTGGCTTTCAGAGAGTAAACAGTGTAAACAAAAAGCAGTGAACACAACGCCAAAGATTATTAATAAAGTTCTCAATTATGACTCAACTTGTGATGAGCATTTATGTAAAGACAACAAATACATGGGAAAGTAATTCATACATTTGCTGAGAATGCAAAGTTAAACTATCACCTATCATTTAAATGAGCTGATATAAGTGATGTTGGCCATTCATCATTCTATTTCAGTCTGAAAGGCCTCTGCATGTGTTATATAATGCCACAGCTGATAAGTGTGAGACAAAGACAAGCCGATATATTGAGATAAACAAATGCCCTTTAAGGGACTGGGTGAAGGTGAAAAAGAGGGGAGTGCTGTCTAGACGGTTTATTGCCCCAATAAGAAACTATGCTTGAATACGCTGTTTCTTCTACGTTCAATCTAAACAAGCCAAACCGTGTGCAGTTGTAAAACTGCAGTTGTGGGAACCAGATGGATACATCAGCCACATGGCATACCTTTTATTTTGAGAATCAAATAATAAGACAATCAATCTCAAATAAGAAAAAATATAATGATATTATAATAGATAAGTTCATTGAAAATGAAATACGGTGTTCACTTTGACAAGCACAATCAATGGCGACACTAGTGAAGGAAAAAGATGAAAGGCCCTGACCGACTTGGGAAGTTGTGAAGAAGTGTGACAATCATACTCTTGTCAAAACGAGCCCATTTCTTTTATGAAAAAAAAGCCTGTTTTACTAATCAGTTTGCTATATCTTGAGCCATAAGTTTAAATAACCCACCCCCCTCAACTCAGAAATGTGTCTGGCTCATTGTTTGACCCTCACTGTGCAGAGCTCAGTATTCCTGGTTTGACACTAGAAGGCTGTTTTTACATTCATCTGCTGAAGAAGGAATACCGCTGCCTTAAATCTGACCTCGGCATGATTTAGTGATGTCACAAATATCTTTAAAACCAAATCATGGTTCAATATGCAATATGAAATATGAAACCTTAATGCACACCGTAGTCTCGTCTCCTGCAATTTTTGAAATATAAAAAATATGCGTACTCTTGACTTAATGAAAATAAAACTAGTTTATTGACTATGTCTGGGGTGGAGAAACCATACCAGACAAACAATCTGCTAGTCTTTAAAGCTGAGTATGTATATTTGTCTTTAAACATTTCTGGAGAGGTAATTCACAAATACTTGTACTCAAATAGTTCAATGGGTGCAACAAGTACCCATAAACCCCTTCACAACTTGTCATAACCTTTTCATATTTCTAATGGCATTTCAGTGTATTCCTAAACTCCATGCATTGAATCAGACACTTGATAACATTTCTAGATTGCAAACGATTAACTGCCTTCTGAAAGTATTTCCACATCCGATAGGAGCCATTAAAAGCATCGACAGGCCTTTCATGTCGCACCATTACAGATGTGTACTCTTCAACAGTGGGACACCGGAAATAGTCTTTTAATGGTTGACCAGTTTTTTGCTTACTGAAACCAGGATTTCTTCTGAGAGTATTTACTATATCCTGTTTTATTATTTTATCCTCTGTTGGTTTTCTTCAGGTGCCCCTTAAAACATTTCCTCCCTTGTAGTCATAAATAACGTCATTAAACTCACACAAAGGACAAAGGGAAAAGTTTGTTTTTCATGTAAGACTTGATGCCCACGGAAAGGGTAAGTAATGCTGCGGATAGGCAAGCACAAATGAAAACAGTCCCGCTGACCTTTTGTTGTTACTTAGACTACCTACATATGTCCTGTGTTTCTTTCCACACATGTTAGTCATATCACAACATAAGCTTTGCTTGGAGGCAATCAATCCACCTTTTTCTATGTGAGCACTGGGAAGACTTTACAGTGCTTTTCCCTGCACCGCTCAGCGATCAACAATCATCTAAATACAGCATTATCTAGCAAATACAAGAGTAGAGGCTCACGGCAATCACTATAGTGTCAGCCTGTGTTCATTATTGATCAGCGAACACCCTTTCAGATTTCCACCTTTTCATGAACACATGTATTTAGTTCTTTTGTTGGGTAACATCAGCCTAGAATAGAGACTGAGGGCATTGAGGTGAAATGTATGAGGTGTTTGTCTGCTGTACCAATATTGTTTTTTCACCCCATTGAATGTAGCTCTTTAGAAAAGAACTGCTCATACGAGTCCTACAGCATGCCACATATACTACTAGTCAACCGTAAACACAATGTATATATATATATATAGAGGATTTTGTATGAAACATTGAATTTTAAAGCCCCCCCTCCACTGAAAAATGTGTTTATTGTTACTTCACTTGGATGTTTGGCCTTCACTGAGCAGAAGGACGTATGAGCAGAGTTTGCAACATGATCTCACAGAAATAAGTGAATTGACCACGACCTCGTAGCAGGGCATTGTGCATGGTGCTGCGGCCATTCCATGTATTTCTGCGAGATCGGGCTGAGAGTTGGGCACTGAATGGCTGTTTTCACATTCGCCGATTAACGGCGAGCACTCCGTGTTTAAGACGCGGTCGCACAAACACGATTTTGTGACTGGCTATTAGAAGCCAAGATGCAATTTACGCATGTTGATGTGAACACTTGAACTCCAACACAAACACAAACAAACCCACAATGAGAATAGACTTTTCAATATTTTCATAATCATAGATATTTTCATTTCGTCATTTTTTTGTGTGCGTGTAGAAAAAACATTAGACAGAAATTATTATTCAAAACAGAGCATGTTTATGTGTCTGAAAACATGTCTGGATGGGGATCTTTGAATACAAAATATGACAAAATACAAAGTCAAATGTAACCGATCCGTTTGCTTGTTAAGAGTTCAACCTGATGGCTGTATCACCTATCAGGAAGTAGAAATGACTCTTTTGAGATAACAAGACTGCTTATTTGTCTCACACTGTTGACTGTGAGGTTGGGGCATTCTTGGTGGTGGAGGAAATAATGTGCCACAGCATTTCCCAAGCAACTTCTGCTCTGCTCACGATTTCTTAAAATTGTGTTTTGCATGATAATTCTTGTCAAGATTATAAACAAGAACCGTAAAGAAGAACTACATCATGTCACAAAATGAAAATTAAATTTTTTTCTCAAACATTTCATTTTGTGACATGATGTAGTTCTTCTTTACGGTTCTTGTTTATAGTGATGGTAACAGTCTAATATCCTGCTCAACCCTGAGTGTGTGTGATCAGTGCGAGTGTGTGTTGGGTGCCGGAGCGGGCGGGTGAGGGGAGACATCAGTGGCCCACACATGGCTGTAATTTAATGGAGAATTGCCCAGTGGTTCCTGTGCAGAGGTAAACACACCAATAGTCAGGCTTTTGTTATTGCATGACTATGACAAGCACCTCCATCAATAAACAATAGAGTGTTGAGGGGCAACAAGGACTCACTGTATGAAGAGAGAACCCCACTGTGTCCACTTTTCCCCCATTCTCTTCTTATCAATGGCACAGCGAAGAAGCGTATGTTGAGTCTGTTCAATAACGAGCCTGAAGAGCTGAAGTCACACATGGGAGAGAAAGTAAAGCTCAACCACATACCTAGCACTTCCAGGGATGCATTAAGATCAGAGAACCCCACTACTCTGCTGTTAATTTATACATCTCTATATGTTTATCGAGATGAAATGTAGTTTTGGGAATGAGGAGGTCAAACTTGAAGAATTTGAGACACAATAAACAAAGAGATAGCGAGAGCTTGACAGTCACTATCAAGCTGTGAGTCAACAGGGGGCCAATCCTTCAAATCTGAGATGCAATCTGGGCCAGGGTCATAAACATTTACAGGGTGGGAAGTGCTGAGCAGAGGGTCTGCAGGATATCAGTCCTTTCTCACTTCTAATTAGCTTATGAGAATGCACCACTTATATGATCGCATTCTGCCAACTCCTATTTTGGTGATGTCCAAGTTCCTTCAAAACAACAATGTCAAAAATGTACCTGTCTATTCTATCTAACATGTATATATACACAGAGTTTTATATCAGATTCATGAATGGCCGTCAGAAAACATGACCGTAAAACTACGAATGGCAGCTCTTTCTTGTATGTAGACTATTTGTAGATAATCAAATTGATTTTGTTATTGTTTAGTCAAATGTCACCAAGTTGTTTTAGGGTGCAGGAGGATATGATCATTCACATTGGCGGTTTAAGTTTTGTGGAAAGTGCAACCAGATGGCAAAGTGACCAGTATGGCTCTGATGAAACATTGATGATTGTAACACTCCCGTGTTAAAGGGATCTCATGCTGACACGTGTGCACACACAGCTTCTCTACTTACAATGAAGGATAAGTAAAGTGTATTAGGAATGTTGAGGGATCATATTGCAGTCACATTTATTTACACGCACAAGAATAAAAGAACTTTCAGGAAATGTATTATGAAATTCATTTACATTGTAAGAACGGCTGCTACAACAATGCATGGGGCAAAGATCAGGCCATTCTGAATTACACAGTTTGACACCTCAGAAAGAGCTTCTGTTAAATGAAAAATTGTGCCATTTGCTATATATTCCCTTGAAAAAGCTTTTCATGTAGCAATCTTTAATAAAATGATGCTTGTTCTACAAAAACTATAAATAGAGTATAATATATATATATATATATATATATATATATATATATATATATATATATATATATATATAAAATAATAATAATAATAATAATAATAATAATAATAATAATGTAATATTTTGAAACAACAAATGGTTAACCATCAACTTAAATGCAACATAAAGAATATGTACCTGTATTAGATAAAAAATGTCACCAACGTTATTAGCTAGCTGGTTACAGTAAACAATCTCTGAAAGTTATCTTCTCTGCACAAAAAATAAAAAATGGCCCAAAAAAATGTGGATCCTGCCCTGCTGAGAGTTCAATTGAAACATCAGTTTGTCACAGTCAGCCATGTACTTATTTACGTTTGGCATTGTGCACCAGGAACGCTTGGAAGTTGGGAATTTCAACTGGGAAAATTCAGACCTCCGAGCTGTCTGGAAAGCTGCGTAAGTAACTGCGGGCCGTGATAATAGCGTGCACTGGGGCCCGTCAACGCCTCCAATTAAGCGTGAGCGAAAAGCTCTCAAAAGTGCCCATGGGTGTTGACGGGTAAAAACTTCCTAAAATACAAAAGAAACATGCAGCATAAAGCACTTGACAGTGAATGTGGTCGTTCTTCACGGGGCTCAAAGACTATAAGACACCTGGTGGGTTTTCAGGCTCTTCAATGTAGGTTTACAGCGGCAATTGACAAAGACAGCCGCGGACCTCAGAGGTAATGACTGCCCCCTGCGACCGCTGAAAGGAAACCCTTAATCCCCAAAGGCCTCTGCCTACTGTATTCAACAACATTTACACCCTCGCACTAAAAATCGGCTCACCTTTATTTGATATCATGGTGTTCTTGTGCTTCCTGGTCCCATAATGTCTGACATTGAATACAGTTGATTTTGTCTAATCAAAAGAGATATATTAAAAAGGCATGTTTAAGTTTGTTGTTGCTTATTCTTGTCAAAGAATCAGAGGCCACACGGCCACGAGCACGGGGACATGAATAAGAGTGTATTATGGTCGTTATGGCAACCACAGAAATGGCTTCTATGCTGAACAATAGTCAGATGGGCCCGTGGGGAGGCAACCCCCTCCCCACCCACATCTGCTGCCCCCACATTCAGACTTATGGGATGTTCTGCCGATTATTTTCTGTGCTGCTTCCCCCTTTCATAAGTGACAGGCTCAGAGAATGAGAATGAAATTAGGAATCCTGCCAACATCTGTGCAGGAACTGCTCCGCAGTAAGCTCCTGTAACGCGGATCTGATAGGAAGTTAAGAAAAAAGAAAAGAGACATATGAGGGCCCTGTTGAAGTTATCCAATTCAATGGGGTTAAAAAGGGGTGTGACAAACGTTCTTATGTGCTGTGCACAGCTTATCATGGCAAACAATTCCAGAGGAAGAGCCAGAAACATCCAGGTGGATGATCTGTAAATAATAACCAGAGGGGTACGCCGAGGCAGAATGTGTATGCTTCCAGGTCTTTCTTGTGCCTTTTTTCTTTCATAGGCCACACATAATGGGACAGGTGAATAAGCAAAACATACAAACAGACAATTAAGACATAAGTAGGATATTTCAAAGATTAGGGCTTGTGTGTGAGCCATAAATGTGTTGGTGTGAGAGTTGATGCAGACTTTTCTGATTTCCTGAAGTCACTGAAAGAATACATTTAACGGATGCGAAAACCACAGCAACCTCACTGTCCTCTCTGAGGAGGAAAAAATGAGCACACGTTTGTGAGCGAGCGAGAGAGAGAGAGAGAGAGAGAGAGAGAGAGAGAGAGAGAGGGTGGTTTACTTTATGGGAGGCACAACTGTAAATCACAAGCTCCACAAAAAGGAGAAAACCCTAAAGTGCCTTTTGTCCTTCGATTCCTCGTGGACAGCAGCCACGGTGGAATTGGATTGAAGCCACCTGCCTGTCTGCAAAGCCACCGTGGAGAAAAGAGAGACGACTGTTGCTTCCCTACATGATGGAGGAAGGATTTAAGCTTTTTAGTCAGAAAAGTGTGACCCTTCACCCTCACCCGCCCCAAAAGAAAAGTGACATCACAAACAATGTCAGGCAGGAGGAGCAACAGAGGGATCCCTCTTCCAGGACATACACATGCAATATTTGTAAAGAAGTCTTTGTCATGCCAAGTGTCCAAACTTGTATTACTTGAATCCCTGTGCCATTCGACGAGTCACCAGCTTTCCTCTCAGGTATCACACTCCCTTTTGTATACTCACACAGATGCTATTAAAAAACCTGAGTTAATCTTCACACATCGTGACCACTGATGCACAGGCCAGAAAATAAATGGGGGAAAGAAAGACTTCTGTCCGAGGAGGGTATCCAAGCCCCCGCATCCATATTGATTAAACAAATTTGCCACAAATCATATTACAAATGCCCAGTGGGGGGCTATAGAAGTTGGTGGAAATAGCCCATTCATGCTCTGTCCTCCCCCGCAGGGCTGAAGCCTCGACTCTTGGCTCGTTTAAGCGTGCTGACAGCCTCTGATCCTCCGGCCATCTGCAGGGTGGGCTGGCTAGCGCCGAGGGGTCTTTGTGTTTTAAACTTTAGGAGATTTAACAGTGGAACCGAGAGAAGAAAAAAAAGGTGATGGATCCCCCTCATGATTCTGGTTCTAGCTCATTTGCAAGACACACAATTCAAACTGTGAAGTCAAGATGGCACGGAGAAAACTACTCGTAAAGTGCACCGATAAGCATCTTCACGATAAACATTTTGTGTCGAGGTTCTTTTCACAATAAAAGTACCACTTTGACTGATAAGTGATGACTTTCCCTGCAGCACACAGCAGATGCCCGGTGAGCTCATTCACAGACTCTGCCTCTGCTTCTCAACTCAACTCCCCCCCCCCCCCTCACCACGCTTTTCTTTGTGAATGAAAATGGGTGGAGACCACTGCGTGGTGGGGTGTGTATGTATGTACATGTGTGTGGGCGAGTGTGTGTGGGGGGAGTGTGTACATGTGGATGTACATGTGCTGAGCCGTTGCCTTGCAGAGAAAAGTAAACAGGCAGTGTGTGCAAGCTGAAGGGAATGTACCAAAACATGAATAACACAATTAATTACTATTATTATAACAATTTTTTACTGTTTTTACCGTTTATTATTTATATTAATTGTTTTGATTTTTGACTATGTCTCTTGTGTACTTTACCCTGTTTGCTGCTGTAATCCTGACATTTCCCCACTGCGGGACTAATAAAGGAATATCTAATCTAATTTTATTTTTTCAATGTCTGCATGAACTTCAATCTCTGGATTTGCTGTTTACTTTGTTGTATCTTATTGAGCTCAGGTGTTCAGCAATAGTTATTTTGAATACTGAATCAGAATGTAAAATGACTTTTTGGGGGCTACTAATAAATGAAATAATCATCAACAGATAATCAAAACAGAGGCTGTATGTGCAGTTAATAATGGCAATAAATGAAGCAGGAGAGAATACAATCATAACAATTGATCAGGCATGCCCTCCCTGCAGCGTTGACATTACTGATGTTTTACCATCACATCATCTCCAGTTCCAGTAAATTTTGGCAAACTTTTGCGCTCTCCACCGCGACTGTTTTGGCTCTGTGTAAAGGGGCAGTCCTTCCTTCCCCTTCTCATAACCTCAAACACATGGTCAGCTCCTATTATTTTAACTGCTTCCAGTGACTTCAGATCTTGCTCGACCTCTGAGTGCAATCAGGAGAAGGAATGGCCACATTAAAAACAAGCAGGTCGACAACAGCTTAGGTTTCCTTAGTTATGAAGGATTAGATACAACTCTGAAGCTTCACGTGTACATACATGATTGATCGCTGTCTCTGGGACTCATTATGGGAGGCTACGAATGACCAAAATATACAACATTTTGCTATTTCGGTGACATAATTTGTGCTACTAAATGAAAAAGAAACATCTTTAACATAACATGTACACGATGAATCTGGTGCCGCGCTGACATTAAGACGCTTGTTTTATCGCTCTTCCACTTTCATGTCTGGAAATGATCTTGCTTCTGTTCATACAGCGGTCAAAAAAATGTATGATGAGTAGGCTCCGAGGGAGCAGCTGATTTGGTGTCTGCAGAGAACAACACACAGGTAATGCTTACAACAGCTGTGTGTGACTGTTCATGTGTGTGTACGAAGCCACCCACTTCCTACTGAATGGGGTTTCCACATTGAAAACAAAATATGGCAGCATTTATATCTATCACAAAGTTGGACTCGCACAAACATGTGCAGCGGATTATATGCATATCAAACGTCACAGCAAACATTTTACGGGGGTCTTGAATCTGTTCCTGTATTGCTCTGCAAACAGGCTGGCCCTAAATGCTTCCCCAGAAACCTAATCCAACAAAACAGCCCATCGCTCATAAAGACGCCACATGAGTGATGTGAGCGGGGCGAGTTATAGTGACCCTGGGACACACAACTCTTTCCAGTTCTCCAACACACAAATTCTACTGATTTGCGCTCATCTGTGATCTCAGACAACTGTCCCATCAGTTTCAGGGTAGCGTTATTGAAATGCTTTTACATTACATGTGAAAATGGCCGGGTTTGTTGGAAAAATGCAGCAGCCTTATTTAAGAAACAAGCCGTTCATATAATATATAATGCAACTGTCTGATTGCAACTATTGACAAGAAAACATAAAATCAATAAAAAAAAATTGTTATGTTTGCTGCTGCTGGATATGGAGGACTGAGCCCATTGTAAGCTGCTGATAATGGAGATACAAAGATCTTCTTTTTTATTCTGAGGATAGCGAATTCAAAACATTGTGCAAAAATATCTCTCGCAATTTCATCACACTGTAAAGATATCCATGTTGTGAGCACGAATGGGTTTGAATAGGACAGGCATTGAAAGATGGGAAGTATGGAGGTCAATACATTTAATGAAAACCTCGCTCGCTGATATCATTTATTAAAGAGAGGCTAAGTGAAATCTCTTCAGATGTGTACTAGTGGTGAGAGGGCTGGAACCTCCCCCCTCTCTCTATGTATCCGATTCTCTCTCCACCCACCAAGTCAGAAGTTACAGAGGCTTCGTTTTCCACACAATGAGATAAATATACTTCTCCACTCTTGCCTGCAGATTTTTCTCATAAAAAAACCCTTTGATAGTTTAGCCATCTGGCCAGAGCCCAAAAAAGTCCTCATAAAAGAGGCCCAAATAAGGTCAGGGGTCACTCCCTCCCTAGGTCAGGGGCCCTGGAAGGTTGTTATAGTGGACTTTACTAAAGTTGTCAGCTCAGATCCCCTTGACAAATTAAAGCACATTCTTGCCTTTTTAACAAGTATTCCATTACAGTCAGACTAATCTAAAGGAAATGTTGCTCATACTCTGTTTCTTTGTGGGTAGAGACGGGAAGGTAGGTTATACATATACGGGATATATACACGCACCTTTGTGGTGTATGATGGGAGATTCATTAGAAATCAGCCAAGTCTTTGTTCACAATAAACCAGTGATATCTGCAGCTTGTCGGTTTTCATCAATACGTCATTATCAAAATCCTTTTATGTTTAAGATATGACTTTTTTTCTTTTCAAAACCATTATCCATAAACACCCTTTACTCAACACATAGTACATTAAAAGTGCACCGACAACCCGTCATTAACCCTGACCTGTCTGTGTCTCCGTCCGAACGTCCAGAGGATGAAAGGCTTGGGCTGGACTTATCACACAGACACATTTAGCTGGCTGCTGTCTGTGTGTCAGCACAGACAATCTGCCCGCTAACATGACACAGACACTGTGAAGTTTGCTATGAGACGCAGACAACAGAGATTTGTCTTTCAGACGTTAAAATGGCAAATATGTTCACATTTTAGAGTTACGATTGACATTTTGGGATTTTCCCTAACTTGTTTCCTTGAGTTAGACGAGAAGATCCACCCACTCTTATGTCTGATATATGAAGCTTGAACCAACAGATTATCTTCGCACAAAGACCGGGAACGGGGAAACAACCAGCCTGGCTCTACTGTGTTCATTTGTGAGCTTAAGAGGGGATGGTAGAGTTTTTGTTACCTTTGCACGGAGACATGCTAACTGATTCCCCCCGTTTCTAGTATGTATGCTAAGCTAAGTCAACCAGCTGTTGGCGGTAGCTTCATATTTAGCACACTGGCATGTAAATTAATAGATTTCCTCATTGTACTTTTAGCCAGAGCGCAAATAATAATAACTTAATGTATATAGCACTTTTAAAAACAAAGTGCTTTGACAGACAAAGCAGCAAATAAACACATTTCCCAAGATGTCAAATGGATTATTCATATTTATGTTAAACAGAGGTGAGTCAATCTTCTGACATCTGTAAACTGATTCCAAACCCCACACCCCAGCTGATTCTTCCAGCACACGGTGGTGGAATACTACCACAGATGAGGTGGGAAAGCAGGAGTTAGGCAATGCTACATCTGTCTTTATACCCTGTGACTTCCACACACATAAGAATGTGTTTGGTTCCACCCCATATGCGTTCAAAAACCCATCTCAAACAGTCAAACAAATGTCCAGCATTTGACAGCCCCTATGCGACTGTGGGAAGGTTTGGACAAAGGCAAGTGTTTTCCACCACACAGCTGCTTCGCTGGAAACTCGTCCTGTGCTCATTGTCTTACTCTTTTTAAAAGAAGTGTTAAAGCTCTCGCTCCATGCTCCAGTCGCTTCCTAAGAAAGGTGCGGTTGGATGAAACATGGGCAGAAGTGTCCAGTTTCAGGGGAAATGGTGAGAGAATCGGTCGGGGACGATGAGCTCCATTAAACACCGCTGGGGAAGTGGACCTCGGAGGAGCAATCAATACTGCACACGCTACAGGTGGTACGAGGAGTGAGGCAACGCACCACTGTGGTCCGGAGAAATCATCTATTATATTCTGTTGAAGGCAGTTATGCAGTGGAGGGATTTATGAATTTGAGCAAATGAAAGCTCAGCAGGATTAAACAATGGTAATTAGCAGAAGTGATATTTAGAATGTATTACATTTAAGGAGAGAGTACAAGTGAGTGGGGTTCCAGTTTGAACTGATACCACCATTTAAGATTTTTTTTTTTTGCATTAAAGGTTTCTGAATTATTATTTTTTATATCATATAATGATGCATTATCTAATCAAATATGTGCTAATCTTGCATTTTCCTGAACATAAATCTACACACTTTGATACCGTTAGGTTCAAAATTGTTGTTTAATTTTGTTGAATTATTTAGGTAAAAGGTTTTTACAGATGGATTGTATGTGTTTTTATCACTCCATAAATCAGAAAATATTTGTTTTGCCATGTTTTTTATAATAAAGTGTGAATCAGGTTACTCCTCTATAAAAACCTTCAGAATATAGATAGGAATGAAACTTGAACATTTTGTGTAAGTACTGTACTGGAGATTTCTGACTCTAGACTCTGACTAATAGATATTACCTTGAAACTTGATTACTTGAATTACAAGTTTTGAATAACCTTTAGAGAAGTTAGGAGAAATCTACAGATGTAAAGAGACACGGTAGTAAAATAAGCACCTAAATGTGTGTTTTGATTTCTTTCCACTATTCTGAAACGTGTGATGAAAATAGCCCAACATCTCAAATTGATCAGTACATGAAAAAACAATGTCTTTGCATGTAGATGTAGATTTAAGATTCAAGATATATGTATATGTAGAGGTCTCGCCTTAAAATGACACTCAATGTCCTCATCATTTTGTCTTATAGAAACCAACGTGCCCTCTTTTGTTCCATATTCAATTAACTGATGATGAAAGGTGACGTGGGAGGGGGGGCACTCAAATTCCACGCAGACAAGACTGCAACGTCTCCAGTTTCTCATAATCAGCATGACTATGAAGGGTGAAAATAAACAAACACTTTTCCTCACAGAACTTTTTTGCCTGAGGGACCCAGTACGAGGAGGGGCCTCGTCATAAGCGCGCCATTATTAATCTTTGTTAATTGTAGACTTCTCCATTCAAAGGTCCCGCAGCTGTATTTGTCATCATTAAGCCTGTTTATAGTGACCTACCTCTATAAACTGACCTGCAACATAATCAGAATCAGAATCATTTATTGCCATGTATGTTTACACATACAAGGAATTTGTCCTAGCGGGAGGTGCATAACATTTAACAATAATAACAATACACATTTAACGACATAAACGATTGATATTGAAATTTCAAGAACACAATTTTGCTTTACTAACCCTCTGAATGTTCAGGTGAAACCTGGTTATGAACAAATCTATGACATAATTAGTGTATGCGTTCAGCAGGAAGGATTCAAACAGCTAAATTAGAGTTTGTTATGAGTTTTGAATTACTTCTCATGCTTTGTTGCAGATTATGACATACTTTTGAAACAGTTCACGCTCCACTTGGCTGATAGATAAGCCTTGAGCATATAGTAAATAACCACACTAAGCATACTGTAAGAGCATTTACATGGAAGCGTCCCCCCCCCCCCCCCCCCCCGCACACACACACATATTTTGTACCCCACTGCGCGCATGCAGCACTTTGTGAGCACCTGTTTTGCTGTTTCTGATGCACAGCTCTGGTTATTCGTGAGCAGTCGGAGGATGTGACATGCCTTCAGTGCCCATAACACAGCTTGCATTCCATGTGTTGAACAGTCATGGTATCCTCTTTTGAAAAGGAATGCATCATGGTGGAATAATTGCCCTTACTCCTCTCTGGCCACTTAGTTAAAAGGGATTCAGATGGTTTGGGATCTCACTCTCGACCACCCCTCCTCCCATGAGGCGAGGAGAACTCGAGGGGGATGGGTGTGTTTGACTTAGGAGAGCTGAATTTGGAAGGGGGGAATTAGCATTTACATAAAAGGCCACACTAAGTTTCACCCACAGAGAGTTACTGTTTTGTTGTCTGACAAGCTCTGCTCTTAATTACAGCTGTTCTTCCCCATATCAAGACCTGGTGCTAATGCTGCGGCTGGCATTCTACAGAGATTCCTTGAGTTAACCTTCCAATAGAAGGCGACGTGCCTACCAGACATGGATATTGGATTATAGTGGTGTTTTAGAGGTCACATGATCCTCTTGGATCAGGTAAAGACTTGGCTTCTTGTCACCTCTTGTTGCCGGGGCCAGCTGGCTGCTGGGGGGTCCAAGTGGTCCATAATGCAAGTGTGGTGGTGGGACAAGCAAATGCATGTGGCTGTGGCTTATCCGACATGTGCACGTTCAACACACACACACACACACACACACACACACACACACACACACACACACACACACACACACACACACACACACACACACACACACACACACACACACACACACACACACACACACACACCTCTATATTTGTGAGGACATTGACATAATACATTTCCTAGCCCCTGACCCTAACCACCACAACTAAATGCCTGACCCCAGGCTTAATTAAGCTAAACCTAATTCTAACCTGAACTTTAAAGTCAAGTCTGAACCCACAAACGGGCCTTTGAAGGTATGCCTCAAAGTGAGGACAAGCTAAATTGTCCCCACTTTCCAAAAATGGCCACTCTGAATCAGGTCTAAAACTAAAATTGGACCTTACAAAGATAGCTATGCAAGTGTGTGCACACACACACACACACACACACACGCACGCACGCACGCACGCACGCACGCACGCACGCACGCACGCACGCACGCACACACACACACAGCTCTGCATTGCCTTTGTTAAGTGAACCATGGGCCAGCAAGCATAACAGGTTTTAGAGTTTTGCAATAAGTGCTGCAAGTGGCATTTGAGGGAAATTTGTTTCGGGGGTTATTGTCTCATTGTGTGTTTTGCGGCAGGGACACAAACATTGCCCACTTAAATCTCTCCTTAAATTCACTCTGCAAGTTTATTATAATCCACATCCTATATTAGATTAAGGACTTAATTGAAGTTTAGCATAATTAGATTTTGATGACATAAGGTAATACTGAAACATGTTTAAAACACCTTTATGGATCAAAATTCAGGAATTTCCAAGGTGATTCATATTCTTTGTGATAACCTGTATTTATCTAGCATTCTAGCTGAGGCCCAAGGTTGCGTTGACTCATTCATTGTGGTTTAAAAGGCCTGCACTGTCACTTTTAACCATTTTATTACAGATGGTCTATTTCTAACACGCGTCTGTCATCTCCAAGCCCGTAGTATCATGCTCCTGTGATTTTGTCAATTCTATTGAGTCCATCCTATGTTTGCAACCCCACCCCCCGCCGTGGGGCTAATTAAAACAATTTCAAGGACAAAAGAGGGGAGTCTATTGTATCACACAACCAGCAGTGCAACGGATATGGTGCCAGAGGGGCACAGTTGTCAAGGATTAGCGCCCCTTCGCAGGCGCAGATGGATATATCAGCCTCCCACCGCCTGTGATGAGTGTCTGAGTAGGACAACTGCGTCAAATGAGCTTTCACCAGGAATGTGGATGCAGTCGAAATACTTGAAATGAAGTAATGAGCCAGCCAGAGCGGCTCAAAACCAAAAAGAATGCAGTCAGTGTCCGATTTACCTGTTGCTCAGAGATTTCTGACCAGACTAAACCTGTTGTTCAACACATACATGCAGCATATTTATCTCTGGAACAACCAGCCTTATCAGGCTTGCTTTTCATTCAATTGTGATGATGCAACACATAAGTTAAATATTTATTCTTATTCATGAAAAACTGTTTTTTTTCTTCACATTCTTGAGCTGTGCAGAGCCCACCCCCTTCCTAAAAGACAGAGATCTGCTGGTGACACATCTTCAAACCAACTTCCTCTCCTCTCTTTCAACTCCAATCATGGCCCAATGAACTGGATTCTCTCCGTCCTGACTCACATCCTCCGTGCCATAATATTTATGCTGCCTATTCAGGAGCTGCCCTCATCAAATTGCAATGTGAATCACACCACAGGCACCATTTCATCCTGACTAATAGTCTGAATATTAGTCAGGGATAATGTGATGCTGCAAACAATGGCTTACTGCGGAGTCATTATAACTTTCCACATACATTGTTAATTATAATAATGTTTTTCCGCTCAGATGACCGGCTGACTGAGCTGAACTAGCGCAGTAATCTGGGCAGGATTCTTACAGGCGGAGGTGTTGACAGTGGACATCTCATCCATGCTTTTAAGGCATTGTTGTTATCTCTGTGGCCAGGCCACACTTATCTCACAGAGGGAACTGTATGTGAGCAGAAACAATAGGCTTGATTGAGTGCATTCCCTAAAAGGTGTTAGGTTACACGGGCCTGCTCTATTTAATAGATGATATCTGTCTGAAGGGACTTTGCCATGTGATCTTTATCACTGGACTTTTTGAGAAATGGTGCATCATTCATACACTAATTAATGATCTGGCATGAAACTGTGATAACGGCAAATACCCAGAGGCTGTGTGAACCAGGGTCATATCAGGGAAGAGTTGAGATGATAAAATGTTATAATCGATAATGCAAATATTTTATCAATTTAAAATGTTCAAGTAAGTCACAAGAAAGCTTAAGTGTCCACAGTAAAAACTTTCATTGTCATTTGAATCTCATCCATAAGTGGTTGTACATTCATACATAGGCTCAAATGGCCCCTACTTGATTTAAAAAATAAAAGCCACAATAATGCAATTAGCCTAACAAAGAAAATGGTAATCCATGAGCCAGTATGAGTGCAGGGGTGGGATGCATCCGTAATGACCTGAGAATGCTTCTGAGGAATTTTCACACCCATAAGCTCCAGGAGAGCTAGACTAAAAATTACCACCACCACACATTCATATAGTGCTAATCTCTGTGTGGTGCAATTGAAAACAAAACACTTTATTCAAAAACATGTTTTTAAGAAAGCCCGCTTCCTGTCTCAGTCACATGTTAAAATATGACTCTAAACCTAAACCCATTCATCAACTGGTGTAAATCATTCACACGTTCTGTATTTACAGATATCAGGGACAGTATGGCGCATTATCAGACCACCAGCAGATTCATAGCCGGGGGTGAAATTGCATATGCTAATAAAGCAGATGTCCACAGTCCTCAACACATTCCAGCCTGCCTATAAAAACAAAGCGTCTCTCTTCCCCAAGGAGCAGAGCCCCATCTCTGACTGTCTTCAACAGCCACAAAGCTTCATATAAACATTTAGTGTTATAACCCGATGATCCCCCAGCAATACCCAGTCCCTCCCTGCCACTGTCTCTAAAACAACTGCCGCAATCCGATCCCTTCAGACCGCGGCTTCCCCTCATTTTGGGAGCATTCTGTGTGTTTGGCCAAGGTGTTGGTCCTTGTCTAAAAACTTTCCATGACACTGGAAGTTTCGGGCCACGTCCCTGTGTCTCTGCTGTCCACTGTGCCCGACTCCCGCTGAATTCATCAGCCATTGTTTTCTTTGCACAGGCATTTATGATGTCACAGCAAACATAAGCTTTGTCCTCAGATGAAGGATCAGCCAGGGTTCGTGCCCTTATGGGGTCAAACAAACAGCAAATATGGACAGGCTATGACTTAGATCATGGGGTTGGGTGGACATTATGGTGGCAGAAAGAGAACTTCAGTTAAGGGGGAAAAAAGAATGGGCACCAATAGGGATAAAGGCACAATTTATTTTATTTTCATTGGTACCAACATAAATAAAAGTGAATCCTTTTGCAATATAAGTTATGCTCATAGTAATACTTAAACAAGCACAGCTTTAATCTTCTCTTCCTTTCCTTCTCCCGTCACCATCCCCTCTCCATTCTCGAAAAACACCACGCCATATCAAAATGAAAACATGTCTGAGTCCCTCAGTGTACTGAATCATCACCAGTGATGACACAGATAAATATGCAACTCGGTGACCCAGACCACAGCATCTAAGACGCTTAAAACAGTTCTTGACCGTTTGCCTGAGATATAATGTCACTATGTTTGATAATATGAAAACAATGATCAAAAAACTAATATGATGAAAAAAAAAGTCTTATATATGATATCTTTTATATATTATATTAGTATATATAATATGTTTTCTGTTAAGATGCTATAAAAACATTGCAGTGTTCGGCCTAATCTTTTACTATCAACAATAATTCACATTACACTTCTTTTCTAATCGTTTTTTTATCACTTTTTTCAGATTGCATAAGAATAAATTTGGCAGCAGCAGTATTTGTGCGCATTAAGTGCTTTGAAAGCAGCGAAGGTAAACACAGACTTAAGCACACACACACACACACACACACACACACACACACACACACACACACACACACACACACACACACGCACACACACACACACACACACACACACACACACACACACACACACACACACACAACAATGGCTTGTGTCTGTAAAGATCAGATTTCCATCATGTTTGTTTTCTTAGGATAAGGCATGTGTTAACAAAGAAAATATTTTGCTTTCTCACAGCCATCTGTTGAAACCAGAGGAATTTCTAAAATTGTAAATAGGTTTGTTTAATTGGGACACATATACATATTCATTTAAAAAGTCAAATGTTTTCAATTGTGGATCCCACCAACTGCTTATAGTTTTTTGTTGGCTAAACTATGGCCTCATTCTAAATGTCCACACAACCCCACTGAACCCCATTTGTCTGTATCATTATATCAGCTTTACTATTCCAGTTCTTCCCAAGCATAAGTTAATCTAATTATTGCTGAAGAACAATCTAATCGCTCTATGATGGCCGGCCGGCAATGAAAACAAATGTCGCACCACACAAAAAGTGACTGTCCTGCACTCCAAGCGATGAGAACGCGGATAGAGAAAACACAAAGCAACATGCTGACATGTGAGAACGACCAGAGGCTGTCACAAAACTGAGCATAAAAAAACAACAAGTCCTGCATCCCTGCAGAGCTAAACCTGATGGCACAAGGCAAACACTTAGCCACTGTTCCCAACACAACTTGCATCCCACAAAAAAAAAAGAAAACGGAATAAAAGGAAACAATTGAACAATTGTTCCCGCTTCAATACATGGCACCATGTGCACGGTTAAAACCATGCAAACATTCATTTGTTTAGGGTTAGTGGCACAGTGCTGGGAAAACAATGGCTAAATGTCTTTGTTTCCGAACCATAAAAGCTGATAGCTGCTTATTTGCATTCACAAGATCACACTCAGCGCTCATTGCTAAATTGGGAAACCCACATCGTTATGAAGGACTTTGTTATAAAAGGCACTGGCTCTGTGTTGGAGGGCAGGAGATACTGTAGCGGGGCCTTTGTCCATCAAAGGACTTTTATGGGCTTTGGCTCTCTCACCACAGCCATTGCCTATTGGCTCAAAATTATACTTATTTTTCTGCCCCCTGAGGACTGCTTTTAAACTGCTGCTTTCAATCTTAAAGAAACAACAAAAGAGCCTGTCAGGTTAATGCTTCCTGACAACCCAAGATAGACAAAAAAGACAAAGACAACACCCTAAACACTCAAATGCCAAATGAAAACCAGGAAGAAAAAAAAAGGAGACACAGCTTTCAAGAAATGTGAAACAACCCTAACCCTAAAATGTTGCATGATTTTGTTGAGAGAAAAAGAATAAATAGAATCTGAAACACACAACCACCCACAGAGGCTTTCACAAGCTGAATTTGCCCTAAAGTTATGCTATTGATTCCCCCCACGGGACACAATAGCCTAATTATGTCTTAGCAAATAATCACATTGCATTCAGAAAGGCAAATCAAAGCGTCGTTTTGGTTACATGGCTGATCAATTTGCGCCATCGGGTTGCATTTCTATCACAGACAAAAAGAATTAAACAGAGACAAGATAAAAGCCTGCAGCGCACCGAGGAATCAAAACTCACTTAAGATGTCAATAGTGTCACTAAAAAAGATGCCTGCATCGGAAAACAAATCCATATCAATACTTTGCCAATCAGTTAATTTCATTAAGGCATTCAGTGCCATTTACTGATGGGATAGCGAATTGTGTGCAAACAAAGCAAAGGTCAGAAAAGTGTGGTTGAGGTGACAGATTGCACTCGGAGGAGAGCGGTGTGAAAAGCAGTTTGCACTCAGTGGCTGTCTGAACGGTTTATAACCACCTCTGATGAAAGAAATGAGCCGTAATATGAAGTTCATTCAGGTTTATTTTACAGTCCTTTGACATGTTCACACTATTTAAAGTACCTGTCCTCTTTAGCCAAAGCGTGTGTGTGTTGATCTGGCTCTGCTTGTTGTCCTCCGACCACCTGGTCCTCTCTGGAAATGTTTATGTCCAGAAGGAATGCATCACAACTTACGATTTCTTTAAGCAGCTGTGAGTGGAAATGGCTTTTTGGGGAGACATTTATGACCCCCATTCAAAGGCCGACATCTCAAAACACAGGAAGGAAGGAACTGAGAAGAAGTGCAATACAGTATCAGGAGGTCTGTTTAAAAGAAAGAAAGAAAAAGTTTAAGATTTTATGATAGAAAGGATGCGATATTGTCTGTTTCTAAAACCTTAAATGAAGGTGACATATTCATTCATAATGCAACCCACCAAAATATAGGGCAGCATGATTATAACATTTCAAACACCCCCCACGAGCTCTAAAGATGTTTTAGGTCATAGAAGAAGCACTTAACTCACCCATGTCGTCACATGTGGAACAGGAGAGAGAGAGAGAGAGAGAGAGAGAGAGAGAGGGGGAGGGAGGGGCTCCTCCTCAAGGGTGCTCAGGATTAGGGCCTGGAAGTCTGTTAGATAATAGATCAAAGAGATACACCACAGAGCACTTCTTACTTTTCCCACATAACGCTCATCTTCATACATGATGGATACTTTTATTTTTTTGTTGCAATTCCACCTGAAGATCAAACGACAAGACTTTGGTCCTTGAATCAAACACAATGTTGAAAAGGTTTTTACCGCGGATTACAATATAAATGTGAGCTCAAGTGCAGGAACTGACAATGCAGGAGCAGAACTTATCCCGGTCCAGACCAAACGACCAATCATAATATGGTGCTCCGTATGAATGGGTTACGGTTCCACTTTTCACGTGCTTAACGCTCACAAAGTTGTGATGGATAGGTTGATTATTAATTGTGGGAAGCAGAGCAAATCAAATATCTACTGCGACTTAAAAGGAGGCCATTACAAGCAAAGGTCCTGCATTAAAAAAAAATTAAAAGTACAAAAGTATTATCAGCAGAATGTAGACTTCTTAAAGTAAGAAAAGTTAAATTGTAAAGCAGGACTTCCCCTTACTTAACATATATTACTGGATTACTTTTAGGACTACTGATTCATGGACGCAGAATTGTAATGTTGCATTGGGCCTCATCTTAAATACTATTTCAGTAGTTTAATCTGTAACAGTGCATCATATCTTATAAACTGATGATATGTGTTATAGGTTGAATCCTAAAGAGTTTAGTTCGACATTTTGGAAAATGTGCTTATCTGCTTTCTTGCAGAGTTAGATGAGAATATCGATACCACTGTTACCAGAGATCCAAGCATCAATGTTCAATGTCCAACTCTCAACAATAAAGCAAATATGTGTATTTTACAAAGTGTCAGACTATTCCTTTAATCAGCTCAGTAACTAGTAGGTTAGCGAACAAATAGCTGAGAAATGTAGTAACAAGTATAGTACTGTCCTCATAAATGTAGTAAAGTAGAAGTGTAAGTATCATAAAATGGTAGTACTCATGGAAAAGCATCACTACAAAGTACAGCACTTAAGGTACTTTACATTCTACCATTAATCCAGCAATTCATTGAAAATGTACCGCCACTCACAGACTATACACAGAGCAGAAAAAAAATGCAACAATTCAAATATAGAGAACGCAATCTAAAACTTAAATGTAAAGCAACAAAAGGGACAGGGTCTTTATGTCCCTTTTCCTCTTTTGCAACACAACCCATTGTGAGGTGAAACTTCTGTTTGTAGAGAGTCCTCCATCAAACAAACTTCATCCGAGTTTGTGGCCATGCTGCGTCTGCATCAGCAGAGCCATTAGTGCCGAGGGACGAGAAGGAAATCAATGGTCATCTGTTCACAGGAGACTCCTATTCAGGTGCAGCCTTCAATCTCTGCAAATGCTAAGTGCAAAAATGGCCACAATAATGGATTGCCAAAAGCAAGACAGGCACTTTATTGAAAAATCTATTGGCAGAGCAACTTGGCTTTTAGAAACTAAGACCTTCATATGCAGTTGAATGTTTTCTCCAAAAAAAAACATTTACATCCTGGATTCAAAATGAGGACTTGAAAATGCTTCATTTCTAAAAGAAAAAAAGCTACACATACAGAATATGTATTATTAACACTGCAACGCGTCACAATTTCAGAGTGAACTTCCCTCACCCGTATCACTCTGCTGCCACCTAATGGACAATTTGGAGAAATCCATGGCACAAAAACATTCAATTTCAAGTTGTGTCCATTTCAGGCTTTATTCTTCTTTATTCCTTTTTTCCCCCCTGAAGCTGCTGCCTAAAAATAAACCTCCTTTTTAA
The DNA here is from genome assembly GCA_038501785.1 of Myoxocephalus aenaeus. Classification (NCBI taxonomy): domain Eukaryota; kingdom Metazoa; phylum Chordata; class Actinopteri; order Perciformes; family Cottidae; genus Myoxocephalus; species Myoxocephalus aenaeus. The sequence goes on along the minus strand of JBAMJR010000039.1, from coordinate 6,591,736 downwards.
ATAAATAATTAATTACATTTAAAGTATTCTTTTTCTATTCAATTGTGTTTCATTTTGATGCCTCAAAAAATAACCCTTACATATAGAATATGCAAAATGATGTCCAAATGAGTAACTTTTACATTTTAAAGTTATTCTGTAATATTGTGCTCGAACAACAAAACCGTTACTTCTCCAAAGTCAACCGTATTGTTAATTCAGTGGTCAATGATTACATTGCTAGAAGCAAAAAAGCAGTTATTGGTAACAGCCTGCACATATGTAACCTTTAGGCCGAAGAGTTCACACTGGCAAAGAAATAAGAAATAGCTTATGATGCAGTCTTTGAATTTTCAGACAAACACACCAAGCCCTCCACTCACTGTGGGATGCCTTCCAGTGTGTGTGTATCTGCGTAAAGTGTGTGAGAAGAGAGCTGCTCTATCGTGTGCTGTGGCTGAGTGGATACTATTAGTGGAACACCGTGGATGACCACATTCTGGCTGCAAAGGCTGATGTTTGGCACCAGCAGCGCACTTTCCTCACAGGGTAAGGCACTCCCCCCGACCGCAACTACCCCCGCTGGCTTTGACATGTCCTCCGATGGACCGCACGCCGCGTTGGTTGGAGTTGCTGTCGCCACCATGGCGGCGTTCCCTTCGGTCACCACTGTCACCTCCGTGCCACCCTCCTGGATCAAGGCGTTGAGGCCCTCCAGCTCTGAGCAGGTTGTGATGAAAGTCTGCGTGTTGTCGCTGCTGGCGTCCTGAGCGGTGATGGCGGTCTGCAGCAGGGCCTGGTGGAGCGGGTTGTTGGCGTCGCCGGGGCCGAGCTGCGTCAACAGGACCGTCTGAGTTTCTAAGGTGGACTCTGCAGTCTGGGACAACCCGAGGGGTTGCATTGGTGCGAGCAAGTTCACCTGCTGGATCATGGAGTTGACAACCATGTCCTGGCTTTCCGGGCTGAGCAGGACCATGCTGGTCTTATGCGGACTATCCACACCAGCTGGAATTAAGGGGTTCTCCTGGTTCAGAGGGTGAGATACGATGATTTTGAGCTGGGCGCTGCTGTAAGGAGCCATCGAGTCAGAATGGATAGGAACCTCGAGCTGGGTGTTGCAGACAGGAACCAAGTGGACATCCGCCGGGGCGGAGAGCTGGAGCTGAAACACATTCTGAGTGTCTCGATGCTGCTTCTTGTGGCTCCGCAGGGAGTCCTCCCTCACAAAGGAAGCGTCGCACGAGTCACAGCAGAACGCTCGAGCCGCTTCTAGCTTGGCCCGGTACCTGGAGCCGACGGGCTTCGGAGAGTCCCCTCCTCCGCTTTTCCCGCCGACCCTGCCACCGGCGCCTTTTTCAGGCTTATCCGAGTGGCACTTCCTTTTGTGGATGACGAGGTTGCTGCGCTGCTTGGAGGCAAAGTTGCAGAAGTCACATTTAAAGGGGCGATCCTCTGAGTGGATCCTCTCGTGGACTTTGAGCGCCCCCTTGCTGGCGCAGGAATACGTGCACATGGAACACTGGATGGGCTGAATGGGTTGGTGCTCTCGCGTGTGCTCCCGCAGAGCAGTCTTGCTGGCGCACTGGAAGGCACAGTGCGCACAGTGGAAGGAGTTGTCGGTGCCATGCTTGATCTGAATGTGAGATTTCAGGTTGCCTTTCATGGCGCAGCGGTACTCACAAAAGTTACACTTGTATGGTTTTTCCCCGGAGTGAATCCGGACGTGCCTCTTCAGGTCCGAGTTGATTTTGAACTTTGCGTCACACTGTTGGCACTGGAAAGGCGCATCACCTTGGAATGACATCAAACAAAACGACAGGACAAAAAAAAAAAACACACACACTTATTATCAATGATTTGATTCTCAAAAAAATACAACATCATCCTGCAGTTGCAGACCATCGTGGATGTGTGACTACCTACCAGTGTGTGAGCGCAGGTGGACGGTGAGTTGGCTGGAGTTGCGGCTGGCGTAAGGACAGATCTGGCACTTAAACGGCCGTTCATCGTAGTGGATGCGCAGGTGCTTCTTCAAACTGCTGCTGTCGGCTGCTGCGTAGGGACAGTGCTTACACTTGTGCGGCTTCTCGCCCGTGTGCGAGCGGCTGTGCATGTTGAGCTTGTCCCGCCGGCTGAAGCGTTTGTGGCACAGCTCACATTCAAATGGCTTCTCACCTGTATGACAGATGGGAAAAAAAAAAAAAACATGTCAATATCTGATTCTTAAAACACTTAAATGAAGCAAGAGAGACTCGCATGTGCAAAGCGTTGACATACCGGTGTGGGTTTTGAGATGCCGCTCCATGTCTTTTTGGCCATACTGCGTCTTGAAAGTGCAACCTGTAGATCAACAGAAATAGTGCTTTTACAAGGTGTGCATGTGTTGCCTCTGTGCTTGTGGAAAGTCAATCTAAAAGAGTCCTAAATAAATAACAGCTAATGACACGGGACTTGGCAGGAAGTGCCGTTTCCCCTGCTTGGCAGCCGAAAAGAGCGAATGTGTTACAGTCGTAAACGGCGTGAGGCACTAACCTGAGAAACAGCAGCTGTGTCTCTTTGAAGTCAGGGAAGGTTTTAATTTTTTGGAAGGTGTTTTCTGTGCTTTGGTCAGGATCTTTTTAACACCTCTCATAACACACGTCTGGTAGGTTTCCTCGAAAACAAACTCAGTGCTGGAATCTGAGCAGAACAAGAATATGACAGGATGTGAGGCCACGAGACAGGAAGACTGTGACGACTCAAATCTGCGTGCAAAAGTGTAGCATTTTACCTGTGGTTGCAGTGGTGGCTGATGTGTCAGAGGTTGGTAGGGAGCATCCATTTTGCTTATGGGCGAGAAAGACCTCAAAATTATTATACTGCTGCTTGCAGAAGCCACAGATATGGATGTCTGGACTCAATTCCACCACAACAGGATGTCCTGCACCGACATAGGAAGGCAGAAAACACAGAAAAGAACCCATATTAATAGAAAGTTGCGTGATATACGTGTGTGAAACTGGCAAAAAAAGATGACTGCAATATAAAGACGCAAAATCATAACTGGGATGTTCGAGATGTGGGTGTAGTTAGGGATCCGTTTCCTTTACCTTCCGCGTTGTATGTTGCCATTTTCGAGCTTGTTTTGATGGGGATCAACTCATCTTCTGTCTCCTCAAAGCCGACACAACGTCCACCATGTTGTTTAACTGTACCGGCTCGAGTGGCGACGCAGCCAGCGCAACTATCATCATAGTTCAAAACGCGAGATACACCGCAGTTTGGATATCAATGGCAACAATCGTTTACTTCTCTAACAACAACTGATACAAATCGGGTTTTACGACATGTTACGGGGGGTTTACGGCTGCAAGCGCTGTGTCCGGGTGACGTCACATGATGCTTTTACAACTATGGGAAAAATCTAAATGTCCTCCCCTCAGCATGTACGTCCGACAACAGGATAAAAGTGGCGTGTTTGTTTTGTTACATGACTATTGTTGTAATACTACTTTTATAGAATTTTATATTTCGTGCTGTTTGATTTTCTTAAAAATTGTTAAGTATATATTATTAATTTGAACAAGACCACAGCAAGTGTAAGCCTGATGTCCCCCCCTCTCTATTCTGCCTGTGCATCAGGTTACACGCAGTCTTATGGAAGTCTTAATTGTGAAACAAATATATATATATATATATATATATATATATATATATGTATGTAAACAACATCCAAGATGGCTAAAGATTTAGTAAATGAAAGTGGAGTCATTGACATAAGGTATTCACGAGTCCCTGAATGCAGCACTATCATTGTAGCGAGTAATTGGGATTCAGCTACGGGGCCACTTTTGTCCTGAAATGTTATTTAGTTTACTTTAAAAAAAAGTACAGCAGGCTTTCTCATACAACACCTTAACATGTAACGTTAAACCTTCAACTCGGAGTGAGAGAATAGGGAGAGAAAGGCCGTTAAGCCAACGTTACTGCCACCTGTCGTTTTGAAAGTCGAATGAAAAGGGCTTACCGACCATGCATACTTAAACTATTCGTTTTCTGAACGATACACATTTTATCTGACACAGTCCGACGTTTGCTTGCTTTGTTTAGTGGCTGCAACGTTAGCACATTTCAGAATATAGCCGTAGCCCTTGCTATTGCACCTGCAACGACTTCAGCTTTCAGATGTAGCAATTGCTGTAGGGCACTTAAATATACATACCCTACTCAACCGTCTCTCAAGTAAGGGCAATTTACTGAATTGTTGGGGTGAGTGAATGAGAATGCCTTTTTCTTTTATGCCAGAGTACTCGTGCTAGTGTGAATAAGCCATGAAAGTGACTGACATACAGCTCCATTTTCAGTGGCAGGTCCTTAACTGCCTGATTGCCACTGTGAAGCTCAGGAATTTCCTTACGCTGACTTTCCTGCGTGGCAAAGGCACAGGACTGATTTCTTCCCTGCTGAAACAGCAAATCCTTGAGACAGACAGACGCACCAACACTCACACACACAAGGCAGGGCCTCTCATGGCCTGCTCAAACGAATCTGACTATTTGATTACTGCTGCCTTTGAATTGGATTCTGTCAGGATTGTCCCCATATATTCAACAACATGTATGGGAACACTTTGTCATATTTGTAGACAGCTACTGTTTTTGTTTCTTCTTCTGGACATCTGATAAATTAATGACACAGAACACATGAAAAGGAGATGATTAAATACATAATTTCATCTGACCGAAGAGTCACACCCACACATTGTAATGGGTTTCTATACAGATAAGATACAGATGATTGCAACTAGCTATTTTAATTATTGATTAGGATTCACATTTTAGAAAAAAACTCACATTTGAATATCTAGAACCACTACGTTCTTGCCCTTTTTGCTTGAAAAATGACTGAAATTATAAATGGATTATCAGAATTTCTTTAATAATTATTTTACTGTCGATTGACTCATTGATCAAGTGACCAACTAAACTCTAATTCACAGCAATGCCAACCTCAACTGGTAAAGTATGTATGTCAGTAACTGTTTAGTCACTAGACTTAAAGGGACAGTTCACCTTTTCTTCTCACCTGCAGTGCTACTTATCAATCTAGATTGTTTTGGTGTGAGTTGCCTAGTTTTAGAGATATCGTCCTTATAGGTGTCTGCCTTCTCTTAAATATAATGGGACTATATTGCACTCGGCTTGTGCTGCTCAAAGTCTGAAATTGGTCAGAAAGGTCTGTGGATTACCCGGGTCATGATTTCTACCAAGAGACATTGCTGTTGACTTTCAAGGTATTTTCTTTTTGGTGCTTTAAGCATCACAAGCCTAGTGCCATATAGTCCGATTATATTCAAGAGAAGGCAGACATCTCTTCAGCAACTCGCACCAAAACAATCTAAATTGATAAGTAGCTCTGCAGGTAAGAGGAACAAAAAGTATTCTTTGCGTTTGAGGTGAACTGTCCCTTTAAGGGGGTGCTCTGAACAATGAGCTCTTTTTCATTTGTTGTACTCTGAAACAAAGTACCATTTGGACATCCTGCTGTGCCAAGTCTAATTTGTAGACTTGCTGCATTCCCATTCATTGAGATGCCCGAAAATTCAGTGAGTGATGTAATGTCCCTCTTTTCCCCAATGAGACAAGGGCAACAATAGGGGGGAGTGCCTCTGTCACATTATTTTCCCCCACCGAGGCACGCCAGCTGCTTACAGTTGCTTAATGGCTACGAGCTGTCACAAGGCATCACAGCCCGCTGCCACACAGGAGCGGCAGATGCTTTAATTGCACAATGACTTGTAGGTTGTCAACAGCAATTATACCGGGCTTCCACCTGAGGGCACCCAAAGAACACCGTCTACTCACTTCACTGGCAAGACACAAGCCTCAGAAGCTGGCTGCGACACACAAACCTGATCTCTGAGTCTCGCTTCTGTCCAGACAAGAGCCGCAGACCCATTCTCCAAGTCTCCTTTTAGCTTAATGGTTTATCCATGTGCCGCAATAACCTGGGCAGGTTTGTCAGATAGCAGGCCTAGGACCCCAAATTCATATTTAGACATAAAATATTTATCTAGCTTTGTCACCTTAGGGCCCGCTGCTCACCATGCTGCGGCAGGTCGTGGTGTGCAGCGTTTGAGTAATTTTGCTCATTATTAATTCATGTCATTTTTTTTCTTCTTTTCTTTTGCAATTCAGGGAAGGCTCATTCGCCGCTGCCAGCCCTAAGATGATGATTATCATTAAGAGGAGGCAAATACAATGGTGAGTTCGAAGCTATGTTGCAACATGCTTCAGCCCACGTTGGTTCAAGTTGTGTGTGTTGATAGTTTGTTATACAGTATATATGGTTCTGTGTAACGTGCTTAGATTTGTGGTTTATTCTATTCATAGACGGCACGGAAATTATAATCAAGCAACTCCGAAACCAAACGCACACAGTGACCTTCTGTTTGTGTCATGTCCTATTGAATGGGTAAAAGATGTCCCGAGTCCCGTTGTTTTGTTTTGAGCCATAAGACAAATTATACACACATGTATGAATTCCTTTGGTCCACAGCTGCCATCTCAGCATCAGATAAAACAGAGCCAAAGTCTGGGAACCATCACATGCCTCCAACACTCCCACTTCATCATATAAAAAGACAGTGCACACACAATTGCGCGCGCACGCACACACGAGCGAGTGCAGCAGGGCTCCACACAAAAGGCGCACATGCTCACACGCAAAACAGCGCTATGCTCTTTGTATCTGCCAACTGATGCAGATGATAGGGCTGCAGATGAGTGCAGGCTAACCAGAGACTAGCGGGTACATGTGGCTTCATAGACAATAGCAGGCCATAAAGCCTGAGGAGGAGAATATTCAACCCTTAGAAACATGCGGGGGTATGAATGTAGACACGATTGCATTTTATTATGTAGTATAACATTTTTTTATGTTGATATGAAAGCTTGGCCGAATATTAATGTGGCCATAGTGTCGGGTTTATGCAATGTGAATGTTGCCAAGAGGAATGCAAATGTTCTTCTTTAGAAATAAAAGTGTGTTTCTATTAAAACTGAAGTATTTTTTTTAGTGAAGTTTGCTGTGGAAGGAAGGTACTGTAGGTGCCTTGTATTTATAGTGTCAGTAGGGGGTGTCCAAAATCAGGCTAGAGAAAGAGACCCTGTGCTTGTTTGAAGCGGCACACGAAGGCGGTGCTCCAGTTTGTAGCAGCTGACATTTTGGAACCAGTGGGTCAGCAAAATGGAGAAGCCACGGAGATGTATCAAAACCAGTGAGACTTTTGATTACAGGACGGTTGCGTGTAATTTATTGCTTTTGCTTTTCTTTTCTTCATCGTGAGTCCTAATTACGGTGACTCTTTGACATTATTGCACAAGCTGGCGTTCAGGTGTTGCTTTCTACTCCCAAGTAGGACGGAGCAGGAGAAAAAACGAAGTCACATGGTTGGCTCTACGAAGCCAAATCTAAACAAAAGATGCTACATGAGTATGCGCGCGCATGATGTGCGAATGTGTGTTGTCGATGATGTCATGATGGCGGAGGGAATCTTGATAGTTAGACAGATAACAATGAGGATGGCCTATTCACGCTCTCGACACACACCTACAGACACACTCGTGGGTACACACTCGGCATCATCATCGTCACAGAGGGAGAAAGGCTCATAATTGGACAGAGGTGTCTGTAGATAATGAAGCCAGACCTCACACCTGCCAAACCTTGGGGATTTCACTTGACTGGCCACTTAAATCTTCCTCACTCTGCGGGTCTGGAGGGCAAGAGAGTGAGTAAGGAACTAATGGAAAAAAAGCACGCGCTACAGGGAGGATCCCTGTCAGCATGAGTGTAGCGTGGACCCACCCCCCCAACACACACACACACACACACACACACACACACACACACACACACACACACACACACACACACACGACCCATCTAGCTCAGCCCCCACAGCTCGTTCCATACAGCACCCACCTCACTTCACTTCACTGTAAATCCTCTGGTGTCAAGGATTTCAGACAGAAATGGGGAAATGCTGCACCAGCTATTTTGTTTCAAACTCTCAAAACACTCGCTTCTCCCAAGTTGTCTTTGGTGACAGCGTTGTGTGCGGGAAGCGTATTGTGCCAGCTTTTAGCGGGGTGTCATTCGATGTGCTGAAAGGGAAATCGGATAGACGCTTCAACGGAGAAACACTTCTATATAGAAAGTTTACCTGACAGTCATCAGTGAAGGCGTGACACCGTATCAGTGGTAGCAAAAAGCTACACCAATTAGGGATCGAGTTTACCCCGGCAAAATCTTAACAATTTATGAGAAACAAAATGGAATTTCACTCCGTCTTTCAACATGGCTTGATCCTTAATGGAGCCTTGGAGATCATTGTCATACAAATGAGGTGTGGATATAGCACCAGAAGAGGAGATGCTATGCTCCTCTATTCTATAAGCACAAAGACAGCAGTGAGACACAGCAGGGGGCATCAGTCTTTGTTAACTTGTCATGAAGTCAGCCATGTCAGCCTTTACATACTTGGTTGTGTCTGCTGTCAAAAGGTTGTAGTGGTAAATGGTGAGAATCAATAACTTTGTAGTGCTAACAGACACAAATGGAGACTGGTAGCGTTGCTTGTGGGTTAGCTGCACCCAGATGGCCGTGGTATATCTGTCATATTTTCTTTTTTATTCTGCAGATATTGGATAAAAAGGATAAACACGCGCTTGTCAAAATCTGCTGTCTCGGGGAAGTTGTTTTGTGCCTCCGCTGCTTCCCGAAGTCAAGCCATGCATTAAAACTTTGACTTTCGGGCTAAAGCAAGGTTACTTGGAGGACCTCAATCATATTCCTCGGTGCTGATAAATATGGATACGGACGCAGTCGTGATTCCTGATGGAGATCTCCACGCACATCTGTGCGTATATGCTGCAGCAGCAGCAGCACACAGTCACTCAGAGAAGTTGTTAGGTGTCAGTGAAACTGCATACAATGCATACAGCTGGCAGATTCATAGCAGGATAATGACACAACCGCACAATATCCAGTTGGGTGCAAAATGTGAATGAATTCTAAAATCAACCCCGTTTGACTGCGGGCTCTCATTCAACATGAGAGCAGCCAGAAAACCTTGCCCATTGTCGTCCGTCATCTTGGGATACTTTGGGGTTTAATTTTCCAATGTCCAGGCCAGGTGGGAAGGTAAATGAGCCCAGGTGGCTCGCCCGGCCTGCGGTACCCAGGAGGGAAGCCGTGCAATTAGCAGCAACAAAAACTAGCATCCATGGTGACGGACATGTCCAGCTCATGTCTGCGCTCTAAGTGCCGAGCACACTGCGGCGACGGCTCATCCTCCACTGTGATAGATTACAGATAAACTAAAAGCTGTGTGAGCACAGCCAGATTTGGGAAACGGACATGTAACCGTAGACCCTGGATCCTCACGGTCACGTCTTTTACCAGCTTGAACTGCCACAGGAAGACACTTTTAGTAGTTTGCTAATGTGGATCTTCTTTCCAAATTGCGACGATAAGCAACGCTGAAATGCCCCCTGAAATGAAATCAGGCGGAAACCGAAAGCTTATCAAGATGAAACTGTGCAATAATACAAGAATTATCCATCACCATCCATCATGTATTTGTTTGCAGGAAACAGATTACATGGATCTTAATTGAAATATTATTTTACCTTCATTTGAATTATTTATGCGGTTGCTGACTAGATTCATACCTCAGAGAAAAACATGAACACATTATGTGATGCAAGAATGTGTGTGTGTGTGTTTGTGTGTATTTGTGAGCATTTCTCATATATTATTCAAAGTGTAGAGTCAGAATGTGGTCTTATCCATATGAAGTATATCAAAGGGCCTGTCTTTGATACAATTTACTTGAGATCCACTGGCCAGAGCAGAGCTGTCCATCGGCCTACCATTGCTAATGAGATCGGGGGGTAAAACAGAGAGTGGTGGGCTGGCTGTCATCCGCTAGGTGATGGTTTTAAGACTAAGCAGTGATACTTCATTAATTAACCTTCACATTCTATGTAGATCTGCTCATCAAGATGCAGTTAATTAAAGAAAGGTCATTCCAAGGGCTGCCGGGAAGCGGCATTATTACAATGGAGGGATGGCACTGCTTTGAGCGAGATAACACAGGGGAGGGGGCAGGGAGAAGGCGATCACCCAGCCACTACTAAAATGGCAGACGACTTGCCAAAGCCAGTTTCTGAACTCCTGACTGCAGAACACCTCAGTACAGGGGGAAAAAAATGGTTTATTTTAGCTGTTTTTGTTTATATTTCTTACATTCTCTCTTTTTTTTTATTTTTTTATTTGATAGATTTCGTTGAAAAGCTCTAAAATGGAGAAAGGCTAAGTAAAATATTCATTACACTCAATCGACAGCATCCATCTTTTAGCATGTCAGTGTAGTTTTTCTACTCTTCTATTTCGCAGCTCTGTGTCTTCGCTGCCAATTTCTTGGATGAATTCCACTTATTCTGACCTTGCTCAGTGTAGAGAAAAAACAAAAAGAAGGCCATCTTGAGTAAATAAAAGGCCAGGAACCAAGGAGGATATAAAATAGTTATGTGTCATATCTGTAAGTGAAATCTCCTTCTCGGGGGGTGACTTATTCATTTTTTATTTCGGCCTTATCTATCTATATATCTATCTTTGTCACTTCCTGCTAAAGCGCTGCTCAAAAATGGGTTGCCTTGTTTTGGAAAGTGGACCAACTAAGTACTGTGTTTTGTCAGAAATGACGCTGGCATATAAACATGTTCAATCAGGAAGTTTGTGTTGTGCCGGCCTGCATACTGGCAAATGGACAGAGACGGTAAGAGGCGGTATGAAATAATCCGTCTGTGGAATTGCCTCTCAGCCAATCAAATAAGTGAGATCGGACGTAGTGTTACAAATGGCTTTCTACAATGTTTTTGCCAAGCCTTATTTTTTGATGATGCTCCGCCACCCCCGCCCCCCATCTCTCTCAGCACTGTCTTGTTTGGAACCTTGGCGTCAGTTTTTCAAAAATGTTGCTCTCCTGCAAAATTGTAGCGGGACATCAGCTCTTCCCCCGTGTCCACTCAGTCCTCGGGCAGTCATCCCTGAGTGTCTTTTGGCATTGCTTCCAATGGCAGGTGTAGAGACAAACGAGAGTCGGTGCGCGCAAGCGCGCGCGCGCACACACACGCACGCATTCAAGCGTGTGTCTGTGTGTATACGTGTGTGTATACATCCCTCCCACCCTGCTGCGATACAGTAACTGCTGACCCCGGACACAGTGCCATTATGGCAGACGAGGCAGGGCTCCCCTGGCAGCGGCTGGGGCGGCTGGTTGCTAGGTGGAGAGACATTACCGCGGGCCTCTGCAATAATTTATCCTAAGAGCGCGGCGAGCCGTCATGTAGCCCCTGACAGAGAGCTGCAGTACTTTATCAGCCTGCCTGTAAATCAGCCATGTGTGGGTGCAGACGGCAACATTGTTTGATCTCTTTCAGACACTCTAATAATCTGCTCCCCTCTGATTGATACCTTCACACAACAAAGCACATTACACCAGCAAAGCACAGCAGCACACAGTGTGTGTGTGTGTGTGTGTGTGTGTGTGTGTGTGTGTGTGTGTGTGTGTGTGTGTGTGCGCGCGCGCGCGCAAGAGTGTGTTCGTTCATGTACTAATGTCTGTGTGTGTGTGTAAAAAGTGTGCGTGTGCGTCTCCGTGCGCGTGTTTGTGTGTCTTTCTGGTGGTCATCAGTATTGCCAGTGGCCTGGGGAGGGAGAGGGAGGGGATGAATGAGTCTTCTGCAGAAACACAGGGTCATTTGGAGTCTCTAAACCAATGACAGGCTAACGGGTTCACAAAACGATCACTGGATGAAGGGAGGGGCAGGGAGAGGGGGAGAGAGAGAGAGGCAGTGCCACCAACCTCAACACAAGAAATACAGCAAACGGATAAAGAGCTACTTCTTTTTTCTTCTTAAATGGTGGCAGTTTTTGTAAATGAGAATTTTCGTTCTTGCCAAATTAGGAAGAATAAACTCTCACTATTGATTTAGATGCAGATGTTTTAAGACAACATTTAATTTAAGATTTTTTCAAGATTGCACCGAGAAAAACATCCCGGCATTTTCCTGTACAGTAATGTTCGAAAGAAGAGTTTAGCGACGTCTTCAATTCCAGTAGAGACAATATTTTGGAATCTAATATGTAGTCCGCATTTTGCTGCTCAATGCATGTATTTTATCTTTAAAATGCTGATTTCTTTTATTTTTTATTCCATTCATGGCCTTCTATCAAATCAAAGGGAATTGCATCCTTTCCAAATTGCCATCCAACTGCTTGCTCGATATGGCACATACACAAAGGAGAGCAATGTCCCGTCCAACAATACCCATACCATTTGTGCCGCTCAGCTTCAGAATGTCATTGGTTTGAGTGTGACAGTAAACCATAACTCTACCTTTTCTGCGGGTTGAATTGGAACATGGCTTCCAATTATTCAGCTCCAAATTCAATAGCAATTTTCTGCTCAATGAAATAGTGGTTTCAATCTCTAGAGTAATGTCACTTTAGAGAGATTTTCAAAATGGCATGTCTGTGAGTGAATGGATGGACGCGGGAGGATTCATTTTGCTTGAGGAAATGATACTTGTCTGCTGAAGCTTGTCATTTATTGATGACGTGAATACCTCTTCAGATATAGAATCTACTGTATGATGTTTTGTTTTTGCAACAGTCATGGAATCCTTATTAATAGATATGTCTAATTTCTAGCTTTTAGTCGGCATCTCCAAAAGGATAAAAGATGCCGACTAGATTCATAACCTTATGATTGCGTTTGGTCAGATGGATCCCATTTTGCTTCAGTGCAGCATTAAAAGTAGCACTGAACAATAAAAAAAAAAAATGCAATTATAAGTGTGTTTGTGTGTAATGTATCAGTAGCCCATCCAGGGCCCCATAATGAATGCAATGCAACGTGCGATCACTGAGCCGTGCGTATGCCCCGCTCAATGCATCTCTGAAAATAAACAGAGCAATGGAAATGGTTCTCATTAGTGTTGTTTTCATATTAAGTCCCTCAGACAAGGTTGACAAACCCAGCTCCCTGTGCTGGGCTCCTCGGGGACCATCGCTTCAATACAGCTAGGGCAAACAACACCAGCCGATACCAACACCATTACCACCTCCTATAGTTACTTATCCTCCCCGTGGAGTGCTCTGTCTACACAGACCAGAGGAGAAAATGCATTAAGATCTTCCAGCAGCATCGAGAAAGTGTCCTGCTTTCATTTCTCACCATTGCTATTGGCCCTAAAAGGGACAAATGTCTGTTCTCCATCTCTGTGCCATTAGAAATGGAGAAGTGTGTGTGTGTGTGTGTGTGTGTGTGTGTGTGTGTGTGTGTGTGTGCGTGTGCGTGTGTGTGGAGAAGGAAGTTGTTTTTTGCTCCAGAGACGATCCACTGCGAGTCTGTTTAGCAGGAAGGGAACAGGTGTGCTGAGCTTCTGGCTTCCACCATGTGTTCCAGTTGTTTCATCTGCACCTGTTTCCCCAAGTCCTATATCTGATGATCAAAACACTTTATTAACCATAAAGTGCTCTCGTTCGTCTGCTGCACTATCTCTGTCTCTAAATGGTTCACACAGTCACATATTACCATGCAGTGATTAATTGATGTAACATAGGTTATTGCGTCAGAAATCATGTATATAACCAGGAAATTATAGCCAAGTACCAAATTGATTTAAACTACAGTGAATCCAGCCCATGAAAACATTTTATTTTTTATTGAACAAGCTGTTTTAAAATGTAAAGTACGCTTTCAGCCCTAAGCTACACACATCTGGTGTAAGGCTGCATCAAACAATTATTTTCATTATTCCTCTCACAAACGCTCACAGAAACCAGATCATTTTTGTTGGAAAATCTGATCAAAGTATTTGTTTAATTTACTGTGGTTTTACTAACACAGTTAGACCACACCAAATCTTACATCTTTTCTTTAAACATCAATTCATTTTCTAAGTAATTGTCACTTGAAATCACATGTACCACACAGGCCTCGTTTGAAAAGAACGTTTTAAACCGGGTTACTCCCGTTATTTCCTTCTTCTAAAACCGCGTTGAAGGACACCGGGAGCAAATGCCAGGAGTTAAGTTTCCACAAGGCCAAATTGCCTCCTAAGTTACCATATGACTGGTTGCTGACAAGCAATGTAGCATTTAAAAGGCTATTTTTTTGTATGGGGACCGGTGCAGTGCTCTCTCCACATAAAACACAGCAGGGCTACATTACACCACTTCCAGCAGACCTCATGGAGAAGGTCAAAACAGCATCACTGGTCGGTTTTAACTGAATATTCCAGCTCAGCCAAAAAATCAAAAACACCAAACCTGTCAGCACGTTGGCCTGCGTTCACACCCAAGCCTGTTTGTAACCGGCAGCCTTATACTCACTTCATTATACTGATTAATATTGTTGAACAAATGGTACGTTTCAGCTTTGTCTTTGTGGCTAAAATGGGGTTAAATGGGACTATCCTCTAAAGTGAAAAAAATAAACGTCAAGCTGTTGTCAGGTAACCTCGTTTATATTTCACATTATTCCCATTCACAGGACCTTATCTGCATTTCAGTTTGTGGCTGTATCCCCAAATGTTTTTAGACTGCTTTGTTTACTGCTTTTGCTGTTTCAGCAAGTTATTCCCTGGGGAAAAGTAACCTCTCAACAGCAGCCACAGTCTGGAGAGAATTAACGGAATAAAGCAGTGTTTGTCACCATGGCTAAATAACAAACTCTCAGTATAGAGATTTGATGAACACAACACCAAAGGGAAAAGGGTTTTATGGGCCACACTGATCTCTGTGAAGGCCACTAAAACTATCACCAGTAGTCACTGAGCTTCAGGTACAATTCCTCTTTTCAGCTCATATGCAAGATGCTTGTACATGCGTCTGCTCTGTCGTCCTCTTCGCAACACGGAGGAGCTCCTCGGCCCACCTGAGCTGTGATCTGACAGGGCACGTCACACTGCTGCAGGCTACTGTAAATATCACCTTTCTTGTTATCTCCAAGACCTGCTTTTCCAGTAAATAGGAGAACATGTAATTCAATATAGAGTGTCGGGCCATTTGCTTTCAGAGGACATCTAGGTGACATGACTTAGTGGCCCCCCGGAATGAACATCAAGATTAATAAGTAATGGCTATATAAAGAGGATATTTGCACTCTGATATCCTCATATTTTTTAGATTAGTGTTTTTGATCACAGGAAATTTGGTAATACAAAACGAGCGGTAGACAGTAGAAGGTATGACCCCTCAACACAATCTTGCACATTAGGATTCTGGAGTGTCTTACATGGTTGATTCAAGCTCCATTTGGGACCCCCTCCCTTGTTATAATCAGTAATTTAGCTGTCTTTTTCTGACCCAGGTCACCCAAGTTGATCACAGTCCAACTAGCTTGCATGTTGCAATTCATTGACAGTAGCAATAGTATTAAACTGCATGTCCCACACTGAAAAAATGAAATGGTATTTGGTCGTCCTCTGTAATACTGTTGTTGGTCCCCCTGGCATTTTGTAATTTGTTGCAGTGTTTGTGTTCTCTTTCACACTTTAATATCACGGTATTGCTTCAATTTGAGCTGCTAGATAAAGTTCTATTTCATTTTGTGGGATTAACTTACCGGGTAGCACACGTCTCAAGGTATTTGTTGTGTTTTGTTTTATCTATGAATTATTTAGAAGCTTCAAAAATAGAGAATGGTTTCCAAGACTGGGGCGTCCTGTTTCTCTCAGCAATCTCAGTCAGATGTTTAATTTGGTGTGCGAGCGTGGAATGGCACTCACCACGACTGGGATTAGGTGGTTGGCTGTGTAATTTCCCTGAAGGAGGGGCATGTTGAATTGGAGAATAATGACAAAGGAGGAAGTGAACGTTTGAAACAATGGAAAAAAAAAAAAACTATGATTGCAGCGTGTGCTTGAAGTGGTCACGGATTTGAGCCTCAATATGAAATGCTGTGCAAAACGAGAGGCGGTGCAATAAAATGAAAACCACACGATTCAACGTGTAAGTCAGAAGATGGTGCTTTAAAATAAAGTCTGCTGCAATGCTATAATCATACCGTATCGCGTATCTTTTATAATTTACCCAACATGCTAAAGTTCACGAGGTCTATTAATGAAAGATTCCCTGTTTTTCTTTACACTCCATCGCACTTTTTAAAAATGCTAATGGACTCCAGCAAGCACCTGAGCAAGGAGGAAAGTGCCCTAATTCCTGCTCAAAAGGTCATGGGGATGAGTTATAGCGGTATAAGCACCTGAAAGCTATTCCCTTGTTAGATTTGACAAAGGGAGGCTGCCATTTCCCCCCTTAAAAATAGTGTTGGGTAATAAATGATCATTTGCAGAATGTGGTTGCTACCAGCAGTGACTTTTCCTCTGACATAACTTTACTGCTGGCTGATTTACATCCCAATAGTTGTCCCCAAAATATTTAAAATGAGCGCTTTATTCATGATGCACAGCAGACGGCAGTGACACACGCAAGAGCTCTTATTGTGCTTCTTGTGGGAAATGGCTAATTAGTTGGCCATGAAAAATGCAGGCGTGCCTGTTTTACTATCATCCTCCATTTGACTCAACAATACTTTAAGCTTTTGTAACAGACTTGCATTTATACACACAGAATCAGCACAATATGAAATATCTGCATGCCCACACTTTGCTTTTCCCCATCATGGAGTTACTGACACATGCATGTTACTATCAATTATGAACCATATTGGCCTCTGGATAGCCGTGCCGTCTGTGCAGTGGGTGCGGCGTGCACCTCAGCATATGTGCTAGTCCTTCTCAGCAGCCCTTCACAGGTCCCTCAAAGGTGCTCCTGGTGTGGATGCGGGGCTGTAGAGCAGGGATCACAGTGACAGTTTCAGGTGGAGGAGTCTATTAATAGTTTACCTCTCAGCCAAAGCATTTCATCATTTTTGGTGTCTGAGGGCTTCCTGCTTCAAAAAAGGGGGTGAAGTTATGCATCTCAATCTACCCCTTCATATTTCATGCTGTTGCGGATTATAAATAAAAGGACAGATTTTGACCTGGGCTATTAGTTACCCGGGATCCTGTGGGCGGATGGTGCTTTGTCTTCTGTCAGCTTCCGGTGTTTTTCCTTCAGAAAGCAACAGGATTAGAATCAAAGTCGTGGGGATACAATATGAGATATGATCCCCGCTGCCGAGGAGTGAAAAAGGAGGTAGACGGCGAGGCTGAGGAACAACAAAAGGCAAAACTAAACCAATCAGTCAAAATCAGCCAAAAGGGGGGCGTCAGAATGGAACAAGTTGGGGAATTTGACAGCAGGTCAAGCTCTGGGTCAGTGTAAAGTATCACTCTAGTGATTGCTGTTTTCCCCCTCGTGTGACTCTGTTGTTTTGACCACACAAACAGGCCCAAAGTCTCCAGAGATGAGCCTCTCTGACAGAAAATAGTAAGCGAGAAAGCTCTCGCGCTCTCACCTTCCCCGTGGTCCAATAGACGGAGCCCAACATATGCCAAAGCCGCCTGTCAGTGCCTCTTGTTGTCGGACAGACCTTTGATCTTGAACAAATAGAGAGAAGAGTCTCCGAGCGCCCGCCTCGGGGCATAAGGAAATATCGGCATCACAAAGGGGTCAAATTCTGGAAGACGGCAGTAAAATTAAAACCTTTATTGCCATCTTTATGGCTTCATTCCCTATGGCAATTACATTATCTCTGGGAAATGACAGTGCTTTGTTCCCATTATCAGTGAAATCTCGAGCAAGGAGTGTCTGATGTGCTGAAAATGAAAGTGATGTATGCCAATGTGAATGTATCGCAGTGGATGTGGTCCCACCGCACGGCGTCAAGGTGGCTACATTCAGCAATCTAACGAGCTGAAACGTGACCACTTTGTTTTGCAAATAAACACCAGTGCTTGAGATAAAGAACTGAGCAAAGAAGGATGAGAAAAGTTTTTTGCAGCTCAGAGTGTTCCTATCAAATCTAGATTGACAACCCTCACTTGAAATTAACGATTTTATTTCTCTGTGACCACTCAGTCGCTAACCACCCGAAACCTCGCACATTGACTTTTCTCCACAGATTGCAACTCATCCATTTTTTAATTGTGTTCATTTTTACCTGGGTCCCACCGGACCCCACAGCAGTGGTGGTCGTTGTCATCCGTCTGCTCTGACAGGAAGGGAGAGCGGGAGAGTGGCGCCACGCCACCCCAAGCTGATGTGTCAGGCTTATCACACAGCCGAGCGATCCTGAGGTGACATCCTCCACTGAATCAGTGACATTTCACGGACGGTGCAAATCTATCCATCTTTGTCAAACATCCACCTCGAGTTTAGCATTCCCCGAGTTAGCATATTGATCACCAAGAAACGCTTGAGTGAGGACTTCTTGTTTTCTGCTCCTTAAAATGGGCATTGTGAGTCCACTGGACTCTTCTGTCAAAGTCTTCTGCTGTGGGCCTTAATCTGCCCGCTTCAAAGTTGCATAAAATATGGAGGGCTTTTGTCATTCAGGACCAGGAGGCTCACCAAAGACTTTACTTTGCCACTTCGTTTAAAAAAACTTCTCTGGAGTAGAGTTCCAACAAAGTTTTGTAGTCTTCATGGTGATATTTTAGACTTATGAAAGCAAATATACACTACCGTTCAAAAGTTTGGGGTCACTTAGAAATGTCCTTATTTTTCAAAGAAAAGCACTGTTTTTTTCAATGAAAATAACATTAAATTAATCAGAAATACACTATACATTGTTAATGTGGTAAATGACTATTCTAGGTGAAAACGTCTGGTTTTTAATGAAATATCTACATAGGTGTATGAAGGCCCATTTCCAGCAACTATCACTCCAGTGTTCTAATGGTACATTGTGTTTGCTCATCGCATAGAAGACTAATGGATGATTAAAAAACCCTTGAAAACCCTTGTGCAATTATGTTAGCAGAGCTTAAAACAGTTATGCTGGTGAGAGAAGCTATACAACTGGCCTTCCTTTGAGCTAGTTGAGTATCTGGAGCATCACATTTGTGGGTTCAATTATACTCTCAAAATGGCCAGAAAAAGAGAACTTTCATGTGAAACACGCCAATCTGTTCTTGATCTTAGAAATGAAGGCGATTCCATGCGAGAAATTGCGAAGAAACTGGGGGTGACCCCAAACTTTTCAACGGTAGTATATATATATATATATATATATATATATATATATATATATATTCATAATGGAACCAGCAGCCAGATGGTTTGCTAACTTGTCGAAACGGTGTCGGTGTTGAGGTCTGAAGCTCTGTTTCCATCAGTGAGATTTGCTTTGATGCATTCCCAAAAAAAAAACAGACGAGGAGGAGACTCGTTTGCGGTAGAGAAAGCCCTAACCACCTGGGTCCAGCCGTGTGTAAACTATAGCAGCTTCTGTTATTTGTGTTTGGGCGTGCAATGTAATAATTGATTAATAATGCAAAGCTTTAGGGGAAACTATAACCCCTAAAATGAGGGCGATGATTGTGCTCGTGCCGAAGCAAATCAACAGCGACAGAATAGCACCAGGGATTACAACATCTGCAGTCTGTGGTGTCGAGGTTAACTTGTCCTGTGATTACAAAACGCATTTCCCGGGAGCAGGTGTTACATTGACACTGTTGCGATCATGTATGTGCAAATCCTGGTACACACACACACACACACACACACACACACACACACACACACACACACACACACACACACACACACACACACACACACACACACACTGAAGCACCCAATCACACAAAGAGGGGGGAGAGAGCCGAGAGAAAAGAATGGCTGCTTCCCCAACCATATGCTTTTGGCCTGTATGCCTGTGAGACCCGTGTGAAAACATGAATGAGAAGCCTGCAAATCGATAGGGACAAGAGATCTAGTGTCTAGCAAATCCAGTGCAGACTGACATGTTCTCCATGTAATCTCCTGCATTGTGCTGCGAGGGGAAAGATTATCCTTCTCCAACTGGCTGGTAAAAGGTTGCTTTGCTGTAGTTGGTGTCTGCGTGAAGGGAGGGAGCATATGCCTCTCTGTAAACGATGCTGGCTCCCCCTCCTCCTCTGTCAGAGGCTGGATTATGTCCAACATTATCCACCCCCTTCACACACACACCCGACTCTCCAATAAAGGGCTTTCTCTCTCCCCTTCCCCTTTTCAGAAATCATCGGATTTATGACAGTGGATTTCGGGAAAAAGTTCTGCGCCAATTTTGATGGCTGCTAAGTACCCCGGCAGGATTAGAAGAGGCCTCTTGATGTGTGCACTCCAGTGTGTTGAGCAGTGCATTGTGGTCAGGGTTATCATCTGAGGAAAAAAAAAGAAGCAGTAGTACATAGTGCATAATGATGAGGCTCGTTATACACATCAAGTGCCAGAAGCAGAGAGTGAGAAAGAGCATGTGTGTTTGTTTAGAATCAATAGAGAACACTATCACGTTTAATTTGACTCGCGTTGCCTTTTCCACCCCTTTTGTTTGAGATTCATGAACAACAGATTGGGGGGAAATGGCGAGTGCCGCTGTGGCGGCGCCATTACGGCAGATGCGGGGGAAACAGCGTTGGACCGGCTTGAATAGAAATGACCGCTTACATCGACTGTAAATTGAAACTTAACACTGCAGCACAATTTACAAAGGCATAATAAAAGGCAGTGACTAGCTCAGGAGAGACTTGTAAAATAAAAAAAAAGCAGTATACATGTTGTAAATTGTAATGAAATACAGGAATGACTTTGCCCTGATCTAGAAATAAACAGGAAAAAGTTGTGCGATATCTGATTCGAGATTTATTGGCACGCTTATGTTGGCGTGTGTGTGTGTGTGTGTGTGTGTGTGTGTGTGTGTGTGTGTGTGTGTGTGTGTGTGTGTGTGTGTTCTTTAAGTCTAGACACAGGAGGCAGACAGTCACCTTCACAGCCAGCCGTCCCTCCCAACCGCCCGCCTGCATTTCTCTCTATGATGATGTTGGGTGGGCCTGCGATCGCATGCTGTAAATTGAGAATGGCTGTAGCGGTTTTGACTGGCCGCCTGCAGGCTGACTGTCTGACAGCAGGTCTGGCTTTTAGGCAGGTGTGAGACGAGGAAGAACCCGGTTAGACTCCGTTAATAAAGCCTCAACCAGTTCCCCCAGTCTGCCCTTGGAGATCACTTACATCAAAGCACCAATCAAAAACTGGTGCAGATATAATTTGTCATCAGGGATTTCCTGCTGGAGAATTATAGAGAAGATACAGGCCGATCAATACTATGGATTTTCACTGCAGTGGCTGATTGTCCAATTGCCGTGAAACATGTACCGAGATAAAAGGGCACGCCTGCCATTTTGTAACAGACTGCCGAGTCAGCATAGGGCTTGTCAGATACTTATAGGCTGCTGTGATAGAAAATTATCATGCTGCAGTGTCCAAGTACTATTTAACACATTTTCCCTCCATGGGACGTGATTCATCACTGATGCCCTCTCTCTCTGCTTTTGAGGGGGCATCACTCTGCGTCATTGTCAAGTGAGGCTTTGGCCACACATGGGTGGTGTTTAAAAGGAGCAGACACACACACACGGACTAACGTCATTGCAATGCGATCCCTCCGCTGAAAGATGTCAATAAGAATTGGGATAGACGTTGGAGGGAATATGTTAAATCCCCCAAACACCCCTCAACTCCAATCACTTAAAGCCGTTACTACTAACTTCATCTCAAATGTTTAGGATTCTTTTTTTTTTTACTTCCCAAAAACATTTAGCGTTAGAACACTATATGGTTGGGCATTTCGGAGAATGTGTGCTTTTGAGGACCTGTTGCCTCCCACTGGCCTGGACCAGAATATATGGCCAGAACAAATCCTTTAGGCTTTCCAATGTCGTTAATAAAGGTGTGCTAGCTAGAACACTTTGGTACAAAGCCGCTGTCTCTTTTTTTCTTCTAAATCCTTGCTCTGGTCTGACACTGATCATAAAAACTGATGGACCAGAACCAACTTCCAGCCGTGTGAACAGTGCAGCGTGTGGACAGCAGGGTGGCATGGTGAGTAGCAACACCCTGGGTTCATGGCCCCAGCATGGACCAGTTCATGTTCAAGCAGCGAGGCCAACAAAGAGTCACGTCTCTCTTTCAGGAATGAGCAGAGTACTACAAGCAGGTACACCAAGGCGGGCTTTTGCCTGATTTTCTTTTTTGTTGTTGTCGTGCTATCGGCAATGTTGGTCAGTCCATCATTTGGGCCCGGACTGAAATATCAACTATTGGATTGATAGTCGTGAACTTTTGTAAAGACATTTTGTTTTTGTAGTTCCAAAAACTTAAAAAAAGGGTGATATGTCTTGTCTCTAGTTAACTGTGTTTTGTGGGTCTATAGCGTGTGAAGAATAAGGAGTGTCAGATTGAGGCTACAGTTGTTATTTTGATGTGTCGGATACATATCTAATCAACATTTAGGTAACTATCAGACTCGGTAACAACAGATATCCAATACTTAAGGACTCAGCTCAGGGCCAAAAAATGTGATTGAAATATATGTATACTGTGTATATATATATATATATATATATATATATATATATATATATATATATATATATATATATATATATATATATATATATATATATATATATATATATAGCTACAGCTACGGTTGAGTGGTGAAAAGAAATACATATAAAAACTATGAATCCCAATACCAATCCAACCTTTTCAGTCTTGATGCTAATACCTAGCATTTGGGTACCGGCTAATACGGTACGATCTATATAAACTGTATACCTCAATGTGTAGAAGAGACTGGGATCCTTCTCGCATGTGTAAGGCCACATCAGGCTTGACTTAAACATTGCTCTCCCTTTGATGAACAAAATGTAACAACTAAATACATAGATATAAATGTACTGAATTGTTATTTGTTAGAATAATACCCTCTTGGCCTATTGTCACTGATACACGATCCAGCTAATTAATAGTGTCGGTGTCGGTATCTGTGCGGCTCGACTATCAGATATCGGTATCAGTGCATCCCGAATAGAAACATGTTCATCTATCTCCTCAAGAACATTTTTTGAGGAAATTCCTGTCGGATGGAAAACACCTTAGCTCATGTCATAGAAAACAAGCGTTTCAGAGTGGGTGGGCTTTGCACCATAGAGCACTAAACGGAGCACAGACATGTCTGTCTTGGTTGTATACACCGAGCCAGTCTCCGGACGGAGGGCAGCGACTTCCAGGGCTGGATGCCAGACAGAGAGACTGAGAGGCTGCAGCTCAGTGACAGAAGCAATGACCCTCAACTCTGCCATCTTTTATTGTTTACAGATGTGCTGTTGCTGTAATGACGCACCTTTTAAAGCCGCTCCGCTCTGCCAGAACATGATATATGTTACATTACACAAACTACAAGATAAAGGTAACACACTGTTACATCAAGTTGTATTTACCTTCATACTGGCACCAAAAGCCACTAAGATAATTATCCAAATAATTGAATGAAGCTTTACTTAACTTCACCCTACTCAAGTCTGAATATTGCAGCAGTGGTTAAGTTATGGTTAAGCAACACTCCTGTGGTGTGAATATAGTGGCTCTACTACAAATTATATGTACTCTTACACTTCAGTTCAGATGGTACATTTGTATTTATTTGTATTAATTTATTAATCTTAAACTTAGCTGTTTTTCTCCTTGATCATTTAACAGCACTACAGAGTTATCTGTCAAAAGTGGTCCAGGTTAAGGTGAGCTGCTTTCCAAAATGGAACACAAATCCCAAACTAAATAGACATACATTGTTGAATTAATTAAATCTAGTAGTAGCATTGTGCTTTTTTAGTTTTTTAAGAGGCATTAGTCAATTTAGAGAAAACTAATTTCTTTATGAAAACTGAATCATTTGAACCATTAATTCAGCTTCTCCAATCTGAATATATTTCTCTGTTTTGACTTTGGTCAGACAAAATAGTTTTACGTTAAGTTTCCTTCACATTTCTTTGAGCACATACCTTTCAGTGTAGCAGCTGAGCAACCCAGCGTTCTGATACAACAGAACTGCTGCTTTCAATATGGGCCTATAACATTGTTGATGTTTAACAGCTTAATTCAAACATTTTATATTGGACCTGTGATGTGTCTTGTCTGATGCTGCCTTCTTGTTTAAATGTATATCGGACTGTGGGGAAAGCAAATGTGATCTCTCTTCTCTAACACTTCCCTGATGTAACCCCACTTCTGTCCCTTTACTCTAAAACACAAATGTGAAAGACATTGCACGTTCGTCTGTTTGTGGAGACTCAAAGCACTACAGTCCTAAATCCATGCACAATCACATGGAAGAACCAGGAGCTGGAAAATGCTGCTATTATGATTTGTTAAATGGCAACAAGTGGAGACCTCCGTATCTGAAAAGTGAAGCCAAAGTGGAAGTGCCTTAAACCTGCATTCTTTCTAATGGCCCTCTGGTTGCAAAAATAAGTCTGATACTTTTAGAAGTCTATAAGAAATGGACCCTACTTCTCACGTGTTTTATAACTTCCCTGAACGAACATTTTCCTCATGAGTTTATGGTCTCAATCACAAGTTTCATTGCTTCCACTAACTGTAGAATCTCTGTCTCTGAACAGGTGGAAGTCCTGATTCTGCCACATTTTCCTTTTGTACGATCTGTGTCGGTGAACACAGCAGCATCTTAGATTTTAAGGATGCACCCACGTACACCCAGAAGAGTTTCACGAGCGAACAAGAGGCTGATCTGACTGGACTGATTCTCCTCAAGGTCAAAGGTCAACCGTAACAAAGTTTTTTTTCCATTTTGTTTTCTACTCTCTGTTGTCCTACCTGCTGCCTGTCTTAGATGACGGGCATGCAGATGAGTGTTTTGGGAAATATGCACAGCGAAATGAATTCATACTGTAAGGTAATGAGGACTTGCATGAGCTGTAATTGTTATTATTGCTAGACACAAATTG
Organism: Myoxocephalus aenaeus; assembly: GCA_038501785.1. Lineage (NCBI taxonomy): Eukaryota > Metazoa > Chordata > Actinopteri > Perciformes > Cottidae > Myoxocephalus > Myoxocephalus aenaeus. The sequence goes on along the minus strand of JBAMJR010000039.1, from coordinate 6,566,747 downwards.
AAAAGCATAACCTGTCTGACACCAGCTATCAGTTGTCATTATGTGGGAAAACATGCCCTCATTGCAGATAGCTGTCTGTTGACACCCAAAGTAATTGAGAAGGTAGTGGAGCTGTTGAAGGCTCTCAAAGGGGAGGACGAACACTTGATCAGAGCATTTTTATGTCTTCGGAGATGATTTGATTTCACATAATGTCTATTTTACAGCCAGATATGCCATTAATTTGCATGATAGCGAGCCAAAATGTGACATTTTTATTTAGACGTCCCCACAATGTTTGGAGAACAATTGGGTGGCGTTTTTTCTTCTGTCAGTCTTTCAGAGCGGTGGCGTCTCATTATATCATATCTAACAGAGCAGTGAATAGCTGCCTCTCTCCTCACATTGCTGTGTCAGGTCAATGTGCCATTTTTTAAGTGGTGACGGGAGGGAGGAGATGGGGGGTATACTGTTGACAGCAAGACGATGATTACACGTTTAACTCTTTGTTGTTGTTTACCAACGGCAGAAACTAATGGAAGAAACAAAGAAATTACTTCCGCTGCATATCATTCTTCATCCTATATCGTCTGCCCCCCCAAAAAGAAGACCATCCAATGCTTATTGCAGTTTTCCTGTGGCCACCAGCACACTCTTAAATATGATCCAATTTGAATTTGGTGACTGCTTATCTGGAAATGTATCTGCAGAAGCAGTGTCACGACAAAGTATTTCCGCCGTACATCTACAAGCACATGCCGATGCTCTCTGTCACCCGTTAGCTCGGGCCGGCAAACCAGGCAAGTCTGAGCTCGGTGCCTGAAGCGCTGAAGCGAGAACAAGGGGCTTCTTTCCCATGAACTGGAGCCAAGTGCCAGCACTTAAGGTGAAGGGCCGAGGCGCTGGAGAAGTAATTTAATCTGAGGCTCTGCCCAATTCCCTGGGCGGCCGAGTTTAAGAAAGGTCACATAGAGAAACAGGCACTGGTGACCCCTTCCCAATTACGGGCGCTACAGCAGAACATATCACAGCACCGTCCAAAGTGACAGTCATTTAGCAGCAACTCATCTGAGGGGAGGAAGTGGGAGATGGATGATAAGGAAATAAAAAATGATTTGCCAGGACCTGTTAGCCACTTCTCTACACAGGCCTGCTGCTCCCCCTGCTCCTCCCCGTCTTATTCACACACACTCATATACTCCCTCTCTCTCTCTCTCTCTCTCTCTCTCTCTCTCTCTCTCTCTCTCTCTCTCTCTCTCTCTGTCTCTTCCCACCCCCTGCCACCCCTGCTGCCCATCTCCCTCCTGCTCCACAGACACGTGACGACTCCGCATGATTATTGGCGCAATCACTCATGTAACAGCCTGCCCAGCTTTCCGTGGGGGCTCCAGTATTTGTCACTGTCACTTCCCCAAGTGCTCCGCCATTGTCTTGGAAATTGTATGTGTAAGGCAAGAGATGCCTGTGACCCACTTCGACAAGGGAGCCAGCGATGTGAGGGCGCTCATCACACAAAAAAACAGCAGTTTGATGTGTCCTATTATGTGTCCCAGCAAGAGCCATAAATAATTGTGACAAGTTTTTTGTTGCGCGTGAAAGTCCTTGACTCTGCCTCCTGTTCCAGCACCTCCTCTCTTGTATGGAGACGCTGCCAAGCACCCCCGATGATAGATGGCACGGTGCAGCAAATGACAACGGGATAGATTTTTAGTTTGTGCTTTGGAAGGGATCAGTAATGGTGCTTTGCTGTACAAAGCAATAAAAGAGAAGGACAAGAGACAGAGGGGGGAGAGTGAGGGGAACACACACACAAAAACAGGAAAGATCCATCGATGCCGGAGAGGGAAGAATGATGGTCAGTGACGCAAGATTTTGGGGCGTTTGAGCACTTAGATATATGAAATCAGGGTTTGTCAAAATGGAACGGCGGGGTGGCGTTTGGCTGCCCACCGCAAAACAAAACATACATAAAAAATGCATGAAATACACTTTGTGGTATTATATTGTCCACTACCACCGAAGAAGAATAGTCTTTTCTTCGAACAATACAATAATACATTGATATACACCAGTACAACTGCATTGCTTTTGTTGTTTGTCTTTTCCTCGGACAAACAGAAGCTGTATGCAGTTGTTCAACTATTCATTTGAGCACATTGTTTTTTTTCTCTTTGTTACTTGCCAAGCAGGGATTTCGCACTGCTTAGCAGAGGGAAAAAATTTCGTGAAAAATCGACACGGGCGTTAGATAAAGTACCACCTGCAGGTCCTGGGTGCCAGGCGGGCAGGATACTGGTAGACAGTATGATCAGTCATGGTAATGAGCACAAGGCTGACATACATGCTTTGAATTATATGACTTTGAAGCCCAGGCACCCTCAAACCAGGCCTCAGCCATTAGTTCAACCACTCTCTCCTTATCTCAGAGTCAAGCTGTGAAGTTTTAACAGCGCCATCATTCCCCTTTTTCCTCCCTAAATTGTTCCACCTCCACAGCAGTGCAGAGCAGAGATGCTCACAGAGGTAAATTAAGATTGTGTGTGTGCTCTGACATAATGTGGTCTTTAGTTAAATAAATGAGAGGTTCTTTTGCCAAAGTTTATTCCTTTAAATTGAATGAATGACATGAAATGATTTACTGATGTCAGCAGTTTAAGTAAAACAACAGCATGTTTGTGCTCATGTTTGTCTTCTTTCGTTGACCGCAGAGGCATTTGCTAATTGTATTCCGCTTCCTCTATCAGGATTATTAATTTATCTCTTAAGACCACTGCGGCAGTGATGATCATTCATGTCGCCGCATCCGATAGTTAAGAAGTGGGCTTCCGTAAAAATCCATCATGTACATCAATGCACATTACTGAGGTAATTAAACAGGAGGTATTACCGCCAGATATCGTAAAATATCAAGGGGCGATCAAACGCCCCTTAACACTGTACTGCCTCAGCACATGGAAATGATGCAGTATATGAGGGATCAGCTGCAAAAAAATCCAGCACATAAATGTAAATGTAATTTGTCTATTTTAGAGTATCTGTACTTTACCCTATGAAAAATACTAATTATTTGAAATATACTGATTACAGCTTGCTGAGAAAGTGGCATTAAAATAATTACTTGTGAGCCCTCTCGGAGTTTGTACATTTAGCACTGTACCACCATTAGGAATAATCTGTCCAATTAAAGGTTGTGTAATTAATTAAGTGCACATTCTGTGAAGAGGAGAGGGGAGAAAATTTATCAACCTGCTGAAATATGACCTATCTTGTCCAAAAGACTAATATGTTTAAACAAAAGATGAAAATTGATGACAACATTATTTGTAACAAAATGCTCACTGTGCAACTATGATGCATCTGTACTTGGATTTGGCTTCGTAGCATTGTCCTCACAAAAGCGGTGATGTATTACCCCCGGCTGCCTGGCAATAACTTTCAACGAAGGGCGCTTTGCCTATCTAGTGAAACAGTCTGTTTATTTACACCACTTCACAGGCCTTCACCGTTAGCATCATCTGCTAGATTAAGACGTGTTTTCATATGTAGAATTGTAAACAGGAAATATATTTACGGGCCTGTATTTAGATAGATGTATAGTCGTGGCATATGATCTTGGGAGGCACGGAGGCGGTGTGTTGGCACCGAGTGGACTTCCTGATACCACCACCCAAAAGTGTAGCAGAGCAGAAAACATCTTGCTGCGCAAAACCTGTCGGGTAATTTCGGTTATAGCAAGAAGATTTGAGCCAATGTCGTGTGTGTGTGTGTGTGCGTGTGCGTGTGCGTGTGTGTGTGCGTTTGAGCGAGTGAGAAAGATGCCAAATGCACATTCTTTCACCTGCCATTACAGTGTGTTGCCAGCGCTACATATGGCCTAGATCAACACTTCAGGGAACAGGTGTCATAGCCCAACATTTAGTAAAGTACAAACACACGTCTGATGCTCCCATGACCAAGACATGTACGTATACACTGTGGGCATACTGCAGTGACACATTCATTTAAACAGCACTTCTGAGGTACAGTGATAGTCCACATGATTTCAGTAGTAACATATTAATGTTCTAATGACAGCAATAATTTAAGCGCTCAGATAAATACTGTGCCCGACACTGATGTAGCGCTACGGTGCTCTAAAAGTTGGACAAGGTGACTTTGAGAGCACCTTGGATGGTGTTCTGCAATAATGCATAGCACCTGAAACCAGGCTGTCCATTATGATGTAGTTGTAGAACTGCAGCAGCATCAGACATGCATAGACTGTAATATAAGAGGTGGGCCTGGAAACAGTGACGATGTCCCCCGTTGGTTTGAGGACTACGGCTTAGAAGCCTCAAGTTTGGCATTTCGGCCATTGCCATCTTGGCTTTTTGGAGGCAAAACTTATCATATTCTGAGTCAGGCTGAATTGGAAGCATTGCTGCGCCTCTATTCTGATGAGCAGATTACAGTAGTAGTGACTTGTCAATCACAAGCTCGGCACGCCCAAAAGCATACCCTGTTTTACCATCAACGGCACCAACATTGACTAAATTAACAACATGCTGTGTTTGTTGAAGATGACTTGAAACTAATGATTGAGAGCATAAACTTATGTTTACAATGATGAGAAATTCAGTGAGAACTATAGGGTCATTTTCTCATGAACCTTTATACAATCTGACTTCTTGTTGCCACCAGTGGAGTCACTGCCTGCTTGCCTTCAGAATGAAGGCCGGTTTAAAGCGCTTCCGCTTTGGCTTCACGTTCCAGACCCTAACCCTAACGCCCACTTTTTATATAAAGTCTAATTCGATCCAACCTGCGTAACAGCAGCAGAAATGTCACTGATCCTGTTTCTCCACTATGCTTCCTGTCTGTGTGGTTTTGTACGTTTTAAAGGCAAGGCTGTTTCTGATCCACCCAGGCTCACTGGTTTAATGGTGGAGTGGTTGGGTTCATGTTGGCATGATGTTTTGAAAAAGTGCGCCGGTATCAGTGGGGCTCCGTCATTCCATGCAGAAAGAGATGCCGCAGCGAGTTCTCGGCTCTGGGAAGCGTCAAAGTCCGGCACGACGAGTGCTGTAAAGCTGAAACCCACTTCACTTTCACTCTCCGAGCTGCAGAGCCGGTCGCTATGCAACTCTGTGGAGGAAATGGGCCTGGAGAAAGCCAGCCAGCCCACTTGTTGAGAAGCATACAACTATTTTCGGTACATTATGAAACTGTGGAAGGACAAATTAGACTTAGTCTAGGTAATTAAAAGGGAAATATAAAGCTCAAATGCAAGTGATAGAATTGCAGACTCTTTTCCAGTGAATGGATCCTTAAAGAGTTACTTTCTTAGAGTTGGTAGGGTGGGTCAAGGCTGTTTGCTGAGCTCGGATCTAAAACTTTTGTTTTCCAGCTTTCAGAAATCTTTATTTCAAAACACACCCTTTGTGTTTTGTACGGCTGACGCAACATGGTATTTTAATTCGTAGACAATTAGTGAAAGCTTGTTACAAAACAGGAAACGTCTTCATGTCCTCAGCTGAACTGCCAGGTGACACCTTCTTTTGTAAAGAACAGCGTGAGAAGAATAGGGCCATATTATGAGCGTGTTTTTCTGTTGTGTAAGTGATTTCACAAAGGCAGGTTATAGTCTGAGCTCTATGAGGCCCGTGGCCCCGGTGTGCTGGGTGGTGGAGTGCAGTGCACCACCGCACCTTCCCAGACTGCCATCCGGCTGACAGCTTCCAGCCAAGGCAGAGACTGGGAGAGGCTGAGAGGAGAGGGGGACATAAATCCTATGTCCTATATAAAAAGAAATACTATCCGTGTCAAGGAAAGGTGGGATGCCCTAAAATGAATGATAACAGACTCATTAAAAATAACAGCCGCCTAAATGATAAATAGCTCGCCTCCTGAAAAGAGCTCAGGACAATGGCTTCAACAAATTAAGACCGCAGTGCTCTGCCTCAAGGTGTTGTTGCCCCGCTTCTCTTTTACCAAAAATATCAACCAGTAATCATAATAATACTGTATCTCGTTCATCATTATGGTCTTCACGCTCCTTTGTGGATGACTTAAACCATTAACAGTCTGTTTACCTACCAGTTAATTGTGTTGTACTTTATTTCCACAAGACTATTTTTGTAAAATATCTGTTTTGCAGTAAACATGCTTTTTAAGGAAGTTACTCACGTGTGAAATAAAATACAAAAAAAAACTTAATTTATTCCACATCAGCTGGCATTTGCAAACAAGAGCCTAACAAGGATGCTGCTGGGCTTGGCACTACAAACAGCCCACTATTAAGCATGTAAACCTGGCACCATACTTTAAAAACCAATAGCCAGTGTCGGAGACACATCTTACATTCCTAATGATGACAGTAAATTAAGCTATAAACTATCTCCTCACATTCAAGACTGTACACCTCTTTTCGGACTGTAAAAACTCAGCCAGCGTTCATCAAGTATAAACATTTACATCTGTGTGACATAAACAGATTCCACCGCTGTAAATACTGCGGAGAAGAGACAGAGCCGGGCCTGTCGGAGGGGATGAAACTGAGGAATGGATGACTCGTGCGAGTCGCCGACTTCTGAACTGATAGACGTCCACTCCGGAGCGAGCTTGATGGAGGAAGACGTGTCCGTGAGTGCACCCTCGCGCTGTCTCTTCTGTAAACACTGGCATTCCACACGCATGAGAACGTTATTTAGCAAAAGCATCGTCAAGAATTCAAAGACCTGCAATGACAAGAGTTATGTGGCTCACCCAGAATGGTGTACATTTATGCTGCAGAGAACCTTTCTGTTCAGAATAGAGACGCGTGCAGTGAGGTTTTGGGGGCGACATGGACAAGCTGTCAGGTGGGCCCTGGGCTCTGATTGGTCGTTGTGCGGCCTGTAGGTAGTGACAACTTTTTAAGTTCAAAATGTAGCTTTTTGGCAAATGCATCGGCATCTTTGAGTATTTAGAAAAGCGCTATATAAGTTTGAATTATTATTATTATTATTATTGGGATGACTGTCTAGTTCCTGGCATTTTAATTCTAGTCTCGGTTCTAGTCTATTGTGTCTGTAGTACAATCCTGCTCTGAAGACGGATACAGGAAACATGGCTTTCATCCATCTGACAGCATGGTCCCAAAACTATATCTGGTCTGGTAAAAAAACAAACCATGCACTTGTTTTAATGTCAGCACAAGTTTAATTTTTTTTTTTTAGCAAATCCACACAAAAAATAACTCAACGCTGTTTTTCTGGCTCAGCCTATTTTTTTTTGGGCCGGGTGTTTCATATTGAGCTTAACATTTATATCTTGACACCCAAAACAAACCTATGCCGTCGGCGAGGGATTCACCCAGCCTGTGTTCAGACAGAAGAGTGGACTGGGGGACTTTTCACTCAAAAACAAACAACATCCAGCCGAAGTAGGTCATCGCCTGTGAGCTCCGAACAATGGTAGGTACACAGGATACATGCTTCCAGTACATGCATGTATTTGAAGTTTGTGTCTTGTAGAGTGTCAGAGTAGTACTTCCTGAATGCTTCAAAGTACGACTACTACTTCTTAATTGTTTCTTGGTGCGCGAAATACACCACATTCCTTTTAAGTGTAGCTCCTTTCATCTAGTTTTTATTTTTTCCCTGTTTGCATCATCAGTAAAATACTGCAGCATTTCATTCAGTGTGGTCATCAAGATGGGAAATGTCACCTCTAAATGGATAATGTAAGTTTTTTTAATCTACATCAGATATAATTTACTGTATTGTGTGCATTTAAATGTGCTTGCTTCGCAAACAAACAACGACCCTGTAATCTCCGTAATGATTTCAAACAAAAGTGGTTTAAAGAAAATGGTAGTTGTGGACAATAGTTGCAAGGGAGGATGATGGGGGTTTCTAAGCAATTCCAGCGCGTGTGCTGCTTGATTATACATAGCAACGCTGTGATAAGGCTTCATTGAAATTTACAACAAGCAATCTCTACCATATGGACTCGCCAAATGGAGATCACAGACTGGCAAACGCAATCAGCTTTTTAATTAACAGAATTAACAGTGCGATGTTAAACCATAATGACAGCAATAAAAACAGTTGATGTGACAATCAAAGTGCACCAAAAACATTCATAACCATTATTTTCATTAGTCTGAGGGAAAGACAATAGCAGTGAGTGGGGTTATATTAGAGAGGGATCTCAGGCCCCCCTGTAATCACACTTGAATTAGCTGCAGATACTGCGAGCACTCCAATAGGCTATAAAACATGGGGTCACAGAGAAAACACTCATTTGGGTTTATCTTGGACACTTCATTTGATGTTGTGCCATTCTCTGAAGGACTGAGTGTTGTCAAAAGCTATAAACATCCTGCTTTTTGAAACATTTCTGAACGTGAGACGAGGCCCAAATCTACAAAGTTGTCTGATCTACTGAGATTCGTCTTCCAAACGGCCATTGCAGCATTACAAACAGAGATCTATCTGATCAGCGGCTGAAAGACTTTGGCAGAAAATAGCTGTTTATTCACCATAAAACATGTGCGTGTACACATAAAAGAGCAAACACACGCCCACACTGTGCACACGCACGCACACAAACAGCTACACATAGAGAGAGATAAACCGCAGCAAGGGCCATACCCCCGGCAACAGCACACAAAAGAAAGTCAAATTATTAGAAATAATGAAAAGCCATCAATAAGAATTCTGCAGAGACTCATTTCATTCTGTTTTCTACAGCGCTTTTCAGCCCATTATTTTCTGTAAATGTTAACATCGCCAAGCCTGCCTATTGATTCTATTATTTTTGACCTTGCATTAGTGTCGGCTAATCTCGCATGCTATAAAATTTCATTTCATAGTGAAAAATACTCGGAGGCCCTAAGGGTGAGTTATACACAGGTTGCGGCACCCCTGGGATTCATAAGTGCACATGCGGGTAAACAAACCGTACATTTAATGTTTCTTAGATGAGTGAGCAGCGCTGGGGGTTTCATTTCTTCCTAAAGCGCAGGATTTTTTTCTTCTTTTCTTTTCTGTGAGGTGGCACAAAGTGAGGGTTCGGTAGAGAGGCTCATTCAAAGATGAATGCGAGCATCTTCCAAAACTATATTGTATTTTCACTCCCTGTACACAGGCCTGAGAGGAATGCTGATCCAGTGAAGCCAAATATATATATTTTTTATTCCTGCAATGCATGTATGAAGCATCGTTGAAGATCCATTTTTCAGATCACATTCAGGAATGACCTGAGCTCGACCTGGATGGGAGAACAATGAAGCGGCCGACACTGTTTCTATTGTACTCAGGATGTAATAATAATACTTACTCTGTAATTGTACAGATATTTTGTGTTTTTGATGTCATGCCCATGTTGAGTTTGTGTTTTGGACTGTTTCAGTTGTTGAGTTTTAAGTGTATTAAAGTGGACACGCTTTGCATGTTAACTAAAAACATGCTGTGGTGTGTGGCACTGGTTGATGCTACACTTTCCCTTGAAAAACTAGACATAACACAATTACTAAATATCTATTGAGAACGGCTAACTTGAATGATAAGCTTAGAAAATCTATCAAATTAAATTAAAGATCCCTGCAGTTATTGCAGCTGTGGTCTGCAGAGGTCCAGTAATATTAAAAAACATACCATCATGTCGGCACTAGATACCTTTCTAGTGCTTGTATTTCATCAAGTAAAGCAAATAAGAAAGCATTGAGTCAGTGTGTCCACAATATTTCCGAAATTTATCGAAACATATTTGCAATGTTTCAAGAAAATATAAGACTCTGTGATTTCATATTGTAAACATCATAATATTTGTAATGTTATTACATGGAGCTGCATAGGTGCAAAAGTGCCTTTACAAACACGGCATTACATTGGAAATATAATAGAAGAAAAGTTTGGTGTTGCATCACCACCCTCCGCTATCTTTTTATGGAAGCGCTCGGAATAATCTAAACTATGTTTTATCAGTATTATCAAGAGGAATTTCAAAGTGGGAAAAAGTTGTAGCCGTAATAAAGTACGGGTTTAACAACGGGTTTAACAACAGCAAAACAATATCAAAATGTCTGTCATAACTTCCTAAAAACGACTCCCTAGTCAGCACAAACCAAGGTTCAGGTGTTCGTCTGTATGCTCATTCTCAAACCTAAACCATGAGGTGCAGGACTATTTGTTTTACACATTTTCTTTTTGATAATTCCAGTAAAACTCTGATGTGCATATTTTCCTAAATGGTGAATAAGTTACACGATACAAAGACCTTGTTTCCTCTTTAATATTCCTCTTTAATATCCCCTGCAATTTCCCCACTGCGGGACTAATAAAGGATTATCTTATTTTATCTTATCTTATCTTATCTTAAATACCTGTAGCAGTGCTACAGATAGAAAGCGACAAGAAGGAATCCAGAAATACAAGCACTCTCTCTTTCGTTGTGGTGCAGTATGTGTTGTAATAGTTTTAGGCCTGATGCCAAATGTGATGCAAGGAGCCTATCTTCTGCACGAGGTACACTGAGGTTAAAGAACGAGGGCTCCACTGCCCTACAACAAGGGGAAAAAAGCAGTATTTTAATTTAGTATGAAATGACAAATACAAACGGTTGTCTCAAAAACTACAATTTGGTTTCACAAAGAGTTTACTATGTTTCTTTACAGACTTTTTCAGATTCTCTAGTTATCTTCCTTGTGGCTAGTACTTTTCCCATGAAGTATAAAATGTATTCATCCGGTATTCCCGGAGGATGTGGTGAAGTGTGAACTTTATTATAATCACACTAACTCAAACCAAACGGCCTGTAACAAAGCTCTAAATGGTCAGCTGAACAATCGTCTTCATTTCACGGCATAATGGAGAACTGAAAGGCAGCGTGATAAATATTAGTAAAAGAATGCAATGCATATATACAAATGAGACTACTATGTCCAAAGTTTGAGGACAGCAAAACTTTCCGAGGGTAAAAGAGGAGCAGGAGCACACAGATTACATCTCTTTAAATTGTAAAGATTGAAGTGCAGAAATCCATCAAGTGTAAAAACATTTAAGAAAACATACATGAAGAAGAAAATACATTCTTCACTGAGACCAAAAGAATGAGACTCCAGTACGTCTCTGCAGTGCAGCGTGTCGATCATTTCAGCACCACGAGGAGGAGGACGACATCTTTTCTGTTGCCCACAACTTAAAAGCCGCTGCAGAGCCACGGTTAGACTGTGCATCTCTTGCATATGCATGTCTTGTGTGTGTATGTGTGTGTGTGTGTTGTGTATTTTTCAGCATGCAGACAACATGTGTGCTGCTGCTTTATTTTGTTTTACCAGTACATGCATGTGTGAAGTATTTGGTGTGGCCTGTCGGCTGATTAGCAGCCAGGAAACTGTGGCTTATTATCAGAATCAGAATCAGAAACCGTTTATTGCCATGAATGTTTACACAGACGAGGAATTTTTCTTGGTGGAAGGTGCATACATTAGACATTATTAGTATCAGAATGAGCAAGTCCGTCTCTCAGATTGCAAGAATGTTTGACTGTGATCAAGGGAGCCACTGAGCTGATATCGTTTTGACTACGGCGGCTCCCATCGATCATCCCATAATGTCCCAAATTGTTATCGGTGGTCTCTATAGAACCCGATCACGGTTTCCCTGTGCAGCACTAAAATGGCCTCACCAGAGCCCTCTGATCACAAGAAGAGATGCGCTCTGTGTGGTAACCCCTGAAATCACTCTTTCACTTCAGCAGCTTTGGACTGGAACCCTGCGACGGGACTGCTGTCTCAAAAATAGGCCAACTGAAATATTTCGGATGAACTGGTTTGGGTGATCACTCGCAGCAGTCTCTACATTTTCCGTCGCAAACTAAAAACACGTTTTTTTCGACTACACCTTGAATAAGGAAGGTAGCGCCGTAGTAGCGCTCAAATGGCACTTACTGATAGCACTTTGTGGTTTAACTTTATTGAAGAAATTGTACTTTCTTGATTCTTGAGTTTGTACTCATGGTTGAATTGCACTTATTGTAAGTCGCTTTGGATAAAAGTGTCAGCTAAATGAAATGTAATGTAATGTAAAGAGTGTTTCAGGGTGTGCGATAGATTGTGTGCTGGCACATTAGGAACAAATGCTCTTTTTTTATTTTTATTTTTCAAAATGTCATCAACTAAATAGAATTAAATTAGTAGCTTATTTTCAGATGGTGGACCTGCTGCACTGTACTGTCTAGTTGGTTTGTGTGTATGTTTCTGAATGATTCAGGAAGGCAATTTCATCATTCCATGACATCAATCACACATCTAATGTGTCCTTTTATTCTGGAACCATTTGATAAACACGGCCGTGATTATCATCCCACCTCGTTCATTGTTCCCCCCCGCCAGATTAGTCCACAGATGTGTGTTTATCCATTTTTAATGTTCGTCCTACCTTATCACACTTTTCAATTTGGAACTTTTGACACAAACACGCAGGAGCACTTTGCCGCTGCTCCCAAATTAGAGAGCGAGAAAGAGAGCGGCAGACGGAGAGAAGGAGAGAGACCCGGTGATTTTCCAACTGTGGATAGCTGTGTTCTGGGTGTCACTTTGGTTAATAATCTCCTACCAATCCTTCAACTTGGGTGCACGTTCAGGACGCTTCAAACCATGAAAACAGCTGGCTTTGTGCAGCCCAACTGTCAGAGTCTCCTTTGCTGTCGATGATGGAAACATCAAACCAGTGAGCCGTGAGTGGACATCTCAATCTGAGTCTCTTCAGCTCAGCTAAGCCCCAGCCGTCCTCCCACTGATAATTCATGCAACGTACACTCACACGGGGAACACACTGAAGCGTCCCCATACGGTCCTCTCCTTCCCGCAGTAATACACAGGCAACATCAAGCTCAGTAATGCGGTTAAACTTGAAATGAAATGGATTTTTGTTAGATTTGGCTATCACTTTAATATACAATTGTCCAATAAGCATCAATTCAATCCATTCGGGGCCCAGCACTGGCTCAGTTTTATATATTGAACAAAACAGTCCATTTAATGAAAAAGCCTGAGTACAGTGATGTACATAAGCGAAAGCGCTTTCTCACAAAGTACATAGTTCCAGAAATGATCTCCGGTCAGGGAGTGAGCAGTGAACACAACATCCGTCCTCTTCAGCTGCTTCTACATGATCATGCGGCTCTCTGTTGCTTTGCCAGCATACACTCAACCGCCCCATTTATTTTAATAATTTGGAGCAAACTACGAAACAAAAGGAAAAATAGATCAATCAACGCACATAATAAACATACGTGTCTAAACATCTCAGATTCATTTGTCAAATACAAACAAACAGCGTATCATGTTGTGAATTGAGAAGATTGGCTGTAAATCAAACCATTGTAGTGGATTCAGTTTCCACAGAGAACAGATTGCAGTTGTATGTTCAGAAGAGAGGCGGAAGGAATGTCTTTGTTTCTCTTCTCCAGACCACCATTATGTGTCTTCAATATGATGCGAGTTGGAGATTAAATTAAAGAAGTCCCCGGGGCTGATCCAAGTTGAACAAAGCACAGACAACCTTAAGCCCACACAGTGCTCCAACGCTCCTCTCATGGAGAATGTAATAAATAAATGAGCAGATGAGTTTGGTACTGACAAGTGAGGGACATGGCGCTCCCTGTGCATTTTTGATAGTGATCTAATTCATCTGGCAGGCGTGGATGTTGATTAAATCAGAATGTCAGCCACTTGACAAGACAAGACACAAGCCGGCGCGGAACCTGTTTGAACAGCGTGAGCCGTGCAAGATGGCCGGGGAGATTTGCAATGCTGCGTGTCCGCTGAACTCCACGCACCGCCCTGTTATCGTCGCTTCCTACAACATGTCCAGAGAGACAGACAGACAGACTGGGAGGGATCCACCGGGGCCCACCTGTTCTGTTCTCTCTGCGGGTGACATCATCCCCTCTGACACTCTGGGTAAACAGAAGGGTGTGATGGCTCGTCCATGTTCCCCTTCACTCACATGCGCTGGATGCCTCCATCAAATCTCCTCGACAGTCACAGAGCTGGAGGCAAGACATACGTACGTGCTGGAATCACAGGCCCTGTAATTATGGTGAACAAAGCCTCTCTGAGCAGACTCACTATATGAAAGACTGTCAATGGAAAATCAGAGCGGAGAATGCTTTGGGTTGGCCCGTCGGAAGCGGCACACAATAGGAGTGTGATAAAAGGGGAGTTTTGGAGACGGAGATCGTTGAGGCAGGTTGCTATTTAACTGATGAGTGCCTCTCGAGAATCACTATATCTGTGCAAAAATATCACTTTCCCACAAATTCCACACAATACCCCGACCATCAGTCCAAATACGAGACACAGACTGATGTAAACACACTTTGCGAGATGATACACATCGACTCCGTGGCGCACACGAGACATACAAGTGCCGTGACGCAAGTTCACTGACATCACTCAATCAAAGATAATCACTATCTTTATGCAATATACTTTTTCACAAATGTTTTTTATTTTTTTACTTTTCCTCAACTCTATTCACGATTCTCAACACATCGCTCCTGTTTTGTTGAATTATAATTTGGGGGCGAAATGCAACGCGCAGTCTCGGGTCCTTGGGCGTCTCCTCTGCTGCATTCTGCTCACCTTCCTGCGTGCAAAGCTCCAAGGAGGTCAAAGTTACATGTACAAAGTCACTCCACTAATCTCCTTTGTCACTCATAAAATTTACACAACATTTCCCTCATGGAGGCCTGTCAGTTTGCTGCTGCCTGTGGCTGTCAGAGAACACAGATAATTACTCGGAGGGATCGGAGAAGGCCTCGATTATTTATAGGGCTGGATGTTTGAAAAGGGATGAAAAAAATACTATATGCGACTTTGAATTATTTCTTGTTAGTAATAATAAAACTATATATATATATATATATATATATATATATATATATATATATTATTTTGTAATCTTCACTACAGTTATCCGTTATTTAGGGAAAAATACAAAGCCACAACTAGAATCTCCAAATGCCCATTGACAGTGAGTCAGATATATTTTATTCAAACATGATATGTTGTCTCTAAGTGAGCGTTAGCCGTGCATGACATGCTCATGTCTCCCGTACTGGGCAGTGACATGCTGGACATGCGTCAGTCCACGGCATAATCCTGGTGAGATGAATGACGTGTTTTTGTTCACCTTGTTGTTGTGACCTCACCTGCTGTTTGTGTGTAATTCTCTCCCAGGATAACAGCATGAATTAAACTAAGCCTTGTGTGAGAGAAGAGAGAAAAACAAGCAGCACTTCAAGAGGAAGTGATGATCACGTTACAGTGATGTGTGCTTTTGATTCACCTCACCTTCAGATCATCTTTTTACTTCTCATAGAAGATGATGCTGACATGTAATGTAATGTTCTAATCTCCCAGTAGTTTTTGAGATTTAGAACTTGTAACTTTCTCTCAAACAAATGAATATTCATGACTAAATTAGCATCACTCAAAGTAAAAAAAAAAAAACTCAAGGCCTTAAGCCACCGATTGCGATTAATTCTCATGTCAATATCGTTTTTTGTGCTGTGGTTTTTGTCATGAGTACTTTCACACGGATAGCGAATATTAAGCTCCAAGGTTGACTTTTCTGAGCGTTCGAAAATAAGAGCACCAATCACATTGTGCAGAACCAAGAGGGCAATGTTTAAGAGCAGTGCGGACAAGATACACTCCTTCCGCTCATACCTTTCAAAATAAAAGCCCTTAATATAAAATATTTGCAGGTGAGTATTTTGCATGTTGGTGTTGTTTATTGATTACGCCCCATGGTGTGTAAAGTCCTTTAAAGGGTAACTTCCGTATTTTTCATTCTAGTTTCCCATGTTTTCGTGTCTTGGTGACTAATGCGACAACAACTTATTTAATCGGTCCATTATTGAGGGAGAACGCTGAAACCAGCAGCTGCTAAACGGGCTGCAACGTAATCGCTCTGGGCAACACCTCACTGTCAATTTACGTCCACTAAAAGTGCTTGTTTCTGCCACCATCACGCTCAGATTCTTATTATCTTATTAGTCTGACAGCATTATGGAAAGAACCCGACACAGAAATATAATATTGTTCCTCCCTTTCGCTTTCCGTTTGTTTTTGTGTCATGTGACTTGTTGCCGGAAGACAACAGGGGAAACATGAATGAGAATTGGAGGGAGGAGAGCGGCCATTGTTATTGTTTGTGAGGGAATCCTCGTTCTGAATGATCCTCTGCTCTGCAGCAGAGAACACAGGGATCCTAATGCTAATGCTAATGCTATTGCTAGGTGAGGAGGAAAGGCAGTTTGGAAATAGATATAGAAATAGATAGATAGGTAGATAGTAAATCAAATCAAATGACTGATATTAGACTAAATTGTCACTGACAAAAAATGGAGTTAGAATAAAACTAACACAATTAAATTACTGAGATTTAGCTAAAATATACATTTACGTCAAACGTAACCTAAATCAGGTGGCAAAATTAACAACGGTTAACGTAATATTCATTAAGAGGTATGCACACAATTTTCCTACTGATCCAAGAGCACAGAGAAAATAAAATACTAAAATGAATTAAACCTGAACTGCTCTAACATGGGCAGAAAATTCCATGTTCATGTACGATCCTATCACTCATAGTAATAAGCTGATAAAATACATTGTCTGGGGCTTTAAGCCTGGTTAATTAAATCTCTAAGAGTAGTAAAATAGTGTGAGTGACCAGCATCCGAACCGTCTCAAGGATGGTCATGCCTCCAAATCCATGTGCCTATTTAAGTGTCATACGCTACTTAAATGCCAGCTTAATAAGAGATGACGATTCCACGTGCAAATCAATCAGATATCTGCGAGGACTGAAAAGTGGACATCACACATTACGAGCCAGGATCAAGCTGAGGGCAGGTGCCTCTCTCCTCAGAATTACAAGGAGAGTTTTGCAGACAGATGGGAATTTACAATTAGTCTCATCCTGGCGACTTCTTAAGGTCTGTGACAGTGTCTGGGGTTCCACTAAAGGCCATGTGTGTGAAGCCATGAATTTCTTGCGACAGGCTATGATACCAGAGAGGCTATATTTAGGGAGGATAACTAGTACTGCACGGTATAATCTGACATTTGTACCACAAGGGAGTCATACTGCATTGCTCACAAATGACAGTGTCACTGTTGGTTTGTGTCCCCGGTGGAATAGGTTAAAGAGAACAAAACATGTTTTTGCACTGGAGTGCCGCTCGGCAAGACAGATCTAATAAAACTGTATTTGATTGTGGGGGTATGATCTGACTGTGGCTGTCACTGGTGAGTGAGCCCCCTGAGCGCGGAGACAGCAGCAGTCTGGTTGAAAAGGAACAAAGAGTCCCTGGGAGCGGTCTCAGTAGACTCTGGAACAGGAGTCTGCATGACTGGCCTGCTTTTGATGGCTGACTTCAGCAGGGCATTTCAACATCCCCTCTAATTCTCCGGCCCTCTAACCAGGGACAAAGAGAACAAGCAGAGGCCACCATTGTTCTCTTGTTACCGGCTGTGGTTCGGGTATCAAGTGAAGTCACTTTTTTTTTAAGCGCAAATTCATGAATAAACACCCTGCATATCCCGGGCAGCGCAACATCGTATCAATCAGTTGGATTGTCTATCTGTTCCTTCATGCGGTGTCGTAGTTTAAATTAGAACGTCAACCAGCATATTTGAGTACCTGTCAAATCCCTTTAAAGAAAACAAGCATGATGTAATTCTGTTCAACCAGGCAATTCATTAACCCAAGTCAAACACTCGTCCTTCTGCAGCTGGCTGCTGTTGTCCTCCCTGCGGACGCGGAGAAGCCACTTAGGTCCACATTCACCAAGGTGATCAAACCTGCGTCAGCCTACACCTGCCTCCCCTCTCAGGAGGAACCGGGACAAGCTGCACAACAAAGCTCCGTCGGCACACTTGGGGAGTTCAGCTAACTGCGTCTTCCATCACCGCATCTCGGAGCTATCTGAGGATTGAGGGCATTAGGAGGGAGAAAAAGGCAGGAGTGTAAATGGAGTAGTTTTTTTTTTTTTTGGGATGCATACTGCACCAGCTGATGGATGTATTCCAGCCACTCAGCTCTACTGTAGTGCTCCACTGTACGACACCTTGCGTTTGCCTATATGCAGCCTTTAACATGGTCCTCCAAAGTACCCTGCAGAAGGAGAAACAGTATCACCAATAAATAGACATATGGAATATGAGTGTTCAAGACATCTTTACTATGAGACATTAAAGACATGTTAGCAGAGGCACTAGGATATTATACTAGCTAGATGCTCAGTGGAGATTTGGGGATCAGCAATGTGCAGGCTGTTTTTTTCAATGATATGTTTGAATTATTTCTTATGGGTGTGCATAATGGCAATATAAATCTTTCTGGGTGTGCAATTACAAAGACTGGCATGGTCTATTCCCCGCTGGGTGATCGCCTGCGAACAATGACATATTACCGGCTGGCCGGCAGTGGTCATTAAGAACTGATATGGGATTTATGGCCAGTCTTTAAACATGAGATGGCATTAGAGAGATTTGAATACAGTCAGAATGGCACAAAGAATCCTGCCTGAGCAAGATGGAGCTAATGAACTGTGGTTGGAAAGCAGGGGGATATAAAGTTATTTTGGGTAAAGCAATTTCTCATCAAGCAAAATGAGTCTGATTTTAATCAGGGGTTGTCAGAGTCCATAACAAGCTCGCTGTGTTATTATGGGATTGTATTGGTGAGGTTTTATAGGGTTGTAATGAGCAAAGTTGAACAATTCATATATTAACGCGCGGCTCAATTTGTAATAATGAAATGCATGTAGAAAAGCAGATGACAAAATACGCAACGCTAATATGGAGTATGAAAAGCACAGTATGATTATATTACAAGGATTGGAAATGATACGGAGCCTGAGAGGCGGTACAGTATTGTCTCAGTCAGTGTTTCGGCACGATGACAAAAGCTCTCCATATAACCATCTTACTAATTTCCAGTGGCAATTAAGGAGTCTTACATTCCACGCGATACCTGCTGAGAGAGTATAAGGAGCTTAAACATTAGATGTGTTCATTGGAAAGTGAGAAATAAAGACTTTGCCTCATCATATTAGTGCCAGCCCTTAAAGTGACTGTTTATCATGAGGTAGTGCTCAAGGTTTTAATGAGCTCCCTGCCTGTTCTAGTATAATTCCAATTAGTCCCTCCGTCTCATATAATGGCATGATTACCTTGTGAAGCCTCCATTGTTTTCTGTACAAGCCTTGAAAGGAACACTGACTATTTTAATCTGTTTCCCAGTGGCAGCACACCTGCCAAGACAGTTACACCTCCTGCAGAATGATCACAGGTATTGGTTCATTAATACGGAAAATGGCAGTGTATGAATCCCCCCTCGGTCACACTCACACCTAGTGGATAGATGAGAAAATGATATCAGATTTTGACTGCATTTCTCTCTCAATATTCTGTTCACACCATTCCAAATAACACTGAATAAGGTGTGGGAGGAGTTTCACAAAACTGCAACAATATTGTACATATCTATATCTGTTTCCCCTCACACTCAAACTACTTGTGTAATAATTCAGTATGTTCTGAGAAATCTCAGCTCGCGTTATTATGGAGTGTGACTGATCTCAGTCAAAGTGATCACACACCCTGCAGCTGTGTCAGCCTGGAAAGGATGGCCCATTAGCTCAATTTTGGTCGCTACCATTCCAGAGAAAGAAAGAAGGAGCTATTTTTTGATCAAAACCCAGGCAGGAAGAGAATCAGTCATTAGCAGCAGCCATTTGCACTGTCGTCTTGTTTGGACAGCCCGTGGCTTCCACTTGAAGACAGTTCACTGCTTCTAAAGCAAAGGCGGATTTACCAAGAAACTCGCCACACAATCGCTGATGTCTCTCTGATGCCAGTTGCCACGAGGGCATGTTGAGAGAAATGCACAATGAGAATAAAAATGTTCAGTAACTCCGAGCAAACGAATAATTGAGCTAATGTTGATTCTGTAACTTCCGCAACCCGCAAGGGCAGCGCGCTCTACCCCCCCCGCGCGCCATATTGTTCCCGGTATCTAGGTAATTGATTCTGAGCTCTGAGGACGCCGTCTTTTGAAACATTTCATTCAAATCCTAATTTTAAAAGGGTATCAGCAACAACGAGCACAATAGGAGAGGACGGTAATAGCCAGAACCTAAAACTGAATTTAGATTTTCTCTCAGATTTGACACTCATGCAGAATAAGAGACAGGAGGGAAGAAATGGTAATCTGCAAGAAAACCCTTAAAAGAATCAATTTGGCAAGGTGTCTGAGAATGTGACTTTATCCGGCACTGTGATTCCGACTGTCTCCTCTTAGAGTGGGATGACTGTCTTTCTTCCCCGCTGACAGGCAGACCCAGGCCAAATTGACAGTTCTTTAAAGCGCCTGACAGAAAGCCGCATTAATTAAGTCATTGCTGGACTTTAATTGTGTTAAGAAGTTGAAAAAAAAATCTAATATGAGAAAAGGTTACCAAGTCCTCCGTGGTGTCAGATTTTCTACTTTCTATGAATATTAATGTGCCTAATGAAGACAATCTTCGCTTCATCTCCCCATTGTTCTGTATTCAGGTGCCAAGCTTTCACCGCCATTGATTTGTTGTTAAAGAACAAATATGTCATGGGAGAAAATGACTGCCACGTCTTTTATCTTAAATTTATCAAGAAAAACGCCTCTCTTTTCAGTTGAAGTGTGGATTTTTTTTTGTTATTCTAAAAAGATTTTTTGCTGAGTGAGTGTCACACACAAGTTGTCAAGGTGTGTTTGGGTGTTAATTAGATGTGATGAGCCAATTTTGCTTTGCTGCTGGGAACAGGGAACAAAAGGAAATTCTGATTTTGGGAGGACAACAAATAAATACACAGCCAGCAAAGCAAACCAAATCTTTGTCTTTAGCCAGAGGCGTTCAATTATTTAGCTTTTAGCATTTAGTACTTGAGCATTTCCATTCAAACCAATATTTGTTTGTTAGGACAAACCGGGTTGAACGCTATCAGGGCAGAGAAGAGTAAACACATTTGGAGGATCATGATTTATCTACGGTGGAAAGAGCTGCTGAGGTGCGACTGTCTGCCATTGCTGGCAGATAAAGTCATGAGATAAGATATTTGATGGCAAGTTACAAGTTCGTTGTGCCTGCCACACAGCCTGGGGGGGAGAGAGCAACACCAAGCGCTCCCCAAACTTCAATATTAACCGGGCATCATGATTGCCAGGCATATTGAAGAGACAGAAATTCAAATGAACCTCTCTCCCCGTGATAAGACGACCTGAGTCCTTGTGAAAGATGAGCTATGGCTATTTCTGGAGAACGAAGTGCTCGGTCTTGCCACAGGGCAAACCCTGAATAGCCAGGGTTGGAATTACTTGAAAAGAGGGACTGGCTGATGCACTTGGCACTTGTCATTGAAGGAGTGTCTTTTGTTCACAATGCCATAGATCTCCATCTTAGGAAACTGTACAAAAGGACTCGTGTATTTGCCTTTTGTGAAAAATGAACAGGCGCATGTTACAGAGGGGAAAAGGACGCTGTCAAAATATTCATTTTGCAATATCTCATCTTGAATTTGTTTAGATTTTTGGAAAACCTGGCTTGCAACACGGCCCCGGTGCATCTTTTTCCCTCCAAATGTCCTCGTCTTGGATGGCCGTTTGAAAGAGAGAGTAGTCACCGTAGCTAATTTATGTTGTGGGTTGGGTGTACACAAAGTGTGAAGGATGGGGGACTACACACATGTGGACGTTCCTTTATTGCATCTGACAGAGACGACTTCTTTCTGATGTCATCCCTCTGTGCATGTGGGAGTCAATGAAGTTCACATTGTTTCCCACCAGACGAGACTCTCACACACACGCACACACACACACACACACACACAGAGAGGGATTCAGTCAAAGCTGTACTGAGATCAAGTCCCAGACATCATCAATGTAATGCTTCCTTCAAGGGGAACTGTGGTTTTCTGTCTTAAAAGAGTGTACGGAGATTCAAGCCAAGATAATCTTATTCAGTGAATGTGATGAATGTGTTAGTATTCAAAAACTTTTCGGCTCAAGAATGCATATAATGTACTTTCTGTCACTTAAAGGCCCAATCTGTAATCTATAAGTAATCATTTTTATGTATTTACTTTAATTATGATGAGCCGATTTTGTATCTATAACTCAAACTCCGTTATTTATACTTAACATTCATGTGGATGAAAAAAAAGACTTGTGGCTTTAACGCCCCTCCCTGTTCACAATTTATGTTACATGAAGCAGATTTCTCAAAGATAACTCTGCAGGGGGAAATTCTTGCTCAGATTTACTCTAGTTCCCATGTGCTGGGGACCAGACTATAGTTTTTATTTATGGGGAAAGCTTAACTTTTGGCTTTACGCTGCAATGGTATATATATTGTTGACTCTGAGCCCTAATGCAGTTTTTTTAATTAATCATATATAACGACTATGTGGCGTTAATCTTAAATCATCAACTTACATCTTCTCTTTATACATTCTTTGTTATAATTATTTTTGGTACTATTACTATTGTTATTATTTTATAACTTTTTTTATCGACTTAATTGTGACTAGACTGACCCAAAAAAAGACAGAAGAACAAATGAAGAGCAGCATCAGAGGGAAAGTAATGAAACGTCTTTCAACAACACTTTGTCTCTGTTCCTTTGGCCAAGTCTGGGATACCTATTAACATTCCCTTTAAATTATTCATTCTGATGGATAAAACACCTCCACAATTAATTGCATGCGAGCCACCCAACCCCCTTAAATCAGTTGTAGAGGCGGAAATTCACAGAGTGCACTCGTTAAATGTATAATTTCCTTACGCCAGCCTTTTAAATATGGAGCCGAATATAATAATAATAACTTCTAGGTAAATACAGTGAAATAGATGGCTGCTGATTAATCGGCATAGCATGAAATATGCTCTCTTCATCAGCCCCCTCCCCCTTCTGTCATAATGCGCCTTGAGGAGAAAGAAAGAAAAAGAGAGACATCCTTCTGATAAGAAACTTTCCTATCATTTGTATATTCTGTTTCATGGACATCACTTCAGAGCAAATGAGCACCATACGTCTGGCACACTCATGTAAATTACATCAGATTCCCAACCTTGCACCATCCACTGTGCAGGCGACATTCAATGGAATATATGAATCATTAACCTATATGCACTATTAATTGTCATACTTCTTGAGGAAAAAAAGAAGCTTTGGGCTTTCACTGTGGGGAGGTCTTCTCTGTCTGAGTTGTTAATTTGTAGATCACGTGCAACGTGATTTCATTTACCAACTCCTCATTCATATTTGATTGTATATGAATTCTGCTTTTCACTGTTCACCTGCTTTTCACTGTAGTGTTGGAGAGAAACGGATACATTTGTGCTTCACATTCAAAGATTAAGTGGGCAGAAACGGAAGTATTGATGCAGTAAACAAACATAAAGGCAGAACGATGGCTGCTACTAAACTGATGTCAGTGTCCGTATTGACGTTTTTGGACAACGCCATTTTAAAAATGCAAACTCAGAGGCGAAAGAAAGTTATTACAAAAAAACTAAACAGCCATGCCGTAAGCAGAGTGAGAAAGTAAGCATTTTGTTTGTGCAAAAGTCTACTGTGCAGAAGCTCATCCAGGAAGAAGAGTGTGCCCAGCTATTTATTGCTCTGCTGCTGAATGCAACGCCAGCTCAAAAGGCTTCAAATCATTGGGGAGATTGTTAGGCTTCTGTGAAAATTACGGAAATGCAGGGGAAATGGATGAGCAACACTTCATAACAATTAATCAGGGGCCGCTGATTAATAAAGTTCATTTTTTATTCTCGATGATTCAGGGGATTATCAAAAGGACACTGTCCTTGTCATTTTGATTAACAAACCCATCCTCGCTCTGGAAGAGGACGCGCTGAAGGGAGACGCTTTCTTTCGCCCATAAAATAAATATTGAATGAGAATATTAACTCGTTAACCTTGACAAGTATTTGTAATTTTCATAAGGGGGTAAACTAGCAGATTCAGCACAAAAACTGCTGTGGGGGTTTGAGAAAAGGCACAGGAAGAGGGGCGGGGGGACGACAACACACAACAAATTAGAGAGAATGAAGAATGCTACTGCATGAATCCTGTCATTTTTATGGGCTGCAATGATTAATTTGTTTGTTCAAATTCTCAATTAAGCCAGGAGGAACTGGCAGAATTAGAAAAGGAGAGCAGTGCAGCGTTGTCTTGGCTTTGCAAGCGCCCAGGGGAGATATAGCCCTACCTGATCTCGGGTCATCCGGCTACTCTGCAGACAGCTCACACAGCCTGGAGCAGAGGTGTGGTGTACGTCCTGGAGATTCATTTCAAACGGCACAGGAAGAAAATGCAAATCAAAATATTTCGTCAGCCCGCCCGATAAATCATTCTGCCTTTTTCTTTCATTTGTCCAGGTCGCCTTGTCAAGGGTAATGCCCTTAAAATGTCAATTGTCAGAAAGAGCATGCATTGCATTAGACATAAAGTACAGTTCACCACACACAAAAACAGCAGTCAGTCGCAGTGCGATACGGAAAGAAAAAAAAAATATGGAGCTCGCACTTCCCTTTTCCCTGGAGGCCCTGTGCACTTATTATTTGTCAGAGTGACAGATGTTTTTCAAATGATGGTGTCTCATGTGTGCTGAACTTCTACCAAAGCCCTACCGTGAGAGACTGTGGGACATTATACACCATCTGATGGTGGAAACCTCTGAGGACTGAATCTCTGTGCTGCAAGGCTTCCTGCAGGGAAGTCTTAACAACAGAGGAGGAGGTTGTCAGGGTGGTCTGCTGAGGTGAGAGCAACACATTACCCAGTTAACAGCGGGCTCGGACCTGGACCCGACTGGCAGCACAAAACTCCGAATCCACAGTCAGAACGCTGTGAATTTGTTTTGCTGGCTTTTTTTTTTTTTACAGCGCAGAAATAAATATTAATATAGACGGAAAACAAATTTGCAAGTAACTCAGCAACTGCTCAGTGCCACACACTGAAGAGGTATATTTGTAATGTGCATGTTTTAACTGTGTGTGGGAGGAAAACACTCAAGTAGCATTTTAGCTAAAATAGTTTTGGAAATATGCAGTCTACCAGCACAGAGAGAGTCAATGAGGTATTGCTGCTGGACTTTAAACTCAAGCCATAAATGCTCAACCAGACGCAGACGGCACATACATTTAATTACAGATATATTTGTTAGATGTTCACCGATCACCATCACTCTAAACTATACAGTATAAATGAATATGCATTGCACTCTACATGGTTGCTTTCACAATATATAACCTCAGAAATGCAGAACCACTTGTGTTTTAAAATACATCTACTTCACTTGAGGACATCCCAGAGCAAATATACAGTTTTTTGTCTGCAGCACATTGTAAAGCCACAGTTCCACTGTAAAGCATCCCACGTAAAGAGAGAGCAGTGTTGCTGGATCACGGCCTCTCAGCTGACCCACTGATGTGTGGACAAAGTGGTTGGCCTGTGCTTCTCTTTTTGACACCGTACATTTAAAGTCAAGCACAACACTGTGTTTATTTAACATCTTTATTAGGCTGCTTCCACGTTTGCTCAGTTGAGCACTTGTTTACCTCTATAACATTTTTGTAATATTGAAATCAAACAAAAGAATACATCTCACGCATTGAAGTGTAACATGCATAAAAAAATAAAAATCACCCGGAGAGAGGGCTGTTTCCGTTCCACATACGCTGCAAATTCTCCAAGCGAAAGTGCAACTTTGTTATTGTGTTTATGACCATTATATGATTTTTGTAATGAAATCACAATGTGTTTTCCGGACCAGTGGGTGCTGTTAATAGTGTTGGCCACCTTTCTTTTTCCAATTCAAGGTGTCCTCTATGTACACTATGTCTATCCAGAGCAGCAGCATTGACTAGAGCCAGCACTTGTGAAGCGAAAATGCTTATTAGTCAAACAGTCCCCATCGGAATAATGCCACGGTCAGCCAGTGGTGAGGGATAACTCTGTGTGGATGACACTCTCGAGCCTATTCTGTAGGGGATCTGCTTTAGTACAGCGTGCACAAACATGATGTATGGACACACAAGCAGAGAAGCATCATGGGACCACACAATGGAAGAGCTGCAGATGAGTTACTGGAGCAAGAGCAGGGCTCACGTCGAACATGCTCTTCAAAACAATGACAGCCTGTTCTAGTTTCTGTTTAACTATCCACTTGCCACTGCAACCTTGATCAGAAACGGTTTGCAAAAATGTAGCAGATAAAGATGAATATAGAAAGATTATAGGTAATGTTAAAGACCCCGGCCTCCGTAGAATCCCTTGAATCCCTGTGTTGGAATAAACCACAACAATACCAAAACAGACATATTACTCTTTTATCTAATGACTAAAAGATGGTTACAGAAGAAAGTGGAGCAATGGAATTATTCTGCACGTCCTTAGGAAATAGGTGGTGCTTGAGGCTTGGTGACGTTGGGACTACTCGTGGGGCTTGTTGTTGATCTACAGTAGCTGCAGAGTTAATGGCTAACACACCAGCAGGCCCGGGACAGTCTAGTTTTCTTATTTGCAAAGAAAAACATCAGCATAAAATCCATCAGAATAATAGAAATAAAACAGATATGACAGGAGAAGTCAAGAAAACAAGGGCTTATAGAACAAGAAAATAAATGACAATAAGAAACCCTTGAAATGAACAGAAGAGCTGTACCAAGTCACCAATAATGTCATAGCATGTAAAAAGAAAGGAAAAAATTTACTCAAGAAAGAATTAGGCATAATCAAGAACTAATTAGACATCATGACTTGTGATGATAATTGATCCGACACTAAGCCCCGCCCCCCGATGCTACTCAGTCAAGCTGTCAGAGCCACCATGGAGCCCACACTGTCACTAACTGAATAATATTGCTGGAAAAACAAAAAAGTGATTTCAGAGAGAACCAGACAGAGGGGTCTACAAAATGCGTTTGAAGGATAGGTCCAGGATGTCTCACTGATTCAGGTTTAAAAAATGAAGATAGAAGCTAAAGCTACCGATCAGTGTAAAAGTGAACCAGCACATCACCTTCTGATCGAAATGAAAGACGGTGAAATTAAGGAACAGGGTCTGTCTTTACTCACTGTTACAATTAAAAAGCAAAAGCAGCATGTGCTTACTTTTAGTATACCTTCAGTAGCTAGCGTAGCATAGAAGTGCTAGCGCTAGTTAATGATGTGCTAACTTACTCTGCTAATGTTAGCCCCACAGGTTTTTACGTAGAAACGTAAGGTTTTAGAACGTACATCTACTTCCCACCTCTCTGGATAACAAGTACCACCATTACACAACCTTTAACCGTGACTAGCTTGAAATCCAGAGAACCAGCCTGAAAATGAAGATAATCTGAAACGATTGCGTGAGAGTCTGTGGAGCAGGACCGGTTAGTAGTCTCATGCTACGTTATCGGCCAGTCTGAGTTTGAGGGCAGAACATAGCGAAGGGTCATTTTCTTTTTCAACATCTTCAAAATATAGTTATGAGTCATTTGTGTAATCTCCAGATCACTGGCCATGTTTAGTTGCATAAAATGTAAGATGAAGACAGTCAACCTACATTATGGAAACCTACATTGCTTATTTTGCCGCAAAATCCCACAGTCTTTAAATGCTGATGTGACTGGGCCTTAACAGAGCTATATTTAGTCTGACTTTCATTGCCAGGGCCCTTCAAGTTTAATACAAAGAGGTTTGTCAAAGCATCATATATTTATGTGGAACATTTGCTGCGTATGGGGAAGGGGAAAATCAATTTCCCGCCCCCACTTGATAATTGATCGTTTTTTCTGAGTGTACTAGAACGATGACATGCCAGGCCGATCATATTTTGAATGGTTGTAAAGCAGCCAATGCCTGTCTATCTATCTGTCTGCCTGTCTGTCTATCTGTCTGTCCGTCCTATGTATCCATCTAATTTCAACATGTAAACTTATCCACATATCACCCTTTTAAAAAAAGTACTTTTCTTTTCTTTACCCAAACAGTATCAAACATTAAGCAGGGACAGGGTTGTGTACTTTACTGATTTAATTCCTCATCTCCACTTAACAGTCTCTAAAACACCATGTCATTAGCCAGTAAACCTTCTCAAAATAAATCCAATCCCATAAATCTACCTCTGAAGGAATCTGATACTTTTAAAAAGTGACAGTGACTGACCTTGAGATTTATTTTTGTCACACCAGAAACTGTCTCCCTCAGCAACGAGAGATATGCCTGTCCAGATGGTTTTGTGTGGCATCGTCTTGCTAATTGTCAGTGATGCCATCAAAGGGATGTAGCAGACCTGACAACTTAGCTGATGAGCAATAAGATGAGTATGAGGGGGGAAATTAGAGCCAAAAACATGTGACAGCTATTTCGTGCAGCCTACCTATGCTTTTAAGCACTTTAGATAATTTGGCTTCCTTTGTTTCCTGCATTTGTTGTAGACTTGAATAGAGTAGAAAGGAAAGCTATTATTATTAAACAAGGGTTCAAAATAGTCATTTCTGTTATTATGATGTCTAATTACCTTATGCAAGCTATAAATATCTCTGAAAATATAATAATGCAGAAGTAATTCATCCATAATAGCGTGCTGTATTAATTAGGCCTCAGTAAACTCTGTCCGTGGTTATAACACGTCACATGTTCTACTCTGATGCTATCACCTGTCTAAGTTCACTTTAAAGTTGAATGGGCTGGAGCACAGAAGCCCAGCAGTGCGTCCCTGGTGACTGTAAAACATGCAAGACAAAACATATGACACAGGGGATGATCCTGACCTGAGAATGACATGTGCTAAAGTACATTATAGTCATTGCCAGGATAAAGGTCACATTGACTCCTGTTATAAATTGGACGGGACAGCTCCAGCATACATGGAGTGTCAAGTGTGAGGAGGTCTGAAAGAAAATCCCTCGGATGTTTCGGGACACACACAGACACACACACACACGCAGGCGGATGGATAAAAGTGTCTACGTCTCGCTCTCACTTGTGATTAGCACACTTAATCATCACATTAAAGGAGAAGTCCGCGCTAAGTTCATAATATAATGGAGATGCAGTGAGTGAGATGTGGGCTTTGTGTTTTTCTGCTCGTGGTCATCAAAACACTGCAGAAAGGTAGGATACAAGTTAAAGTTCAGGGGTTTATTATGGCTACGGTTTACACAGTTAATGAGTGAATTCACTGTCTCAACTATTCTGTTGCAGAAGCAAATATATATTTACATGTTCATAATAGTCTTTTGACTAAGAATACCCCGCCTGGAACGGCAGTAAGCGCAGGAGCAGACTTCTGCTCTGAGATACAAAGGGAAGCGACTTGAAAGGAAATAAGCAAATGAATGCAATGCCTCATTAGGCGGGCTTTATTTGACCGTAGCCAATTAGAGAGCATCTGTAATTTAAAACAGTCAACCTAAAAAAAGACACGACGAAGAACATATTTCTCTCATGGGAACGAATCCTTTGCCTTGTTTTCATTCAAACTATCTTTTTTACAGCAGTGACATTATTTGAACGAGTATGAATAATACACAGAGGACACTCAAGTTTATACATATGCAGATTGTCAGCCTACAGCAGGAGTTTGTAAATTGAGATGAAAGAGTGATTTCACGGAGGTCAAGGTTGCGCGCTGATGTGTTTGACCTCGCTCTCGGCCTGCTGTGCTGACTTGTTTTGTGATCAATATCTCTCCCTCTGTCTCAATCAACGACCCGCTGAGGTATTTGCGGGGCCGTTACCTTAACGACACAAAGGTGCACTTTGAAACACATGTAGTCGGGGCAAGACTGACAGCTGTTTACCGATGAATCACACCTCGGTGTAGACTAATGTGGCACTCCTCACAAACGGAGACGGCGCTGAAATATTGAAAAGGAGAAGTAGATTCTGAGGCTTGTGTGAGTGATCCGCATCAAAAGATATGACCGAAAACAAGATTCCGGCTGCTTACTTTGCAGGGGGAGCCTCGTGGAAAAATAGTAACACCTGTATTGCTTATACTGGTTGTTAAGCATTGGAATAAAATTTTGTGCAATATGCATAACCAAATGCTGGAATAATGAGCCATCTGTATGTGTGGTCCCTTCCTTGGAGATGCCAAGAACGGCACCATCTGCGATGCAGATACCAGCTGTTTTCCTTCTTATTACATGTTTATTAAAAGCTGAAGTTGTCCTCTTCAAGAAGAGTAAAAGAGAGCATGGGTGGCAATGTTGGTTATCTGATTGCCTCCATCTCCATTAGAAACAGACTTGAGCTCCGTTCCTGGTCCTATAAAAATACACTAACTGTTTCAACAGAACAGAGGGAGGGCTAATTAAATACTCCTTCTTTTTCATCAGCGACTCGCAGGAAATTAAGAGAACAAACACGAGATTGACTGGCAGCAAAGCAACAAACATGAAAGAGGATGAATGAATCTAATCCACCAGGACTGGAAATAAACAAATAAATGATGTCACTTACCCCACCTTCACTTAGCCCTTTGGGTTTGTATTTCAAAATCCCTCAGCAGGGTTTACGCATCTTTTCTAGTTGCATTGTTTTCAATTTTCAAAACCTATTAGCAAGATATCGATCGACCACAATTGAGCATTTATGCACAGCAGGCAACCTACATCCCTCAAGTCAGAATCAGATCACATCTCCCATAATTGAGGGTGGCAGAACTGCAGACCACCCTCTGCAACTGTCAACAAATTTCAGGAGCTCAAACTAAGATGCGTCAGGGATGCATCCTGCGCCGAGTGATGGACACCGCGAAGGAGAACTGGAAATGTCCATCAGCATCCTCTGCCATGTGCTGAACAAGACAGGTCAGGTCTGAATAGACACTGACAAACCCAGGGTGGACACACTGTCGACGCAGACTAAAGCAATAGCAAGGGACAAGTGACAGGCTGCTCTGATGCCTTACTTAACTGCAAGCACACGCATGCAGGCAGGCAAAAATAGTGCGCGGCGGATCGGACGCCCACGTGCACGCTCGCCCATATGGACCGGCAGGCCTCACACCCTTAAAAAGAGATTAAAGAAACTTCAGAGGCAGCGTTTAGCCTGATGCGTAAAAGTCAAAATGCTGAAGACGGCACTGTGCGTTAATATCTTTGATGAGGAACCAAGAATGTAGTCTAAAACAGCGAATTGATATTTCTGACAGTGCATCCATTTCTGAGGTCAGTGTGTTCACTCTGCTCAATGCTCAATAAAACAAACAAAATGCCATCTATTTCTGTATAAACAATTACCTACCATAGATTGTAACCTTATTGGATCGAGTGAAATGTTTGAAATAAATCATTAAAGGCGCTGACAGGGCATTTATCTTCACTCTTGCTTTAATGCTCTGTGCACAACACAGTGGATGAAGTCAGTCAAGGGTGTGTGTGTTTAGTTGTTTTTTTTGCCTAAGCCGGGCCCCAGTGTGCCTCAGTATGTGTGCTTGTAAGAGCACCGTTGCGTGTGTCAATCCTCCTGTGGAGCCATGTTCTCAAAGCTCTTCATTTTGAAATCAAGCATGAATAATTAAACCATTTCACAAGGCTGCTTTAACGATATATTACATGAGAGGAAATAGGTCAAGCAGCAATGTTAGAAGGATTGTTTGCATGGGTGTTATTGGGTTAAAAAAAGACGGCGAACAACACTCCTCTCCCTTCATGCCTCACATACTGTACTTACTCTGCGGATTTCCTACAGATATGAGTAAAGGTTACATCTGGGTCATATCACGAGATTAACGTCTACTTTAACCAGACCACTGAAGGCGATGTTCACCAGCACACCAACGGCTTCGCCAAGCAAAGCACACTATTTTTTTTTTTTCACATTTTTGACAGGCAAGAACAAATATTAATGGAATAAATGATTTGAAATGAGTTTGCCACAGAACATGAAAGTGCAGCAAATAATTAAATTACAATTATTGAAAAGAAACGTCTACTGGCTACATAAAAGGTCCTTCTGATGTCAAACCATCGGAAATGTTATATTTTTGATAGTAATGAATCTATCATATAAGTATATTCTTCTTTTGATGAACACGGAAACATTTTACCTTTCAAGAACCCAAAACAAACATGTTTTTTCCAAAATGGTGTCCACAGTCGTGGACCAGATACATACTCTAAAGCTGCTCTTATGGATTTATTGGCCACTAGGGGGCACAACAAGCTGTAAACATAACACTGACACATTATCACATTGTGAAGTTGATTCGGCAAAGTGGTTAGCAAAGCCTATCTAGACATCCAGCAGACGTTGAACATTAACATTCATTCGGAGCTGTGTTTGCCAACTCCTGAGGGAAATATCTGGATCTTCCGCTGTTAAATGCTCCACTAGCTGACTTTGTCTGTCTATTGATTTGTGCTGAGCAGGTAGCGCGTTTTTCACAAAATGGTCTCCACAGATGCAGGAGAGTAAAAAATTGACGTTTATATACCACACGTTGTGATTTTGAACCGATCATTATCGCCACAGGGAAAAATGACTCAACTGCGACAGCCCTCGTTGTCAATCCAAAATTAGAGAGATTTCTGCTTTGACCAAAGAAAGAGGACCAACATTCTCACAGTGTGACCGCTGCTATGACCTTTGACCTTCTTTTGACAAGAAGAAGGCCCTCTTTACAAATCCCCAGGTATTAATCGTACGTTAATATCTCTATAATCGCACAGTGCGTAGGGGCCTTTAACACACATATGGAACATGCCATCATACATGCCAGATAGTATTAGGTAATAACACTTGTCACGAAGAGAACGTCAAGTACCTACTTGTCAGCTACATTAGGTGCAAACAGTGCAACAATATAACTATGGTGATTGTGTCTCCAACGTACACTGTAAAAATGTTTACAAAAAACAAGTAACTTCTGAAAAAAGCTCCAATGATCTCTGTCATCTGTTACATTCAGCCCTGAGGACAAACACGCTGAGTCCCACTAAGCTCCTCTAACTGCGCTTTCAACAATAACAACAACAACAC
The DNA here is from genome assembly GCA_038501785.1 of Myoxocephalus aenaeus. Taxonomy (NCBI): domain Eukaryota; kingdom Metazoa; phylum Chordata; class Actinopteri; order Perciformes; family Cottidae; genus Myoxocephalus; species Myoxocephalus aenaeus. The sequence continues at coordinate 6,533,699 of JBAMJR010000039.1, read as the reverse complement.
TCACATCCGCTTGTTCAACCTCACCTACTTTCAACTCAATTGTGTTCTTCTTCCGCGGGACAGGACCGCATGCTACTGTGTGTATAACCATGAATACCCTTTCCCGTCTTTGTGCTGCTGAATGGATTGCTACTTCGCAAACACTTCTTTTCACGCGTCATTTTAATGTAGTTTGGTCCGTTTCTGGAAATGTCTTGAAGCTGTCATCAAAACTCAACAACCAAAGGCATCGTTTCAAGATGTGTTAAATGATGTTTACATCTGTTTATATGATCACAGATTACTACCATCAGTGTTTTCGTGTGAATTGTTATTCCTCATCCTTGAAGCGAGATCATATTAGGCTTGCATCATTATATCGCTGCACTTATAATCCTGCTCTGGGAAATTTTATTTTTAACCGCTTGTCAATCACGCAACTGGAAATGTCTCTGTTTTTTTTTTTTTTTCTTCTTCTTCTTTTTGGACAGCCTCCCGAATAAGTAATAGCTCTTTGTTTTAGCTTTGTTAAGTTTTCACAAGAATTACATGAATTACATCTGAAAATCAAGCAGCTGCTTTTGACTATATGCATATGTTGTTGTTCCGCTTTGAAAATTATGAAACCAGACTTCAATCACAGGCTGTCCATTGTACATGAAATCTCATTTTTGGATTAAAGACAGGTTTGGATTTCCTCGACCGTCCTCCTTTTATCATGAGCATTATAATTAGACTCCTTATCGCCAAAAGACTGTGTAATAGTGCAACCGCATAATATGGATGAGGCCAGTCTATGATTTTGGAAATTGAGTCCAGATTTTGCCCAAATGGATAATTGACCAATGTGGATCATAAAGCCTTTGTGTTTTTTAAACGTTGTGGATTCGCAGTGAGCCTGTACATAATGTGAGCCGGTCTGTGTTTGTGTTCAACTTGAACTCGCTCTGCTCCCGAACATCGCTGCTTGTCAGATGTTTGCTGGAGTCTTTTGAATGCATTTGAAAGATTTACCATTTTCCTGCTGGATAATGTTTGTATGGCAACCCTATATGTAGAGAGTAATCATGTGGATGTTGTTTCAAGAATCACAGTTCTGACCGGGGTAAAAGGGCCCATGAATCCTGTCTGAGAGTTAATGTTTACCGAACAACATAATGAACAACCCCGAAAGGCCTTCGTTTAGTAATTTTTTGAATTCCTGCACAGATAGATTGAAAGGAAAAATGCATTTCACTTGGATTCTTTTTCAAGAGAACAGTTTTAAATACTTGAACCGTGTGAACTCAGATCCAACCAATTAGATACTTCTGAAATGTTAGAGAGAGGGAGAGGACCGACACAAATGTCAGCGATGGAGAAAAGGGAAATAAAACAGCTTAATTGCAGAATTGTCCTCTTTCTCATTGTACTCGCTGAAACCAAAGGAGGAAAGAGACCAAGATCATTTTATATTACGGACATTAGTTTCATAAGCAAAGGAATCTGGAATACAGAAATGTTAGAGAACTCTATATGTTTTCTTGTAAAACCGAAATGTAGAGCTGATAGAAGCCATCGGGCTGAGTATGAAGGAAACTGCAGATTCAGTGATAATTCTCCTCATCGTGTAATACAGTTTATAAATTGCTAATATAGAAATATTGATGTTAGCAGCATTAAGGTCATCATAGTGTCATTTTATTGTTGACCACGTCTAGGGTTAGTGTGATCGCCAGAAGCTCTCATTTTGAAACTTGAAGCTTTGTCTGTTTGACCTTTGGCCTCGCTATGTTTGCATTTTTTGCAGCGATGTGTGCTCCAATTCTGTTGCTCTCTTGGATGTGTGCCTATGATCGGGCACCCGGTTGCTACCTTTTTATAGAAGTTGACGCCTGGAAACGTCTCAGATACTGGCAAAAGGCATGGTCTCTGCCAATACAGACACCGACACACACTTCTAGTGGGCCATAAGTGATGATTGAGAGGGATTCTTCTTGTATGAGTTTATATATATAGTTTTTTTTTTTTGGGGGGGGGGATCCAACACATTCTCTCTTTCATAATTCAGATACACAGGTTTTTGGACTTTGGACAAAATATTACAGCTCAAAATAGTGTGCGGTCTGATATGTAAAGTAATGTAAACGGTCAAACATTTGTTGGATCAGAAGTACCAGAGGTTCAATCAGTCAATACGAGAATATAACGGTATTTCAAATTCGCATCAAAAGAAGTTGTCATGTGTAAATGGGACCTTTTCTTGTATCTAGTATCCATATCAATGAATAATATGTTGTGATACTGGTTTTTAAATGTTGTTGTAATGATCATGAATTTGCCCTTAAACCTTTTAAATATTAGACAATAACTCAATACATCATTTGTTCATGTAATTACGCCTGTAGGCTTCTATCAGCAAGGATGGCTCACATGGTACATTTGACTCCTCCCTGTGCTTTACGTCCCAGGATATGACACTGACTGAATGTAACCTTCAAGGTTAACCTGAATATCCACTCCTCAGCCGGTGCTTCTATAACCAATAACTCGATGACGTCTTCAGCCCTGAACGTTCCAGGATAGACGGTGAAGACGAATTGAACTTTGTCAACGCTATAATGACGAGAGGTCAAAATGCCGGCTGCCGTCAAAAGACACTTTCTGAAAGCTGCTTTGTCGATAATAAATAAAGGATGATGTTGTCAACATTCCAGAAGTGCCACGGGTGTGTCGTCCAACGACTGTGGACACATTTTTTGGAGTCAGAGCTGCATGGAAATCAAGTGTAGATGAGTGTATAAAAGCTCAAACAAACATTTAGAGAATGTAAGAGGAGCAGCTCTGGTTCTTGATGAGATCTGAGATGAAATGTGAACTTATTGGATTTCAGGCTTCGGCAAACATCTGCTTGTTTAACTGGGAAGATTGTTTAAAAAATGTTATAAACCATGATATGATTTCACTTCCACTCCAGGTTCATACGCCTGTCATCGAACACAGGTCAAAGTTCACACACATTAAGTTTTGTTGCCTACTTTCTCCGCATGCGGGCTGCATGTTTGCTTCTTCGCTGCAAAGAGAGCCACAGGTGGCTCCAAAAAAAAAGCACTAACAAGACATATGTTTGTCACATTTTGTTACAGTGGAGGAACACACTTAAGTGAAATCTGTTGAAGTTGTATCCCGGAAAATCCTCAAGCAGCCAGGTATGAGAACTGCAACCATGTGTGGGAGGAAAAGCTCATCAAGACTTAAGGGATGACAAATTCCACCATCTGCACGTGGATCTGCCGCTAACACTGATGCTCGAATGGGAAGTGAAAAGTTCTTAAATGCGAGCGCCAATCAGAAAGTTTTTCCAGAACCAGTTTGGTGTGTAAAGGAACGTGGGCGAGCCGGTGTGGAGGCGCGGATGACGTAAAGGTGCAGCGAATAGCAGCAGAGCGAGGCCTTTCGGGGAGAGATAAGGTGGCGGTGGGCGCCGCTGGTGCAACGCCTGTCACCGCACACACATGCTTTGTGTACACACAGGGTGTTAAGAGCTGTCAGACAGGTATGGCTCAAGCTTGATCTGAGCCATGATTGATCGCACAGGTTCAGGTGGAGTTCACGGGAGGTCTCTGGTATCATTGGCAAAGTGAGTGACAGACACAAAATAGGGTGATGGAATATTATCAGGAAGCCATTTGTAATGCGGGGCGAGCCTGGATCTCTAAGGGTGTTGTCTCTCTGAAATGAAGTCATCCATCACCTCAACTTCATATTTGATTAGGTCATGAGTGGCTTGTGAAGAGAAAGAGATGCTTCAATATTGTTCTTGCGCAGTATGATACATACGTTACATGTTATGTACATATACCAAAGTTAGAGGGCGCAGCATGAAAAGTACTCGGTTGAAATACTTAAGCATTCTATATATTCATTTAAAAGTTAAAAAGCCTGTAGTGTGAAAAGTATATTTCAGGATCGAAAGTTATTGAAACTTAGACCTTATAGAAGCATTTTACGACTTTAATTTCAGCGGTGGTTTGCAGAGTCCCGTTCTGTACTCATAACTGTGGTAAAGTAAAAAAGTATGTTTTGCTGAACCTCAGTATCTGCGTGTACAGCAGTAAAAAAACTTGATTCACTTTGAATAAAAAATGTTAGGGCACAAGATTGAATCGACTTGATCGACCTGAAATGACTTGCAGACGAATCCATAATGCTAGTCGATTGATTTCAGCGGAAAACCCAAATATTCCCTAATTTTAGCGTCATTATTGTAAACATTTTGCGGCCTCTTTGTTCAATAGCTAAGTGGAAGTTTTGAGGTCTTTGGAGTGTTGGTTAGGGAAATCCAATAACTAGATGACGTCATGCAGTAGGCTTCATGGGCACTTTTCCAAATGTTCTAACATTTTGTCATATATTTAATTCATCAATAATGAAATGTAACGTTAGTCGCAGATTAAATAGTTAATAAAGCTTTTAGCTAGACTGATGCCTGATATCAGTAATCAGATCAGAGATACATGAAGGAGATATAAACCGAATGTGATGATAAAATAGGCATCAGTTTATGTACATATACAATATCCTGAAATGCCAGATGACCTCATTGTTTTTTACTATTATTATTATTATTATTATTATTATTATTATTATTATTTATTAAGTATCCGTTTAAATCCCACCGTTTACATTGCAGTAAAAGCCTATTATGAATAAAAAGAGCATTGCAAAGTGACACAAATGTAATCAGATTACACCACTGAAACAATGTGTACGGTTTTGAGTCAAATGTGACATATTGCAAGTGACGTTATTGACGTTTTTTGTTTATGTATCATAACTCCCAATCCTCATTCCGTGTTGAAGATAATTAACCTGTTTGTGTTGTGCATGTTTGTGATAAATGTGCATATCAGCAGGTTTACCCTTCCACAAAGCACGCTATTCTGTTCCACCAGCGAGTGACTGCTGCGGTTCTTTGTGTCGCATAAATTCTTACAAACTTTATGTCTTTCATTCAGCGAGCAAAGCGGAAGCTGCAGGAAAAAAAAGGATCTTAAAACACACAAAACCCGGCCAGCGAGCACAGAAAGCAGCAGCAGCACACACAGCCCGAGCCTGCTGCTGGCCTCTGTTCCTTTAATAAACTCATGGTTATCTAGTGTAACAAATGTCTCGCTGCCATCATCAAGTCCAGGCGAGGAGGGAGGAGTTTTTAATGTTCAGTTTGTTCTATGGATCGATGTCTGCTGGCATCGCCTCTCCTCTCCGCCTGCACCCGTGCGTAAGATACGGAACCATTACCAAAACGCCTTTTACGCGCATTCGCTCCACATATTCTCCGCCGAAAAGCTGCCTGCGGGACTGACTGACTGACACACGTCGATCAACATATGTGGCACTGATGGACAGAACCGGATGGTGAAAGGAGACGATTCGCCCCCCGTAGGAGGAGGAGGAAGAAGAAGAAGAAGAAAAGGAGGAAGAAGGTGAAAGAAGCAGCGCGACCGAACAGCTGTTTCCCCGTTGAAAACGGTTCCGAACTGGATTTTGTTTCATAGTGAGAGAGACTGAACTACTCCGAGAGCCACAATAAAGACTCACACACACTCACACACACACACACGCGCGCTCTCTCTCTCTCTTCCCCTCTCTCTCTCCCTCTCTCTCCCTCTCTCTCTCTCTCTCTCTCTCTCTCTCTCTCTCTCTCTCTCTCTCTCTCTATGCATGGACTATCGTAGACCGCATTCACATTTCACCTGGGCACAGTAGTGAACTGCGACTCCTAAAAATGCCACGGCGGAAGCAGCAGGCGCCCCAACGGGCTGCGGGTAAGCGATTTATTCCTTTTCTTCAAAGAACCGCTTTACTAATATAAGTGTAATATATGTGTACCATCTTTGTTATGATTCTCTGTATATCTCGCATATAGCACAGGGTTCCCCCCCTCAAACTTTTATCATGTGGGACCCCCTCTGAATAGATCCGCATCCGACCGCCGTGTTTAGAGAGATATTGTCCCGTCCAGGCAGGTTTTTGGTAGATTTAGTGGGCTACAGTTATATAACTGTATGGGTACTGTTGTGAGGAATATGGACACAGCTTCGCGTTGTGCTTATAATGGATTTAATACCGCCGAAATTCAACACATTTTCTTGTCACCGCGGATTATCTCAAGTTGTCCACAGTGGACCCGGTAACCACATGTTAGGCACCACACTGCTGTCAGAAAGTCAAACGTTAAAACAATATGTGGTGTTACAGAATCACAGGCTGCTTCTGTAGTTGGAGATAAATTAAAGACGAGTAACGCAAATACTTAGGGAAACTGTTTCCATTCGGATTTAAAAAGACAACAAAAGCGGTGTAGTAAATTCGTCAATAATCCTGTAACACGTCACGTAGGGAAAGTTTAGTTTTCACTTACAGTAAAAAAAAAAAAAAGAAGAAGAAAAAAAAAGAAACTCCCTCAGTGTGTTTGATTTGACCCTCTTCAAGAGTAGAGAGGGGCTGAAAGATGTTGAGCCGCTGTATCCGTAGCAGGTGAACTCTGTATGAACTCTTCATAATCTTATGGACAAATGGAGAATGGGTTACACTCACTCACACACACACACACACACACACACACACACACACACACACACACACACACAGACACACACTCCATCCATGCTGCTGCCCGGGAGAGGAGGACGCTCACACACACACACACACACACACACACACACACACACACACACACACACACACACACACACACCTCCACAACACACAGATTTCACCTTTTGGTCAGCAGTGTAATTCAGAAAAATCCACCATGTGCTTCTGTGCAGTTTAGTGTTTGTTGAATTCCGAGTCTCGTCTTCAAAGAGGCCCTCACACAGTTTAGGTCAATGTGTCAACTGTAAACTTGTTTCATGTGGGAACATTTGTGTTTTCTTTTCATAATGTCATCCTGGTAGATTTAGCTCTTTTGGGACACTAAATCTCAGCGTTTCCTTTCTTCCAATAGACACCAAAACATTCCACAAAATGTGTCTTTTAAAAAAAATAGTCTTTCCCAAAAATGCACTTCTCCTTAAGAAATGTTCACGTTCACAAGGTCAAAATCGATGTTAAACTTGACCTTATTTTCTGCAGTCTTCGCGTCCTACTTTATATGAATTATCTTCCCTCAAAACTGCTTTATTATAATGGAGCTGCTGGATTAAAACTAGATTGATCAATGGCATTGCAGCGTATGAGGATGCAATTACTTGGTTGTGGTGTGTTGAGAAGTTATCAGTCTTTATTATGGTTGCGGATGTAGCAACCAGATGGCGATTGTTCTCTGCCAATAATAGCGTCTCTTTATACCCGCTTAAGATACTGAGACCCTTATCTCCCCGGCACACTCTCAGTTTACACATACACATGCACACACACACACACACACACACACAAAGGCTCTCGCTGCCATACAGTCACACACTAAATATTTTTTCCCACATTTCAGCCTCCAAAAGCCCCCTTTTCTTAAAAACAATGCCCCCGGTTTTTATTCAGAGAACTTTTGAGAAGATGCCTAAGTGATCCCTTTACACGCTCTCAGCTGCCTCGCCTGTACTCTGGTAAATGTGTCAGCCCTATAGAGAAATAAGCCTTCCAGAAGAGTTTCTTCATTGTTGAGGTAATTGTCTCCTCTTTGACAGGCACATTCATCAGTGGCTTAATGGTCAATCAAAAGTTGGCAGGCAGAGTGTTTTCATTCTTTCCTATCCACTACATTAGGAATACTTAATCAAAATGTCTCCCGGTAATGGCTGTGAAGAGTTCATGACTGACTGATCCGTTGTCTGTGCCGATAGAAAATTAACAGCTCGGCACTGGAGAGATGTGGGCCTGCAGATAAACAAATTGTGCATTAATATTTCATCTTCAAGACCTGGGATGTGCTATCAAGCGGTGGAATATTCCTGGGCTGTGTTGTCATTTTTCTCGCGTTCATTCTTTTTTTTTCTTCTTCTCCTGTATTCTTGAAGGCTCTTTGCAGCTGTAACTCATTTCACTTGATGACTTTACTGGGGTTACAGAGAGTGACGACAAATTGATTACCTGGCAGAGCAAGAATGGAGCGAAGAGAGACGCAGGCTGACAGTCATGTTATAATAATATGTTTAATGATGTGTGGAGGGGGAACAAGGAGAGAGGAGTATTGAAATAAGAGCATGGAAGATGCAAAGGAATGGGTTTCATTTTTTTTTGTCGGGCTCTTAAAGATGCAGTATCCTTCTTGGTCTTTTGCAAGGTGATGCAAAAAAAAAAACACACACACACAATTCCCAGCTCAAGCATTAATTCAGAGGACATTCGGCATCCAGAGTGTTTGTAATCTCCTCCGGGAATTGTATTATTAATAGGCATATTTGTAAACGTGAGACCACAGACGCACTAGTAAAGGCCAGTTGTGTCTGATTTACTTCCTTTGCATACATGGTTTGTATGGTAATTTAAAATGCCAATTACTCACCGGTCCAGAATAGGACGCACTAAACCTTTGCTTTATCACTGAGAAAGCATCACGAAGACAGACGGCGATCAGGCGACAGAACCCAGGTTGAAATGTGTGTATCAGGTTTATACATGGTGTAAACCTAAAGCCCTATAAGTGCATGGGATGCATTTTTGAGTGAAGGGAGCCATATGTTATTTTGCGGCCGTGGGAGTATTCCTCTTACAGTTTTTTACAATAGCTCTGTGCCTCAAACCGTTAGCCCAATTTGCTGTTAACAAGATAAATTGGAGAACAGACAAAGGCATTAAGTGTTGCAGTGCCAGCTAGTGACTGACAGCAGCTTGTGGGAATTGGCTAGCAGAAATTCCTCCTAAGTGGTTTGTTCAGAAAACATCCTACGATCAAGGCAGATGTTGTTTATCCAGTTTAGGTAGAAAAAGGAAGTCCATTTTGAATGACAAAGGCTGGGAGGAAAATGGCAGCAAATACAATGATGTCTTATATATATATATATATATATATATATATATATATATATATATATATATATATATTAATACCAGATTACCACCCTCTTGGATTTGTTTTGTATCACAACACTATTCTTTTGTCTGCAGCCATTATAAAAACACATTTAATTTTTTCTGTGATTTGCTTAAATTTATTTGACCTTTTGTTACACAAGAAGAGAATGATACTCGCACTGGACTTAAAATCCCAAAAAAAAAAAATCGTCTGTGTTTGATATCACTTGTGTTTTTGTCTTTCAAGGGCACATGTGATCTCTGATAACCACATTCTTAAATATGATGATTATTTTTTATTATTTTTGCAATTATGTGCATGACCGCTCATATTTTTGCCATTTTAAGCTTCTCCGTATAAAATCTGATTAGCTGCAGGAAACAAGAGTTCCCATTGGCTGTGGCGCTACTGGTTTAGTACCTATGTAATCAATTTAACGACTGAATTATGAAAATGACCAAATGGAACAACATTATAAAGACAGATTACAGACGACTGTCTGTAATCTTTTTTTCAGCTTTTGAAATGTACAGTTGTGAGAGAGTGGAGAACAAAATCTCACCGTCTCCTCCAGAGCAAAATAACAAATCCATGAAAACGATGAGGCAAAGCTCCTTGTTGGCCTTGGAAATCAAATCATGTTATTGTAGCTACATGAGTAGTTTCAACGCACCAATTTGATCATTTTGACTTGAATTCTTATACTGTATGAACATGGGATGCAGTGGCGCTCTTCTTCGTGTACTTTTCAAGGCTGAAATGGAAATTTGTGCATATTCAACAAATCAGAATCTATACAAAATGTCAAAAGCTCCACTTATAGTTTATAAGAAAGTCCCTTTTTTATTTTGCCCACACTAAATGAAAAACTCTGCCTTGAATAAAGTCGCCCAGATATGTTATCATTAGCGGGCATTGTCTCTTTGTATTTTTCAGTGCACTGCATCTCTCCGGATTGATGTCAACAAGGCAAATGTTTAGATTTGATCAAATCCAGCGTTGGCTTATGAACACACCCAACCATATACTTGCACTTTGTTGCAAAGCTTGCAACTTTCTAACTTGCAGGCGCTCCCCACAGAGATACCCTTTAATAACTTTCTCCTCATCAGCTAGTTTCCATGCTCCATATTCCTACTACAGTAAGAAGAAAAAAAAGAAGAAAAAAAATAGTAACACAAAGTCAGGTGGTTTTAGTGTGATCCCATCGGATTTTCTCCTGCATGCCAGTTAGGTGACAGGTGTAGATAGCTAATAGTTTGCGAAGGCTTTTGTTTGCGTGAGAGCCAGACAGGGTGGTGCACTGTCTAGGTGATAAGAACCAAGACTCCTGTGCCCTCCAGCACATTGATCTCTCTCCTCCGCTCGGCGCTCTCTCCTGTGTAGAAAACGCAGCCTGTTATGATTGGTCTCAAAGCAAGTGCCTGTGCAGTGTTGCACCTCTCTACAGCAACTGCTCATTCACCTTGCCTTCCCTCTGAGACCTGCACTAGTTTCCAGGCAAATGACACAATTTGATATGCCGTCGGGGTGATTCATGTGGATAATGTTTCCATGTGATCATCACTGCAGAAAAGAGACTATTTCTTGTTATGTATTTTTTTCTTCTTCTTCTTACTCATTAAGTCTGACAATAACTAGAATATTGGGAGAGTTTATTGCGAGCAGGCTAAAACTCATTATTTCTGCTAGACATCCCAAGTACAAAAGAAATTATGTTATGGTATTTTATCCAGGTCCCCACAGATATAATGATTTACAGAGGAAAAATAAGGAGGAGACTTTATGGCTTGGGTTGTTCATTTATGTGGATTTAGAGGATAAGAATGCAAGGCAAGCTTACAGTTAATACAGTAGCACCATGGGCCTGGTATTGATTATACGGAGGAGGTATGGCATGTTTTATATGGTTTATGGTCAAATGCACTGCGCCTCATGTGCTTTGTATTATTGTAATGATAGACATTCCCACCATTGTTTATGTCTTTGTAATTCATATCATCTGCAGTTTTGTCAAGAGCACGTCATCTCCTTTTTCCATACAGACTCAAGGAGATTTAAGTGAGGACATCCATCTTGTAGTTGTTGACCTACATGTATAGTCACTCAGAGGGCATAAACGTTGGCCATATGGTTGTGTGTGTGTGTGTGTGGGGGGGGGGGGGGTCTTTTAAAACAATCCCAGCCGAATCCGGTTAAACTAACCCAAGATGCTTTTGAATGAAGTTGCCAAACCATATTTTTTTAAAGTCCTTTACAGTTTTTAAAAATCACTGCACTCTGATTTCAGAGGTGTCGTCCAGCTGAGGTTCATGGATGCGCCGCTTTTTATTAAAAAGCACCTTGGATGATCACTCCAGGCATAATTTGTGCAAACTATAAAGGTCATGATTTAAATGTTCATGTTTAGGTTGAATATAAAAACTCACACTTACACCAATCTATGATGCAAAACACCTCGCAGTGAATGAATGTGACATTCCCCTCCAACATGTGAGCGCCCAAAAATGGAGAAAAATTCATCTTAAATTATTCGCGGTGTACCTGATTTGCTTCTTATCTAATCCTTAATGAGCTTCAATTAAGATTTATTATGCAAATTAACCCTCAGCTGCTACTGACTGCAGGAGCAGGAGCTATGACAATATTGTGCTAATGGTGTGATCTGTAACAATTACAAAGGTAAACTGCCGTCACGCGGATGCTCCGCAACTCTCCGAGAGGTCAGTCTGCTAACTATGCGTTCAGTTGTTGTGGAGATCTGGAAATTTTGTTTATTAAGACTTTGTCAATACGTGTTTTTTACAACAGCGGATACAATTATGATATATTATTGATATCGGACGTATTCGTACGAATTGCTACTGTTTGTAGCTGCGGTGTTCATATACATAAACTATCTCTATCATTATTAGTATGTGCATCTACTCCTATAAAGCTTATGAGTCACATCTGGAGAAATATTATTATTGCTTTGTAAAAAACTAATTTCCTGGCAAAGTGAAAAGTAATTAAACACTTTTGAATTGAAAATAAGCGACAAATATCATTCAAACAAAGAAAGATATGATAGGAAGAGTCTTTTTTTAAATCAATGAACCAATATAAAACCCACTTTCATTTGATTATAAGCTTAAACTCAAAATGTGGACGTACAGCCAGCCTCAGTTTCCTGATCACCACGGTTACGGCACACAGTGAGGTCACGACCGGAGGAAGTGCTCCTGGACACTTAACTCGAGCACTGTATGAAGCTGTGAACCTTGCACCTTTTGTAACTTCATTTAGCACGAGGCTGATGGCTTCCCGACAGCTTTATAGCGAGCGTGTTTTATGAGTCGTCATGCAGCGCAATTAGATCGGACCTAATTTGATGAATCAAGTCAATGTTTCACCGGCTCCGTTGACCTTCCTGGCCTGTGATCTTCTGTCTCTGCGCGCGGGTCAAACAGAGGCTTTCACACTTTGTACAATTCAGTCACACTCTGGGAGAAAAATAAAATTAACATGCGCCTGTTATTACAGCCAATCAGGAAGGTACTGATTCGTAATGAGCTATTGTCGGTTGGTTTTAAATGGCTTTGGCAAACCATCAGTCCAAATGCATCAGTTAATCAGCCAGTCAAAGCAAAATAATGTATTTCTAAATTCCCCCCATGTTGCAGTGCAAAATGACTCCCATATTTCTGATCTTTGTTTATATTTATATTACATGTTATATCGTCTCGGTGCCTGGAAATAAACAAGCAGAAATAATCACAGTTGAAAGTATTTTGCGGCCTTCGCCACGTAATTAGCTCCATCTGAGCACCTTTAACTCTGATTTAAACCGTAGTGTTTGAGTGAGCCGATCACATTCTGCATCAAATGTGATTTACTAAACCCTCAAAGCAGCCAATGATAAATCTGCTCATAAATAATATGTTTTTTTTATGTATCAAGAGCCACGAAGACGTACGTTTACCTTTTATTAACTATAAATGTGCTAGTCGACCAGATGGTTTAGCTACATTTACCAACATTTAGCTTGTTTACTTGTAATCCTACGTATTGCTTGAAACAGCTCAAGTTAGAGCTTCATTGACAAATAAAAGACATAAAATAGAGAATTAACAATTTGAATGAGTACAATTGCATTGGAGGCCAACCAGCACCGTTAGCTGGCTAATTGTTCCATGTATTGTTCATGCTTCCAGTGTTGTAATCTAACGAACTCTTCTCTCTAGAAACGCTGATTTGTGGGATAAAAACTCCAGCTTTCTAATTAGCAAAGCTTTCAAATACTGAATGGCTCATTTGATAATTTTTGTGAGCAGCAAACAAGTTTTAATGTCAAATAGAATGTAAAGTGACACGAATATAGAGTTTGTTTTTCCTCACGGCAGGGGGTCCAGTGGCTCACGCACCTTATTAGACACATTAACATTCGGCCACTGACGCCTCCAGGGCGCAATTTTAAAAGCCAAAATATGGACATGAATGACAATATGTTTTACTGTATGACTTTTTATTTATTTAATGAGAGGTTTTAATTGATATGCTTGTGATTAATGAAAATACTTACAATAATTCTGATTGCATAGTCATTTGTTTTACAATGATGTGTAATTAGAGGGACAACAAATGTGGGCAAAAACGATTCAAATGATGAAATCGTGAAAAATAAAATGACCATTCTCAATTTTCAATTCAATATGCTTTACTGGCATGAATACAATGAAGACAATATTCTCAAAGTATCAGGTGACAATGACACTAAAAATAAATATACTAAAGCGTAAGCACATAGCTAGCAGCAAAATGATTCCTCCTGAAAAAGACTATTGTAGGTTCAAACATGCAGAAAACGAAAAGGCAGACATAAATCCATCTAGATCAAACTGTGTAATGTGAGAAATATTAAAACACTAAAAACTAAACAAGGGGGAGACTCATTGTTATGCACACATTCACATTCCAGGTGTTAAAAGAAGGTTATAAGCAGGTGATTATGTATGTGTTACTGTATGAACTAAAAGACACTGGGCGTCCTCAATAAAAATGCCCAGCATGTGCTGTATTTCAGCCCTGATCCCGCCCCTAAACTACCCAAGAGCCTCTGCAGCGCGTTGTGTTTTCAGCCTGCTCCTGAGGGCTGCGCCTGTTTGTGTCTCCAGTATGTGCTGAGCTAGTCTGTTGAAACAGCTTAATTGATACTCATTAAACAGCAGTGACAGCTTAGGTGTCCGTGATGAATGTAGAATAATTCTGTTGTACTTACAACTTGATTAAGGAGAGGCTCACAACATGTTGGTGATGCAGCCTATGGCTCGGCCTGTATGCACTTACGAGCTACTTAAAATGGTCAGTTCGTTGGCCGTGCTACCTGCAGTGCCTATAAGATTAAGTTTTCAAAATGAAAATGAAAAATTAGTTGTTTTTAAATGAGCTTATAGTTTGTTTTACTTTGATTTTGAATACTTAGAAAGTGTAACACCTAAGAATAGATAGACTTAATCTAAAAATGTGAATTATGTTGACTTCTTTGTGTTTATTCAGCCGCACTTTGGCATTTCCATACAATAATAAAGTCAGTGGATGTCAGGCAGATGAAAAATGTGCATCTCGTATTATTTCAGTAAAAAAATTAGAGGCAATTGGAATTGGTTCAAAATTGACTGTCTTTGTAACGAGTGCATGACGAATGGTATAATTTAGAGAAGAAAATGAATGCTGGGAAACCAAAAATATTATTCTGCAGCATTTTATATGCCATGATATTCCATGAAGATGAACTAATTTCACTAAATATCCCACACAATCGACTCACAATGTTTTTCTACATTGCCATAGAAACCTAGTCCCACACAGTAGAGATCAGGTCATCGGGGCATGTGGCAAATACCCAATGTATCATAATGTTATGATTTATTTCTTCTTGTTTTTTCGTTTTCTTTGACGGCCTCAGAGAAAGCGCTACGTTAAAGTCCTTATCGCTTTCTTTATCGAGGCCCGTGTTGCTTCTCGCTTTGCTGCCATCTGATTAAACTGACAAAGAAGAGCCCCCTTTCTCCATTTTAAGAATACATGAAAGAGGGGGGAATTTCCGAGGATGGATTTACAACTTTATCCTCACATGATTAATATTACACAGGGAGGTCTTTGTACAGGAGGCGGCATGTCTAATTATGGTCCAACTGTGCCTGACTGAGAGCAAACACGATGCCAAAGGCTGCTAGTGGGAACTGACACGTCACACACGTGGCTCACGTGGTTCATGTGTGTGCGTGATGACATCATCGCCACGCAAATTCCGTGATGCTATCGGCCCACAACTCATCGAGCGGTGGCAGAAGTCGGGCTTTCAGTGTACTCCGTCCAGCTGGCAGCAACCTCCCAGAAGCACTGGGAATGTATTGGATTTAGCTTCAATAAAAACCCAACAGGGATGTGTTTTTGTGTTTTTTAAGAGTTACACACGTCTAGCAAACACAAAGTGATACCCATGACCTCACTGGTGATAACTACAGTATGTCCACATTTGCTGTAGTGTTAAGAGCAGATGCAGATTCATCACCTTCCCCCCTTTTTACAAGAATTTCAGGGACTCCACGTCCTCCCACGTTTGCCTGCTCATCATATATCTCAGCCCAGACATTCAAGAGGTTGCTCGCCAGACCAGCCATAAGTCATCCTGCCTATCAAGACGAGACCGTGTTTCTCGGCTCGGTTTTCAGCTGTTACTTGTAAACCAGCATTCTTAAGATTAACAGGGAGGCCTCTAAAAGCAAACTATAATGGTACAATATGTTACAGTCATATTTATGGCCTTTAGTGTGTGAGGCCAAGTGTGTGTGTGTGTGTGTGTGTGTGTGTGTGTGTGTGTGTGTGTGTGTGTGTGTGTGTGTGTGTGTGTGTGTGTGTGTGTGTGTGTATATGTGGATCAACTGAAGGGTCTAATAGGCCTGCATTGCACCTTAGGGAGAGTAGAAAATAATAGTGTTGTGTTACTGCTGTCTTTCATTAGGCTGATAATAGTAATACAGGTGTGGAAACTCGGTTGGACCTGGTCATCCTCACAAGTGCACATCCGATGTGACAAGGTTATTCCTATCATCCTTTATTTACTTATTTATTTTCTCAAGCTTGTTTTCAATACGACGAGAATTCCTTTGAAGAACATGTTTTTGTCTTGAAGTGTGCGTGTGCATGTGTGCTTCTGTGTCTGCTTGCGAGAAAGAAAGAAAAAAGTCATTGATATAGAACTAACTGTCAAAATAAGTCGTGTTCAATCCAAAACCGTTTAAGTTGTCAAGGACATATTTTCCTCCTTCCCCATATCCTGACAAACATTGAGTCAGCAATTGTCTGTTGTATTTCCAGAGCTGGTATCTCGTGCTCCCCCCCAGGCCATTTTAAAGTTGTAGAAAGTGGTCATTTTCTCTGTGTCAGTAGGAGGTCAGTGCTGTGGCAGTCAGTAAAGCTATTCAGTCTGGTGAAACAGAGTCTATTGGGAACCCTAAAGACATTTTGTCCGGTGTAGTCGCCGCTCGCTGTCTGTCTTCATGCCTGTCTCATTGTACTCACGGCGCTCGTAGAAAGTCTAGAAAAGCTAGAAACATTTGTCAGATTATTTCTGGATCTCCAAACTTTTACCCAGACGTGACACACCTAAGGCTACTCAGCTGTCAGCGGACTAAAACTTTAAAATCACCCATGAAATTGACATATCGGGGGGACCTTATTGAATATTTGCATAGCCGCTTCTTTCTGTGTGGCCATTTGTCCTCCTGTCAAAAGCAGTTCTTGTTATATTTAGCTCCCATTCTGTCTGAACGTCTACCTGTCCCTCTAGCTGTCGGTCTCACTCACTCTGCCGGTGACTGACATGTCCTTTCTGCGCTGTGTGGTGTATCCCTGGTAACTGTCGCCGGGGGCTCACTCATCACTGAAATGTAACAGAGGTCACACACAGATCGTTGCTTTCGCCAAAGGCCTTGACTTTAACACAGAGTGACCCGCGCAGGACAGTGGTGCAGCGGCTGGTCAGTGACGGGTCTGGAAATAACACCAGTATCAGCTGCTCCGTCGTCACAACGACGGAGAGTCTGGGTCTTTTCACTTCAGTGTAGAACCCTGGTTTGGATGAGAATTAACTGATTAACTGTGTTTGCATCATATCTGATTTCTATGAATCACAGAAGCATCTCAGATCATACCTGCTCATATGTCTGACCAGTTATACTCATATTTTCCACACTTCCTTACCTTCTTACACTTAGTAAGTGTAAGTGTGCATCAGTCGGAGTTTTAGGCAGGATTGTGTGGGAGGGGGTCAAACGGGCCTTAAATTGATGATGAACACTTTTTTTAGACACATATGCAGCCAATTTTGTTTTGATTATACTATAAAAATAAGAATGTTTAGGAAATTATAAAATCATACCGAACTATAAAGCGAATAGGGTGTGCATAAAGGGCTGTGTGTGTCCTTTGCATATCATAACTGTTCATCCGACCTGCTGTACACTTGGTGGGTGTTATGCTGGGGACGCAAAGACGTGCAGTGTTGGTGCAATTTGGACACAAAACACATTCAATATGAATAAACTTTATATAAACAAGTGATTCTGCCCTGTGCAGCAGCGGGGGCGGAGCTTCAGGGCTCTGCAGGATCTTTACAGGCCGTGGTCCATTGACTGCAGTTCACTTTTGCTGCAGGATGCTGACTATAGTAACCTTTCAACCAAACTCTCCTTTGCGTCAACGAGAGATGAGCGGTTCTCGAGTACTTCATGGAAGCCAAGCAATTGGGCTTCTCCAAATGGCCACTGCACTAGTGGATGAAAAATAGGTTGATCCATAAAGTATGCCCCTTTGTTTTATCGGGGCTGAGCCACTAACGCATATTTAAATTAGCATTTTCGCTTGAAGTCATCTTTAAAGAACTTTAAAATGCATCTGTATCAAGAAAACTGTGAACAGCAAAAAGACACAATCTTTGTGTGACAGAAAGTGGCGTTCCACTCACCCAGCAGTCTCATTCTGTAGTTTGGCTAACTCGTGAAATAAAGTTTATGAAATCTAAAACTGAGGAGCCTGCTAACAGCTTGATTTAATAGGGGACAGTCGGGTACAGGTTGTAGTGATTGGGTCATTGTCGTTCTGGCTCAAACCCTCAACATTGCACCACATTATTTCTAATCTCACTGTTTCTCTCTAACAACAGGATAATGGGGCAGCCGACCTTGTTGGCCCGAAATCTCATTAAATCTGCAAACAGCTACCGTAACAATGTAAAATAATCACATCAGTTATCACAATCCACTTCATATGTTATGAAATGCTTCTTCTTTTTTTGGCAATATGGCTTCTTTCTTTCCATTCAGAGCCACTGCTCTTTTTGCCGCCTTGAATAACCCGAACCATTACCGCCTCATGCCCTCAGTGAGTTAGTTGTTGATGTGGTGGATCCGTTGCTCCCAACTTGCAAAGGCGGCACTTGACTCTCCGGCCTCACTGCCGCTGGCTCGGTGCATCTGACCGGTTTTCTTTTTCTCATACCTCGTCTGCCAAATCCTCAAATCCTCACAGTGAAGCAAGCAGCACCAGTTGGTGCCACAGGACTCCTTGCAGAGAGTGATAATGTATTCCTTGTGTGACTGAGGGTGGCTTAGTAGGGGTTGATCACGTTTCTGACACTGGCACCTCTGAGAAGCTTCATCAGGGTTCTTTTTACTGTCCTGAACATGAAGCCAGGTGCCACATGGACATTCTCTTCTTATCCGAATGTATCTACACGGTTTCTGTCTTTTTTTAAGTCAACGATTTCTGTTTTAAGCCTCTGCCCTTCCACAGTCTCTTCACCTGTTTCCCCCCGTTTCTGTACGTTTTGATGAAAAAGATGCCGTTAAGCTAATCCGTCTCTGTGTGCACATGCTTGTTTATGTGCCCTTAATTGTTAGTTGTTGGTGTGCCTCTATGTTTGCATGTGTTTCCTGCATGCTCCATGGTAGCCCTCACAGCCTGGCAGCGACCCAGCTGAAAAGTTCCGGTACTGTCCAGACGCATCCTTTAGGGACCTCATCAGCCCCTGAATTTCCTTCCCCTCACGCCTGAGGGCATCCATATTCATTTCCTCCACTGATTTGGGGAAAAGGATGAAAGGCTGGCTTTTTTCCCATCTCTTATTTCCTGCCAAGGTTGCCTGCATTTCAATGCAACGCAAATCTGCAAAGACCTGAAAACACGCTCCCATTTGGACATGACCAGTTCCATGTTATTAGTCTCACGCCGTGTCAAGAAGAAAAAGAGAGGCCCAGGGTTACTATTGTAATAATACCGTGTGTTAGTGTCAGAATCTTTGTGTGGATCAATGCACAGTACAGTGTGTCAATCTTTTACTCTCACAACTGGCTCATTGTGAAATGACTCACTATTGTCTGTATTTACTTCACGCAGAATGCTTCCACTGTCTCTACATAAAGGTCTGCTTCTCATAAAAAAATACATCTCATCCATCGTCAAGTTATGAGTGCTTGATGATATCATAGCGATAACTGCATTGGTTTGGAATAAACCTGTGATTAAGTTAGTGGGTGGGTATTTACTCTTACCGGAGACGGGAAATGAATGCTAATGAAAATAACAGCCACATAGAGTAATAACCCGACTCTGTAATTATTTGCATGCTTTGATGATGCCATGTATACTCCACACACACATGCGCCTACTTAACTCAACCTCAGGTAGACTATTAGCTCCGCTAGCAGGATCCTGCCCTTCGCTATGCACAACAGCGCTCGGGGCGTGGCGGCCCGGCCCAATGAAGGAGCGGGGCTCGCAGTTGCCGAGACAACCCTAAACACACGCGTACACAAAGGAAAGGCCCCACGGTGAGAGAGGATCCTCTCCACCTCTGGCTGGATAGAGAGCGGCGGCGCTCCACTCACTGGAATGCGCTCCTGCCCTTCAGGCGTATACGGCAGGTTGTGTATATGGCTTTTCAAGCATCCCACGTTGGTCATTATTCGCGACACGCCATTCGTGGAGGTTAAAATACTTACAGCGCCGCAGCGAGAAGACGTTTTCGGTGCAACTGTTTCTGCCTATTTTAAATCAAAAAGCTCATTAACAGTTATTACAAAACTATGCTTGGAATAAGTGAAATTCCCAAACCAAGTTTGGGAATTCATCTGATTCCGGTGGAAATGATGAATCTGTCTCGATGATTTGGAGGATATGTTTTTTCCGTTCCAAAATTGAAGGTTGAAATCTTGAAATCAATCCGTGAAGTGACGAGCTGGACGGCTTCATATCAGATACTTGCTTCGCTGTTTTGTCTTTCGTCGTCAGTGTGACAGCTCACTCTCAAAAACGGCACTTGATAGTTTTCACCAGTGGATTTATGGAGCTCAGAACTTAGTCTGTATTGTTGAGCTCCAAATCTGGGCCACATATGATAACAGAATTATCCTTCTGTACAGTAAGCGTGCGGATACTCTTGCAGTTGTCTGTCATCTGAGGCCTGCAAGATGCAAAATAGCTCGTGGCTGTGGGAGTCTGATAGACCTCAGTTTCTTTTATGGAGCAGCTTTAACGCTACACAGAGAGTGTGTGGGCATGTATCACTCTGACCCAAACACACTTTTTATGCTGACCGGCGCAGTGAAGTAGTTTGTGTACAGCAGTCAGTGCATCTCTCTCCATGAGGGCAGGTTGTATTTTTGGTGAACACAGTATATATATATATATATATATATATATATATATATATATATATATATATATATATATATATATATATATATATATATATTTATATGTACAGGTGACACCGTGTTCGCCTAAATACAACCTGCCCCGTACATATATATTTATAAAATATATGCACACAAATAATGCAATTTCTCTAACGAAGTAGAATCCCTTAGCTAAACCATATAGATCATTTCAAGTCAACTATCTGTTTTCCACAACGCTGATTTAAAGTGAATCAAATTCTTATAATGGTCCGTGCAGGTTGAGTTGCATCGGGCTCATATATAAAGGAGCTTCAATGTTAGGCCATCTGGAAAATACAGATTTTAAAGAGGGTGAGTAAAACTTAAGCACTGCTGCGGGAAAAAAGCCAGCTAATTGTAAACAGCTGCAGGTGATATCACCCCTCAGACTATTGACAAAGCAGTGGCAAAAAGTCCCACTGAAGCGCTCAGGATATAAAGGAACACTTGAATGTAGTCTGGCCTACCAAGGAACATAGAAAGTGTCTGTTTTAACATTATATTATTCCAATTTACTGTGCTCTTAATAGTTTATTTATTTATGTATTTTGTGAACAGTTCACGTTGCAATGTTCTACAGGCAAAACCCCCACGGAAAAGCCCATTAGAACCAAATGAATGGCAAATCCTGCTAAGTGTTTACACATGACAAACGTCTAGCATGGCTAATTGCAGATAAGTGTCGGGGTGAAATGTGTTTTGAGCCTTATGATGGTGCAAAATGGCGTCAAGTATTTTTGTTTGAATGCAGCAGTGATAAAGCTAGGTTTTTAGTAAACATGCTGGATACACAAGATCTCTGTTAGAAACTGAGATATGTTTGGCTGCATCCTCAGTGTTTGTCAGCTCTGAATCACAGCGGCCGTTAGGGTCGGTTTGGAGAGACAGACATCTTTATTTCATGTGAAAACAAAGGAGATGCATGCTACACAGCTTCATGCTGGATTAGCTTCCCTTATGTATGAGGTATATTATGAATTTAACACCAAAGGATACTTGGTGTCAAATTGAACAGAAACAAGGAATCAACAGAAAATCAATTTCAAGAATTTTGATAATGAGATGTCAAAATTACACGTTTTTTAAATGTGACTAATGGTACTTTTATTTGTGATGTTAACTAATTATGTACACTGTTACACATTTGTGACAACGTGTCAATATCTTAGCTTGGGAAATAAAATGTTATTTGAAGATGAATAAAAAAAATTGATTAAAGTACGCGAAAATGCTAAATACTCGGTTGCAAATATTTCACATCAAAAATTTTCATACCGGCAAACTGATGCAATTTTTTTATTCTTTTTTTTTATAAAATATTTGAATATATTTTTGCGCTGGCATATATCCTAGATATCCTATTGACCCAGAGCAGAGTCTGGGCAGGCTGTCTGAGGTAAACTGTTATGCAGCCTAAGCTACCGTTAGCTATTTCATTGAGTTCCCTCTGGTAAACAGTTGGGCAGTGTGTATATCTCGGCTTTTTATTGTGAGCGGTAAGAACAGGAGAGCATCTGGAGCGCTCTGCCCTGTCGAGCTCGAGAGGAATAATCAAAGTTTGCCATCTTGGTTCGGACCAAGGAGTCTCTGTGTTGTTGCACAATATAGTGTACGGACAACATGATTAGTTGGTGCCTAAAGCTCAGAAAAAATGTATTTGCATTCTGTATGAAAGTATTCAGAACAAAAATAATATTTAATGTGCGGATTAACATGGGAAAAGAAACCCTCCCCGTTGTGTAAATGCCTTTGTGTTGGTATTTTTGGTGACTTCTCCAGTGTTTCCCAGTGTGTTCCAGTGTCTGCGTGCACTGGAGTTGTGCAGCCTCCAGTGTTGTCCATGCAGCCGTGTGACTGGGCACCATCTTGTGTCCTGAGCAATAGCAGCAGGCTGTTCCATGGCAGCGCACCAGCTGCCTGACGTAGTGAGCGAGAGGCGCTGGGCCGGCCGGCTTCAGATTTGGGTCTGTGAGTTATTGACCCTCTTTGATAAACCCCTCTGAATGACAGTGGCATAATTCAGCCTAAAAGTTTACACTGTCACCGGGATGAGCTAACTGTCTTCGCTGAATATATGGGTGCAATTTTCGAAATAGGTTTATAGCAATTCTTGGGAGAGGAGGGCGAGATAGTGATATTACTGACTTTATCACTGCAGCTGAGCGGCATCGAGCACCTCTCCCCTCTGTATCTCTCTATTGCTCCGCTGTAGAGCGATGAAGGATCACACAGCACATACGTTGTAGGTATTATAAAGAGAAAAGAGTCCAGCTGGGGATGATATGTCATTATTACAGTAATGCTGTATTATCCACTTTGATCATGAGATTATGTGTTTCTTCTTCCCGCTGGTTGTATTTTACATTACGTTTAGTATCTTAACTCAGTGTGTGTCTCATTGTTTGTCTTCTTGCAAATGAATCTCGTACACTGGGTATCTGGATACACATTTATGCTGGGTTTTTTGTTTTTCATCAGATGGGTAATTTTCTTTGAATTAGTATTCAAGTGCAGTTTCTTATGCTGCTATGAAAATGTTTCACTGTTTTCCTTCGCAATTAATATAATCTGTGGTCTAATGTGTAATTTAAGGACATTATCGAAATTTGCAGAAACTTTTTCAGTCCGTTTTATCCGATTTTTGATGATTATCTATCTATATTTATACTAAGAATTACTACTTGAAATGACTAATACAGAATCACAGCGGATGTAATTTAATAGTAATGTGAGACCTGTTAAGCAATAGGCAAAATAATGAGTCACCCTCTCTATAAACTGCACCTTTAATCCCACTACATTTTCCTCACTCAGGCTGCATTCGTAATGTATTTTCGTCAGTGTAATATGAACAGCTCATTGTAGAAATCTCACTGAATCATTTCTCTTTTCTTTTCCCTTTCATGTGTCGAGACAGAATCTGAACCCGTAAGAATCTAATATACTGAGCACAGTATAGTGCATCCTATAAATTGATTTTGACCCAGCCTTTGAACAAAAGGAACACTGTTGCATTGCCATCCACGGCTGATGCCACTCCCTCTTTGGCTCACGCTGAATACTCTCCTTTAATAGAGTGATGGGTGGTAGCTGGCTGACAAAAAAAAAAAGTGGCTTATTTTAGTTGGTTGAGGAGAGGGTGGGCAGGGCGAGGATGGGGTTTCTGTGACTGGCAGCGATCAATCACTGTGAGGGGAAGCTAATGAAGCAGGCTATGGTTTATTAAAGGGCTAACAGAGAAAAGATTACTGCAGGGCCCCAGCTTCCCAGAAGCCCAGGGAAGGAGGATACAGTACACCTCTGATGGTTAGGGGCTAGCCATAAAGCAATCAAGGTGTTTGCTCTAAGCTGGCACATAGTATGTGATTTGGGTGTGGATACAGATAGTTTTAAAAATCTTTTCTTCGCAAAAGTGCAGGAGAAAATAAACAGCACTGCTACAGAATGCTGCCGGTTTGGATGCAGATTTACAGTTTGATGGTAATGCCTCCAACAAGGAAACAAATTGCACTGTTTCACAATATTTCACGAGCCCACATTAGCCCTTGTTTTTTGGCATTTGCAAATACAATCCGGATTTTAAGCTGACGTTCATCGGGTGAAGTCTGTAAAATAACCTTATCCTGAAGACGTACGAGCACATTGAAACCAAGGCACTCCTCTAAGACAGCTTGAAAGACAAATGAGGAGCAGGGGAGTGAAAAATGCAAAGCAGATGTTTTTCTCACCGTTTTTAATGGCAGCGAGACATTACTGATGCCATTACAGAGACCTTTTATGGCTTCTTTTAATCCCCTGGCCTGCCTGAGGAAAGAACCCCCTTGTGGTGCAGAGTAGCCTCTTTACTTCAGAGCAACAATTTGAACCCATTTCCAACTCACTTGCCTAATCTGCCACAGGGCTTTACATGACTTCCTCTGTAATTATTCTGCTAAGGTAAAGAGGCATTAAAATACACCTCTTCAGTAAACATGTGCTGCTCATCATGTAGGGCTTGACTCAAAGTGTCTTTTGTAACAACTAGTCCCAAAATACTGCGGCGCGTGCATTGCTTTTTGTTTTCCCCGCCACGACTTTTGGTCATCCGGTTCACATTTTCCCACAATGATTGATAATGAGGTTCCAATAAGTACCTTGTAGCTCTAGTCCCACGTTCACATTCGGCGTGCTAGATTTACATGCGGTGCCGTGTTCGCTGTCTGCTTCCTGCATCAGAACCAACCTGTAAAGCTCAGAGGAGCACTTACAGGGGTCTGGTTAGGGGCTAAAAATGAGGAGGAGATGAACTATACGGCTCCATCCCACAGTCCAGCCGACAGTATATCAGCGGAATCGCAGCCGCTTGGGCGTGTGTGTGTGAACGCTCCACTCATAAATATCTCCCCCAACCTCCCCCCCACACACACACACACCACACCACCCCAAAGGGGCCTCTCTGATGGTGATGGCGAAAGGATGTCGCTGTCTGGATGATTGAGTGCTGCTGGTCCTGGCCCTGGGCACATCCCCGCGCTCTGAGCCCGAGTGGAAGGCCTACCGCTGAGCGCTGGCCTGGAGGGACTCGCCTGAAGGCGGGCAGCCGCACAGCAGCAGGATTTGCCTCTCTTTCTGTCTCCCTGACACAAGAACACCAACTTTCAAATGCACAGATTAGACAATAGACGGTATTAAATCAGCTGAATGTTCCCATTGTGATGTTTGTTTAATTCAAACTATGTTTTATACATTGGTTTATATATGTTAAATCTGCGTGAACTAGCTTTATCTGAACTTACACCCCATCTCTCTAAGCCTTTGTCACTCTCACTCACTCAGGAATCTGAAATAATCAAGGCGCAGTAATTAGCCTCACTTGCTGCATTGTAATTGGGGGCAGAGGAAGGTTGCTCATCCTATATTTTTTCTCCCCTGTTTGATAATTGCAGACTTTAGCGTGCCCTCTGTTTTAATTTTTTTGATCCTCCCAAGCTCGTTCCCATAGATGCTGATGCTATTTTAATGCTGCGGCTCTGGTGCATTTCATCAGTCATCAGGAGCTCCAGCGTTTTGAAAGAGGGGATAGTTCACTTTGGAAACGCACTGTCCATTCCCTTTTTGGGTTTCAGCGCCGTCAGCCTTCCCACTGCCTCCACCATGAGAGCCTTGACACTGTCCAGGTCCGTCCTACTTGGCAAGAGGGAGAGCTACAGAGAAAGGCAGAGTTTATTTCCTGTTCTTGTGAATCATATATCAGTACAATTCCCCTCTGTGCTGTTTGGCAACGGCGGAATGACGGGTGTCATTTATCATACGGACTGAAAGAGGCTGTGGGAAAAGGGATTTGAATTCTTCTGGAAGTGTGTGGACTCTCCTTAGTGGTGAATCATTAAACGGAGGAGTTTTTCAACAGGGATATGAGTAACTCCTTGCGTTGGTACTTTGTTCCCCCCGTTTCACTGGCTGGCTCAATCATTAAATGTCTCAAAAATAAGATTTACTAGTTTTATATAAATTGTGAAGGGACATGACATTTAACTTGTAATTGGGGATTTTTGCCCTGGTGAATCCATTAAGTTGCTCTTCAGTTTTTGGTTTGATGCAAGCTCCATGGTCATGCTTTGCAAGAATTATATTTAAGCTAATTTGAATTATCAAATTTGATTAACACTGCATTTGTCAGATTCTTGTTGTCCTGCTAAGTGATGACATTTTCATCTTCTCTGTACAGTTATTTATTTATTTTGCTCTTGGTTATGTTGACTGGTATTTAAGATTGTGCTTTATAAACATTTTGTGTTCCTTTGGAATTTTCTTTTCACTTGTCAGGGACGGTTACTATTTCCCACACTTTGAGTTGGGTGATCAAATAAAACGACTTTTGATAGTCTGTCACCAGCTCCTCAGCTGCACTGGCAGAAATAAATGTGTCAAGCCTTAACTTATCCTCACAAAAACATACTCCTAACCCCTGCTGCTCTAATTGAGTGTAACTCCCAGAAACCTGTGAACACACATGCAAAACTGAGCAGATCATAAATCAGGCTTCTATAGACAGCCGCCGCCGCCCCACCTCTGCCAGAGCCTCCCCCAAAGGAACGACTGGTTTCCATGAGCTGGCTGGAAATCAACCTTTTCTTTATGATATTTTTATACCCACCATCCAGACTTTTTGTTGTTGTTTTTTTAAACCGGAAAGTTAGTTGAAGTCCTCATCAAATGAAAAGTGTCAATAAGGTATTGTATAGGGAAATGGGACTCTGTGTGTTTCAGCTGTCAGCAACTGTTAGCTGTCTCTCATGTGCAGATCACAAAGTTAAATGTGCTGTCAGCAAGTCCTCAGCTAGAAATAGACGTGTTGAGGTTAGCCTGAGAAGCTCCGCTACCCCCTGCTGCCCAGTAGAATGTGGATCCATCAAACAATGTGAACACATATCAAATCTGAGCATCAAGGTGTTATGAAGCGTATTTTCAGGTTTCAAGGTGTTGGAATGGGCTACGAAACAAAAGGATCCATATCTACCTTTGGTGTGTCTTTACCTGCTAGAACGCATGAATAACACATCTGATGTTGATGTTATTTGGTGATATTCAGCTGTGAGGCTTCAGCATTGTGCAGTGCAGCGGTCTGAGCTGCCTTCCTTCTTGCAGAGAGTCATATCTTGATGTTTTCTGAACCTAAGCTCTTAGTGCGTGACCTCTCCCAGAGGCCCAGAGTCCCGGGCCGGTTTCTTGACATGTTAGCCTGCCACCGCCTGCTAAAGAAGAGTGTAGATGCCCCTGAGGTAAATGAAAACATTTGGTTCTTGCCAAACCTGTTCACATCTCAGCTGGGCCACATGAGCTGGCAGGTGACGCGTGTACAGAGGAGAATTGGAGACCGCAGCGGTGGCCTACTTCTTTTCTTCCACACAGGCCGTGCAGGCCACAACCCAGAAACACAGATGAATATGTTCTTGGCTCGCAAAACATCGCGGTGAAACTGACAAAGACTGACCTGCATCCAGGGGAAATTCAGGCTCTATCGTCGCCTTCTAATGCTTCGGTATTAGTTTCATTCACTTCCTGTGATAGCATAGTGCTTCTACTTCTTTACTGCAGTGCCTTACTGAAATCCTCTTGTTAGTGAATTTAGGAGTCCATTCAGTGGCTAAGCATTCCTGATCATCCTTCTTTCTGTTCTGCTATTTCAGTAATAGACTTGACATGTGTCACCATCTCATATCAACATCTGCAATTACCAGACAATCCACATTTAAGTCCCATGGGGAAGTATGATTGCAATTAAAAACACAGGGCAAATGTTAATTAAGTAAACTACTTAAAAGTGGAAAGAGTGAATGTTTTAAATGTTTTTACTTTTAACCCTGCACTTCTTTTTCACTTCCATTTATATTCGCAGCCTGGTGCAAATTAAAGTTTAATTTTTAGAGACGCTATCAAGGTTTCTTGTTTTTTCTCCTTCCTCGGTAAAATCTTCCTTTATGTGTTATTCACACTTTGAGGCTCTTTGCTACACAATGCGGTTGGTAAACGTTCGGATGTTTACCACTTGACGTGGTGGATAGCACTGCGGTTCATCGGGTTATTAAATCAGAGGGAATAACAGGCCAACTTCTGGCCATTGTCGTGATTGATGAGCCAAGCTTTATTTGCTGAGGCGGTGTGTTTGTTCCTGTGTAATTGTCTACCAGATGGCTAAGCTAACTGTTCTTAAATGCCTTCAGACCTGCAGGGGTCCTGGGTCCTAACATTTCCCCTGCTAATGACATTATGCCTGCAAACATCTCTGTTTTTTTCTGAGCTCTTCTGATCTCTAATGTTCAGGATCAAAATGGCTTTGCAAGGCATTTAGTTCAAATGATGTCCTCGGTTACGATTCTGTTTTTGATGTCTTCAGAGTAGATGTTTTGAAGGCGCTCTGTTGGTAAACTCCTTTGCGAAAATGAGCCTACTTGAATTTGAAGGGAGATGGAGAGGGAGATGGAGAGGGGGGGGGCAGGACTCCACTCTACCTGTGAGGAGTCAGATTGGAGGAGAAAATGGATCTAGGTGGCAGTGCGAGTCATCAATCACAGCCCCTCAAGGGGAGCTGCAGCTAAAGCTGCTCTGAAGTGCTATCTGTCAGCTGCTCCGATCCAGCCGGGGGACCAGAGAGGGGCCATATCGCCACCCATCAGCTCTTACCCAGCACACAACTGCCATGTAAACATGTGCAGGTGCTACTGTCAAAATAACCCCCATCCCAGTTCACAGGGGTCGCGCATATTTTCACAAACGGTCAGTCGGCCTTCTCATTGTGAGGACGTTTCCTCCCCTTTGATGCTTTTTTTTAGAAAGCATCTCCGGATGCTGCAGTTCCCGTAATAGGTTTTTGATTGTTAACAGTGTTGGGTGGTTTATTGTAATTTAAAAGTGCGTGTACTGTTTCTCCTGCTCCCCCCCCCCCCCCCCCCGCCCATTTCAATCCTGAATAAAGCCACCAAATGCTTCTCCGCCGACGTCGAGCCGCATCTGTCGATACCTCTCAAGATGGATAGTTGTTCTGCATGCTTATTGATTCGGCACAAGCCAAAGATATAAGTATCATTTGTCATTTCTGGAATTATTTGGAGTCCTAGTTAAAACCCAGAGTGGAGGGGGAGATGGCCATGCCTTGGGGGGGGGTTGGGAGTTGGTGGGGGAGTAGCGACTTGTCTGGGCTTTGATGAATGACTGCACGGGTTTTTGGTTTTTACTGCGAGCGCCGGGGCCCTTTAGCTGCTATTTGCTTTCACCATGGTCCAAGAAAAACAATGCGATGGGTCCAAGGACTGAGCAGCATCGTCCTGTCATGTCGGGTAACACAGCGAGCAGGGTGGTCCAGGCAGAAGAGTCGGGAGGAGGGTGGGCTTTGGACACTACATGCTGCTTTTCCAAAAGACCCAGTGGGTTGCAAGCCGACCCGCTGCTCTGTGTGTCTCAGCTGACGGCCCCCAAGCACATGCTATGAATTTTAATATTAAGCATCTACAGAATCTACAGTGTAATGGCAAACTGATTTTTCATGTTTTTAATTTTAAAATAGCATGCAATGGGGAGTTGAAGGGATGTTGTTTGGTAACAGTAGCCCCGGTCTATCCCCTGTGTCTTTGATTATGTTCTGTTTTGGGCATCAGGCCAGCAGAAGAGCTGGCTTCATTACTGTATGGATCATCTTTTAAGACCATTTAAGATCAACGTGAGCGATTGTCCACTAATGACGGAGACTCCGAGAAGTTCATTACACTCAAACCCTTTGATTTATTTAGCGGAACAGCCAGTTTTTGTCCTCTTTGAATCGAATGAAACTGTTTCATTTTTATTTTAAAGCAGGACTTGAAAGTTGAGTGAAAGGTTTTTTTTGGAGTTGGGTGAGGAAAAAGTGTTTAACAGAGGAACATGTTTAACAGCAACAAAAGAGGAGAGAAGAGAAACCTCAGACACGTGAATGACAAGTAATTATTTCCCTTGTCCATCAAACTGTGTTTTGATGCAAGGATGCGATCAAACATGATATTAACAACTTCAAGCCTTCAAATGGAAATGACTCTGAAATCGCGTGAAGCCTGAGTGTGAGCTTTTGTGTTGCGCTACAGCATGAATCATTCATAAACATGCACACAAACACATGAACACACAAGCACACACACACACGCTGGGCAGGGCAGCCTTTTGCCTGACCAATATTATTGCCACAGCTTTTCAATGCGTGATGACCATTGTGTATTCGTTTCCATTTTAGCTTGCCAAAATCTCTTCTCAAAGCAGGAGAGGGATGGAGAGAGAGAGAGAGACAGAGAGAGAGAGACAGCTTTGTGTATTTTTCAGTTTGAGTCGCTGAATATCCCAAAACACACTGGGCTGACCGACTACTCCCAGTCTCCCTGCATAGCCGTCAAACCGGCTGTATTTTCATCATTGCCCTTTCTCACATGGGCAGAGCAGGATTCATCACTGTATCCTTTTCCCAAATACAACAACGAAAACATCGCATCATTATTATGAGTTTTTCATTATGCTGCAGAAGCCTTCCACAGAAGCCTCATAAACTGGGTTCTAAAAAAATATATATATATTAGGTTTGAATAATTAAAAACCCACAACGGTTATATAGTGTAAGTATCCATTTAAACACATGCTTGCTACAGTATGTCTTGAAAGAGGGTATTTGCATTAGTAGGGCAGCCTTCTCCATTTTGTTTGCCAGAGCAGTGAGAGGACAGACAACAGAGGCCCTGCTTAATCCCTTTGGAGAACTAGTGCATGAATTGATATATCCTCTCCTCTCTCCACCTCTCCTCTCCTCTTGCTAATGTCTTTCCTAGAACTTGAACAAACAGCCTGTGCGTGTAGGACACATAAGACAGATGTTTAGGATTACTTTCACCTCATTGCTCTATTGTGTGCACTTTAAGGGAGCTCAGCTGATGTGGAATGCCACTCATTCAGGCTCTCTGCTCCTACAGGGCTCCTCCTGTTTATCAAAGAGCCATCTGCACTCAAGACCCAACAACACCATTTTTAAAAGCGGGATGACGGCAAAAATGGCATGTTGTTTATTTACAGCTAGAAATAAACACTAATATCTAATCTAATATTCACCTCTTGCTACATATTATACGGTGTTTCAGAGGTTAAAACCAACAACCTCTGTAACTGAGGACTATAAGTGTTAAGTCTTTCGCGAGTTCATAACCTTTTAATGCCTATTTCTTTTTTTCCGTAGAAGAATTAATAGCACTCCTATTTCTCCCGCTCGTGTGTGTGTGTGTGTGCGTGCGTGCGTGCGTGCGTGCGTGTGTGTTTACAGATGTAGAAACAAATGGGCCAGACCCACATTGATATTGTTGAGGGGTGACATTATCTTTTAGCAGAGCACTTATCTAATCTGGCTGCTGTGGGAAGCTGGAGGAAGTGGCTATGGGACAGGGTCCGGGGATACTGCATCTTTAATTACCATTGATATCGCAATAGAGAAGAGAGGGCTGGAGGAGCGAAGCCGGGGGGGTGGGTGTGGGGGTGTGGGGGGTTGAGAGGGGGAGAAGACCCGTGTTCACTTTTTAATTAAGGCTCCGTAGTGTAACTCGTCAATGTACATTATTGGAAGAATGAACGTCAATGCCATTGCTTTTTCTCCCCCTCCTTTATCTCTGTCAATGATTCAAAGACATGATTTATGGTTCGTCTCCGTCTTTCAGGATCATCCATCAAGCGCTGGCTCTGCCGCAGCGCCACCCGTTGTAAATCATTCTGAAAGCCTGTCACTCATTTCCATTAACCGTTCCTCTGTCGCTCTGGTCTCCGCCTTCCTCAACCTCCTTTTTTTCTCCCCCGACCCCCCCCCCCCTCCCTTAACCACCCCTCTCTCCTCCCCCTCGGTGCACAACCTACAGCCACGCAGGGTATCAGTTCCGTTCCGCTGATTCGTCCGCCTACCTTCTTTTCAATAAATTAACCACTTTCTCCCATGCAATGAATAAAAAGGCTCTGTACTCGTCTTGCAGTCGGCACCTACTCCTCCTCCATTACAGCTGAACACCTTACAAATGTCACGGCGCTGACTCGTAGGCTAAATGAGGATATAGCACAGAGAAAATATTTTTGTTGCACTGACTTTTCCTGTGGCAGTATTTGAACAGCTTTGATATATTTGCCGTGTGGTATTAATGAACATATATCCCACACATGAAGGGCGCTGCATCTGGTTTTATTATGTTTCTTTTATTGTAGGTGACTTGTGGATAATTTACAAAAAAAAATTAACACACAATGAAAAGCTCATGTGCCTAGGCGAGACTATGTTCACATTGTTTCTTTTATGCATTCATTCTGAGAAGCATTGTATTCAACTTTAACAGTTAATGGAAACAATATTATGCCTCTGACTATCGCATGTAGTAAAAGCACACTAAGTGGGCAGTGCTGCCATGAAATGCTGTTGGTTTTCTGCAAATTCGACTACTTTAATTCAGACACTCCAACAATGACTGTAGTCTTTAACCAGTTTTTTTATTTATTATAGTAACAGGTCTTATGAACAGAAATAATTGGCTCAATGGAGTGACTGTCAATCTCTTACAATGGTTGATGTGCCTGCTCTGGGGAGCCCAATTCACTGGCTTCTTTTTTCATTCTAATCAACATCTAGATATCAACACAGCAGAATACCCACAAACAGCAGAAAGCCTGTTTTGAGGGGAAACTTTCAACTATTGGGTGCCAACACATTTCACTATTTGGGCAGCCATTGTTCTCAGAATGGGCTGTCAAAGTGACAATGCGCACCAGGCAAATCCAGAAGTTTGCACTTTTCAGAAAACAGCGGGCCCTAATCATTTTGTGGAGGACACTTGACAACAAATTTGCCATTAAAATGAATCTGAATAGGAGGAAGCCGGGCTGTTTTGAAGCATTTCTGCCTCTCTTACTGTTGCTCGTCTTGTCCCACAGAGATCCAGGTTTGGCGGGCTCGCTTCTCTCCCTTTATGTTTGCCATGAAGCAGCCTTTGGTCCCACTAGAAACTGACAGTACCACGCTTCAGCTGCAAATTCACTCTGTAGCCTCATTGTATTTAATGAAGGGAAAAAGTGGCAATCTACTATTAATGAACTTGGAATGTAAAAAAATGCCTCCCTTTGCTGAAAACTGCATAAAACTGCTTGTACAAGGAAAGCTTTGGCTGGAGTCCATCCAGAATCTAATGAAAGATCCATACAGGGACAGAGCGGGCGGGACGAGTTAGTGAAATGCAGATTGTTTTAATAGAATACACACAGTCTCTTCCAGCTGCACTATCAGATTTATCAAGGCCTGACCTTGATGGAGGGCTGTTGTTGTTTGGGAGAGCCAGTGTTTAGAGTTCATGCAAAGTTTATGATGCAGAGATTGTATGGGCTGTATATACATCGTCTGATCTCAGGGGAAGACTGAATGGTGCACAGTCCATGCAGCAAGGGGTGAAGGAGACCTGCCACCGGGTATTCATGAAATAACACATGAGAATAAAACACCAATTTAATATTTTAAACTATTAAATTCTGGATTTTGCCCTGTTTCATTTGAAGAAGCAAATGTTTCCAATGATTGAATTGGAATTAAAGAGCTCTGCATTTAGTCATTTAGTCATGAAAAACAAACAGCACGTTAGGCGAGTGTAGGCCATCATACCTTTCACTCAGTATCTCATAAAACTAGAACAAAGGCCTTATGTGTGCACAGCAGTGGTCCTTTAAATGATGGCCCACTTTCCTCCCTGCTGCCACGCAAACATTCCTGAATGACATTCAATCAGGGAAATTTGAACCAAAGCAAGATGGTCTTTTATTAGTACCGCCCTGTTTGCTCGACTGGTCAGCTCCAATATGCGAAGCGGTTTGAGTGGCGTACTGTAAGATGATGGGTTCACTCTCTGATAAGGGTGAATGAGGGGTAAACTGCTATTCTGCAGAAAGGAACCATCAGACCTCATCATGTCGCTCCTGGAGAGCCGTGTCACAGGCTCTTCAGAAACCAAGTGACAGAGCGGCGCGAGGTGGCTCCCCCCTCCTCCTGCTCGTGGAAAATACACTGCAGCTGAAGCCGCCCTGCTTCTGCTCCGCCGACTGGAACTTTGTATCAGTCAGGGCAGAGAAGATCATCTATAATCTGACAAATATACACTGAGGCTTTTAAGCCTCTTCAGTTGTAACGTTATCCAACATGCTCGCTGGAATTGTTTATATTTACCTTTCCTTGTTAGCGAAAGAGAACAAATAGGAGACATCATGCTTCGTGCAGTATATTTAACTGCTTATACAAAACAGCACAATACAGCTGATTCAGAGGCCAGCAGGTTACTCACCGTAATTGCAAAAAAAATTAAAACACATATTTTCTCGTATCTTATCTGGCGTTTATCCAGCAGATAGTTGGGGATATATTTTTTTTGGTCTAGATTTTTTAGATATCTGTTGCCGTCTCAGAGTGGAATTTAGTTTGGAGCTCACAGATATGCAGAACGTATTCAGATCATCTTTGAAGTAGTCCCGCACACTAAAACCTGTTTTTTTTTATGAGCTGTGAACTGAATCACATGACTACTGTGATAAAAACACATCATGCTGGTGTCTTACAAGCCTTTCATGATTGAAAATGGCTCAACACGTGATGTATTGTCAACTATCTATCTCAGTCCTGGAATTTGAAGGCCGTTTTGAAGTTGGCTGGTAGGGATTTTTTTTGAAAGAAGAAGAACGTTAACGCCCTCTAATTAGATGACACTGAGCAACTCCTTCCTCCCACACCCATTTTTTCCTCTTTTTATGCCATTTACACAAGCTGCTATCTTGACAGCTGTGAGTTCTATCAATAGCCATGTTTGTTTTTTATGTTCATAATGATCATTTTGGGGGCGTGGCTTTGGAAGGAAGCCTGAAGGGACGGGCTGTCGGTGTTGCAGACTTGGCGACGACGTTCTCACGAGATTGTATAATTCTTCAAATCTAGATTCCTCTTGCTAGTTACTCCAGATTATCAACCCTAGTTATAAGTACAGCACTTGAGTAGATGTACTGAAGTTACTTTCCACTACAAATTTGAAAAAAACTTGGACAATGATGCGAAGCTGTTGTATTGGATGGCATTAGATGGTACAGGTGTACCTAATAAAGAGGCCACAGAGTCTACTTCAGACTTGTTATAACATCTTGTACACTGATAGCAAAAATCCACCTGGCTTTGTGTTACTGGTCTGGTGAAGGTCTACCAAACAGGACAGGAATGTTGTGTGTATAATTGTCTCTGCCGGTGCTGATAGGGAACCCTTTGGTGAGAGGCAACACCAGGCAACTGCATGTGATGCGTCGGCTGTGGCAATGTTCAAAGTGATGACTTAGGTGCTGGAGTGCAGATTGCAATGCTCTCCCACCGCTCACTTCCAATTAGGCAGCGGGCCGACTGATGCGTCTCGGAGCAGAAGCTTCTCGTAGGTATCAAAAGGAGCAGCATCGCTCAGTGACATCACGGAGGGAAAGGGGCTCCTGGAGCTTCAGGCAGGGCAATCTGATGTGGCTCAGTAAATATCGTGATTAGCGTCCATGCAAAGACAGACTTTTACAGATTGACACATTTGTATCATTCCATAAAAACACCCCAATAGCTCAAACCAAACATGCTGGAAGGCTCGTGTAGCTCGGCCTGACTGCCTTTGGATATTTCTTTGTGTTTATTGGCGTGTTGATTGTGCATTCCAAAGTTCTCTGTGTTTTTAGTTAACAGCATGTTGGTTGTGAAAACATTTTTGATTAATTGCCATAATTATTGTGATCATTTTTGCCCAAATGAACAGCCAGATGGCAGGATATGGTGTCATTTTTGCGATCCTATCATTAATCTGGCTCTTGGTCCATCTGAGCACATTGTGCCGTTTGCTGTGTTCACAATCTGTCCTCAAGTTGTCTGTGTCTTTTTTGAGCTGCAAGTTTTTATTTGATTATATTAGACTATAAAATATTAAAGTTGAGGCTGTATAAAAGCAAGGCATTTATCTGCATGAATAGCTCGTGTTTAGTGAAGGAAGTAATGCACTTTAAGTAACATCTCCTTCATGCATACAAAAATTAACATGAGTGTTTCCGTTTCATGGGTTTGTAGTGAACGCCTCGGGAAGGTCCAACAAAACCACTTTGAGGAGCTTCGTGGCTGCTTTTAAACCCACTTTTTATTATCTAACCTATGGATTATGTATCTTTTTACCAGAATGTGAACCGCAACATTAATAACAAGAGTCAGTTACAGTGCGTCTGCGGAGTTTTGAATTTGGTTCAGGACGTCATTTAAAAGTTGTTAAATGAAATAATGGGCCAGGTGGGAACTAATGACACATTCCTATTTAAAAGCAAGTCAAACACTATTTAATTCCGTGATATCAATTAACCTCCAGACAAATGTTGTCAAAGGGAGCAGTCTGAATGTGATTGTTCTCTCTTTACTCTGCAGTGTCCTTGGGCTCGGGGAGACTGTTTCCTGACAGGGAACAATGAAGCGAGAGGTGTTTACAGATCTTTACAGATGGCTCCGGGGCTCAGAATTAGCTCTTCGCCGTTTCTTATGTGATTCAGTTCAGACTTAACTTCAGATGTGTCATCAAGACTATCATCAGGATGTCTGACAATGTATCTGTTTTATCTTGACGTGCACCGCTCACTGAGTTAGTCAGATATCACTGTCAAATATTAAACCTTGTGACATGTGTGTCTCATTCTAATGATAGCTCACTGAAGAAATCACAATCACATCATGCTGACGTTCAGAAACACACCCTCCTGTTTCCAACCTCGCAAAGAGCTTCACAACTTTAGAATTATGTTTTGTACGCCGAGTACTTTTTGACTGACATTTCACACCTATTTATAACAACAGAGGAGCACGGTGACTAAGTGTTTTTAAATGTACAGGCACAATTAATTGGGCTTACATGTGAGTGGAAACAGGGAGGAGAAACCGATGATAGTTACTGAGACAGCCTGGAGATTGTTCAGTGATCCTGACCTGCGTCGTTAGAGTGTTCTCCGTCTATCCAGCAGGCCGCTTTTCTTTTTTTTTTTCTCCTCCTCCTCTTTTTTTTCTTTCTTTACATGGCATAAATCCGGGAGATGAAAATGTCATGGAGCAGGTTCATTTTGCAAAGAGGTTTTGATTGCCATGCGCGTGTAATTGATTGTTCCAAGGACAGGGGGAAATCTAGAAATGTCATAACAGTCCTGCTTAGGTTGGTCCCACCACAAGGCAATCAATGAGAAGTAAAAAGAGATATTGATTTGCGAGCTGCAAAAACTGTAGCTTGAGACAACCGGAGAGCGCTGGGGAAAGTGGCACAGACGTGCGGACCTGTCACTGGCACCTATGAATTACCCAATCTTCTCTGAAGATAGTGTTACCTCGGATACTCGCAAAGTCCTGCACTGGGTATTGCAGCTGTCCATTAGCTAAGCTCCTCAGGCCGCTAACTCTTTCTGGCTTGTCAGATTAATGAAGGAAATGTTGACCTTCCAAGAGATAAATGTTGATGTTCTCAAATTTACAAACGTTTCTACTGGCATGTTAACGTTGGAAACAGAATGCCCTTTTAAAGCTGGCTCACACATCAAAAAAAGAATATGATTGACACATTTTGAATAGACTCACTTACACAAGGGAAAGGGGATTGTTCTCTATGAAGATAATGCTTCAAGTTGAGTTGTAAATATATTGTCATGTAAGCCTTTAGCACCAATCCAATTGGACAGCAGGCTGCCGTGAATGTTGCAGTGAACCTAATCTACTGTTTCCTATGCAGTTAACTGGTTTCTCTTGATGTAAGGAAAAACATTTTGGCTCAGGAACTGGCTGCTGCTTCTGTAAATCCAGGCCTTGCTATGCCAAGAGTCTGCTCTAACGGATAAAGGTTATAAACACTTCAACTGCCTGATTTATGATGGATACCTCAGGTTTTCTGACCTTTGCATATCTCTGTCTGAAGATATAAATTTGTAGTGACACAGATTGGAGGCTTTACAGCAGTTTATGACATGCTAAATCTCAGGCAAGGCATGCCAGCCTCTTGTTTTGTAAGGCTAGTTAGGCTGGGAGTTGCCTTGCTTGGACTTCCCGGCAACATTTTCAAAGCAGGCATTTACGTGTCTTTTTTCTTTCTTCTAAATTGTGAAAAAAAATTTGCCTGAGAATAAGCAATTGCTGCTCTCCACTTTTGGTTTAGACAATGACGCGCCAGTTCACACGTGGTTTGAACAATTGTATTTGAAGAGGCCGAACTGCACTTAAGTCTGTATTCTTGACAAACTTGTTTCTCATATTGTAATTATTTTTTAGGCGTTGTCTGTTAATGTTGCATTGTCTTTGAATTTAGCTTGGCATGGCAGAATGCTGTGGTAGAACAAGAGCTGGCAAAGTATGGTTACAAATGGTGGGAAAAGTGTTAGAGTTAGACGTGCAGGTATCTTGGAGTGATCCCTGCCAGAAGTTTAATTGGTGCCTCTGGATGTCTGCTACTTAGGCCATCTGATAGAAATGCATAGAACAACAGGAAGGGCTGCAGATAATATCTGTAAATTCCACCCTAGAATACCACGATAACGTGCAAACATTCACATTCAAATTGATATAACTACATGTTAGTGGTTATTTCCAGGAAAGCAGTGCTTAGTCTTGGTGAAACGCACATTTATCTCACAAATAGGGAAGGTGGAACAGAACCGCATGTATTGAGGAATTTGAAGCTCCATGAAATATGCATGGAATAGCCTTTACATGAGGGTGCATGCTAGGATTGAGACATTTCAATTAAAGTCTCACTGGACTGGAAAAATGCTCATCTCCCCACTTTGGAGTGCGTTCTTCCCAGTCACTCAGTTTTAGTGGCAACTTTGAAGAGAGAGGACATCAACTTGGAGCTTGTCATAGCCATTGGTGTTCTCCTTCACTGTGAATACTATATATACGACTATAAATAAAACATACCTCTGTGCTCCTGACAACTCTCTCCCTTAGCATCAAGGGTATTTTGGAGGCCATCACCGATCTCGGTCGGCCAATCAAACCATCTCTCTTGCGGTGGATCAAGGTCACAGCCCATTGGGACTCATGGGTGTGAGAGTGTGTGCAGGTTCTTGTTCACGAGGCCCCATTCTCCATGTTTGTTTTGAAAGTCCGAATCCCATCTCCATCCATTAGCTGGCAGGCAATTCACCTCCAGGGTTTCTCTTGAGGCACTTGTGAAATATTGATTAAAAAAAAAAAAAAGTCTTATTTTCAGAAGGCAAAAAAAGGGAAGACATTCTATGGGCCGCCCAGTGTGGGACTCCTGAGTGCTCGGCTTCAGCCTTCCCCACTCATGGAGTGCCCTCTATTCAGAAGAGAAATATTAACCACATGAAATGCATAAGTGCCTGGACAGGGCTGTTATGTCCTATTCATATTTAACTCAGGGCACATCTGCCACGTCTCTCCCAAAATGCACATTTTCCAGCGTGACTATGAGGTGGAAAATATCTCGGATATGTGACAACACTGACAAACTGCATTTATTGCAGGATGTCTTCAAAAGATATGCAAACATTGGTTGTGATATTGTTGTGTGGGTGGCCGGCTGTTTAGATTTGAAATAATCTGAAATAGCTATTGTCAGAAAGGACACTTTAATATTCTGTGGCTGTGTTCATATTATGTCGAGCAGACCCTGCAGCCATGTGAAGAACCCTCTATGCTGAGTCAGAGTTTCCACTAATTGGATGATGGGAAATATGTCAATTAGAAATACTGTTGTTTAATTATCTGTTAATTGGAGCAATAATGTTTGTGCTCTATGAGTTGGGAGGATGAACAGGTGAATAATGAAAGAAGTAATTGCTGTTTATGAGACTGTCACGGAAAATATAATGATGTGACAGATTGCCAGTAATTTTTTGCATTTTTTTTTCTAATTGTCTAGTTTTAACACTTATAATTGAATCAGCTTTTCCACCAGCTTGATCAACATCTTTATCAGCATTCACATGGGCAACATGTTTTTTTTTTTTTTTTTTGCCTACAAATCTTCTGAAGTTTGTTTTCTCTTCTTTTCTTCAGCCGAGTCTTTACATTTATTGATAGAGCAATGCGGGACGTTGAAATTTCTGAGTTTATGTTAAGACCATTCCTCACACACAGCTTCAGGGAAGCTGAGATGTTATCCAGAACAGAAGGCTTACATTTTCATTGCAGTTTTGAGGGATCCATAATCACTTTGGAATAGGTCATTTACAATAACACTTAGCGGGCCCCAGGAGAATCAATTTCCTTTTGTCACTCAGTGGCCAATGATTGTTGTAAACATCTCAACTTGAGGCCAGAAAAAACCTTGGACACAGCACTAAGTCAATGGCTTGTCGTGAATCACATGGTCCCGTTACACCAGCAGCAGTCTGTTAGTAAAGACATTATGTCCAGCTATACTCTCCAACCTCCCAAGGCACAAAGCAGCCGCCATTATGTTGTTTTATATGACTTCTGTGACTTCTCACAAAACATCATTACTTTGGATTTTGAAAATATTGTTCTTTGGAAATGAAATGTATTAAACTGCTTTTCCGCAATGTGTTCCAATGTCATTAATCTCCATGTCTCTTTCTTCTCTAGTGTACATGCCTGATGAAGATGGTGTTCTTCAGGATGCAATCCCTGAGGAAGACGGCGAGAACGACACACAAACTGAAGAAGAATGCTCAGAGAAGGCCAGCCCCAAAGTGTCCGAGGACAAAGAGCTGGACAGCAAGAGCACCAACACCTATAGCAACCAGAACTCTCCCATCAGTGTCCTTTCCAATCAAGAGGCCGAGTTGGAGTCACGCCTTAGCGACACCAGCGACAGATTCTCAGACTTCAAAACATCCTCGCCACCTGAGAGCCTGGGGGCTGTTGAGAACCTCAGCTCCAAACCGAAAGACGAGGTTGGCGGCAGCTTGGAGAAGATGAGGGCAGCCTATGCAAACTTTCTCTCTGATTCCTACTGGACTGGGATAGGGATGGACTTGAAAATTGGCAAGAACACCAGCAAAGCCAACTGTGACAGCACCAACGGAAGCACCAAGAGTGAGTTTGACTGGCACCAAGACGCACTCTCTAAGACCCTGCAACACACACTCTCCCCAAAGCCGACATCCAAACCGAACCTCTTTAGCTCTGTTCACCTGTACAGGCAAACCACCAAACCCTGTGGCTCAGTGTTCACAGGAGCCAGCCGATTTCGCTGTAAGGATTGCAGTGCCGCTTATGACACTCTTGTGGAGCTGACGATCCACATGAACAAAAGCGGACACTACCAGGACAACAACCACGGCAAACAGAGTAATTCCTCTGGTTCGTCTTCTAAATCTAGGAAACGGAATTTGCAAGATATGGAAGGAAAAGAGGATGCACAGAAAGTTTTGAAGTGCATGTTCTGTGGTCACTCTTTTGAATCACTCCAGGATTTGAGCGTCCATATGATAAAAACTAAGCATTACCAAAAAGTGCCTTTAAAAGAGCCTCTCCCATTACTCACAGCCAAATTGTTGCCACCAGCAAAGAAACGGGCCTTTGAGACGGTGAGACCTTGCTCCCCTGACTCTACAACCGGTCTATCTGGCTACACTGAGGCACAACGGGCCGCCGC
Source organism: Myoxocephalus aenaeus (assembly GCA_038501785.1). Lineage (NCBI taxonomy): Eukaryota > Metazoa > Chordata > Actinopteri > Perciformes > Cottidae > Myoxocephalus > Myoxocephalus aenaeus. Next base: position 6,491,796 of record JBAMJR010000039.1, on the reverse strand, counting down.
CATTTCAAACGCTAACAATAATCGCTACGGCTATCAGAACGGAGCGAGTTACACTTGGCAGTTTGAAACGTGCAAGTCTCAGATTCTTAAATGCATGGAGTGCGGAAGCTCCCATGACACCCTTCAGCAACTCACCACACATATGATGGTTACTGGACACTTCATCAAAGTCACAAACTCAGCCTCTAAAAAGGGTAAACAGTTAGCCCTTGACCCCCTGGCCATAGAAAAGATACAGGGTTTAGCTGAGCCTGCTGCGAGTGCCAATGAGGAAGAAAAGGTGTCTCCGAAAAATCCTTCCCCCGGGAGCAGTGAGAGGGATAGCCAGGGGGAAGGTACATCAGACAAAATGGAAGAAACTGAAGCTAAAGATGACAAGCAAGAGACTGAGGATCAAAAAGCAGACAATGGGACTTTTAAGTACCCTTATCTCCGTGAGGAGGATCTTGAACAGGAGTCAGGAGGAGGAGGGGACATTCTTAAATCTTTAGCCAATACAGTGGCCTCTGCCATCAATAAAGCTCAAACAGGGACACCAAGCTGGAGTGCCTATCCGAGCATTCACGCTGCCTATCAGCTCTCTGGCCTCATCAAAAGCTCCCCACTCTGTGCATCTCCCCCTACTCAGCTGAAGCAGACATTTAACCACAAGCTGAGACCGATTGCCCCAAAGGGGAAGTTATACCACGGTGCTGTGGGAGTTGAGGCTTCCCGGGGACAGCATGAAAATGTGGACATCAAAAAAGAAAAGGTTGGCATTAGCGATGGTAAAGAAAGTCAGAATATTAAGTTTGATCTGGTGGAGAATGATGACAGCGATTGTCAGGATGATTCCTCTTCCTCTTCAAAGCTTGATGCAGACTGTATGAATGAAGGGAGTGAAGCGATCAAAGGGAAGTTGAGCCCAGATTTCTCTGACAGAGGCAAGACACCGAGCCCATCTGCCAGCAATGGACGCAGCACTACTTCAGAGCCTCTCAGTGACACTCCAACTCTACTTGGCATAAACCCTCTTAGTGCACTACAGTCAGTTCTGAACAATCATCTGGGCAAAGCAAATAAGTCCAGTAACTCAAGAGCAGATAAACTATCTGCTCACACCAAGTCTATTTTTGCTGACATTAACCGTAGCAGTGAGAAACCAGATTTAATGCATGGAAATGCTATAAGAAAGAGGCCCGATAACCCCTTTCTTTTTGCTAATGATGACCAACCAATAGATCTGACAAAATCCAAACAGAGCAAGCCAAGTTCCTTGCTACTCCACCCCTCCACGCCGATGCCACAGAAATATGCTCTGTCTGACATTGCAGATATGGTTAAAATTCTTCCAAAAGCCACAACGCCAAAACCCTCCCCACCATCAAGGATCCCAATGATGAAACTGGAATCCGATGTCAGGCGTTTTGAGGACATGTCGGCCGAGGTGTACTCCGTCCACAAGCGTAAAGGGAGACAGTCAAACTGGAACCCGCGCCATCTTCTCATCCTGCAAGCTCAGTTTGCCTCCAGCCTCTTCCAGACCTCTGAGGGTAAATACTTACTCGCAGACCTCGGCCCTCAGGAACGGATGCACATCTCCAAGTTCACCGGACTGTCCATGACCACAATAAGCCATTGGTTAGCAAATGTAAAATACCAACTGCGTAAAACCGGAGGGACCAAATTTCTGAAGAGCATGGACACCGGGCACCCGATCTTCTACTGCAATGACTGCGCTTCCCAGTTTAGGTCCCCCGCCTTATTCATTTCCCATCTGGAAACCCATCTTGGGTTCCAAATCAAAGACATGTGCAAAATGCCGGTAGAGCACCAGATGAAGGTAGAGGAGCCAGAACTGTCGAAGGCCCTCAGTGTCAGAGCCACAGAGGCGCTGGTCACGGACGAAGACATTGACGCAAAGTTCAAATGTAAGCTCTGCTGTCGGACATTTGCGAGCAATCACGCAGTCAAACTTCATTTGAGTAAAACTCACAGCAAATCCCCTGACAACCATTCACAATATGTGGAAATGGACAAGGAGTAGTTGTTCCTATTATTGTCACCTTTTTTTTCTTCTTTTCTCCCTTTTTTATTTCAATACACGGGTCAGATATTTCAACCTTTTTTTTCAATTAGCGTTGTGTAGTGTGCATCATTATGACGTTTAAAAACATTTCATGGACAGCAACGACACACTGGTTAGAAATTGTATAAGGAAACACTAAGAGATACTTTTGCACCCTGCTCAAATGCATCACCAGTAATGAAATGTATTACTGCTTGAAGAAACATAATTGCTGATGTTTGCATGCAATAGCCCTGGCTATGACTACTATTTATTTGTATGATATGTCAAGTTTAAATTGTATTTCAAAGACAAAATAATGAACTAATTGTACTTTACAACTTCTGTGATACTGTACACCTGCATACATGTGCAGCTGTTAAAACAGGTAGCCCGACACACGATAACACACATGCAGGCCTGTACAGTGTATTGCTATGTAAAGATGTTTTGTGTTGCAATGATAGAAGAGAAAAAAGCACTTTAATAAATGTTTAATCACCAGTTTAGACTTGGATTCTGTACATGACTCAAAAATAATTAGACGGTTTGGGAACAAGGATATTTCACATGTAAATATATTTTAGAAGAAAAGAAAACAGTGTGTTTCATGCAACAAGGATAACAGCAAGACAGATGATACCTGTGATACCTGCACCTTTTTTTACTTATTCAAATAAAGAGTTAACATTTGATAACAGCTTGTATATCTTTTTATTTTGTATTTTTTCTCTTTAATGTTTGCTTGCGAAGTTAGTTTTTAATAATATAAAGATGTTAAGATTGCCTGCTTTGCAAACCTGGCTTGTAAACCCTGACCAACTGATGAGGGACACATACAATCTATATTATACCAACGAATGCTGCTCAAATTAAGTATCAGTAACACTCTTATTACATTATTACTGGAGGTAATTTTCTGATAATTCTTCCAAGAAAGAACTCGGCAATTTGGTACTTATCAGGGAAATACATATATAATATAATATAGAAACAATTCCACTTCATTTCTAGTGAAATCTAAAGAGTATTTTAGTCAGTGCACTGCAGGTCCACTGAACATGAAGAAATGTGATTCAATTCAACATATATGGAGCATAAAATTGCCAATAATTCATTTATAATGAATTGATATTTATTTAAGTCTTAAAAAATATATATATATATTCTTTTTTGGACATGTTTTCTTTCTATAATTAATGTCAAATTAGATAGTTCTTTCCAGCAAACTTATCAGGAAAATATTCTGAAATAACAGACATATAAGATAAAGTATTGTCTATTTAAATTCACAAAATCGTATGTATCTTTTACAAGTTTTTAAATCCACGGAGAAGCTCAATGCGACAGAGGATATCGTCCTCATACTGTAGCCTACACTGCATTCTGTTTTTTTACCTTATGACTTTTAGGTACACCTCAAAGATACATCTTCTTGTCAGACTTTATTGCTTTCCTGTGAGCGCCGCTGCTGTTGCTGCAAGATGGTATCATAACAATTAAACATATTTCCTCCAGCTCTATTATTTCAAGGCTATTAAAAATAATTGCCTTCTAAATTCATAAACATTTTATGCAATTCATCTCTTTTCGAGCAATCAAGTCCTCAATTACCTCCACCCATCAAATCTATGTTTTATAACGGCCAACTGACATTTGATGGCGAATGGGAAAAAGCACATGGGCACTGTGGTGATTTGAATGCTGTGACACCAACTTGCCCCCTATTGTTGGAAATGAGCAGGCAATCACGTTGTTCATCAGATGACTCCTAATGCAGTTAAAGTATTCCGCTATAATTTCTCCCTGCATTTATAATTACTGTCAAAGACCACACACCTCAGTGAGCAGATTAAAGCTATAAATTATTTAGTGCCTTTCTTCTCCGAAGGATCTCTGATTTGTCTGTAGGGCCATCATGTTTTAGAGGAGCAACTTATTCTAAACTGAAGCAAGCATTGTCCTTATGATGCAGAAGAATGCTTTGCAGGAGGGGGTGGGGATGAGAATATTATTGGCTGTTTGTGTTTATTTAGTGACATTTTAAAGTGAGGCTTTTTACAGATGAAAAGAGGACATGCAATGCAGAATTCTTTATTTTTATCAAGCTTTTATTTTATTTTTACACAGCAATTCCCTATATTTTGATACAAATCATTATTCCGTGCATACACACATACAGTATATGCTCCAAGTACATTTTGAGGATTCAGCACAACTGAGTAGAGATCCACCCAAGGCTAACTGAAGAAAAATGCTCTCATCAGTGCAATCACAGAGGGAAATTAGTTGTCTCTGAACATAATTTGCTGTAATAAGTCAAAGTCGATGTGGGACTCATTGTTGGTACACAAAACTGCTAAATGGATGTAATATAAATTTAAAGCAAACTTTATAAGGTTAATATGAATTGTATCGTGCAATTAGCAATCATTTGAATGTGCATAAACGAGTGGGTGGAAAATCAAAATACACATCAGCTGCTCCAGTTTTTCAAATAAACACGATGCTCTCTAATAGGAATACCTGAGTTATTAAATACTGATATACTTCAGGTAACACATCGCAGGTAATTAGGTGAAATAAACCCATAATTCTTTTGGTGCTTTATATTAATTCATTTTGGATGTTTGCATATTAACACAGTTAATCGCACCGTATATCTAACATGTCATGGCTAATTACAGAACACAGTCAGCTTTCTGCAATTACACACACACACACACACACACACACACACACACACACACACACACACACACACACACACACACACAATCTTGGTTTTAAATGGATTGATTATGAGATATATTAAGCGCAGTAACATGCTCATTCATGGACACAGTTTTTTTCTCAGTATTCTACATTAGCCAGAATACATGGTGACAGAGCTCAGCTGTGTGTGTCCCGTCAGTATGGTTCCTATCAATAAAAGAGACAAACAATGTAGGTTAAAGTCACATCCCAGACAAATCCTCAAATAAATTCCTCTACATGCAGTGAAGCCAATCTACAGACCAGACATATGATTGATTATTCTCACTATTAGCATTCTTTTAGCAGTGAAATAAAAAGAAATAAAATAAAAAAAGCTTCAGAAATGTCTCACTGTGACATTTTCCCCATCTTGGAGTTACTTTCTAATAACTTCTAATAGCTCAGTTGAAAAATATGTAATTATGCATATAAGTAAGCTTGCATTGAAGATGCAGTGAAACCCGGCCTTAGCTAAATTGACGCCAACTCATATTTGCGAATTCTTTGTCAATCTGTCATTAAACATGCTATCAAATAATGATAAGTGCACGCTGCTTGCTTGCACTGGCGTGTGTCTCCCTGACGCTGATGTGCCGTAATAGGACAAATGTGCATCAGAATTTGCCTGCTTGGATACACACAAAACATTTACACTGTGCCTGACTTTGCTTCGCCCTGTGCAAGACAAGCATGGATTCTCTGCATCATCTGGAGGAGGAGGAGGAGGGGGTTCAAAATGTTCATCACACAGCAGCAGGGTAATGACTAGCTCATGTGTTTAATGAAGGGCTTTAGAACTTATAGCTATAATGACCCACATCCTAACTCCCTTTTCTCCCATTTATCCTCCCCAAAGTCCTCAGGTTATTACGTCCCTCTGAGAAATAATCCAGAAAGAGCATTACATCCCTCGATTCCTTTTCACAGAGATATCAGATCATTTGTCCTTTTACCTGTATTGTACCATTGGAGATTTACTGGCATGATACTATTTTCCAAATGAGGAGGACCAAATACTTGGAATTAAAAAGCAGTGATGAATGATGTACCTAAATCCTGAACCTCTTTTTTTCTTCTAAATAATAAGCTGTAAAATATGATTTATAATGAATTCAGCCTCCTGAGAATGTGAGCTCATACAAGACAAAGAGGAATGTATGTATGTCTGCTCTCCTACATACATCATATCTTCCAAATAGCCCATAGTCCTCCACTGTTAATGGTGTTGCTTCAAATATGCTAATTAAGCAAAAATAAGTGATGAATGGAATACATTTGATCAATCAAGTAGGCCTAAGCCCCTGGTGCTGCATATTCATTGTACATCATGAATATGAAACCAAAGTCATTTATCAAATATCAGTTGCACATTTGTATCTTATTAATCATACATGCTGAAACTTCTGTCTTGTCAAAAAAGCTGAAGGTTGATGAAGCACTTGCAGAAAGGATTAAACTCGGGGAACTTGGGGTAGAGCTTCAGTTATAATGCATGAGGTATTTTCAAACTTCCAGAATCTTAAACAGCCAGTCAATCCTCCCTCCTGATGACGTCCACATGATCATAACCCCATTTCGCCCCTTTTTCTGTCTTTTAGAAATTCACTTGTAATTATTTCCCTATAATTACAGATATTCACCACTGCTTTGCTTTGAAAAAGGTTATTGATTAATTGTATAACTTGAGCCAGGCTTTGGGTATGCACTTAAATCATTTCAAAATATTGCCAGTGCAATAATGGATTAATTTACCCATTGGTAGAACGCGCCACAAGACAAGGGTTTGTTTTGATATTCACTTTGGGTTATTTGCACAAACAAACATAGGGTATGGTTGCAAACAGTTTTAAACTATAGCTCTTTTTAAACTCACATGTCAGTGTTTGTTAATAATTTGTGAGTTTTTTACACAACTAACAATCAATTTAATACAATTTTAATGTCACTGGGTCAATATAACCATATTTTAGTTTAGTCAAATAATCCAAAAGTAATATAAAAAAATAGCCCAGGGATTTAAGTTTGCAATGTGGGATTTTGATGGTGGATTAAACCCTTTTCTTTAAAAGTAAATTTTTTTAAACGTTTTATTCGTGGAAATGGATAGCCCCTGAAGACACATTTAGGGTGTCAGTGACCGCTAAAATGGGTTAAAGTACTACATGTTATTGTGAAGCAGTGTAGAGGAAGAAATATTTTTGCAGAAACATAAATGAATAATTGATTTATAACAAGTGAACAAAAGATGAATAAATAAATCAAAGTCCCTTCTTTTTTTGTGTGCTGATTTATGATATTGTATAAAAAGCTGATAGCCGTGGCCGAACCCCTGTGTAACAATGTGTGGAGGTTTTCATTGCGATCATATAGTGGATGAGAGAACTAACACTTGATTGCCAGCAGTTCATCAGTGCATCCTTCATATTTGTCACCCAGCCTGCCTCTAGGCAGCGTGCTAGCTCAAATTGAAGCTGACATCTTCCAAATATGAAAGCAACAAATCACACATTTTTATTGGGCTTAATCTCCAGCCTAGCCCCTTGCAGACGTCAGCACAATCATGGACGCTGCTCTAATTCTTGCCGACTGGCTGCTTGTGCCTCCGAAGCATCTCAGGACTCATGGAGCAAACGCAAATGACCGGGCACCAGAGACAGGGGTGACACCTGCGCTTATTAGGAGGCTTTAATATGGTGGAAAGAACATTTGCAACTCATGTAACAAGATTGTGCTTCGAGTAATCTATGGATGAGCTGTTAATAGAGGATACATCTCGGGACATGCTCAAACATATTGATTTTGAGAGAGATAAACAAAAAAGCTGATGTCTCGTTTGATTCACTGGGTTTTTCAGTTGTTTGTCTTGTACATTCACATCTGACATTTTGTATATGTTGCATCTGAACTTCAGCAGGGAGTCCGTGTTTAGAAAGCACTGCAACGTAGGACAGAACTGAGGACAAAAAATAAACCCACATACAGGAAAGCATAGAGAGTTACATTTGTGCGGATAATTTCTGGGAATATTTAATATATTTGAAGCGGTTTGTTATTTTTCTGTGTCCATGTTGCCTCATGTTTAAGTTAAATTGTAATTCCTTTATTCTCTGTTAAATATAATATATATGGTTGAATATGGTTCTCATTAAAGGGACCTCTACAGATTTAGCAACCCAACGTCTGTTTACAGGTCTTAGGGAGTTTTACTGCAAATGTTTAAAAATATATATTATATAACGCCTGTTGAGGCTCCAGGGGGAGTTGCACGAAATCGGATGAAATCTGCCTCAAGTGATGTCACTTGACATTGAGTGTTGGTTGGGGCTGAAGACTACACATTTGAAAATGAAAAGAAATCTAGGGGTGTGGAGTTAGCAAGAAGTGAGCTCAGCAGGCTCTGGAGCCCGCTGCTCTAAATGCTTCTAGCATAACACACATTAATCTCTGACTGAACTATTCTGTGGTTAGAGTTGCATTGTGGGTATGTAATGAAGGCACAAGGTTTCGACAGAGAAGAAGAATGTTTCCCCATGCTTTAGAGCTGCGGAAACTACAATTCAGCGTAGATGGTGGTCAAGAAATGTGTAACACAGCTTCTCAGCTACCTCCACATGTGTGGCCGCGAAGACACATAACGCTAGCTCTCCAGAACAAAACACACCTCAGCAGGAACCATAAAGACTTGCTGGGAGCAAACAAACCCAGTCACTTTTTGTCAAACGCTAGCCAGCAGAAACCCATTTTCATGTGAGGCTCTGATACCAGAGAGTGCCAGTGTGTGTGACAAGGGGGCTTTAAATGTTCTTCAAAGATAATCTGAACTGAACAGCCAGTGCCAACAGAAACAAGATAGCTAGCTACAAGCTAGGGATGTGTTGTTTGAATCATGGTGTCAGACACTCAGCGGCTCTTGGGTGCTTGATAAAAAGGTCAGTAAAAAGTGAAAGCTTTGGCCCTGATTAGTTTTTTCTTTGGACCTGCTCTGATCTATTTATTTGGCCACTTGTGGGCAGCAGAAACAACCTTTAACACAACAACATATCATCTTATAAAGTTGATATGGGGAACATGTTAGCGGACAGTTGCCTATTTACACAGTCTACGGTCACAAAGCAACATTAGCACTTGATTGGCGGTGAGTTTCAGGCCACCTAGAAGATATAAGTCTAATATGCCCTCATCTTTTAGCTCTGTTTTGGTTTACACCAACTTCTGAGGGCAATATCTGGCTTTTAAGCTGTTACATGCTCCGCTATTTTTACCAGCTAGTTGCTAACGTTGTCTGAGTTTTTTTGTGTGCTGAAAACAGCTTCCTGCTTCTGCTGTAAAGGAGGTTGGGAGTGAACCAAAACAATACATTTGTGGGCAGCAAAATCAAACCAATGAGCTTAATGATGCTGAATTGTGAGTGACCCCTTTAATATTATGCATCATAATTTCATCTATTGTTAATATAAATATATTGAATAGAGCAGCTTTAATAAATACAGGTAGCGTTCAAGATTAATGGAAGTCGTGAAACAAATATGGAAGCATTTTTTGTAGCAAATAATTTAATGCCTTTTCCAAATGAAAGTGATTGGCCTATTAGAGGAACGCCACAGTATTTACTTACTTGTTGGATTCTGCAGAAACTTGGAAAAATGATGAACCCCACAGCTGTGTTTTTAGGAAATTTCTGAATTACACAGATGAGCCCAAGGAGGAGCTGTGCAACATCTGTTTGCTCATTTATGTGTCAAACACAAAACATCAGACATGACTGATCTCACTTTGACAAAACTTGGAAAATGATGCATCTCACCACTGCTTTCTGGCATTTAGAATAACACTGATTGGTCCAAGGGGAAATTACAATTCAAAATAAAGTGACACATTTGTTGCTGATTGGCCCAGATGGGGACATTTTGGGGACAACAATAATTACTATTACTTTGTCTTACCAATCTGAATTTTCAGAGGGCGGTTCGAACGCATTACGGAATATGAAAGTTTTAATCATTTTTGTTTCGATGACATTCAGCTGCATTCTCTTTTCTTTTCTTTTTTTTACATTACAGCACAGTGAGGTATAACAATTATAAAACCCACTAAAGAGCTTGGAAAGAATTTGACTGTCAGCCCCGTGGAAGGTCGTACTCGCTGTAAACTAACAACCACAATTGGATGGGATTGGATTTGGACCCCTCAGACACTGTCAGGAGAATTCAGGGTTTGTTGGCTCTGTTGCAGCCAGCAGTCAACAAGGGCACAAGCAGGCTTTCTTTTTGCCACTATGAATTTGTTGGCTTGCTGAAATTTTTCTTTCCACTCTATTTTCATTTTTTTTGTCCACCTTTTCATAACAAGCATATTCTGTATTCACACCTTCCTATTATTAGATCGCTTCCTGACTTGCAGCCGAGTTGGCCTTAAAGCCAGAAACACTTATTCCTCACTTGCATTGGGCTAGAATGTAATTATCGCTGCTGCTACCACGTAGGAAACAATGACCTTGATTGATTGACAAGCATTTTCACAATCTGCTGCTTTGTAGATATACTGTAACACATATCTCTCCACCTTTGAATCCTAACCCTATAGCCAGACGCGACACGAACACGGTAGCAGGGATACTTCAAAAATAAAACACTGAATATGTACCATGTGACTTAATCCTCGACAGAGCTGTATTATTTTAACAACTGAATGTTCTCATTTTCCCTTGTCTATCAGTCAGCCTGAGTGGATGGTGGCCAGGAGGGGGATGGGTTGATGGATGGATGGCGGGACGAGGGGGGTAGAGTACAGAGCTCTCCACCTCGTGCCCTCCTCCGCTGTCATCTGTTGCCCCACAGCAGGCCAGAGGTTGTTGGCGTTTTGCTCACTTGTAATCCGTCTCACTGTCTGGCTGCCGGCTCTCGGGTCACCTGTCACTCAATTTGACATGAATCAGCATTGACGCCAGCAGATTTAAGCTATTTCTCTCAGTCTGTAAACACAGCCTGGGTCCATGGGCCCCTAGCAAAATAAAATATCACCAAAAAAAAACAGCCCTCACCACCCACCCAAAACTACTGAATGTTCTCTAATGACCCATAAGAGCTTGAATACGGTTAGACGTGTTTAGTTTGTGTGATATAACTCTAATTAAATGTGGAATGGCAATCAGGTTGTATTAATGTGACATGACATGCTGATGCATCTCACTTTTCCAGCCCGAGATGAGGACACAGCTTCAGACAGAGAAAACACAGGAAGTAAATCCCCCATCAACCTGACACATGATGTTTTGATGATACATTCACCATAAGGTCCATGTACTCGGAAATGGAAATTCTTGTTCCTGAGTTCCCTTTGAAATATACACTATTCCAACTACTTATCATTTTATTGGTAAATTAAAGCTCAACACTTTTATATCAATTTTCTTTTAGTTTTTTGGGGGGGATTTCATGAACCTGAAATTAAAGGTCCCATTTGAACCTTTCTTGTAAACAAATAACAGTTGTGTTTACATTCACTGAGGCCGGACAAATGTGCTGAATGTATTTTCTTTCTCACAAAACATTTGCAAAATAGATTTATTTAAATATTTTAAATCCTTTGTTGATTGATTCACAGCACTGTGTGTGGTCAAAATAACCTTTAACCTCCAGGAGCTAGAAACAAGTTACACTGACAGAACTTCCAGTAACAGAGATGGAGAATAATTAAATATGTTTAGTGTTTCTATTTCATGCTTCTTTATACTATCCAATTTATTTTAAAAGAAAATATTGTACTTTTTTACACCGCTACACTTATTTGACATCTTTAAAAATTAAAATTGACATAAAACACACGATGAGCTCATTCAATATTATGTTTAAATCTGTCATAAATTAAACTTCCACAATACATACAAGTATTAAAATTGGCTCCACTGCGACCAACTACGAGAGTAGAATGATACATTTCTACATTCATGCATTACTAATGATAATCCAACACTCACAGGAGTCATGTGTCTGCAGTACTTCTGCTTCACTTTTACATTTCCCTTTGTTCAAGTAATATAGTAGATGCAGGACTTTTACTTGTACATTAGTAAGCAAGTATTGCAACTGTTGTTTAAGCAAATTCTTTGAATTCTTACTTCATCACTGCCTGGTAAAGTATAAATAAGTACAGGGTAGATATAGACCAGTCACGTTAAACTGTCCAAAATCTAGAAGGGATCTTAAGACATTCATAGTTCTTCATTTATCAACATTTGTAACATGTAAATATCTGCACTATATTTGTTTTCAAGGTGTAGGTGGGCCTTTTTCTTTTCATTGTCGTGATAGCCATTTTTAAGCCTTTTGAAGACACAAGGCAAAGTTACAATATGTACATACATATATATATATATATACATATATATATACTTCATCTTTTTACTTTACATAACAAAATGACCAATTTTGAGAATATTATTGAGCTTCTGCGTGTTTGAAATATGCCTCCTCTCCAGCCACATTGGTTCAATGCCACAAAGTCATAACAGTTTCTGAATTTATGAAACGGCCACCTCTCCGAGTGCGAATAGCAGCTACAGTAGCAGCTCCATGATCAGACGGAAACAAAATCACACTGCTGAAACAAGATGCGTCTTAGACGACACTTCAGGAGTCTATGTTTTTATGCAGAACAAGCGTTGAGTATTTGAAAACCTAAATTGATCTCATGATGCAACTGTAAGCAGGGATAGTATGAGCTAAAGTTGTCACTGTGGTCATGATTCAGACATGGGCATGTGCAGTCTTAAAAAGCCAGCCACTGTGCCGACAGGGAAATCAATAGAGCATTTTGTTATCTATCTCTATCTTACAACTTAAAAGAGAAGGATTATATGTCATAGAGTGAGCCCAGGCAGACTCAGGCGTAGATCTATCATTGTAGGGAGTCACAGGCCTTTTCCTGTGTAAATCATGTGTCACATGGGCAGCAAGTTCATTCTCCGGCCATGGAATACATTTAGGCCTTGGACACGGACTTCCATTTTTCACTCATGATCGAGTGCTTCCCTGCAGTGCTGGACCTGTAAGTAGATTATTTTCCACATGATGCCTTCATTGTTCGTTTTGTTATTGCTGTCCATATCAGATCAAATGCGGGAAAAATAGCTTCATGGGCTAAAACAAGTGATTGATACATTTTAATTACTCCACTTCTCTGAGGAGTGCAACTGTCACAGCTGCATGAGGTTTTAATGTGACGAAGGCTCGACAGCGAGACAAGAAAGGCAAATGACACACTTGTGGAAAAGTTGTGAAGGTATACTGAATTTCTCCCACCTGAGCAGTCAGTCAGAGGCCTCGGTGCCATCGCACGATCCCCATAAACCAAAACCTCAAACAGAGCAGAGACAGTGAATGATCCGACTTCATCGTTTGCAGGACCCTCATCCTTGTGGATCGCACTGAACCATCCCTCATGTGGAACATATATGCTGACCGTGCGAGGTGGATAAAGTGAAAGTAGCCACAGAAAATATGAGCCATCACACACTGGGATACATCCTTTCAGGCAAAGATAAAGGCCTCTGCAGAAGACTATACTAGATAAAGAAAGAGAATCTTGATATTAGAGTGTAATATCCAAGTCGTGATTGATTTGATATTAATGACCGTTATGCAGCAAACCATAAATACACAAAGACATTGATCCCCAGCTTCAGTCTCACCTCCTTAACCCTCTGTGGTTGACGTAAGAAGGCAATCTTGTGCTGTAGCTACAGAGGTGGGAGCTGTATTCTACAGGTACTGTATATTCTCAGTTATGGGTGCGAAGACAGGCCAGCAGGTAGTCACTCATTCAAGACATCTATATTACATCTGTGAGATGGGGTCTTCCAGAGACAATCATTCCTACGATTCACTTTCAGCACACAAGAATCATCTTATGTCATGAAAGTATGTGAGCACTGAAATTGTCAGACAGCTCCCACTTTTGGCTTTCATCACCTCTTCCCAAAGCATTTCGATTTAATTTAAGTGTGCCGGGAAGTGCTTTCATTTTGTTTTAATGAAGTTTTAAAAGTTGGCTGATATATAATGTAAGCTGCTGCCACAGTCCAACTTTCACTTACCTATCATCTGTTCTCCGTGTGATTTTCACAGAATACAACGTGACGACCTGTCAACCATTACACCATGTGGGATATTCCCGAGTTCACTCAGAAGTTAATTACTGGTGCAGAGAAATAAGTCTGTCCTACAGTTTCTCGTCTATGATGAGCTGAAAGTACCAACCTTATCTATATACCATCCATCCAACCATCCGTGCATGCTGGATCAAATTTGAGTCCTGATGTTCTACGGCTAAAACTGAAAATTATAACTATTTAATGTCAACATCACATGCATTAGCACCAAGGCCAACCTGAGCATCTTTGATACGAGCACACACTGTGGGAATTTGGCTCTTCAAATCTCGCATTGCTGAAAGTGACCCAAGATTATGTGAAACAAAGACGTGGTAAATGGCGTCATCTCCACAAAGACAATGAGATGTTACGTCCAATGTCATGGCATTATGTTGGAGAATTTAAACAAAGGATTGAACCGTAGACAATATCTGCTTGGAAATGGAGAAGGGTCTTAGCTGCCACATCAAAACGGAGGGGGGGGAAAAGGCATAGCATTTGAAGGCCTAAAGGCTTAAACTAATACAAAAAGTCTAATCAGACTAGCAATCCCTGATGTTAATGAAGGTGTCACACATTGCACAAAGAAAGTTGTGCCTGGCAATCTTCCATTTTTCGGCTGCCTACACCAGTGACATTTCATCTCACATTCAAAGAGCGCTGAGGCCCCTTAATGAAATGCATAATTAACATATTCTAATTGTGCTGAGCACAGTGATGGTTTTGACAGAGCTCACTTTCCATGTCTAATTCAATGCTAATTTAATCTGTTCTTTTCCAGCCGACATGACCTTTCTTGATTGAGTTTCACCGCAAAGAATTTTTTGATGGATTGATTTATCAACCTCTTGAAATGCAACAAAAGTGCCAGTTTTAGACGAACGAGAGAAGTAACTGACGAGGACGACGGCGGAGACCACATCAGGTGACTGTGGAAGAGAAACAATTTGATATTTTAAAATGAAATGAATCCAGACAAACTATATAGAATTATGTCCCATGATACACTGGGGGTATTAAAACACTCCTGCACAAAACATAGGATTTTGAATCATGCAGGTCTAATGGCATCATTTCTCAGTCACAAGCAGAACATTGCTTAAGCCATTCGGCTGGCGTACCTTTAACACGGGGATTAAGAGGAATCTAAAGGCGTCTTTATGACAGAAAGAGCAAAAGATACCAGCACTATTCATGGATCTCCTTAATCTGAGTATTTACCAAAGGTTGATGCTGAGTAGGCAGCTAAGAGTATCTCGGCCCACTCAGCTGTTGAAATTCCTATTCTTTTATAACAGGAAAGAGAATTATATTCAACGGAAGCAAAGACACTGACGTAGTCTATAGGAGACTTTGTTTAGCTTGCAGCTTCGGGCCACAAATGGTAGGGAATTTGTTGTTAGCAATAATTTACTTTCTGAAGACCACATGCCTTTCCTTCACGGCCCTTCAGATGTCGGATAATACATTTGCACTATTCTAAATGGAAATGACAGAAATTCCCTACAATGTCGGATTCCATGTAACAGTATGTGGCAAAACCTAGGTAGTGAAATTGGGGGCGAAAGCTGGGGATGAGGAGGAATGTGGAGCTGTCAGTCAGTCAGTCAGTGGGAAGGGGGATTATGCAGAGCTCAGAGCGGTAATTGAACACCGTCGGGCCCGCCCTCATTTACATCTCTCCCTTCTGCTGGCTTTGATTGGCAGCTGTACATGAAATGCCACATCAGTTGAAAGTATGTTGTGAGCTGGCACTAACAATCCTGTGGCTCCGGGGAGACCTGCCATATTGTAATTTGGTTATCAGGCATGAAGGAAATAATTCTAAGTGCCAGGAAATGTGAGGCAGAATAAATGCTTCATTGCTGCAAGTTGCCCAGGGTGACAGTTCTTATTTAATGTACAAGAGCGTCCCGTTGCCTGTAGATTTGGGGAGCATAGGAAGGCAGTTGTAAACTGAGAGGTGGAGAATTTTCACAAAGAAGATGGGTAAATGGAAGCCTGCAGAGAACCAAAACTCAAACAATCAATTTAAATAAAATCATTTTGTATAATTTGGGCGTCACATATGTACTCTCAATAAAATAAAGATTAATAAAAAAAAATGCATAATAGAACATGTTTGTGTTGAACCCCTTATTTTAGGCTCATAAATGGAATTTTCGGACAAAAGGCATAGAGACAGAAGTAATGCAGACTGTAGCGTGCCGTTGCATCATTTGGTTGACATGTAGTGAAAATGGGTCCTGAACGCAGCCACTTCTCTTAAGTGGCTCGGGCCTTATTTGTTTTGATGCACTGTTTTTGCATGGGGAGTCTTTTCTCTTGAGATGGAGCTGTCACATTGTAAAAAGAAGCCCCTGATGCTGGCAGCAGCCCCCGGGCAAAATGAAAACAAGTAAGTGGCATAGATAAATCATGCCATGCAACGTCTTGTTGATGAATCAGATAAGACCAGAGCATCTCAGGAACACTGGGCTTAATGGAGGTCCCAGTGGCAGCTGTGGGTGGGTTTATAATGACTGTAGAGAGTTTCTTTTGTTTACGCGCAATTATAACACAGATTCACAGATAGATAGATAGATAGATAGATAGATAGATAGATAGATAGATAGATAGATAGATAGATAGATAGATAGATAGATAGATAGAGAGGTCATATATGCTACACAGAACTGTATATTATACTGTATATTTAGACATTTAGCATCTTTAATAGTTTTTCATCAGTTTTCACCAGATGTTTTGGGCAGTGCAGGATAAAGTTTAACTGATGTTGTCCAGCTGTTATTTTTTATACTGAAGCCTGATTTTGATTACTTTACTGTAGAAACATAAATATATGGATAACAAAGTTGACTTCGCTACAAGTGGCTTTTGCACTGCATGATCGGATACTGGAAAACAAATGAAATGTGTCGACAGTGAATATTTTACCAATACGTTCAAAATCAACAGTTTGACACTTGACTGATACATTTATTTCTCTAACAACATTTTCACAATAGTATGTGTGGCATTAAGTTTCCTCCTAAACATATTTGCAAATGAGCTTTTCTGTTAAAGTAAGTTATTACGGACAGTATAGGGAAGGGGATATTGTGGTTTACGATTGCTGTCGTCACCTTTAAGATACACAACCTGATTTAAAATAAACATCCTGCAGCGTCGTCTAATTAGAATTGTATTTATTCACAGTTTAGACTTCTTCATTTTTTTCTTGAAGATGAGGGTTCAAATTCCAATGATGTTTTATTATTGGATTAATGTTTTAAAAAAATGTGTTGTCAATGTTGTGAGCGGCTAAACGTATACAAGCATTAAATAACACAGAAAATGAAGCAGTTTAGATTATTACTGACCACATCCAGTAGAAATATGAATACAGGTAAATAGATAGATAGATAGATAGATAGATAGATAGATAGATAGATAGATAGATAGATAGATAGATAGATAGATAGATAGATAGATAGATAGATAGATAGATAGATAGATAGATAGATAGATACCCCCGTCCTATTTGTTGCTAGAGCTAATTATTCATAAACTAATAGGGTTACGAGAAAGTGGCCTCTGCCATCATCTCTCATGTGAACAGGCTGACTGAGGGACATGATGGGTGACATTCCCTGGCAGAGTGCGGATCATTTGTCCGCAGGAACAGGGGCAGCTCAGTTCCAAATGCCATGGTGTGGGGTGCCCAGACAATGGGCTCAATGCTGGGCTATTATCCCCTGTGTCAGCAGGGATTGGCCTCCCATTTGAAGAGGTCCACTCGTCTGCATCCATGCCACTTTGAGGAGCATCATTAGGTGGGCCTGTCAATTTCCAACCTAGTGTTATCTGGATGCTATAAATACTGTGCATCATTCCTCCCCATATTTGCCCTCATGCCATCCATCCAGCTGCCTGCAGTCCTGAGTAGATGGTCTGCTCAATGCCAAATGATCTCTGCTATTTATTTTTTTAATCAAAACGGATAAAATAGCTCTGCAAATAGCCTGGTGATAGCGCACTCAAATTGTTTTTACGGTGCGTCTTCTGTGGAGAATCATCAGCACACATCTTTGTTCGTAGACATATGCAGCGCTCGTTCTCGCCCTCTCTCACTCTGTTAATTTTAGTCCAGCAGAGATAGAGTGACGGGTGACAGGTGCTGTATTGTAAAGCGGATATACATCAGTTAAAATAACACCTCTGTTGATCATCTGCCAAACACCCGATGGGCTTCAAGCAGGTAAATACTGCTGAATGTATAGTCAACTCCACGTCACACTAGATTTCTACTGTACCTGATCAAACAGGCCTGTGAGGGCCGGGACAGGCTTAGACCATCATTAGTCCATAGTGAGGTTGCAGACTACTAGTAGCTATCTCAGCTCATGGCCAAATTGGCTGGATGTCAGTCAGTCTGTGTCTTGTGAGGTGTTAAGAAGCCTAATGATGTCTGGTCTTGGCTGCTCCATTGTTTGGATGTTGATCTTCCTCTGCAGATGATGTAGGCGGCTGCATGTTACTGAACTATAATCCAACACAGTGAGAATATCAGCGATGAGATTTTTTGTTTTGTTATTATTCTTATATGACGAGCCGGTTCGACTTATGGATGTGACTCAGCCAATGTATTTTAGCGCAAGAAAAAAAAATCAAAGGCATTGGATTCACGTCAAGGCCTCAAAAATACACATTACATGTTGCAATTTAGAGAAATGAACCGGAGCAGAGGAATGAAAAGGTGAAAGAGGATTTGATTTTGTAATGTTTTGTTTGCACAGATTTATATATATGGTGGTGTTCTCTGACACATCTCTTACTCACGCTTTTGGCGTGTCTTTAAACCCTCCCTTTGGCATTGCCAGACTAAGTTATGTGGATTGCCTGTGAAGATGTGATATCGTGGAAGCACTCAGACTGCCCCCAGAGAATTGGCCTGTAAACCATCATTAGCGAGCGGAGAAGTGTAAGTCTTAAAAATGTTAGATCCAGCTGATGTGCCATATAACCTCTTTTATTCCCAGTGACAAACCAAACCATCTAAAATCATGTATAATTATGGCGAGGCAAATCCAATTTACCCCTTCTGCATGTAAGGTTCTCTAAATAAATGAAATTATAGATTCAGAACCACAAAGCAACTGCATTATTTCACAGAGAATATATCTGGATGTGGATCCCGATTCAACATGTGTTTAAAGTGATTGCTTGATTTATTTGTTTGATTTTAGATGTGATGGATGTCGCCCCAAAAGACTTGAGGCAAAGTATTGGGATTTGTCTTTCTGATCTTATGGACTTAAAAAAAAGCCCTGACTTTTGATGCGGTGGCAGCAAGACGGAATTTCATATTTAGCTTTGACATCTTTGACAATCGGGGGAGAGAGAGAGGCAACCTTCACAACTTTCAAGCGCACATAAAAGTTAGATCAGTTGTATTTTTAAAGGTGCAAAGGGAAGTCACCATACTCCACCGAATCAACATTTCAAAGTCTTCATGGAGCCCTTGACTTGTGTGGCAGATCACAGAGGGGTGGATTGGCAAGACTCATTTACATTGTTCAGAAACCGCTGGCTGGTCTTACTTGAAAAGAAAGATACCCTTTGCACAGCTTAAATATAACCTTTTGTCTCAGTCAGAGACCAAAAATATATAATGTAGGAACATAAAAAACAGTCATACAAAAAGTGTCACATATGCATGTAATTGAAAAATAAGAATAGGACAGATGGAGATGTTAATGTTATTAATTTGTCCTCCTATTAATGTTGCTAAAAAAAAGTGTGTGAGTGACTCCTTGTGCAAGCCATATCTGTGGACCTGTCAGTTGATTAGTCCTCTTGATTACCATTTATAAGAGGCCCCGGCGCTCTATTATTTGCATTCCTATTTAGCCATGATTTTGCAGAGGGCACACCGTGATTAAACTTGTCAAGAGGTCTGATTGACAAGGTCAAATCTTCACATTCCAGTCTGCTGAAATAAGAAAAAAAGGAAAGTAAAATAGACACTGGATGTGTCAGCTTCCCTTCCCTTTCCTTTTCCTCTCCCACCATGCTCAACAAACTCTCTCTCTCTCTCTCTCTCTCTCTCTCTATCTCTCTCTCTCTCTCTCCCCCCCCCCCCCCCCCCTCTCTCTTTACCCCTTACAATCTCAGTCAGGAATGTTTTAATTTTAGGGATATATTCTGCCTGTCAAGTGAGGCTGGATGGCCTGTAGTTCAGACGATGAGATGTGATGGGTGTAAAACAATATAAAAAAAGAGTAGGAGATGGGAGAGAACAAAGAGGAAAAGAGCTCACTTTATTGGACAGATTTAATTACACTGAATAGAGATTAAGGCAGGCAATCCACTGAGGTGTGAAATTAACCCTTGATTACTGATGAAGCTCTGAACGGAGGCTGAAAACAACAGTTAAAAAAAAGATTGACCACTTGGAAGTGGTAATTATTTCAGATGTCACCTCTTTTTTTTTCTCCAAGTCTGGATAGGTAATGTTAGCATGCATAAATAAACGAGGATAGGTTAACCAGGCTGAAAGCGCTAACAGAGAAAGACTTGACATGATCTGAAATCTAGCAGCTTGCTTGCATCAGAGATCGCTAACCTTTCTGTTACTGGGCTCTTCCCCTGGAGGGGAATGGGGCCAGGGAAGGAAAGAAAACTACAATTAAAAATGTGAAATTAGTTGATGCAATCTGCTCTCTCCAAATGATGCTCAGGACTTCTCATGAAATCTCACTTTATGAACTGTATTTAGAAAATGGACAGTTGAGGATTGCAGAGAGTATTTTACATTTTCAAAATAAACTATGGTTAGTAGTTTGAAATCAACGGATAACTCCTCAAAACAATGATTGTACGACTACTTGTATTACAAAATGAAAGTATAAAGAAGCTGTGTTTCTAGCACATTGATATTCATCCACCTTACTATGGCCATACATTACCATCCTGGAGGGAGATGGGACTTCCTCACGATGAGGTACAGATGATGTTCACAACTCAAAGACAACCAAATGCACTGCTGCGACAAGGCTAGCTGTTCGTATAATTAGCAGTAATTAATGAACAGAAAGCCAAGACTCGTTTGTATTTTAAATGGTCTTAAATGAACCCATTAGCACTTGTCATAGCCCTGTACACTAAACAGCGTGAGTTCAATTAGATTTTTGTCATATTAAAGTGGTTTCCCGATGCCACTTTTCAAGTCTTCCAGTTGTGCCTCTTTTCAAATTATCTGCAAGATGGCTCCGGAAAATCTCTGCCATGCCATTAAGTTTCAGGCCTGTTTTCAGAAGTTACAAATATTCAGTCGTTTTTTTTTCCCCTAACACACTCTCCACTCTTATCGCAGTCTTATAAAGAAATTGTTCAGTGAAGAGTGTTATAGTGGGAAGCTAGGCTAAACCACCACTGCCTACCTCTTATCCCGAACTGAGCGTGCATGACAGCATGCATACAATAAAATATGTACCCTGTCTTGTACATTTCATTCCCGGTGCTGAACGGACAAGGGAGGAGGACAGAGAGGAGAAATAAAGTGCCATAATGAATCTAAGGGGTATAATTCATTCTGATCAAACGCACTCAGGAATGAGTCATGCTCCGGTGAACCTTCTGACCACTGATGGGTCTACAGCAGAGAAGGGGATGAGGCGGGATTGACGAGCACACATAAATTCTAATTATTCCCAATGTATGCGATCCTGCAAATGGCCGTCCTCGCAGTGGTGGTCGACGACGGTTTTCTCTAACAAAACCCCCCTCCCTTCTCAAAATGTCCCCTCTGAGTTTTTATGAAGAGCTCTGGCTGTAAACCTGGGACAGGAGCTATAGAGCAGAAGGAATGAAAGCAGCGGGTCGTGTAGTTGCTACAGAAGGGAGAAAAACACACCAGCTCTGGTGCTGGGGAAAGAAAGGTACGATGATCAATTAATCCAGGCAGTAATTGGATGAGTGTGTATGTAAAGCGGTAATGCTGTAATGAAAGTCATCCATTGTGCACATTCTCTCCCTGGCCGGTGAACCATCCCCCTCATCATCCTCTGGATCTCAGGTGCTTAGCCATGCAAATCTGTCTGACAGCCCAGTACATCTCTGTCTGCCTAATTGGACAGTATAGAGTTGTTTATGGATATTGCAGACATTTAGGACTCAGTTGGGGGCTGCTCAAAAATCATTAGCAAACGGCCCCTGTTACTGGACTGTCAGCTTCACTTCACCGACGTCAAAGCACTGCCATAAAAAAATGTTTATCTCTGTCAACAACAGGGAAAGGCTCTTTTTAAATGGAACAGTATACTTGCTGAACATTCAAACATTTTATGAAATGAGAGTATCTGGATTCTAGCAGCTTGTTATAACACTCCCACACCGCTAGTTTTTGATGTGTAAGCGAGGTTGGTTTTTTGTTAATTAGAAAGGAACTCCATCTGTAGAATTTGCAGTGGCGGATATTTACAGATGAAAGGTATAAGAAGATACTGTGCTCTTACAAATATTGAGTTTTCAGTCCCTCACACTCCCTTATAATGAAAATTGGTAGAGTGAAGAATTAAAGCTGTTATAACCAACATATATCACCAATGGATGAAATAGCCAAGTGTTTGTGAAATAAGTTGCTTCAGTTTCACACTAAACAACAGACACAGTGAGAGACTAGCTGGTGAACACAGTGGAGCATTTAGCAGCTAAAGAGCCATATATTTCCCTCAGGAGTTGGTGGAGACCAAAAACCAAGCTAAAAGAATAAATACTTGGACTCATCATCTCAAATAATGCTAATGTTGCTCTGTGTCTGCTGCATGTGTAAATAGGCCACTGTTAGCCAAAATGTTCTCCATGTCAGCCTAAAGTGTTATGTAAGTGTTTACAGCGTGTTTCCCCCAGGCTCAAATTGGCTAACAAATCAGTTATGAACCCTTTTCAACTTCAACTCTACCTTGTGCATCTCAAATTCATAAACTAAATTAATCTGATCAGTAAGTAATCATATATATTACAAAATAACTTCTGTATGCAGTACTCAGATTAACAATACATATATATTGGTTGTATTGCCAAAACAGTTCATTTTCAAGGGCCGGTGTAGCAATTTCAGGGATTTATTAGCAATTAAATATAATATTAGGAACCAGTGTTTAATCACCAGAAACTAAGAATCATTGTGTTTTTGTTAGCTTAGAAGGAGCTCTTCATATCCACAGAGGAAGTGTGTTTTTTTTATTAGTGGATCTCTTTATTAGTCCGCTGTGTTTTTTTTACAGTAGCCCAGAATGGACAAACTGGCCATAGAGAGGGCCTTTTGCGTCTTTACATTACCTGAAGGCCACCGTAGTCCCGCTCGAAAACCTGTAACGTGAGCCGCAGTGCAAAACAGTGGTGCCGCCAGCTTCTGTCTGACTTCTGTTGCTCTAAAGTACATTTATTATGGTAAGGATACCTTTTGAGCGAGGCAAATGGCTTTACCGCGGTTCTGCATTCAGCGGCTCACGTTACCGCAGTCTTGGAACCAGAGGAGTGAGCGGAGGGGCATTCAGGTGGTTGCAATCTGCAACCACACCGCTAGATGCCACCAAATCCTAAACTGTCCCTCTGAATCATTCGTCAACCAACCAGAAACGGAAAAGGCCCGCTCCAGTAATGCAACTCAACTGCTTATTTCATTAGAATTTCTCTGCCTGTTCAATACCCTCCATTTACTGACTTTTTTGTCAAATATTTGAGGTCTCAAACCCAATCCGAAATAATAACCATGACGTGTAAATATATCCTTTTAATAGTAATTTTCATAATTGCTAAGTAGATTGAGTCATTTATCAAGCAAACATTTTTGCTGCTATTTTTTATGACTGTAAGGGAAATCTATTAGAATTTTGGGCTGTTTGTCCAACAAAACATGTCAGCTTAATATGTCACCCGGGGCTCTTGCAGGTTGTGATGGGTATTATTACTATTTAGTGGCATTTTATAGGTTATATCAATTAATCGTAAAAATAGCCGACAGATAAACATAATAATCTATTACTCCAGTCCTAATTGGTTCTATTTAATGTCCCACTTTATCAAAGAACAAAGGAAAGCAAATCCCCAATGTGGCTCTAAAATAACAAAGTACACACATAAGTAAACAGAAAATGTGCAACCACCATCAGTACACCCCTTTCTCCACATATGCCTCACTTTTCACCAAAATATAAAAGTCACCAACTCTACGTCGGGATGCACTCGGCGCTCCCACCGGCTCCAAACACAAGCAGGTTCGGCTTATGAATGTTCAAATTGAAGGCACTCTGATTTGCATGGGTGAACATGGTGAGGCAGGGGAACGGGTCAGAGGGACTCCAGACACAAGCTTTTAGAGGGATGAGGCTGTGCCAGGCTGCATGGAGGTGATGTGCTCATTGCACTGATGTGACCTCACACGCAGCGTGAACAAAAGAGGAGCTAGAGGGCTCTGCTGAGATCACACACCACGAACAGATAGCTGGATGTACAGTACTGTAAACATTACAGAACATGCGGCGATGACTAGGATTAATCATCAAAGTTATTTATTAACGTTCATTAACACAAAGCCATTTCAAAGACAAACCTTCAGCCGGCGGTAATGGCCGTGTCATCAAGCGGTCTTCCGTTTTTGCAGAGGGACTGTTTTATCATTGCACTTATCTGTCAGGATGCAAATGTACCGGACGATTGATCGCAGTGACCACAGAGTAAGACTTTACGCAATGGACAAAAACTGGTGACAAGACAAGGGTAAATTCAGAAGGTGGAGCTCACTCTAACTCTTTTTTTCCCCTTCTCTCATTCCGTCTCTCTCTCTGGCTCTTTAAACCATTCCATCTTTATAGCTGAGCCAATCAATGGCAAACCAGTGTCTATTGTCTGTTCTGTGCTCAGGCCACTGCCCTCCTCCAGCACCCCCCATTACAGAAATGTTTCTTCCCATCAGTGCCTTTACTTATCACTTCCCGGGTGACATTGAACTTCCTATGCCCCGGCCGCCGAGACACATCTCTGAACTCACACAATTACTCTTCATTCCCACTAACAATTTAGTAATGAAGTATTGATTTCCAGATTCCTCTCTTATGGATGATATTAGATTTTGTTTGATAAACTGTGCCTGGGCCTCTAATCTGCACGGTCCCTTTTCCCACTGTCTGTAAAACAAAGTGCCACTGGAGAGATAATGACCGGGGAACATCGATGAACTCATTTCATCAATTTGTAACACTTGACAATGAAAAAGGGCAGGCATTTTTCAAGCAGCAATGTCAAAGTTTATTGCTCTGGGTACGGTCTTATTGGAAGCCAGACATCTTGAGCAGCGTTCAGCTCTAATTTATGGGCCCCAGTGTGCCAGTTACTTTTAAAGGAAATGTTTGGATACTGGGAGGATATTAGTGTTGCACCTGGATTGTCTGATTTTCAGGGCCACCAGGGATTCATGTGTCATGTTAGACAATACAAAAACAGGAGAGGTGGGGCTGAGGCTCCGGCTATTTGCGATGCAAGAAAATGCCGTTTCGGGCATGAATCATGCCGAGATGTTACATGCAAGTCAGACGTGCACCGCCGCAGAGACACATTAATGTTTGAATGCCCATGTTTTCTGGACAAACGGTATTCGCAGAACATCAAATGCATCATTTCTGGCAAAACAAATAAAATAGATAAAGGTTAAAGTTGTATCTCTATTCATTTCAGCCATGCAAGTTATGGTGTATATTCCCTTTAAAAAATACAGTGCAGACTTTACTAATTTGGAAATGAATATGAACATCCTAAAGAAAGATTACCTGTTAATCCTCGTTTACTTCGGTAATTCAGGTTTCGGTAAAGGAAACCTATTGTGAAGTAGGTTAGACTTCCGTTACAATGGATACTTATTGATCCAGACTAGCCTGGTCACCTTCGTTTTCAGGCTTGGCTTCGCCACAGTCTTAACTAATCAATCAGTCCAGTGGACTCATATATATGTTTCCTTAACCGTTGCATTGAGTCACCTTTTGATATGAGCTGCACTTACTGTATGTTGTACTTATCTAGCCTCACATCTTTTTTAGTCTCACAGTATCCAAGTCAACGTACAGTGAATTCAGAAAGTATTCAGACCCTGACACTCTTTTCACATCTACACTCAATACACAATAATCACAAAGAGAAAACAGGATTTTGTATTGTTTTGCAACCTCACAAAAATAAAAATAAACTGAAATATCACATTGATATAAGTATGCAGAACCTTTGCTTTGACACTTGACATTTAGCTGCAGGTGGCTCCCATTTCTCTTGATCATCTTTGAGATGTTTCTACACCTTGATTGGAGTCCACCTGGGCTAAATTCAAGTGATTGGAGGTGTTTGGAGAGGCACACACACCTGTCTGGATGAGGTCTCACAGCTGACAACGCACATCAGAACAACAACCAAAGAAGTGCCTGCAGAGAGACAGGATTGTGTCGAGGCACAGAGGGGGAAGGTTACAAAAACATTTCTGCTGCATTGAAGGTTCCCATGAGCACAGTGGCTTCCATAACTCTTAAACAGAAGAAGTTTACAACAACCAGGGCTCTTCCTTGAGCTGAGTCACAGCAAGTAAAGGGGTCTGGATACTTTTTGTAGTGAGAATAATGGTAATAAAGAACTCCATCCATCCATCCATCCATTTTCGTCCGCTTATCCGGGGTCGGGTCGCGGTGGCAGCAGGTTCAGCAGACCGACCCAGGCTTCCCTCTCACCCGCAACACTTTCCAGCTCATCCTGGGGGATCCCGAGGCGTTCCAAGGCCAGCCGGGAGATATAATCCCTCCAGCGTGTCCTCGGTCTTCCCCGGGGTCTCCTACCAGTTAGACGTGCCTGGAAAACCTCTAATGGGAGGCGTCCAGGAGGCATCCTGACTAGATGCCCGAACCACCTCAGCTGACTCCTTTCGACACGAAGGAGCAGCGACTCGACTCCAAGCTCCCCCCTGATGTCCGAGCTCCTTACCCTATCTCTAAGGCTGAGCCCGGCCACCCTACGGAGGAAGCCCATTTCGGCCGCTTGTATCCGAGACCTCGTTCTTTCGGTCACGACCCAGAGTTTGTGACCATAGGTGAGGGTTGGAACCAGTGGCGGTGCGTCAATAGAGGGCGCTAGGGCGCCGCCCCTCCTAAAATTTTGCATGAAAAAAAAAAAAGAAGAAAAAAATAAAATAATATATACTGTCAAAAAACATTATATATCAAATAATTTAAATAAGAAATATACCGTGTTGACGCGCTAAATGTGTGTGGGAGACCGTAAGCCCCTGTCAACAACCACTTAAGTTAAATATAATATATCGCCATTCATCATTACTGAGAAAAGCCCCTCCCCTCTCGGGGCGCCGGCCAAATGTGTGTCTATGGAAAGCCATGAAACATTTCACCCTCGTGACGGCAAGGACAGCTTCTCATTGGCGGATGAAACGTGAATCTTCGGGCGCACGAATCTGCGCCCTAGCCAATGACATCGTTTCTTATTGCAACGTGGTTGGACTATTCGTCCAATCAGAGACCTTTATCATTCCCTCACACCCCATATAGCTCCCACGTAGCTACGCGAGCAACACAGCTAGCAGAGACTTTGATTATGTTAGTATGGCGACTGAAAACTCTGTGGTATCTCTACGCGAAACACCTTTCAATCCACGATCAGATGTTGACAAGAAGAGGCTGAAAGAGTTGGGACCCGAACGTCCGGATTTAAATATTCAGCAGCAAAGCAGTGAAGCTACATGCACCAAGCTACATGCTAACCGGAGCTGCTAGCTGGAGGCTCCGTGTGCAGTGGCTCTGAGCAGCCGAGGAAGCGCCGGGCTGTGAAGGAAGATGAGCTTGAAGGATTGCTGCAGAGGTGAGTGTCAAAATCAGCAGATGCCTGTGTTAGAGTTTAATGTTTTATCTTTCCCACAGCAGAACACATGTTGGACATTGCTAGATTTGGGTGGATATCATATCAGGCTATAACTTTATCTAAAATACCAATTCAACCCCCAACAAGTTAGTGTGTGTGTGTGTGTGTGTGTGTCATAGCTACAGCCATCAAGGTGGCTCCTGGCCTTTTGTCTATGTTGCTGAGCCATCAAGACACACAAAACATAGTTTTTTGTCTTTAGTATGAAGCCTGTTTGTAGTAGATATTTCCCCACAACTTATCTTACTGTCTCTGTCTCTCTCTATATATTTATCTGTAGGTTTGTGACACCATACTTGGACACACCAGGGAACGCTTTGCCTTCAAAGACCACCTCACCAGTGCCACCTTACTGCAGGGCCCCCAGTTTGAATGCTACGTCAATGTATTCCCTGAAGTTGCTCTGGACACCACATTGAATGTTTCTTAAACCATTCTGCTCTGAACCTCTCATGCCCAAAGTTACAGTTTGTTGATAGTTGTTATTGGACAGTGTTGAGCACTGTTTTCTTGAAATAAAGCTTTGTTTTTTAGAATATTCTACTCCAAACCTCTTTTCTTCTCCTTGTGGAGTGCTATTTAAACCGCGCCGCCCAACTGCGCCCCCCCCCAAAAAAAAGTCACCAGCCGCCACTGGTTGGAACGTAGACCGACCAGTAAATGGAGAGCTTCGCCTTCCGGCTCAGCTCCCTCTTCACCCAGACGGACCGGTACAGCGCCTGTTTTACTGCTGCAGCCGCGCCGATCCGCCTGTCGATCTCACGCTCCACCTTACCCTCACTCGTGAACAAGACCCCGAGATACTTGAACTCCTTCGCTTGGGGTAGGCAGTTTGTCCCCACCTGGAGGGAGCAGTCCACCGGTTTCCGGCAGAGCACTATGGCCTCAGATTTGGAGGTGCTAACTCTCATCCCTAATAAATAACTCATAGATATGTGTCCTCATGTAGCATTTGTTACACTTAGTCTTTAAATGTCAGACATTAAAGCGGCAAACAGGAGAATCCACCTATTCAATAGTAGTTGTGCCGTATGGATGCTGTTATGTTACTTGTACAAACCAAGAAGCAAACTCCAACTGAGAACTTTATTTGATAGAAGAAAAAAAAAATCTTGCAACAAATCTAATTTTCTGGCAGGCTCCACACTGAAATATCATCACCTTTTGAGTGGATATACCTGGAGGTGTGTTTCTTGCATGCTTTATTGGATGGTTTGCCATGGAATTTGATGCAGGCTTTAAAGCCCCCCTCTAGCGCCATCATCAGGTCAAGGTTTAGGCCTGCCTGCAACACCGATAACATTCAGCGCTAACTAGCCAATGTTATAATGCTAACAAACTAAACTAAGACTGTGAACATGGTTAAACCTGCTAAACATCAGCACGTTAGCATTGTCATCGTGAGCGTGAGGAGCGCCAGGCTTTGAAGCAAATTTAACATAGTGGCCAAACCGTGGAACTACAACTTCCTGGTCCGTCACATGATGTCATTGGGCCCACAAATACGTTTCCCCATCGACTTACATTGGGAAGGAGACATCTGTAACTCAGTGTAGAATTTGTTTGAAGTGAATCAACTTCCCAGTTCAAACACATGAATAGTCCTTCTTTTAATCATTAGGTTCAAGGAACTGAATATTTGTAGGAAGCGCTTGCTCTAAGAAGATTTTTATACTCTGAAGTCAAACTTTCTTTGCTTCCTGCACCACCGAGCAACTTTCATAGGAATGAGTGGGGCACCGCTTCCAACTCTGTATTCTCTTCATACATCCACGGTTGCAATGTTTGCATTTAGCTGAAAGCC
Source organism: Myoxocephalus aenaeus (assembly GCA_038501785.1). NCBI lineage: Eukaryota > Metazoa > Chordata > Actinopteri > Perciformes > Cottidae > Myoxocephalus > Myoxocephalus aenaeus. Next base: position 6,462,087 of record JBAMJR010000039.1, on the reverse strand, counting down.
CCACCGTGCCTTAGTACAGCCTCACAGAGCCACGAGCACGACTGTAAACTTTACACTGTCCTAAACCAGACTAGTATTAGTCTGATCTCATCAGCTCTGAGTCCTCGGTGGGGTTCATGAAACAGATTAATCCTGGTTTAGTGTCAATGGTTTATTTAAGACAGGCTTTTCACAATAAAGGTGTAAACCATTAGAGTTGATCACATTTCCTCCAATCGATGCTTAGCTGCTTTCCCTTTGCAAAACCAAAAAGTTACAAGTTGAGAGGCCTCACCCATGTTTGATTGATGAGTGAAGAAACATTGCAGAATTGTTGCATTTAAATTAGTTTATCTCCCTAAATATCACTAAGACAACTTTACATGAATCATCCAGCCAATGTGTAGATTTTGAAACTTGTATTTTAGCATTACATGTATACGTGGTGCATTGCCGTATGCTCAATTACCCCAGCAGTGTTTTCCTTATGTGTGCTCCTGCGCAGACAATTTATCTCGTGCAAAGTCAAATCATTTATTTCCCCTCATTCATCCTGATAGAATGAGAGACCCGAGGAACAACAGCCAATTTAGACAGAAAATCCCAGTTCAACTCGGGGTAATCTGATTTCTCTGCTCCCCAGAAATCTACATGTATAGTGCTTATCAACTGGATTACTGGCAGGTAGGAAGAATAACTCAATTTGAGGTTACTTGTTTCTCTGTGTGTAGTATTCAGTGTCACAATGCATTAGAAGAGGAGGGCTATTGCTTTGTGGAATGGATGCGTAACTTCCTCGCTCCTCCTTTCCAAGATCTAGCTTCCCATTCATTCTTATGTTGTTTTTGCATTGCACCAGCACATAGAAAACCAAAGGGATCAAATGTAAATGTACTGCAATCAGATAATGGCTTTAAGGGCGGCTGTATCTCAGGGGGATGAGTGGTTGTCCCGCAACCACAAGGTAGCCGGTTCGATCCCCAGTCCCCCCCATAGCTCACATGCCAAAGTGTCCCTGAGCAAGACACTGAACCCTTAACTGCTCCCTGGGCGCCTCACAGGGCTGCCCACTGCTCCCTATCCAGGGATGGGTCAAATGCAGAGAAGAATTTCCCCAAGGGGATTAATAAAGTGCATGTTTCTTTTATTCTTTTCTTAAGGGATGCATTTAAAAGGAGACTGCAGGCCTGAGCACCCTCATGTCTTTCTTTTTTCATATATATATATATATATATATATATATATATATATATATATATATATATTTTTTTTTTTTAAAGGATGTGGTGGAAGGGCTTCCTGGAGTGGTGACACATATTGTATGTTGTCCCACTCCGATCCCAGCATGGACTATACAAAGGTTCCTCCCAGACTCCCTATATGCAGATATAATACAGGGTCAAGTATGGGTTGTGGTAACGGATGACCACGGTCCACGTACCCTCATCACCACAGAGGTCAATCTCCCTGGAACAAGAGCAGCACTCCCTCCAAGGTGATTATTGATAAAGGATGACACGCCAATGTAGACACGGGAGAAATTATACTCTGGGGCCAATCACGGCTCTTCTCTTTTTTCTGGAGACGAGACCTTGCTTAATGTATAAATACTGTGGTGGGACCCTATTCCCATACCGATTGAGTGACTATAAAAGAAACGGAGTGGAAACCATCAGGGATGCAGGGAGCCATGTCGGTTTCCTTTAGACACAGTCCTCTTAATATCTTTAAAGGAAACAATCATCTTTCCTGATGAACCAAAATGTCCTGTAGCAGCCAAGGTCAAGTACACCGAGCCCACATAGACACACACAGAAATACACCTACAGTAAATGCATCATGTGTTCAACTGTGCCTTATGTTCTCTCATCCCCCCCTTCGTCCACTGTAGGGTATATAGGTTTTCGATCTCAAGGTGCTGAGAGGCAGATGCTCCGAATGCGTTTCACATAGTGGTGGCTAGATATATCACATTAACATCTTAATTAGTGCTGTCAAACGATTAAAATATTTAATCGCGATTAATCGCATTTATGTCATAGTTAACTCGCGATTAATCGCAATTAATCACAATTTTTTATTTTTGCATTTTAATGCTCTTATCAACATGAAAAAGTGGATTGGCTTGCTTTATTTTATTGAAAAACAACTGCCAAACAGGGCGGTACAAAATAAAATTACTGCACATTTCAGGTAAACAAGAGTTTACAAAATAAAATTATAGAGCGCACCAGGCATGAAAACGGGTCAGGGGTGAAAAAGGTGAGAAGGATAACCCCTCTAGGGGGTTCCGGGGGCATGCTCCCCCTTAAGAAAAATTTAAATATTCCATATTTTAAAGCATCAATCTGATGCATTTTGAGATGCATTTTTTGCCAACCTGGGGAGAGCTGGAGAAACTTAACTTCAGCCATGAGTCAAAAATGATTATGGCCTCCTTACTAAGTATTATGCAAGCCATTTCATGCCAGCCTGTCACTGGGTCTAACATTTACAGTATATGAGGCACAATGTGGTAAGGGAGAGCATGGCTGCCTTTGTTAGCATCATTTATATCTTTGATGCAGAGAATGCATCTGATGAATCCCTGCCTGTTGATTTTGGAGAATACATCTCCTAGATGAAAGGACACCTCTTGCCCTTTTATTGAGACCTTGCCTTCCAGTTTTAGCCACGACCAGTTCCAGCTGCATTTCAATCCAGCTGTTTAACAATGGCTGCATCCTTCTCCCCTAACACACTCATTCTGCAAAAATAATGTTTGTATTGGTGTTAACTTCTAGTTTAGCCTTATTCAGAACTGCCAACCTTGATATATAACCTATATATTGATAAGTCATTAAATACTCGTCATGCATTATATTGCATTGCATATAATGTGTGCTGGTCAATTAGTCTAAAATTAATTTTAGACTAATTTTTACCAGCGTACTTTGACGTCAAAATGCGTATCTGCTACGCAAATTGCGTACAGGTTGGCAGGTCTGCTTATTGATAGAACGGTGGACCACTTTACCTTCTGCCTTGTCAGTCCCCTCTCCTCAAAATCTACCTCCTCAAAAACGGTAGCGTTAGCTAATAATTTCCCACCGGAGCTTTAGCTAGCTGGCTAACGTTGCGTTCTCTCCTGCTGTGTTCAATGACTCAATTCATCAAGCTGTAGCTAACGTTAGCTAATCATTTTTCACCGGAGCTTTAGCTAGCTGGCTAACGTTGCGTTCTCTCCTGCTGTGTTCAATGTGTTCACTCGCGCTCCCTTCTGGCACGCGCACCTGTTCGCAGTTCACTGAATATCATTCATTTTGCCGTATCGCGCTCACCGTTCATTCATTTCAAACCGTAACGTTAGCCTAGCTTCCAAGCCCAAACGGCGTGCCTATTGTTTTGCTTCCGGTTGACCTACATCCGGCGTGGTGCTCGCGGAAAAAAGATAATTGAAAAATTAAAATGCGTTAACGCCGTTAATAAAATTGACGGCGTTAAAATTGGTTTGCGTTAACGCCGTTAATAACGCGCTAATATGACAGCACTAATCTTAATATAACCCACAGGCAGCTCTGTTTGAATCTGGAGCTAGAATGTTTGTATTTGTAATCACATCTGTAGACTGAAGAGTAAATTAACTCCCCCTATCTAGAATTTATTGGCAGAATTCACACAATGAATAAATGGTTTCTAACATACAGTAATGTTGTTGTAAACCAATATAAGAACATTTAAAAGTGTTTGATGATGTGTTTGTTCTTTGCTATGAGGCATTCATAACGAGCTAATAAACAGTTAATGAATGTTTGATTAAAAACACACTTTAACTTTTAATCACATCTACAAACAGTGTTAAACTTGGCTTTGAGAGATTGTGCACATGTAACAACTAATACACCTGTTACAAATGTATTTTATTAGAAGTCCAAACATAGATATATATTACGATTGGTTATTCATGAATTTATTAAAAAAATATGGTTTATTTTAGGCTTCCTTTTCATGGCAATAAATACTCAAGTATGTTTACCAAACATTGCTAAGTATTAACTGACTGAATGTTCTCAAATGGACAACCATCATAAAAGGAACGTGTATAAGATGCACATTCATGCTCAGAAAAAAGAAAAAGCTTATCTTGTAGAAACTTTGATGTCCAGTTGCACACAAGTAAATTATCTGTAACATTTTATAAGCATTTATCAGTATTAAAAAGATTAAAATGAAAACATTATAAACAGTTGTCAACTTAAGATAAGAGTATCCTTTATTAGTCCCACAGCGAGGAAATTAACTTTGTTAATACAGCATTACTATGTATTTATTCGTGGATGGATAAGGTTTTCTGAATAATGATAATTTGGTTGAGTTAACAGACCTTTTAACACAAATCCATGCTTCAGTTTTGCAAAGGTTCCCAGTTTTTAAGTTATCCAGATAAGTCAGTCAACCTGCTGCATGTAACATATTCTAATTATAATCAGCAGAAATTACACACTGATTGTGTTGCATAGATATTCAATGTCCAACAACATAGGAATTAGCTTTTTTAAATAAGAACGGCTTTGTGGGTGGATGCACATGATCAGATTGAGCTTTTAATTGTTCATATATATGAATATTTAAATAAGACAACTACAATTTAAAACAATTTAATAGTGTTTAATAAACATTTCACAAGTGTCTATGGAGTTTTTTTTTTTTTTTACAATTGTATCAATAGCAATTACAAATTAAGATATTAGCTCATAACAATATTACATTGTGTCATAGAGTGTTTATGAACTGTTTATAAATATGTACAACTGTATTTAAAACAGAACATATATGATTGTATGCCTTTTATGTCCTTTTATGCAGTTATTTTGTTCCACTGTTTTTGTTTGTTTATTTTGTTTATTTATTTTGTTTTCTATTCCATTTGCTCTTTTTGGTATTTTTTTGGTTTTGTTGTATTCATTGCCTTTATGGTATGGGCCTTTTTTGTTCACCGGTATTGACGTTATGTATGACTATGCTTTGTTTCTCTGTAGAACACTTTGTAAACATTGTTTTTAAAGGTGCTATATGAATAAAGTTATTATTATTAGTATTATTAGTATTAGTATTATTACAACTACTGTGTTATCAAACATTAATTAACTGATAATACACCAGTTATGGATGTTTCCATATATTGGTGACAAATACATTTATAAAGATAACGTGTCATTGTTTGTTTACAACAACACTATAACGTTTTATAAGCTATTTATTAGTTGTTTATATACTGCTTATGAATGCTAAATAGATGAGTTAAAATAGAGCAATGCTAAACCGTGGTGTAAGTGCACCACAGACAATAATTTGGACCATAATAATCATTTCTTTTAGACAATCTAATGGATAATGAATATGTCTTGAAAAGCATCTTATCATTAGTATAGGTCGGTTTTCCATAGAAAAAAGAAGAAAAAAAATAAATAGACAATGTCTTCAGTGACATTGCACGTACACTCGTTGCACTGCAGCTTGTTGATTAGACTGTAAGTCGAGGAAACTCAGGAAAAAACAGTTGCTTAGGAGGTGCCATGTCCTACCAATCACTCTTCCCTTCTAAAGGGGCTCCAATGGCACCTGAGGGGGAATCTCATGGCTGTCATCCCAGAAAGCCTGCCGCACTGATGCCTGCTTACCATCTGCTCCCCATATGAGCAAAAACAGGCAATTGTCTCAGAGAAGGCACCTCAATCACACTGGCATTGAACTAATATACTTAAACATGTTTTTCGGGTAGGTTTTGCAAACATCTTGGTAAAATCTGCAATGCTGGAGGTCTCCATTTGGCTTGTGGAGATAGCCGTAAATGATTGTGGTGCATGTGGTGTAGGTCGAGTGTGTTTGAAATGTATATCATAGCCCGGCCCTGTCTCAGCATGGACTTGGCATCTGACAGTGAAAAAAGCATAACAGTGGGACCCTGTCAGTGTTACACTTCCTGTAAATAACCCCTCCATGCCTTTGGTTTTATCATTCCCTGCAAATGATTCCAGGCCCCTCCAGAGTCGACAAGAAATAGCATTATTTTATGGCATGGAAAAAAAAGAGGAGATAAAAAGAGGAGCCGGGGAGAGAAAAAGGGAGATGGGGCTAAAAAAGGTCCTTCAGGGAACATGGTGTAAATGAAGTTCCAGGAATGACACAGGCAAGCAATGAGGCGTGGATGGAAAATATACGCTGCACATCATCGGATAGAGATGCCAGTGAAAATGGCTTCATTGAAGTGTCAGCCCTCATCCATCAATCAATCATCCGCAAGAAACAATAACGCTGCGGCGATGGGGCAGCTTTTATGGGGCTTACTCATGGGTATCGGAAACAGCACTTAAGTATAGTTCTGACACTGGGAGAAAAACAGAGGTGAGGTGCTCGGCGTATTCCACATGCAGGTAGAGCAGATGGGGGGCTGGGGGTAAGTATACAGTACCCCTCCCCCCTTGCAGAGGAGCTCTGGATAGAGGTCTTTATCTCCACAACAGCCGTGGATTCCACCTTTTGTAACATCTTTGTTGTTAAAGCCTCATATTGACAATGAAACGAGAGTCTACAGCCGTGCTAGCAACTCTGTGAGGCTGAACTAAGGCCCAGGCGGGCTTTGAGCTAACATCAGCATGCTAGCATACTCACTGTAACAATGCTAACATGCACAGAAATGTTTATCACTAGCTTAGTTTGGCGTGTTAGCATGCTAACATTTGCTCTAACACGAACTACAGCTGAGAATGATTGTTATTCCTCTGGGGACCATGCACGTCTGTACAAAGTTTCATGGCAATCCATCCAACAGTTATTGAGATATTTTGGTCCGGACCAAAGTGGTGCAGCCGTGCAGCAAGTGTGGCTCAAAAATTATTTGAAGAATATGACAGTCGCCTATATCTAAAAATTGTATCTTTGAATCTATTTTACAAATTGTCTTTAATTTCCCTTCAGTTCCTTTTTTCCTTTCTACCTAAAAATTCTTCATTTCCAAAACCGGTTGTTCTGCTGTTAAAGTTGCCATGTTATAAGTCATGTTACATGTTATGAGCCTATCTATAAGAGACAACCAGAATCAATTATTGCAATTACTTACAAATAACCTCAACAGACCAAAGCCCCTGGAAGTAGAGCAACACATTCTTAAAGGCTTCAATATGTTCGTCACTCTCCCAACAGAAAAATAAACAAAAAATGCTAAATGGTCCAACAGTCGCTTTTGCTGGATGTAAGCCTTTTGATTTCCCCAAACCAAGTCTCTTGATGGCTTCTCGGCAACATGAAACATGACACGTCATCCATTATTCTGTACATGTGCCTTGCTATCTCAGCCCGCTCCATATGGCCCCTGTTGTCTCCAGACACCCAAATCCCTTTCCTTAGGCCAGGGGCTGTTTTTGTGGGAACCATTACATTGCTCCTCTTCCTCAGAGGAATGGGGTGACGATGATGAGCAATCACAGCTAGAGCAGACTTTCTGCCTCAAATTCTGACAGGATATTCAACAATTGACCGTATCCGCTTTGCTGGCCCAATTGCTAATTCATGCAAGTTGACAATCTGGAGGCAACAATTATGAGTGATGAAAGGACTGAAAATAAGAGGAGAGAGCACTTAAGGGGAAGGAGAAAAACATGAAGTTGACTTTACAGGGAGAGGGGGAGGTAGGATATTTGACAGTCATACTACTGAAGAGAAAGAGGGTGGAATTGCTAAACACAGTCACAGATGTATCCACAACCTCCTCTAAAACCAAACACACTGAACAGATGAATAGATGGCAATGCAAGCATAAAATGCCATTTGTGTATTGAGTTGTGCACTAAAATGGCTGCTGTCTGAATCACAAAAAAAAATCTAATGTGATGAAAGAAGCTTGGTAAGGAGATGTGAAGACCTCAGGTGTTTTATGCCAAAACATTCTGAGAGAAAAATATTCCCAAGTGAATTAGCACGAAACATATAGGTGTTTTCTCAGGGTTATCTCTGTGCATAATTGGCAATGAGGCATGGTATTGGGGAATAAAAATGTAAGATATAGGAAAATAAATACAGTTCTAATTAGGTCGATAAAATCTGTTTTCTGTAACTTGTAGAGAAAGAAATTGCTTCGAGAGATGCAGTGTTGATAATCTATTTTTTGCATTACTGTATCAAATCAATAATGATTGTAGGTCCCTTTAAGCCCAGCAATGATGCACTTTAATGGAAGGAATGTCTGCAGTAACATTTATCTGCAAGGAGCAAAAACATAGGTAAAGGTCAGACCATATTTCTGGCAGAAATGCACATATTTTAATGTTTCTTGAGCCCCCCCAAATTACAGATAAAAACATAGAGGACAAGAAGTAAACAGAGTGAAAAGAGTAGTCTATTATAGGGACTTTTGACATGAGAGCCCTTGCAGCATTTTGGACACGGGGATCGAGAGTAGCGGGATGCATGTCATAAGCTGTTGTCGACTTGCGTTCTCTGCCATGCCTTTGCACTAAGTTTGCCATAGTGTGGGGGAACATGAGGGTGATGCTAAGTGAAATGCTCATTTTGCGTTTGTGATTACCAAGGCCCATGGGCGATATGCACTAATGTGAGCTAATGCAATAGATTACACAGTGCTGGCCCAGGGGAACAGACAGCAAACAGATGTGGTCTACTCAAAAGGGGAGGAGGGGGGATGGAAATCAAAGTTTAAAGTGTTCAATGTGCTGAAGATTGTCCCTTGCAATTTGTTGTTTACAGAATGCACCGCCATGATAGGTTCTGTCAGTCCTCTGTTTATAGATATGAGGAAATGCAACAATAGTGTGCTCGTGTCTTGAAGAGGATATGACCAAACAAAGCTTTTTTTCCCCAAGGAGTCAATGCCCACTGAATCACAAAGCAGGTGTGTTGCCTTTGACTGCTTACAGGCTAAACCTGTGTGGCATCAGCAATTAGGGTGTGGCACAGCTTTCAGTAGGCAACTTTCAAAGCAAAAAGATCACTATAAGCTGTTTTTTTCATCCTGTGTGGAGAAGTGTACTTTTTCAAATGAAGACTGATGTGTGTAATTTACTCTACTCAGTATCAAGGCTAATCAATACTCCTGTATTTTTAATTAAAGTTTTGTAATTGTATTCCCAACCTGGCCACGGTGATCTGACGTATAACTGTGCTACATACTGTATGTAGGTCTGCTATTCAGACTGAACATGCAAGGCTTTGAAACCAGAATCTGACATAGCTCTAATCTAGAGTTTGTAAATACTGCCATCTAGTGGTCAATGTGGGTCATTGATGGGGGGAATGCAACATCATTTTTTCGTCGTGCAAAGGATTTGTGTTGGACTGGAAGTGTGAGGCTGATGCATGTAGACTAAATATTTTCTTGTTAGGGACTGAAGATAACCAGAGTATTTTTCTGAAAAACTGAAATCTTAAATTAAGAGCTAGAAAATGTGGATAAGTAGCTGCGTAAAAAACAATCTAATCTGAAATATTATAACTTCGATCCAGAGCCAGACTATTCGGTAATCAGTCATTGAAGGGTGTACCGTGGGAGCAAGCTAAAGGTCTCGGACCACCATGTCTCTTGGTCTTAGTCTTCAAAAAGTATTTCAGCTACAGGTATGTGTGACCTCTACACCTGTGAGATGTCCAAAATAAAGACATGTTTGTCAAATCTAACAGTACCAATCCGTGTTCTGTACCGAGCACACTGTGGGTGAGATAACACAACACGCAGTTTTTCGTCTCACTTTATTATTGAAACGTGTCATACAAATCTCAAACAATATTTAAATTTTTTACATAAAGTACACAAAGTAATGTGAATACCAAAACCTCCCGCCCCCCCAAAAAAAAGAAATAACTTAACCCAAGCCTTTCAAAAGTGGCAAAAATACTAAATTACACAATAGACTAAATGGCTCATAAATGAGTTAACCTGAGACTGTTCACAGTGTGTAATTAATCAAGCCATTAAATCAACATAGCTGCTTCTGTATTTTTTCTCTCCAAACTACACAGTGTTGCAACATCTAAAAAGACCACTTGATGACCAGCTGGGACCGACTGCTGCCACTTGAAACTAAATAACACTTTCAAGACTCTGCATCATAAAGCAAACCTCCTGAAAAGTGACAAAATGTGCAGTCTAAATAATACAGCAGGACCATTTAAGACACAAACAGAACTTGTGAAATCTGGTACATGTTACAGTTGATGGATTTGAGGCACCACTAAAGCAAATGATAGCAATTTGCCATTTCAAAAAAGGACAAATAATAATAATGTTTAAAACTGGGCTTGTCAATACCAAGTATGTGAAAGAACTCCTCAACCCGCACGGCGTGACAGTTAATCATGTGCCGTAGGTCGTAGTCTGTGTTTTATGTGGTGCCTGACAAACACGGCGACACCCGAAAAACACATATCCATCTAGTTATACTACAAAACATCCGTCTCCAGTCGATAGACAGCTCGGTGCGGAGCTCAGCTGACGTGAGGGCTTCAGCAGCTTTACAATATAAACAGCACAACATGAGGTAGACCACTTCAACATATACAGGACTTGTTACTGTGGCCCGTTTGTAAACCACCGGGCCCGACACCTTTAAGTTATTTAACAACAAAAAATTATCCCCAACCCTCAGTGCCTTGGGGGGGGGGCGAAAATAGAATAGTGCTTAATTACTGCCTGGACATAAACAGCAAGTGAACAAAGCAGCAATTTCTCACACATATTACATTTCTTAAGTTTTTTACTTTATATAATTTCTATGTACTGAAAACTGGCAGATACATTTAAGTTATCCCACATACAAAGTTTACCGTTATGTCACAGACACTTACAGATATCTGAGCATCAGTGTGGGTCAAATATGGATCAAGCAACAGTTCTGAATGGAAACAAATATCAGTGCACACCAGTGGAATAACATTTTCAGAAGAGAGATGATCTGCATGTTTTCATTCAAAAAAGAAAAGAAAAAGTACATTAAAGGCCTCAGCCATGAAATGTCTTTGCAACACAATTTCCCTCTATTGAAAAAAAAATATGAAATTAGGGGAACCTAGACCTTTTGAGCATGAAACATCTCTCTTTAATCTGAATATTGAACTAATTATTCAAGAAGTTCTCCAAAATAAGGGAGCAGTACAGTTGAAATCGAAAGAGAAGAAAAATATACTTTTTTATGTTTTCAAATATGACTTGATTCATTTTTATCAAGTACCAGGTAAAATATTCTGGTCTGGGTTTGAAAATAATAATTAAAAAAAAAGGAAGCTCCAATTGTATGTACTTTACAAAATATATGTTTCAACCTTTTACCTCGGTGCCACTTTAGGTACTTTTGTCAGTGGTCCCATAGCGTTGATTGGGGTAAGGGCCCGGCGGGTCTCTCTTCTGATGGTTGGACAGGGTGGGTAAGTGTTGGTACATCACAGTTCTTCCCCCTGAGAAAACATATTTAATGTTAACTTTTCAAACAGCTTTTTTTTTTTAAAACTGCACCTCTGTATGAAGTGCTCCTGAATTAGCTAGCCTAATACATACCTGCTCTTGGGTTGGCCAGTCCTCCATGACTGGGGTTGACTGGTGAGCCATGGTAGAGCGACGCCAGGTCACTGGGTGTGTAGGAGCGCAGAAGGTTCATCATGCTCCACTCGGAGTCCAAGCCTCCCCCGATAGCCGCCGAAGTCGCCAAAGAACCCAAGGCGTCAGAAACTGTGGACGGACACGACATTTGCGACGCGGTTTTCACACTTCTCCCCGAGATGAGCATCCTGTTGGACACGGGCCCTGCTGGTCCTCTGAAGCCAGGCTTCTCACCAGTGTCAGCTTCCCTGCCTTTGGGTACCGCGTACTTCAATCTCTTACTGGAAGGCTCACCAAAATCCATCTGGGGGAGGCTCCCAAATCGGGTCGACAGGCACAGCCTGGCAGCATCCGTGTGCCAAATGACGTCGCTCCTCGCTGGGTAACTCCGCTCACCGATTCCCACTCGGTCTGGGAGGCCTGGTCGGTCCATGGCATACTTGCTATGCGCTGTGCTGGATTTCCTCATGAGCTCCATATACCTGGAGGATTCCTGACTGGGATGCGCGTCAACGTTATGTGCAACACGCTTGGTCTCTTCGACAACCTCGTGCACGGGCGTGTGGATCGGGGACCGCTTCGGGGCAGGCGGCGGTTTGATTGGCGTCTTTTCTTCTGGTTTTGCAGGTTGAGGGGGCGGAGACTTTGTTCGCCGAGGGTGGCGCCGGTCAATCATCGCAAGCGGAGTGACATCTTTCCCTTCGAGCGCAGGGGGGCAACCTGTGAAACGTCTTTCTTTCAAACTGCCGAATCCATTCTTTTTTGCACCGTCTGACTTGTCTTTATGAGTGAGCTTTTTGTGCATTATCAGAACCTCTGGGTACATGGTTTTATACGAACAAAACGAACAGCCAATTGGAATTAATGCATTTCTGGGCTCCGCACTAGCAGGGATGGAGAGAGACACTTTTAAGGACAAATTTAATGGGGCCTCCGAGTTCTCGTCTTTTATCTCCTCCCTTTCCATCTTCAGGTTAACAGGTTTGGGGCACTTTATGACTCCATCATCAGTCAGGGAGTAAGCAGACGTGGCAATTAATTTATCATACTCAGCATTCATCTGTACGAGTGGTTTGTCAAGCTTGCGACTACCTATGCTATCAAATCTGTCCTCTGGTGTTCCATTGCTACACGATCTGGTTCCAGGAACCCAGAGTTTGGATCTATTTGGAGCAGGATTTTCAATGTCATTTCCATGTTTTCTGTCATTGGGAGAGGGCACTAAAGGCACAGGTCTGCTGGGAATGTCAACGAAAGGTTTGTCCTTGTGACGCCGATCCAGGTGATATTTCAGTGAAGTCTTCTGGGCTGCAGCGTAGTCGCAGTAAGCACACTTAAACGGTTTTTCACCTGAAACCAGCAAGCCGTACAGTTAAGTATATGCACAGTTTAAAATATAAGCCACGGAATGTACAGTGGAGTTAACGTAGGCAGCTGTCTCATATTCATAAACGATTCATTCAAGCCAAATGCGTTGGAAATACCTGTGTGAGTCCTTAGATGAACTGTGAGGTAATAGCTTGATCGGAATGATTTGGCACAGTAACTGCATGCTTTTGATCGGACTTTTGATCGGTCAAAACCATCTTCACCTTTTGAAAGACACAAATGAATGAATTAATACATAGAAAGGAAAACTTTTTTTTTTTTTTAAATCACAAAAAGGCACATGTAATCATCCCTCCCATCAGCAGAGGGAGCACTTGGTAACAGTTTTCTTTGTATGAAGAGCATTTCTTTCAACGACTACATCACAAGTAAGACAGAGTGAAGCATGAGCGTGTTATTAGCACTAAATTTACCTGGACCCAATGCTGCTTCCTCGAAGCCCTCCTCACAGCCCTCCTCTGCATGCTCAATGGAGCCTGCTCTTGACAACTTCCCATCAACAGAGGAAGTTGGACTCTCTTCGCCACCTCTCTCACGCTTGTGGACCCTGGAGTGGAGAACTAACTGGTGGTAGGTCCTGAAGGTTCTCTGACATTCGTGACAAGTGGTTGGCCTTTCTTTGACCTTATTTTTTTGCATTAGAGACCGCCTTTGTGGGGCTGCGTTCTCCACTACTGTCGACTGCTGAGACTTGAGCTCTCTCCCAAGGACTCCTTTTGTAGCTTTGTCTCCTTGTCCCTCAGACCAAATCTGACTCAACTCCTCCTTATCAGAGCAGCATTCTTCATTGTCTGTGCTGGCTTCCTGGCCAATGTCTTTAATATTATTCGGGCCAACTGCTATCTTGCCCTTTGTAGCAAGTTGCCAGGCCTGATATGTGTTGAAGGGATCCAGCTGGGGAATCCATTTTGATGATCTTGCATGTTGCAAAATATGTCCTGTCACTCGAGGCATTAGGTTGAGACTGTGAAGAAATGATTCCTGCTTGGCACTGGATTCAGTAGTGACGTCCATTTTCTCCTCATCTTTATCTTTGCCTGGCTCCACCTCTCGATTATGTACTTTACTATGTTCCGCCAAACTGTCATGGTCAGGGAAGAAAAACCCACACACCATGCACATCTTGTAAACAGTGACAACTGGTTCTGAAGCAAGGTCTTGGACGACGTCATTGACTGTGACCGGGATCTCCAGATCTTGCTGGGCTTTGCTCTTTGCTCCTGATTTAACATGCATTTTCATGTGATTCTTGAGGAACCATGGCTCTCTAAACCGACGCCCGCAGACATTGCAGCAGTAAGTGAAATAGTCCTTGTGCTTCCTTGTGTGGGTCTCCAGCTCAGTGGCATCATGTGACACCTGACCACACACAATACAGCTGTGAACCTCTTCTTTTTCAACGGGGAAGCTGCTCGGTTTGGGCCAGGGTCTCTCTCCTGGGATCCTGAACTCTGCTTCAACTCTAAGCACGGCTGGTTCAAAGAAAGTAGTGGGGTGCTGCGACAACACGTGGGGTCCTAGCTCATCCTGATGAGTAAAAGTCTGATCACAGAACATGCACGATAGTGGTACGCTTCCTCCACATTGCAACACAGCCTTTTCTGAGTAAATGGTGTGCGGTGTCATGCTGCAGCCGGGTCCTGGTACACTTGCATTGTTGCTAATAAGAATATCTTGGGCAAGACCATCTGGGCTCTCCACAAACTGTGGCAGCGAGTGAGTCGGCATTGTCCTCTGAAGGTGGAACAGCAACGCTGTAGCCTCTGTCCAGATTAGGAACCTGGAAACAGTGGAGAAAGTGTCTTTAGGCTTTGCTGAATGTCAGAACAAAACTCAGGTAGCTGCTACCTAATGTGAGATACAAATCAGTTCAAAAATACACCACTCCGAAACAGGAAATGTATCTTTTTTAGCAATCAATTGCATAGACGACTCATTTCCTCTCTGTACAGGCCATTGATAAAACAAAGACAATAAACAATGTTTTTCTTACTCACGCATTATTTTTCTTCATTCTTAATATGTATATAAACCTTAGTTTGTGAGCAATCAACCACAGATACTTGATACCATACTAAGTTAATATGGTTAATCTGAATGCATAGGTTCATACTGTCATTCCAGCTCACATTTAAAAAAAAAATGTTGTTCAAAACATAGATTAATTTGTAAGTTGCATTGTTTCAGAGTAAACAATAGTCCGTATTCTAATGTTAAGCAATTTTGAATAAACAAATTATTCAAATACCACAATATGAATTACTGTATATTCAGCGGTCTTCTGGAGATAACAACTTTACCACCATCTTGTTTCAAAGATCACACCATAAATTAAGTCTCAAGACAGTTTCATGGACTTTGTTTGTTTGCCACTAAACAACATTTAACAATAGACAGCAGACACCTTTTATATATAAACCCAGTTTGATGTTATACTGGCCTACAATCCTTGGCTGCCTTGCTGACTCACACGTTGCACATGTATAGGGTTTGCTCCAGGCCTATAACTTTTTGTTTTACTTTTGTTCCGTGACCACCAGGACTACCTCTCTGTGTGTATAATGATCCATCACACTCCTGGTTTGACTGGCACAAGGGTGGAGTACCTGGACCAGCAAGTTCAGAGGATCATACAAGTTAAAGAGAAGACTGTGACAACAACCAAGCAGTGTTTAAATACTTGTACGTTGTTGTTTTTGTTGCCTTTGTTTTCATTTACCCAAATACATTAATCGTGTTTCGGCTTTGTAATAAGTTGCCCCTCTTCCCCTCAATAATATAACCTCGACGCAAATGCCCAATTGTACTACTTACTGCTTAACTTTGCATGAATCAGTTTGCTAATGCACTTTTGATTTAATCCAGGTGAGCACATTCAACCGCCGATAATGACCCACAGTGGGATTGTTTTTCCTGAACCACACGCACGCTTTGTTGAGGCAGCGTTCACGTTAGCCACTTTGTTATTCAAGCGAGCGCAGCTCTCGTTACAATTAACGTCGGTTTGCTCGAGAAGAAGGAGGATGAGGAAGAGGGGAGGGGGTTGCTCAAAGTTGTACTTAACCGTTTAGTTAAGTTAACTTCAGCAAAGTTAATACGGCTGTTAAACGGAGTGGTTATTACGGTTCTATGTGTGTATAATAAGCACAACACGAGGACTCGGGTTACTTGTTCTTGAACATCAATCATGTTGCTGGCTGCGACTCATCAGAAGATTCGTGAAGCTAACGTTGACCACATTAACTCCACCACACGATAAGGCTCACTTCATGACAACAGATGGGCTCAAATCAACAACAGCAACCGCACGCTCGTGTACTTACGTCGCTGCTTATTGATTTAGTTAAACGCCAGTTTATAAACTCAACCCCCACCTCTCGGTAACGTAAACGTAACTTAACAATACGTTTAACGTCGCCGCGTGACGTTCCAACGACAACTAAACGTCGGAAAACTAAAACACTTTCTGTTGTCTCGACTTCGAACCAAACTGTAGAAACTCACCAAACAATACCTACCAAGTGAGAATTTCCGGATTAATAATGACACTGATACTACGAGCGACTGAGTTCGGGAGCGAGCGAAGCAGTTTGTGTGAGTTGCTTCTTCATTTCGCACACGAGACGCGTTCACTGCCGCCGCTGCTGGTGGACAGCTCACCTATTCAATTGTTTGAATGTGAATCATATTTGTTCTACTTGGCGAGTCCTCACTGTGCAGCTGTTGAATTCTGACGCGCGCTCCCTCTCTCGCTCTCTCTGTGTGTGTCTCTCTCTCTCTCTCTCTCTCCAGCGAGTCTCAAGGGGGAAGATGGAGCGCGTGCACGGCAACCCCCAAAAACCCATAGGGCAGTCACGTGGTCGCGAATAAGAGATACAAGGATTTACACGTTATGTTAACACACGACAATAAAAAAAAAAAAAAAAAAAACAGTGCTTAAAATGATATGAACATGTTTGTATGACATATTTCCAAGAGCCATCTACTTACCAGTCACGTGAACAGGTTTGCCAGTCTTTGGCATTTAATCACTGTCGTTTTTTTTTTTAAACACACAGGTTACAATTCTATGACACCACACAATCTAATAGTGTTTTTTTTCTTCCTGCGTTCACGTCGCTAACTTTGGACTCGCCTGTATAATAATAGCGTATAAATGCTACTTTAGTCGATGTAGACTGTCACAGAGTACGATCCTGGTGCTGATTAGAGCCAGAGGCGACACAACAACAACTGTTTCATATGTAGTCCTAATGCTGCACTCAACCTACCTAAAGAAGCAGCCCTTCTTCCACCCTCTCGCGTCATGCACCAGCTACCATGTGGAGATGGGGGAGGGGTGCTTCAAACTTTTTCACAGTTACATGAGTTTTTTGTGTGTTTTGTTGTTGTTGCAGAAGCAGGTTGGTTGACAAGATTCAGCTTCTTCCCATTTATAAAACATGAAAAAATTACTCAAAGTAGGCTAGTTTAACTACATTTTGCTGTCACCTAAACATACATAGATAAAGCCATATACTTAATACAAATGTATAATGTTTGAACCTTAAACAAAGGGGATGCTTTCTCCTATTAAGATAGGACATATCCAAACGTATACTACTTTATTATATTAATCCTAATGCTAATACTCAATATAACAGGGATAAGGGAGAGTAACTATTTGGTTCTTTAAGAACAATACACTGATTTATATGAGATAAAGACCATCACCTACAGTAGCCCCCACTGGCTAATGTGAAGTTGACTAACAGCCCCTCCTCCACCCTTAAACCCTTCCAAAGAGACACCAGGCATTGATGGTAGCTTACATTCATATATTGTACAATCAATGAGGATATTCAGTAGACTTCAGTGTGTACACTCATTTATTGGGACACACATACACCCAACCATCTGCGACGAAGCAATGTCTGAAAGAAAACAAACTTTATTAGGAATCACTTCCAGCTATAAGGAACAGTGAACAAAGGCCGTCTCTCAGATTAGGTTGGGTGGTTGCCTTATCCTCCCGTTTGAATAGACTAGTATAGTGTTTTGCCTATATATTAAAAGTTGCTTTGAAATCCTCATTACCAAACAGGTCAGACCAATCCAGTGTTCTCTCTGTAAGGACATCACAAGTAGATCTGCAGGTTTGGCAAGCAGACTTCATCAAATGCATTAATGAATGTGGTTATTGTGTATGTGTCAGATACCAATAAAGAGACTGTATGCCTATGTTAGCTTGTATTGTCCATATAGTGAAAATAATGTAAATGTTTATTTAATCTGATCAAATCTTGGCTTCAATAAACCATGTGTTCTCTGAGTACCTCGCAGTACAAACTAAAACATCCTTTATGCGTGTAAGACTCAATAGCCTCCATGTGCTTCCCTAAATTAAAACATTTTGTACCCCCTGCAATACCCTGATTCATGTTTTGGTATCCTTGCCTCACCCTGAGATCCTGTTACACAAACAAGTCTAGTATGTTAATCAAAGGCACCACATGTGACACATAGAGGCCTCCCGCTCATTTCCTATTGTTCTGTGGCCACAAAGGCTCTGTGAAAGGCGATCAATCTGAAGAAGCAGTCTGATGCCTCAGGATGATGAAATTACCAGGAGATGTTATAGCCTATCATAAAAAAATAAACCTGTGAGGTGGTGGAAGTTTGTGTTTAACCAGACAGATATTCTTTAATTGGATGGCAATTTAATCATAAATTATATATTGCAATTTATTAATCAGCATTAATTTTCCCGAGCAGTAATGACAGCAACAAGAATGCAAACATTGTTTACTTTTTCCTGATTTAATGACCTTTGTCATATTGTTTGACTTTATGCTAATGGAATTTCTACTCCACAATTTTGCTCTAACTCTTTGTTACAGATTATATTTTTCAACCACAACAACAAGAAAACATACATGTACGCATTCAAACCGAAGCGGTGCATTTTAATTAAAGATAAAGAGAAGAAGAAAAAACAAATCCTTGAATGAATAATTATGTGTTGAGAAGACAGGCTGATAGGAACTGGATGAGCGGATGGGGAAAGGCTGCGGTGGCTTCTTTTTGTCTTGGTGTGTCAGGAGCAGCTGACTATACATTGTTCTCTTCCAGATTCACAGCCTGCCTTCTTGCATAATCCTGGTGTCGCTCCTGAGAGACACTGATAATATATAATCTACTTTCTCACCCCTATGTTTATTCAGTGCAACCAGCTGTTGTGTTTTTGATCATCAGGGAAATTTCATCAGTCTCCAAAAGCATTCCTTTTCGGAGGTCCGCACATGCTTGAAATATTTGTGCCTCTTTCCTGAGGATAATTGAAAAAAGGTTGAGAGTACACTGTTTAACTTTGTTCGACTGAAAGACATTTCTTTATTACATGGTGACCCATATGGGCATAGTTAATCATATAAAACAAAATAAAACAAAATCAAATAATATAATGTAAGTGGATAGCCACACTTGTTGCCCAGTAATGGGCAAATACAATACAACGAAGAAGAAACTGTTACATTGATAAACAAATGAGCAAAATAACTTTACTCTGGTCAATATTCAATAGTTACTTAACCATTATAATTTGAATAAACATGGTGAGAATGCTTAACTCTTTGATTTTCTCTCTGTTGCTGCTTGAATTAATCCTATTGAACTAATTTGTTTGTTCGAAACTAGCATACTGGTATAATAATTAGTCTGACCTTTATCTCCTCTAAAATATAAACTACAAAGAATTGGAGCAGTCAATGAAATATTTCCTATTTGAAATTGACAGTATCCCACCTCAGTTAAGACAGATTTTCTCTGTTCACAGGGTTAAAATATTCAATATTTTTTCCAAAACAATCCTGCCTGGATTGGTATGAGGAAGTATCGACACAGATACTTCCTCATACCAATCCAGATACATATCCATAAATCTAAGGTTAACCTAAAATATTTTGGGTTCAGTATATCTCCACCATGGTCCGTGAAAAGTGGACTATCCACATTCATAAAGAAAAAACTTCCATCAGAAATCCACTTTGACCAATATTTACCATCGTCATACTGTTTCTATAGCAGCACAGTAGATGATGTTTAGGGCAGCAGTCGTCTTACAATTCTATGTAGTTTATATCTTCACAGTGCAACTGGCTGTGTTTCTGTTTACCTGCAAAACACTTTTCACGGACCATTCCAAGTACAAAAAAGCAAATGAAAGCTTTTAATCTCAACATGTGTCTTAAAAGTGTCTTTAAAAAAAAAAATCAACACACAGTTGACCGTATCATCTTTCAGTGGCGGTTAAGACCTTCTTACATCACTGATTTAAATATTAATCAAATGTTCCAACACACAATATTGAATAATAGTGACAGTGAACAGCTGCTGCTGTGACCTCATGTCACAACTACACTTGATATATTTGTAACAATGCATAGTGCAATTTATACACTCAGTGAAACTGATTGTGCAATACTGTAGTCATATTTGTGTTCCTTATTTTATTATACTATTAGCATTTATAGCAATGTTTTTGTATTCTTAATTCTAATTCAAATTATTTTTCTTGTAATTATGTGTGTAAGAAGGACCTAGCAAAATAAGTGTTTCATTGTACGGATTAACTGTCTGTTATCTATGCATATGACAATAAAAATATCTTGAATCTTGAATTTCAGTCATTTATAGCATTTGTGGTATCAAACCACAGACCCCTTTTGTCTCTCCAGCAGGATGTGACATTCTTCTGAAAAGACCCCCAAAACAAACCCTAAAAGTCCCTTAGAGAGCATCTGCATTAGAATGCCTCCCCAGCACACAAACACACACACACACCGTGCCTGCAGGACTTGTTGATCCACCCTTGGTTAAAGTGACTGACACTGGCATGTAGAAGATCGCTACCATTCATTTATTCAGAATCTGAGATTACTGTCTTTCCCACTGGTCCCTGGAATTGTGTCACCCTAATGTTTCCTCACAGAACAGACCTGTTACTGGCGAGCCAGGCCGTGCTGCACATTATGCTGACAGCAGGCCTCCTGTCAGGCCTCCCTGCCCACTGTTCCCTTGTTCCGCCCCCCTCCGAGTTTGGTGCATTCACACAGTCACATCCATTGTCCCGGGATGAACTGCAGCAACATGGTGGTCAAGCAGATCTTGTGCAGTGTGTACACAATCTGTATGCACTGTTGCATCCATACCTGTAACCGTTTCCATTCCAATAAGACACCCAGCTCATCTCCGTCTGTGATTGTACACAGGAGGGATTGACTGGATTGTAAAGAAAAGCCTTCCCTTTAAATTCTACATGTAGGGACATGCAGCTGTTACCTTCATCTGAAATGTGGGCTTTTTTGTGTGGAAAAAGGCTGAGTGAATTGCCTAATACCAGCATGTAGAGAGCAGGAAGTGGTGGTGAAATGCAGTGTGGGTTGTATGAAGTTTTTAATTTGAAGAGAGTGTTAATAGGTGGTGATTTTATGTATAGTGATGAGATATTTGCACATACCAGCGCTACTGTTGGCAAAAAAAGTCACACATTCATCTTAGTTTGAAACAATCCCCAGGGGAGACGACTGACAATGGACCACATGTCTTGTACTGTGCAGGCACTACCTCACTTTTTCTCCTTAAGTGCCATGGCAATTACTTTGATGCACAATTTAAAATGATCACAACGATTATGAGGGTAATGCAAGAAGAGGGTGTCTCATTGATAATAAAGGAGCAACGTGAGTTATGCCTTCAGGGGCCACGACTCATCACTTAATGGCGGGTGAATGGTGGGTCTCAGACATTACTATCTAAAACACATCCTTCCAAAGACTGCACACTGTGTTATCCATCATAGGAATTGCATCATAAATGGTAATATAAAATTTGAGGGCTTCCTTTACCTGAAACATACAATTCCTTAGATCTTGTTTTACATCTTTTATCTCTAAGGTGTCTCATGGACTCTAAATGTAAATTAGTATTCAATAGTGACGGTCGGCAGCCATCTCCGTCTGTTAAAGTTACACATGACGGCCTGCTCTGCGGTCAGTTTTCTTTTTTACGCCTCTCTCTGTCAGATAACTGTCACTCGTTTGTCAGCCAACAAAATAAACACATAGATGAGTAAGGCGTAGAGTATTTTCCTCTACACCCAACATAGTGAGGTGGGAGTCATGTGCCACGCCTTATTAGCTCACAAGTTTAGAGCTCATATAAGATTTTTTTTAAACTTACTGAGCCACATATCTTTGCAGATGTTGATTCGGTTTCTCTATTGCAGTTTACACAGATGAAGAACAAACGAATGGTGAACATATTTATTGTCTTCAAGATAGCTGAAGTTACACATACATGCATACATACAAATAGGGAAACAAAAGCATGATATTAATTGCACATAATGCCAAACACAAGTGACTGGCGCAAAAATACTTTTAATTAAATTACATTAAACATAGAGCTGAAATCAAATGAAAAGCTATAACTGGGATTCAAGACTCCTGCCAAACGTACCAAGGACACATTTGCACAATTACAACTTTTTCCCACCTCAGATGCATTTTTTCAATTTACAGTCAGTTCCCCTCACAACAATAAAGATACATGACTGTTAGGATATGTACGCATGTGCTTTAGTCTACATAGCAAAGTTAAGAAAATCTGTAAGTGCAGTTTGTTATACTAATATGCTCCTCTTATTTGTGTCATAGATTTAAGTGCAATGTCATTTCCTATGAACCTCTGCACTGCCACAGCTGCGTGATATTTTTGGCGTGAACTGTAAAAATAGAATCTTTTTTCTATGTTTTTGACAAACAAATTGCTAAAAGCAATGCATTTTACTGTATATTGCATGTGTGTTAAGTTGCAAGAAAAGCGAGAAGTCACATTAAATGTTTGTAAAAGGTTTCACACTCATATTGCTATACTTGTCTAGGCATTTACATGACCCAGAAAATATTTATATATAGATATATATATATCTCAACGACCTCACTTTAAATCACCATTTGTTCAACTACCACTGTGCGTCTTTCTCACAACTTGCTTTTGCCCTTCCAGTCGCTTTTCTTTGCATATTGTAACTTCTAAACAGTAACAAAAACTAAATGTAGTTAAAGCAATTCAATAAGAGTTGAAAGGAAAATGAGACAGAGAGAGAGAGACATACAGATTGAGTAAGAGCAAGTAAGAGAGAGGGAGTCTGTACAGGGAAACTTCACTGTTGGTTTTGGTTTCATTTGGCCTTCTCAGCTGCTGGAGCAACAGTGACGGCCTCTGTCTGGATCCCGGCATCTGTCGAGTTACGTTTCTGACCCTGAAATTGAAATGGGAAAAAATAATATTATTAAAATATCTACTGTACTTATCTTTTCTTTAAAGACCCATGTAATCCATGCCAAATCTGAACACATTAATAACCCATTAGATAGTTATCTGCATTTGATGTAAGTCTCCTGTAGAAGCATTGCTCTTGATGGGAACATTATTAACATGAGGACTTTGTTTATGTTTTGAATTGTTATAGTACCTCCTCATTTCTCACTTGTATCGGTTCATTAAACTAAACGGCTTGCTACACTGCATGAAATATGAGTACTCTGATTCAAATCAAATGTATTAGCTGGAAGTTATTATATAAACAACAAGTTATATAAACAATTCAGAAATTCAAAATAGGGCCAACGCCTTCAGTTAGTTCATGAGTTGCTGCTGCCATCTACTGGAGATAAAGCTACAATATATTGCAATATGCAGGGCCATGCACGTAAATTCAGAATTAACAATCAGCAACGTCTAGGCCTTGGGAAAAGTGATGCTTTCCATACCAGAATTTTAAAGAACAGATTGATGGAGTTCCTCTTCTCCAGTTTTTTGGGCGCATTGGCGGCATCTCCTCCAGTTTGGGAGGCCTCTGAAGCCAGTTTGCTATCTACAACTGCCTCTGATGATTTGGCTGCTGCTTTGGGTTCCTCCTTGGCTTTGACTGTCTCGACGGCTGCAGCTGGGGCAGGGGTCGCCTTCTTGGGATCATCAGCCTTGTGTTGCGGTGCATCATGAAAAACTGAATTATTCCAGTCTTAGAGCTGTGCTCCATTCGTTAAGATCAAATGTACCATTTTAAGTGACATTAAAATGTACCAGCTGTTAGGATCCAGTGGGTCCTAGTGACCGCAACATTATAAGCGATGTTTATAGAAGCACTGCTATGATTTTTAAATATAATAACAAATGGAGAAAAATGTCTCTCCCAATGCAGTTCTTTTAGAGCAGTTTTAATACCAGATGTAATTGATGAAATTGCTCTGGATAATAATGCATCTATCCTCCAGAGATAATTTTACTGTATTTACCAGTCCAGTTGTTCTCCGGAGGAGCCAAACTCCACTTGTGGAGGCCGCCTGGACCTTGGTGGTCATGTGGTCTAACTACCTCAAATCCACATGAATCTGTTACTTTATGTTTAGTAATTCTACAACTTATACTCAGACATTTTCGGACATTTTAAAAACCAATGAAGACGTATGTGAATAGGCCCTTACTTTTGGCTTGAAGAAAGAAAAGAAGGATGATTTTGAGTCTGTTTTCTTGGCTTCCTGGACAGGCGGTGGCGGTTCTGGCTTTGCAGCAGCCTCCAAAGTGCCGGCTTTTGAAGAATCCACCTTCTTTTATCAAAACGACAGAGAAGAAATGTGTATGTACATATGAGGTATTTACAAATAAAAGGTAGCACCAGGATTGAAGCTGACAGAGTAAAGGCAGCAGCTGCCACCTGTGAAGTGAAAGAAGAGGTAAAAGGGGGGAGGTCCAGGCAGGAGCAGAGCAGAAAAGGAGGCATAAAAATCAGATAAAACCTTGTCCCTGTAAGTGAAGAAGCCCGCAACATCATGCACAAGAGTATATAATGTCTGTGAGGGACAAAAGCCAAGCAAATAGGAAAGGGAACGTCTCCACTGAAAATTCCTCCTTTGAATGAATAGTTCAACACATTGAGAATTAGGGTAATTGTATTTCTTGCCAAATGATGAGAAGATTGATACCCTTTCTTGTACTTTTTATATACTGTATGATGCAGGAGACGGTTAGTTTAGCTCTCTACATAAAGAATGGAAGCTGCTGGAAACAACTGGCTTGGCTCCGTCCAAAAGTTAGGAAATCCAACAAAATGAAAGTGGAAAGTAAAAAGAACATATAACGTTAGTGAGCTTTAAGGTGCCGGATATTGTTACCCTCGGACAGAGCCAGGCTGTTAGCCAGATAAGCTGTTTTAGCCTTTATGCTAAGCTAACCATCTGCTAGCCGTTGCCTCATACTTAACAGACACAGTTGAGAGTGTTCTTCTCATCTCACTCTCTGCAAGAAAGCATGTAAGCTTACTTCTCAAAATGTTGAACTCTTTTAATTTACCTCAGCTTCTACCACGGGCTGTGGTACCTCTTCCACCATCTGCAGGAAAGGAACATTATTTGTCTTCCCATCAATGGAAATGCTGTATGAAATGCAATGAACCACGGGCTGACTCATCTGTCGTGATGGAAATTTACCAGGTACAAAAATTGGTGAAAGAAATGGATTACGTCCTTTCAAAATGAATGAATCAAAACATGAAATTATAATGAGTGCAAATGCCAAATTACATGTGTGTTAACTGAAAATAAATTAAAGCTTTTTTGGTTGAACATAATATTTTGTGCAACTGGTACAACATCATGTCAGAGGTAGCTGCAGATCAAAGAAAATTAAGACTTTCTGCTGATTTACCTGCTCTTCTACAACTGGCTGTGCCACCTGCTCTTCTGTGTCATGGGGTTCAACATTATTTTCACTCTAAGCAGATGCAAATGATAACATGTCAATTTAATTTGTTTGGCAATTTTAGAACATGGTGATGTGATATAATCAGAGGATTATTCCACCAAACCCCACAATTAAGAACTCTCCTTTGATTTACCTTGACTTCTACAACAACTGGCTCTGGCACTTCCACTGGTGTCTCCTGCAGAGCAAAGCTACTTTTTTATTCTGAAGAGATGCAAATTAAGATGGGCAAGTGAAAATTCTGTAATTTACTGTGTCAGTGTATTGTGACCACAGCTGAGAAGATTGAGCATGCTCTCTAGTTTACCTGTACTTCTACAACTGGTGTTACCTCTACTTCTACTGCTGGCTGTGGTGGTGCATCCTTGTTTGTCTGCAGGACAGTGAGGGAATTCTTATTGTTAGTAAAAAGCCAACAAAACAGAAAGGAAATGTCCTAATTATGAAGAGCTTCATATGTTAGCATGACAATGAATGGTGATTAATATGAACTGGTTAAAGGAATAATTTGCCATTTTGGGAAATGTTTGTATTTTGGAAAGTTGGATGAGAAGGTAAAAACCACTTTCATGACTGTGAGCTAAGTATAGAGTTGCCAGATTAGCTTAGTTTAGCATAACGATTGGAAGCAAAGGGAAACAGCTAGCCTGGCTCCCTTCAAAGTACACAAATAGCGTACGTCTACTAGTGCCTGTGAATTTCCAGAATTACAGTGTATCTTGTTTGTTTGATTTGGTTAAACATTGAAGTGTAAAAAGGACAAGTTATTTTGCCTGGCACAGACCAAACAAACTATTTGACGTGTTTGTAAGTGAGCTGTACAGGTGCTGGTACAAGTTTCACCCTGTTTCCAGTTTTTGTGCTAAGCTAATTGTCTGATTCTAACTTCATACTTAACTTAACAGAAATGAGAATGGTATTGATCCTCTCATCTAATTATTGGCAAGTAAGCAAGATAAGTGTATTTCCCAAAATGGCAAATCTTTGTTTAATTAAATGAACCACTAATGCAATTCAAATGTTAGGAATGTAATGTATCATGGAAATATGGACTGTGGTAGAAACAGCTGTGCTAACGTGAGGCTTTTTTACAGCGAAACCTTTTGACCGAAGTCACGCTATTACTATTATTACATGTCTAGCTGCAGAGTCACATTTTTTAAAGAGTCCAACATAACCTGATTCATCTGGATAAGGGTCAAAGCAGTATACATAAAGCTTACACAATTGCAGAAGGTTCCAATTTGAAAACCGCAAATTGTTCAGTTTCTGCCACCTCCAGACAAACCAGCTCTTGTTCAGTTAGTAACAGGATGAGCCATGGTCAGTTTGAGAATATAATAATGTGCCACTGTACCACTGCAGACTTGGCCGGTGCATTGGCTCCACTTGCTGAAGCACCCTTGCCTTTGGATGCCTTGACACCTAGCAGTACCTCAAGTTCACACACAGTATATTTCACACTAAATTATCATCTGATTTCACTCTGGACCATGTACTCAAGTCTACATGGATAACCACAACGATCTTGTCTTGCAATCTCCAGTGTGCTGTTCATTTACCTTTGAACGGAAGAATTTGCTCAGAGTATCTTTGGCTGATTTTCCTTTTGAGGACTCGGGTTCCTTTGCAGCAGCTTTTGGTTCTTCTTTTGGTGTGGGTTTAACAGGTTTGACAGCCAGTTCGGCCTTGATTTCCATTTTCGGTGGCTCTGGAGGAGGTGGCGGTGGGTAAGACATTCCTTTGAGTGCTGCGGGCGGCTCAGATACTTGTGCAACCTATTCAAGAGAGAGCGGGTGTTAAAGTAATGCTTTGGAAAAGAAACTATCCACATAGTCACCTTTAACAGAAAATGCATTTTACACAACGACAATTTTAAGTGAGCTATGATAAGATAAATGCAAAGCAGTGATCAATTCAGTTTAGCAACTTAGTATTCATCCAACATAAACTATAAAAAAAAAAAACAATGCAACGTTAGAAAATAAAGTAGAATTTCTGGAAGTAAACTGAATCCAACTATGTCCGGTAAACATATGCTTTCTAGGGAAATAAAAAAACAAATTAAAACACTTTATGGGCATTGTGCTCACAGTAGTAGTTGCCGCTGGTTGGTTCTCCTTCTGGGACTATTTGGCAACAGAAAAAGGAAGCAGTTAGAGAAATAATGTTAAAGTGAAGCAAAAAGAAGATCTGCGAAAAAGCTTGTCTCCATGTCCTATAAATAAATTGGAGAACCTATTGGTTCTACAGAAATAACGTGTTTTTTAGAAAGAATAGCCATATAGCAAAAACAGTGTTTATAATAAGCAACCCCTAACATTACTGAGTTCAATGATTCGGCTTTGTTAACCAAAATAATAATGATCCAAAATTGGATATTGAAAATCAAAGAAAATTAAAACCATTCCGAATAATCCCTCAGTGGTACAGTCATGATGAACTAAGGTTTATATGTGATGTAATGCTTCATAAACATCTGGTCACCTGGTCTTTTGTGGCATCAGCAGTAGCTGTTTCCTTTTTGCTTATTTTGGAAGTCACCTGTGGAACAAGGAAAGAACAATGAACTGTCTTCAATCCCTTTTATTCATGCCAGACATAAAAATAAGACGTCAATGCCCGCCTTCAAATGTTAAATCTCAATTTCATAGAGCTGGAATGCTGCAGTGTAAAACAGAGTCAGTGTGACTACTGTAGTAAAAACAGAGAAATAATAATTTAGATAAAACAGAAGGCTTTCATGAATGCAGACATAGGCCTTTATGGTAAGCTAACTGAGGCACACTGAGGTCCCTGACAGAGCACATACAGTACATGCGCTGTCATTGTGACAGCCATTGTGCTCCGGAGATGGCGTAGGCCAGCCCTCGCTCTATCTTCACAAATCCCAACTTCCAACTGCACAGGGCTCCCTTGTGAGCTCACACGATGGGTTGAACAATAGGCCACCACATTCCCGCATGTTCAGAGACTTGATTAGCATGGGGCTAGTGCGATGGTAACTCTTTAAAACGGCATGAATCCAAAAGACAGCACTATGAAGAGGAAATACAATAGCTGCTTGTTGTAGGCATTTCCCATCAGGCACTGTAATCATTGGCAGATTTAGTTATGGATACCTTTGCTGCCATAAAAGTCGCTTTTTCATATACTTCAACAATAAGAAAACTCACTGTCCAAATTTAAACACAGCATCTTGACTGTTTGATTTGTTATCACCGCTTCTCCAGGCAATTTACTCAATTTCTGGAGTGAGGCCAGAAGCAAAAATTAAAACACTTATTAACTTAATTTTTGTTGTTTGAGCAGTTGTTTGCCTTCAGTAATATTTGGCGATAACAAGGGTGGATTGTTTTTGTTCACTTTGGATTAAAGCAATTCTTCAATACATTTTTCCCAAGCAGTCTAATTTTACAAGCAATTAAAAATACCAAGTACATGTAAACCACACTTAATTTTTCAAATTGTGTCACTTACTATTGTTTTGAAGAAGTTCATAACTGGATTCTTTTCTGGGTTGCTGTCCTCTTGGTTTTCCACAGATTTGTCAGCTTCTTCTCCCTCTGGACCCGAGTCTAGAGTCACACTCTCTGGCTCCGTCAATGATTCTGACTCTTGCTTTAGGTCAGCTGTCTCCTATACACCATCACAAAGAATTGGCCTTTGAGAATCACGTTAGAGCAGCGTAGCTGATAATGCAAGCAGTGAGTGTCTTAATCGCAGCATTGAGATGGGAGTGCACAATTCCAACCATGCCTCTGCCTACTCGGGGCATTGTCAACAATCAGCCTTTTATTAATGTGTGTGTCCCACCCCTCACTCATTGATATTCAACAATGTGTGAGAGTTTTGCCCTGAGAAATGTCAGGAAAATCAAATACCTTGCTGTGTTTTGACGGTGGGGTTTCTGTTAAATACAGCAATAACCAACTCTGAATTTACAATCAGTAGTAAATCTGTTCACTTCCATGTTCTTTCAGCGTGGACTGATTCAAATTTCCTATTCCTTTTTAATACAAAGTCATTTCTACCCTTCCTTTTTTTGAAAGCAGGTATTATTTATTACTTAACACCGACGGAAAAAATAACAAAACTCGTGAATGATTAAGATGTTTTAATTTTTAATTTTATTGGAAAATGTTTTCACACGTGTTGATGATATATAAAAACAGAGGCCCTTTCTTTACGATAAAACACAAATCATTTTACAATTGAGTTACAATTACTTCCACATATCATTAAACACTTGATATCCTACAGGCAGACCAATCATTTGCAAAACAAAGGTTCAAACAATTCCTTCAACGTTTTACTGCTGCCCTTGCTTTGGGGATACATGAATAGTAACAGTAATACTGTACTGTGTAGGTAGAATTAAACCACCAAGCCTGGATGCTGATTCATCAACAACTGATATACAAGCCGACTGCAACCTAACAGCTAAAGCTTCCGTGTCTTTTCTTTGTGAGTCCGGCGTTGAATCTGTTGAGTTCACACTTGATTCAGTCTCTCCCTCTATGATGACCTCTGTGGCTTCCTCCTCTGAAGTCACAAGGTTACGTTCAGCTGTAACAACATCTTCTGTAATGATTTCTTCCACGATGGCCTCAAGATCAGCATCAATGACATGATTGGAATCAGTTGGCACTTCGGCTGCGGCGACGTTCTCGTCTTTGAGTTCCTCTTGGATTGGAATGCAAGGCTCGGGCTCTTTGGTGGCGTCCATCGGTGGCACTTCATCTTCAATTGTCTGGAGAATGACCATCGGCATGTTGGATTTTGGTTGACGCTCAGGAAGGCTCAAACTCTCCTTCACCAGCACCTCAGAAACGTCATGATTGGAATCAGTCGGCATTTTGGCCGGGGCGACGTTCTCGTCTTTGAGTTCCTCTTGGATGGAAACGCATGGCTCTGGCTCTTCATGGGCGTCCATCGGTGGCACATCTGCAGGTTCCTCACCTACGTTTGTGGTATCTTCCTCAACACTCTCTGCCACTGCTTCAATTTCATTTGCGGAAGCCTCAATAGCATCATCATTCGTCTCGTCAGCGACCGTCTCAACTAGCTCCTCTGGAATAACAATGATTGCTTCTTGTTCTCCCGAAAGGGCCACATACATTGTTGCAGTGATCATCTCTTCTTCCAGGTGGAAGCCATTATCCACTGCAGCCTCCTGAGGAGTGAGGTTACTAGGTTCAAATTCTTTAGAGAGAGCATCGATTGCTGCCTCCAGCATCAACTCAGCATTATTTTGGACAAATACAGAACTTGGTTCTGTTTTTTCATATCTTTCTGATCCCACATCAGCGATCGCATCTTCATCAACGTCAGCCTTCTCATCTGTAGTACGATCTTCAGTAATAGATTCAGGCTTAACTGCATCAGGAGAGCTTAAAGTATCTTCAGGAAGCTCCTCGATGATGACAAGCTTATTCGCCTGAGGTTCAGCTGTTTCAGTCAGCACTACATCGACTGACATGTCTCCAGCTCCTTCACCATTGTCTTCAGCAGTTACTTCTTCTGCAATTGGCACTGCCGTTTTTACAGCAGCAAAGCCAGTGGCTTGAGGTACAGCTGCAAAAACCAGCTTCACACAGTCTGCCACCACTTTAGGAAGGCTGTAAAAGTCCTCGAATGGCAAAGATTCTTCAATATTATTTTCCTCTGCAACTATTTCATCTTCTATAATGGAATCTGGCTCTGCAGCAATGTCTGGCTCAGTTTCATCACGTCCATTCACGCTCTCTTCTTCCGGATCATAGGTTTTGATGTCAGAAAATTTCA
The DNA here is from genome assembly GCA_038501785.1 of Myoxocephalus aenaeus. Classification (NCBI taxonomy): domain Eukaryota; kingdom Metazoa; phylum Chordata; class Actinopteri; order Perciformes; family Cottidae; genus Myoxocephalus; species Myoxocephalus aenaeus. The sequence goes on along the minus strand of JBAMJR010000039.1, from coordinate 6,430,544 downwards.
CCCGTTTCGCTCTGAACACTATATTCTTATACACAATGCTTTCCATGACCAGGTCTTCATTGATGATCCCAGTTGTCTGGTTGTCTACGGGCTCCTCGTTTGCAGTTTCCTCAACAAACTCATCAAGAATGACACAGTACGACTCGTTCAGAGGATCTTCTTCAGTTGCTGCGGCCTCCATGGCGACTACTTCTTCAACCGGGCCCTCGATATCGGTGGTTGTGTCATCATCATCATCATCATCATCATCCTGACCAGTTTGTGTTGAAATATCAGCAATTTTTCTGTTTGTTTGTGTTGATATTTCAGCTTTTCGATGTGGACATTTAACGTTCTCTCGGTGCACAGTGATGATCACGGTGGCAGCTTCCTCTCCACTTGATGTTGACTCCTTCATCATGAAAATCAACATTTGTGTTTAGATCAAATACAGTTATTTGTTTAATCTGGGACACATATGACAACCATGTGCTTGATCACATTGTGACTGAGACAGCAGAACAATTATCTTAATAAAGGAATTGTTTTGTGATTTTCTTTTTTCAATTTTTTTTTGGAATGCTTTATGTACACCTGAAACTGGCTTACTTGACTAGCTAAATCTGATTGAGGCAATTTAACATGCAGATTGTTCTATAGATTTGAAAACTTTAAAAGATATGACTGAAGATATGCATTATTCTATGTGTGAACAACTCCAATGAAAAGACTAAATGTAGCCCCATTATACTCAATAACGGCTGATTTCCCTACCCAACTATCTATAACAATAACATTCAAATTTGGGTAAAAAATATACAGTTTTTTTGGAAAGGACTAAATAATAAAGAAGAAAATGTGACTCAAACAAGAGTAAATACTAGATTTGTTGAGGACGTTTTTCCATCGTGGATAAAGACAAATTTGACAATGACAAGAATCACCTTGAAAGCAAACATGGAAAGTGCACTCACCGTCTGTGTATCGGTGGCAGGAAGACTAACATCTGTTTGATCTTCATTACTTTCCTTGACCTCTTCCTTCTGGATGATGGGTTCAATGGTTACAGACATAACTGGAGCGTCAGCAGATTTGCAGCCTGATTCCACAATCACAAAATCATTCGATTCAGTGGTAGGGTTTGAAGAGAGGGGCTCGCTATTTTGCTGGACTGTGGTATCACCGTTGACTGCAAAAAAGAAAGAAAGAATCCATTATAACAATGTGAATAAAATGGTTGGCCCATGGCACCATATTTCAAAATATAAGTTACATTTTAGAATCTGGAATTACAAAACTGACTGACAACTCACAAACTAGCACAATACAATGAATAATTGCTCGTTAATCTTTTTTCTTCTTTCATTTCTAGATCAAGATATGTCAAAATGTTACTAACTGGGGCTAAGTTTGGATTTCTGTCATGTGATGTCCATTTTGCAATAATTCGTCTCATCTAATATTCACTTGTGTGTGTACATCTGCTTTACCAAAGAAACTCACAGCTCTCACCACTATTACATATCAATGTTGATTTCAATGTTAAGCTCTTTGCATGCAACATTACACTCATGCATGATACCTGTTTGTGCAGTGCTCTGAGAAGTAAACATGGGCTAAGTGACATTATCATTATCTCCAGCGTCAACATTAGCTCTTGGACAAAGTCAGGTCCCAGTGGGAATCCTACAGCACGATTGTCACAAAGACACAAACCACACCATGACAGGACAAATAGTGGCTCCTTGTCAATGTCTGAGGCTACGCCTATAGTTTACATTGGAAGTCCCAAGACAGAGTCTAGCTGTGAGTCACTGGTGTTGACGGAGCCTTATAAAAGTCCAAAAGACTAATCCAACAGACACATGAAAGATCTGCCCATGTCCTGTATTTTCCCACAGAGCAAAACACAATGAAACAGATAACAGAATAAAGATTAGCAAAATCAAATATTCTCTCATCTTCCCAGAGAAAAAAAAAACAGTGACACCGTATCCATGTTTCCACTAATTCGCAGTTAAATCATTATCATGTTTTACTTTTCAATTCGTTATCTTAACGAGGAAAGATTAACAACATCTCATGCACTCACCAGCGATCTCCATACCATTGGATGAGACGTTTGCAGAGAGGCCGTTCGCTGATCCATTTTTATGCTTCTCAGGAAGTCCCCCATTCTATGAAATACAGTAAAAAAATATTGCTCTGTGTTAGCCCCACAGTTCATAAGACATTATCTACAGTGGGTTACATTTCAACAGAAACCGTGGTTTTGACTGTAAATGAACCCCTGAACAATTTTGAAAAAACATGTGAATCTTACCACTGATTTAAAGGCAGCAACATTATTTATACTGCAGGTATAACATTACAGCTTTTAATAGTGTTACCCTGTTCAGCAGCTCTTTGCTCTTGGAGTGCTCGTTTCCCATGATTTTCCCAGTAGAGACCTGTAGACACAGGCTTTTAACACAGACTCAACTGAAACAAAAAGGGAAACAAACAGAAATGTAGTTTTGTTATGTTGCATAAACTAGCAAAAATACACAGGAAATAATGACAAATGTCTTTAAAGTAGTTAAAGAATGTGTACATCTGTTCACACAGTAGTTTAGCATCTTCTTAACATCAGTATCATTCAAACATCCTACCTTGTTACACCTCTGTAAATCAAGCAAGTGAAATCCTCCTTCAGAAAAGAATAATATGGAAAGAGTCTGCCACTCTGTCAGAGAGATACTTGCTGTTCCTATGTCTATACAAGCTGCTACCAACAGCTTATATACACAGCTTGTGTGCTTAAAAAATGGGTGGGACTGTTTTTAAGTAATCAATTGGTTTCCTCCAGTAAAATGCCAAACAGAGTGGTGGTGCTCTAGAATATAAATGTATGGTATTCTCACTGTGACTTCTCTGATTATACCCCGACATGATAACGATGTAGTTACACTCTAATCAAGCACACTATGGTAACGCGGCACATTTTTGTTGACAAATGAGAAGTAACAGGATGTGTCTAAAGGATATTGACCTAGCACACTTCCACCCTGCCAAAACTAAAATAAAAATGTTTGCACTTTAGCCTGGTTATTTTTTATTTTTGCAGGGAAAACGTTAAGCATGTTGTCATTTCGGTCATTATGAGCAGTATTTATTCATTTATGTATAAAGTATTTCTTTGATATTATTTGAGGAAGAGCTTTTTGATTTGCAAAGAACAGCTATCTGCTTTATTATCAGAGTTAATCAAGAAGCACAAAGAGCTCTGTAATGAAATCATCTGTCTTTAAAGCCTTTCACGTAGTCATGTTTAAATGTCTTTGAGGGCCTTCCAATACATTGACACAAACAAGCCTGTCAGAGAGGAGTTCAGGGATCAAAGACAAACTGACTTTAGTCCATCAACTGATTTCTTCCTTCTTTTCTTATTCTCATCATTTGCTTTGTTTGCTACTTTTGAGAATAAATATGCTTTGATCATGTTGACAAAAGCCTCTTTATGCAAATCAACCAAACGTGTCTGAGTGGTTTTACCACAAACAACTGCAAAATAAAATGATTAAAAGGAACTTCAAATATGCAGTAGCCCATTTATTGAATTTATTATGACACGGCTTGGAATCCACGAACACAATGTGTCAATTGTAGCCTATGGCCTGCAGATTGAGGTGGGAGTTGGATTCCCCTGTTCGGATTGTGCACTTTTGACTTCATTCAAGGCCGGCAGCTGAGAGACCTCAAGCAAACTCCTCATGATGTACCAACGCATGGCAGCCTACTAGTTGCAGTAGCCATGTTACAGTGGTACGACACAACAAAAAGCTGCCTCATTGTAGAACGATAAACATTTAGTCAAAACAATAGATTTCTCACGATACTGCCCGGTTGCAACAACATTTGATATGGTAGACTTCACTCCTCCTCTGCAGCTCGTAGGAATTGGATTACATGTGGTGCTCCAGCTTTGCAAGTGTATTCAGTAAATATTTGAGCTTGGGTGTAGTACTGTTTGCTGTAGACATATTACAAAGCAGCAGTTCCGGTTGATAAAATAACTTGTTTGCCATATTGTAATCACATTTCTTGATGTCGATTAGTCATCATTACATACCAAACAGGCTGAATTCTGCCCATATGGTGGAATTGATTAAGTGCCTTGTGTTAGGATGGATGTAAATGAAGGACCATGTTTGTGCCACATAATATTAGCCTAACTTGTTATGTTTTATTATAAAAGCACAGGTGCGATTGAGGGGAAACCAACACATGCTGTTAAATGGTGAAAAACAAGTAGAAACGGACCAAATCAAGCACTTTACTGCCATCTTCACCGTCGTGCTCTTGGGTCGCCGTCCCGCTAGGTGGCGGTGTAGCCATATTGCTCGGTTGAGAAACACTGTTTCTGTGCACTCAATGAAGCCATGATGGCAGCCACCATGAAGGGACCTGTAGTAAGTATTAAATAAAGATAAATTGGATTGAGTCTCTCATTCGGGCTCCTTTGACAGTTCATATAAGACAGTAGAGGTGTTTTCGGGGAGGAAAGCCTCAACGGCGGGTGACCGTGATGTCTGTGAACCACGGCCACACCCTCGTGCAGCTCATGTCAACGATTGTCTTGAGCAGCCGCTAAGTGTTAGCTTGATGGCTAACGCACGAGCTAGATTTGTGATGTGTTTATGCAGCAGCAAGACAATTTACCAGCACAAAGATAGTGGCGATGAGCAACTAACCGCCGGCTGTGATATTTGGAGACGGTGACTGGCCACCGCAATCAAGCTGTCGTCTATAGCTAGCTAGCAAGCTAACCTATACGTTCATATGAATGCTAGCGAAGCTAGCGGTTTGGCTGGTGTTCGTTACCGGAGGGAGAAGTACTTTTAAATACCGTTAAAAGTACCAATACCACAGTGTTATTCTCTCACAAATAAAAGTCCTGCATTCAAGGTTTTTTACTTATAAATATAGAACGGCTAGTATTAGGATAAAAAAATACTCAAGTCTCAAAAGTAAAGGTACTAATTATGCAGAGAGGCCCACTTGAGAATAATGCACCATTATGTTTTTAGACTTAAAATTATTGATGCATTTATGTGTACGTCACTTAAATGTTGCCGCTGCGTGAAGCTCGGACTCATTTTAAATAGATACTGTATACACTGCTGGTATAATTTATGTAGTGTTCTCATATACATAATGTAGTGGAGTAAGAAGTACAGTATTTTGCTCTGAATTGTAGTGCCATAGAAGTACAGTTATTTAGTAAAGGTACTAATAGCTACTGAGTAACTTTCATTAACTGACTTTTGCCACAGCTTTAACTTCTATCCTCCATGTCTGCAGGCCGTTGAAGATGTCAACGTCACATTTGCAGACCAGCAGAAGATCAATAAATTTGCCAGGAACACAAGTCGGATGACGGAGCTGAAAAATGAAATAGACGCAAAGAAGGTAAGCACCATGTGGTCATATGTATTTACAAAATTCATATTTAGAAATTAGTTGGACTATCCTGTAGTTTGGGAATATTAGAGTTGTGTTCAGACTGTCTCTAAACTGACTGACATAAGATATTAACTACACTGAGTTGCAAATGAATTCAAACAAAGGATGTCTATTGTAACAGTCTTTCCAAGATAGTTGGAATGTTTTAGATCTATTTTAAAGGCATACTATGCACTAGTAGCCGCTATTTTTTTTGTAAACACAACATTGAAAGTTGCTAAAATACAGTCTTTAAAAACCGCTGTGGAGTTGAATCAACACTAATTCCACTGAAACTTAATTTGTTTGAATAAGTTAGTTAAGTGTGTACTAAAGGTAGTGTAGCTGCTAAATTACTGATACTAATTTGTTCACAGCCATAATTGAAACTGTAACGGTCTGCTGATGTCTCCCATCAGAAATCGCTTCAGAACTTACAGGATGCCAGCGATGACCTTATGATGTTAGACGACGACGCTCTATTGATCCCATATCAAATTGGCGATGTCTTTGTCAGTCACACCCAGGAAGAAACACAAGAGCTGCTGGAGGCTGCAAAGGTAAGCTTCGTTATGTCTTTTTTTATACTCGTCAGACTTGTAATCATCAGTAAAAGACCCTCATCAAGTTAATGGACTGTGAAGGTGATTGATATAAAAAGTAATTTCATTGAGCAAATGGACTTAGTATGACTGTAACTACATCAGCTCTATGATTAGTTCACTCATATTTTTTTATTTTTCTCATTAAAACATGTTAACTTACATCTTACTTTAAAGAAAATGTCCGATCACAAACAGTTTTCGGTCCCGGCCAGGGAACTTTGTCTATGTATTATCATGATCATTTTTTATGTAATTGCTTTGACGCAAATTTACATCATGACCCATTCCAGCAAAGGACAATGAAGCATTGCTCTGTGGCAAGTATTTTAGCGGCCTTTTTCTTCAACTAATATATACAATCTGTACTGAATTATAATATATAGAAGGCTCTTTTCATAACAGTTTAATTGAATATAGAGCCAGACTACAAGCTTTATATTAAGATACAATTTGCTTATTTTGCACAAAATAATCATCACAAAAATTTGATTTTGTGACACTTCTGAAAGTATCTATGATTTCCCTATTATACCTTTTTAGATCTCATTAGTAGCTGCCGATTAGAAACATTTGGTTTGTAAAACAACCAAAAAATCATGTCCTGTCTCAAGTTGAGTGAACATAACTCACCAAGTGTTATTAATAAGTATTCATGTTTTCACATACTTCATGTGCATGTTCATGCCCCATAATAATCTATTTTTGCTGCGCTTTCCTTCCTCTGCTTTTATAGAGAGCTGTCATGGTGGCTCCAAATGAAATAGTTAAAGTGTGCACAAAACCTATTTAAGCTCTCTAACTCTGCGTATGGTTTGACAAATATGGTTGAAGCGTTATTGATGATTACTTTTAGTTCCTCGTCGGATACAGCTCAATGCCTATTCATTTATGCTTACTGCTGAGCTGCGGTAAATTGCAAATACACAAAGATTACTCTGTAAATCTGTCAGAATACTTTGTTAAATCTGACTGTTATTTGTGATGCAGTTTGAAAACAGCTATTTGGCACAGACTCCCACAGGAAGCAACGCCACAATGTGTTGAATGTAAACCTTTGACACAATCTCCAAACAAGTAATATATTTATTTTTAACAACTTGTAGCTGAAATGAATATTAATATTTAGGTCAATACAATAGTATATAAGCAGTGACGGTGAGAAACCGTTCAAAGCCGCTTGGTTCTCCTTGGGAGCAGAGCGTGGCTGTATCAGTGCTTCATAACTGCCAGCTGTAGAAAGGGAAGGCATTGACCTTCAAATTCGACCTTGTCCATCCCTCTGTCACTTTCAGGATCTCCCTGTCCTGTCCTGTCCTTGTATCTGCTGCTGCTTCATCCCATGACAAAGCACACTGTGTAGACCTGTATTGTTGGAGCATTTCACTCCACGCATTCAGTACCAAATGTGTTGAGAACGGCTCACTTTTCATCTCATCTTATTCCCTCACCACACGCATTGGAGCTTTTGCTTTGCAGGATTGTCTCCACCATCAGTCTTCTTTTTTTTTTGTGGGGGGAAAATTAAAACGATTAATTTAGTTTCACTGACTGCATCTGAGGGAACGTTATCTAGCTAACAGTTCAAATCACGTTACCTGATGTGTCATGGTGATATTCATACATTACCGGTCATTGAAATTATGCATTTTAATTTGATGTTTTTATTTAAAAACAACTGTGGCCAGAGGCCATTCTTGGGAATGTGACCTCTCAGAAACCGCATGAGCCGATTTCTTCAAATTTGCCACAAACATCCACTTGGACCTTTGTGATGAACTGGTTAGAATTAGATGGTCAAAGGTCACTGTGACATCACAAAACTAATTTTTGACCAGAACTCAAGAATTCATATTTTAATCACGACAATTACACACAAATATCTTAAGAGGCTAAAATGATGAAGTGATGACATTTTGGACTGTTAACTGCAACTTGAATGGTTGGCGGAGGCATAATACCATAACGGGGTAATTCCAGTTAATTTATGTGGCCCAATGGTTGAGAATAGCAGATTTAGTTCTCATTTATGTACATAATCATTTTACGTTGTTTCTTTCCTCGTCACATTTTCTTCTGTCTTCAGAATGTGTTTTTATTAAGTCATCTAATCATTTATTTAAACCAATTTATGGAAATGTCCATTGTTGCTTGCCTCGTGTGGGGAAATTGTTGCGGTTGTCTTGTAATTGGAGTTTATGTTCTGTAATCAGGAAACACTGGAGCAGGAGGTCAAAGGCCTAGAGGGACGAGTGTCAGCGATACTGCAAGTATTGGGTGATCTGAAGGTCCAACTCTATGCCAAGTTTGGTAACAACATTAACCTGGAGGCAGATGAAAGCTGAGCTGTGAAATGGACTTTGACAGCTGCCCCAACACAGACTTTTTCATGCAGCTCTCGTATCAGTTCCACAAAGCATTTGCCCAACGAAACATCAAGTAGGACTCGGCATGAACGGCGTAGATTTGTAACTCCTGGCTTTTGTTTCCACCAACGTATGATTCTTCGTTTTAGCTCCGGCAAACTAATTCACAAGGATGACAAAAGAAAAGATTCAGAGATTAAATAAATGCATCAATTCTAACGTATTGTATTTTGTCCCTTAATTAACGCTCATGTTTTCTTTTACTCTGGTTCAAACTAAAGTAAAAAATGAGAAACATAACGGCTGTGTAGTATTTTAATGTGACACATTTAACATTCTTAGCTTGTTTCATTTGTGAACTCACTTTGTGTTTGACCCTAAACGAAGAAAGAAATTGTCTCTGCACTGAGGGCTGAAAAAAAAAAATAATCTGCTTGACCGTCAGAA